>JAKUCG020000016.1:605199-1210398 GCA_022539655.2 Ceriodaphnia dubia
CGAAGCAAAGACAGGGGGCAAGAAGAAGAAGAAGAAGAAGAAGAAGAACAAGTCCTGTTACTCGACTATAGCGCCGCAGTATATAGATGTATACTGTAATTCAGGAGCGCCGATATCTACCAAGGTCTCTTTCCCCTTCGTTACTCGCGTTCTCCCTTCAGCGACCAGACTCTCTCTCTCTCTCTCTAGTGCAAGCTTAAGATTCTATTTTCTACGGCATCAATCGAGATGCAGACGGACATTTGTTGGCGAAAATAAGGCGACGACTGCGACGCCACCGCCGACGCCTTTTCCTGTAGTAGTACAACAAATACTGACAAATCGCATCTCCATATCCCATTGACTTGACGCTGCTGCCTTCCCAATTGCCTGGTCTCCTCCTAACATTGTCGAACGCAAACTGATGGCAATCGGATTTTCGTTTGCCCGCCCTTTTTCTCTCCGCGCCGCTTAAATCGTTCGGCTGCCCGATAAAAGAAAGATGAAGGACGTCTCCATCTGCCATAAAACTATCTACGTAATGTTAATATGAATGTTGCCTTTCCTTCCGCTTCCCGAAGGGGGGAAAAAAATATGATGGCCTTGTTTCACGGACGATATTTCATGGCGCCTTGTTTGCTGCCCTCTTCTTCGACCGTCGCTCCCGGTACACCACAGACTGTAGTAGCCTACGCTATTTAATGGCTCGGCTTCTAAAAACATCTTGAATCGCTCCTTCGTCGTGATCTATCGTCTTTAGAGATTATTAGACGCACTTCCTGATTACACAATGTTACAACCCATCTCGTCGTCGTTCTGCTTCCCATCCATCGACGATATAGTATGGTGAAGAGTGTATGTATGTACTATACGGGAGAGAGTCTAGGCCTCTTGATCTCACCTCCGTCCATAGTAGTACTAGACTCCCTCCCCCATTTAGGGTGTTTGTTATAAGCCTACGGGTCGAGCGGCTAAAGTCAATGGATGTCGAGGTCTTCCATGTCTCAATAGAGGTTCGATATACAGCTGTATAAGATGGCCATGGAATTTCGCCCATATATATATATATCGGAGCTCGTGTGGCAGCGTCGTCCAAGGAGTAGGAGGAGGGACTGGGTGAAATAAAGTCGCCCAGTCGCCACTCGATTCGGCGGGGGCCCTGATTTAGTCAAGCGTGTCGTGCGTCCGGCGGCCAGAAACACGGAAGAGGTCGAGTTGTGCGTATATAGGGCGACTGGGGGAACACTGGGAAGTTGCCATAACGACCCAGATGACTCATTTAGATGGTGCAATAGTCGTAGATCTCGAGTTCCAGTCAAAACGACTGGTTTCACCTCCTCTTCTTCGCTCTCTCGGTCTCTCCTTGTCTATCGACGGGCGAGTCCGACGGGAAAAGAAACCGCAGCTTCCACCCGCAACTGACCCTTTTGAAGGGACAACCGAAGAGTCAGAACTGTCCCCCAGCGCGCCAAGTGCCCAAGTGGCGTCGACCGATTCAACACTCGAGCGCACGTAACGCAGCAACTTTGTCCGCCTGTTTGAACTGACTAACTAGCATTTCGGGATGTCCATCGCTAAAAAGTCCGTTGATTCCTTCTTCTTTCGCTCTCTCTCTTTTCTTTTCCCGTCCAGAAAACAGAAAGAAGAAGAAGAAGTAGACGAGTCGGCTCTTTCTTCTCCTCCCTCCTCGCCGGCTATATAGCGACAGACAGAGAGCTAGCAGGAGCAGCAGCAGAGTCTCGAAAGACGACAGAGTGGTGGAGAGAAAGACATCAAGCGCCAATCGATAAGAATCGTGTCACATCGTTCGTATCTCGGCCTTCTCTTCTCTTTTCCTCCGTCGTCTTCTCTTCTCCCTCTTCCACTCACTCACTCTCTCTCCTTCTCTCTCTCTCTCTCTCTGGGCTCCTTTATATAATATCGTATAGTGCTCCTCCTTCGCCTCCTTGCCGCGCCTTGTCTCCATACATTGGAAAATCAATGAATCAATGCAGAGAACCGGCTGGAACATTCTGAAAAACCTCATCGCCCCGTCTGCTATTCCATCCTTTCGCTTTCCGGCCGGCCTAAAGTGGCCTTCCGCCGCGGCGCGGCCTCCCCTTTTGCGGCTTTCTTTCGCCTCGTTTTTGATCGTTGACATAAACGCGTTCCTCACATTTCAAATGACAAGTTGAAAGCTTTCTAATTTATTTGACCATAAGAGCTTGATGGAGACCAGACCGCCGATCGTCCTATATAAAATCTTTCTTCCTTCTAGTATTTGTGATGTTTTACGAGTTTACCTGCGCCCGCAATTCCCTTTTGGAATGAGCCTTTTGCGTAGGCGGCATCCGCAGTCCGACCCAAGCCCCTGTACCCGTTCTTATTGGTCAATATTACGCAACCTGAAAGGCATTGATTATTGGCAAAGTTCCCTGTATATATAGTAGGGGAAATAAGAGGAATCGAAAAAAAAGAGCAAAACAAAAGAGGTACGGGTGATTCAATGTATGCGGGGGAATTTGCGGTTCAACAACTGCGCACTAGTGTACTACTGTTACACTATATACTGTCGATAAGATAACTCGATGACACTCGGGCGACAAAAGACTGGCCAAGGACTGTTTGGATTCAAACACACGCGGGACTCGCTATGGTCAAACTGACTTAGCAGCTGCTTTCCTGTCCGTTTCTTCTTCCTCTTTCTATTTATTTTTTTTTTTTACCATTTTTTTTTTTTTGGCTTCCTTTTCGGATGGACTGGGCAAGAAAAGAGCACGCTTGTAGTATATAGTCTTGTTTGTTTGGGTTTGATTACATCTGACGACAAGGGGGAAAAAAAGATGGTAAAAAAATCTCAAGGAGAGCAGGAGCACGGCGAAGAGAAGCAGAAAGATAAGACCGTGACGATTCCGGCCGGATGGAGTGATTTGAAATTCCGCCGGATGAACCGACTCACTGTCGTGCATGGCCACTCGCCGCCGCGCTTCGGCCAATCTTCGTGCAGATCCATCTTTATATGTAACTGTTAGCCCGGTAGAGAGGAGGTAGAAACTTACTGGATATATGTGTCTTACGCAGCGTGCGGAGAGGAAACGTAAGAAACAAAAGAAAAAACAGAAGAAAAAAAGTCAAATAGGAAGAAGAAGAAGAAAAAAAAGTCAAAGCTAGGGACGACGTATAATCCGATGCGGAACAACAACCAATCAAATCAGTAACAACGTCCTCCCTTGGCGCCAATCAGGCATGGATACGAAACAGATAAACCATCGGGAATAGATGCGAGATAGATGGAGAATAGATTCCGGCCGGAGGGAAAGCTCGGACTTTCTTATTCGTCTTCGTCTTCGTCGTCGCCGTCGTTGTCGTTGTCGTCCTCTTCTTTTTCTATAGCTGCCTCTTTTTGTTCCCTACTGATTGGCCTCGATCAAATCAGTTCCAACTATACGGACCGCATAGAACGCGTCTCAATCGAAGAAGCGGCTAACGCCCTGTCGTGTTTGCCGTAATGTCAGAGAGTGTATAATGCGCTTCATTGGTCAATCAGAGCGGCGGTTAGCTAGAACAAGCCGTATCGATTGAGTCGTTGTGGCCAAGGAGAGAGAAAGAGAGAGAGAGGCAAAAGACAGGGACGCCATGTTCCAACTCGGCTGCCAAGTCAAACGACGACTATGAGCGGCAGACCGGAGCAGCAGCAGCAGCGTCCAGTCCAGTGCAGTAGAAGCAGAAGCATCGACGAGCTCTCCTCCAGGCTTTTTGGCGATGACTATTTATAAAACTCTAATTACCATAACGATATTGATGATAATGACCCCTCCTATTCTCTCTCCTCGTCCTTCGCCTTATACAACCCCCAACTACCCCTCAACTACACCCGAGACCCGACTTCTTTCTCCTTTCTCGCACTCCCGCAACGCTGCAACAATAGTCGTAAAACAAAAGTGACTGGACGGAGAAGTCGACGACGCTCCGAGCGTAGCGGCGTACATAAAGAGACGGACACAGCACACACACACACACAGAGCAAACACACACACACCAGAACAGACCAGACCAGAGTATATATTCCAGCCCTATATCCAGCTGCCAATGCCAAATGGTCTTTTTTGATGGTCATCGTAACAATAATCATAATCATAACTATAATTCCCAAACAATAGGCGCATTCTTCAATTCTTGATCAAAATCGATGGGAATTCTTTTTTTATTATTATCATTTCGTCTGCGGCGGCTCCCTATAAGGTTAACTGTGCTGCAGTCTAGCTCAAACTGATTCGGCAAAGTACTGCCGTTCCCCGAAGCAGCCATCACAGATCCGACAGAAGAAAAAGAAGAAGATAGAAGATAGAAGAAGAAGGAAAAGAAAAAAAGAGAAACTAGCGCTACTACCAAATATTTGCTGTCGAAGCTAATACCATTGCGCTTACTCCACCGATTTGAATATCTCTCAGCTGAGAGATGCCGTCAGTGAGTCAGTCTCTAACCGTCTGGAAAGAAAGAAGTGTGGCGAAAAAATTCCATCTCTCTCGTGAAATTTTGTACCCCATTTACTTTGACATTTGACTGGCCCGGCAGCGGAGCGTTTCAATCCGCCTAATCGCTGAATTGACAATTGCTAGGAAATGTTTGAAGCTAGAGAAAAGAAAGAGAACACATTGTTAGACCAGCAAAATATGTGTAGCTCATTTTTCATTGGGTATTTCGTTCACGGAGCACGACCGTGCACCCGTCCAGCGTGTTTCGGTCAGCTGCAGCGGCCAAGATCCCGACGCCATCTATCGGTCTCGGGCGGCGACGTTGACCCAAATCTTGAACGCCGGCAATACTAGGTGTCTCTAGCGACCGGTCACGAAAGCGTGCGTGATTGAATGAGCCGACGAGTCGACTCGTTCGTCTTTTCATATATAATCACACATAAAATATAAATGATGGCAAGGATATAAATCCTTCGCGATAAATCAAGGTGGTGAACGTTGCGGTGTATATAATTCACCACCGCGCGATACGTTCGAGCGGGGAAGGAAGGACTATTACATACTACATTTATACGTGTCGAAACCGTGCGGAAGAATGCGGAGAGTCATATCGGACCGACACTTTTTGTAATGATACGCTCAATCCATCGAATGGGCCATGACGTCTCTACCATTTCGTTCTTTCTAGCACGCGAAACGGATGGACCGACACGATTCGATAGAGTTTGCCTATAAAGACTTCTCTTTTTCCCTTCTCTCATTTCTTTTCGTGGCTAAATTATCGATTCTTAATTCATCCTTTTATGTATAAATGTATAAATAAGGGAACGAAAAAAAAATAAAAATAAAGAGAGAGAAAAGTATCTCATTATTCTTACCGACACACCTGCCATCGTGTTGTTTCCCTGTAGATGGGCAGCCGGCGTTGTTAAACGTGTTGTAATATGTTGAATAACGAAACGAGTCTCGTTTTCGAAAACAACGCTCCTAACGAGTAGAGATCGCCTCTCAGCCAACACGTTGATGGGTGATCGACGAGAGCAGGGCCCCGAAAGTGGTTCCGTGTTTCCAGTGAGGGGGGATTGAACAAGGGTCGAACGCTCCGAGTCCCGCCGAACCGAAGCGTTGGGTCGATGGATGGGTTCTTTGCATGTCAACGCCATGTTTCACGATGACCGTGCCAGGTATTGGGCACATCAGAGGCCAGTCGAATGGCCTTACACGCATCGATGCCACGTAACCAATCGGTTATCAAAGCGTCGGAACCTTTTGACCGATTCCAAAAGGGTGACGAGTCACGCATGAGCTTTCACGAGAATTCCGTCTCTATTCTCTTCCATAGAAGCCAGACCTCACCCGATCGAATTGGGTTAGCCACGAATTGATTCATCTCGGCCATGATGAAACTTGTACACTATGTTTCTGCATACCGACCGAGTACGAGCCGTTATTTCTGGCGTGACACAACTCGGGAATGGATATGCAAAGTGATAGTAGTCATTGAGTCACAAATTTGTTCAAAGTTATGCCGATTGGCAGTAAATCAAGAAATAAACAATCGAAAAGACGACGGAGCCCCGGAGCCGAGTTATATACACAATAAAGATTGTCAACGTTCATCATTCATGGAATTCGGTCTGGACGAGTCAGCCTGAAATGTCTACGAGGACTGATTTTGGCTCGGGGCACTCAAAAAGACGGTTTTATCTGAACTGCAATCAGCATCTCGAAATAGAACAACAGCAAGAGCTGGCGACGGACGGCCGTTCGAAAGTAGACGAAAGAAAAAAAAGCCAGAAGCAATTTTGAGACGAGAGGAAGAATTTATAGAGGAGCTCAGCAGCGCAACATTCTTAAAAGAAAACAACAGTCAGTCGTAGGCACGCATTTCCAGGAGCCTTAGTAGCTACCGGGTTCTCGGGTTCATTTTCTCGATGAGCCATATCATTCTTTTTTCTTTTTTTTCTTAACTTTCAACTTCATCTTCCCTTCTCCCTTTTTTTGTTATAATTTTACAAATAGAAAACGTCAGTATATCATGTCGCCCGACTTCATTTAAATTAGACTTTTTTGTGTTGCGTGTCTATACACGGCGGTGATTCGATGTCAAACAGCGACAGACCCATACCGTATGCTTGATTGAACGGATGGGATCCGGGAAAAGAAATAAAAGGGACCGAACGAGATCAGGAGAATGCCAACTTGGCTGGCTCTTTGTGCCCATTGAATTCCTGTCGATTTTTTCTTTGTCCCTCGTTCTCCTTGCTTTCTTCTTCCCGAGCGAATCAAAAAGTCCAAAGGATATAGTTCAAACAATGATGAGTAGTTCCCTCGAAGCCACACAGAGAAAAAAGCCCGTAGATAGAGCACACAACTGTATACAACATCCTGAAGCGGAGACGGGCGCCACGGCACTCGACCGAGAATGGGGGAGGTAGTATACATACAGAGGGATAAGGAGGTGAAGAGCGTGTAAAAATGAAATAAGAATGCATAGAAGCTGCTTCTGCCCTATTCACACGTCGCGCCTAGTCACCAGCCACTCGACAACGGCTGGCTGCTTCCATCATTCATCAGCTGACTAGTTGAAATCGTACCGATAAGCAAATATCGAACGGACCGAGAAACACTGCGCGCAATCATTTTCCTGTGTCGGTCTTATAGTAAGGCCAATCAAAGAGTGGCAACTGTTTCTCATGAAAAAGCAACAAGAACAAAATGGATCACGACATATCCTTTTGAAGAGAGATATTGCCCGGCCATTCCGCCTCTCGCCCGATTTCCTCGTCGTTTCCTGAAATGTTTACCCGGCTTTCATTTCACGGGTCTCCCGAAAGTGTTATTGTAAGGAGACGACAGAGTTATAGGACGACTAGAAGAGGATCGAGGTGGTGATGGCCGATACTAATTCTCGGTTCATTCTATTCATGGAAACGCCGTGATGCGTTTCTGTGCGCTACCCACACGCCGGGCAGGGGCTGGAAGACCGTGTCGTGATCGATCACGGGCTCAACCACAACAAAGGCAGCAGCACACACAAAAGAATTTCCAAACAGGCAGGTAAAACGTGAAAGCAGAAGTCGAAACCTAACCTATATAAATAAACAAGAAAAAAAAAAACAGTATAAATTTCATGTCATTTTCAGGATACTACATTTATTTAGGAAAGAAAACGATGGAAAATTTGACGTCAATGGGTTGGTGAGAAATAAAGTGAAGGATTCCAAGAAGAGATAGACTGCAGTACAACACTGAAAGTTGACAAAAAACATCGGGGGTCTCTCTAGCAGCGAAAGCGCATAGTACGTGTCGGCAAACTTGTTTCAAACGTTGCATCTGTCATCGTGCTGGGGCCTGTCAACCCGTTGCACGCCCTCGTACAGCTCAAACCGCCCTCTTTCACACGTGAATAAATAGCGCCGATAAATGGAAAACCCTGTCCGTTTCGACGGACGTTTCTTTCTTTTTCTACAACAGATAGCCTTGACGTTCTGTAGGACAGCGTTGTTTTTTCTTCCCTCCTTCTCCATTTCCTGTATACTATACTTAACACTTCATACCCTAAAAAATGAAATATTCAAATCCGAAAGAAGAGAAGAAAAAAATAGTTGATAGCCTTCATCCGACGTCCCCCGAAACTGACTTTCGGAGAATCCATCATTTTGATTAGCAGTGAAACGCCTTAATTTTCCAAAGAAAATTTAAATTGCGGCCGTCGCTGCCAGTAACACCTCCAAAAAACCCTTTTGGATTGAAGACATGACACTAATCAAAGCACGATCTAGTCGACTTGATGGGTATCATTCACAAGTGGCCTCTGACCGTAACACGACTAGCAGAGGGAGGACTCGTGTCGCCTTTGAACTGTTTCGCCAAATCGTGTGTGTGTAGTAGGCACGGCATGTTGTTTTTCTTTTCTTTCCGAGCCAGAAACCAAAAGAGTTCACGCTACGCTCGTAAGAATTTCTCACGCCTTTGTTGGTGAAAGCCTTTGATGACTTTTGGAATCTTTTTCCCTCTGTTAACTACCTAGCGCTTTGTGTCTCTTTCGGTTGTGTTGAAACAAAACAAAATCGAGTTACTTTGTAGATATAGACGCGTTCATTTCCGCGCCTCTTCGAAGACACAGCGAGAGAGAGGAAATGGCGAACAATTTTTAAGTGCCAACCGCCGTGTGTTTTTGGGGTCTGCGCACGCGTGACGACCGGCATATAAAACATGAAAAGAACGCAGCAAAACAACGCTGCTACTATATAGTGCACTTTTTTCCAAATAAATACGGTCGAAATAAATAGAGGATGACCACAAACGGGCGGAGTCGGCGCTTTATTAGGAAACCAATGACTTGGTAGTCTCCGCTTCACGTCTTTTCACCCATTATCAGCTGTATGGTGGTCGAAAGAAACGACTTTCCAAAAAAGAGAAGAAAAAAAATACATGTCTAATGAATAATTTTCAAAGGGCTTTTCTTTCTGTTGTTTTGTTTTTTATCTGCACAACAACGCGAACGCATCTGAAATTTGTCGGGGCGTTCCTCGACGCGCTACGTGTTCTTATTCTTATGGGAAACACTGATATTACGGGTAATGATCATCAAAAAATCGCCCCCCAAAACAAAAGAAGTGTCCAAACTGTCCGGAACTATTCCGAACGCCAGCGTCGTCAAGGAAGTGCTCCATTAAAGTGAGAGCGTCGGGCACTCAGGTTCATTTGTTGATCATTTTTCCGAACGTTTGCGGCCAAATGTGTCGGATTCGGCTCGGTTGCCGTCCTTTAACGATCGAATCACGAACGGACACACGCAAGAAAAGTGAAGAAGAAAAAGAAAAAGAAGAAGCAACGTCCAACAAACTGGGACGACTTGCGCGACCGACAGGTGGCACTGCGAGAATGTCAAGCAGCGGGAGACGCGGCCGCACGCGCGCCCACAAAAGGCCGACGGTCGTTATGTATAAGAGTAAAAATACCGACCGTCAATAGCGTCTTGGCTCTTCACACTCTATTACAATGAGATATAAGCTAACCCGTCAACCTATGTGACGATGCCGTTTTAGGGGGGGGAACACAAATTCTCGTTTTATTGGAAACTTTCTCAATTCAACCGGTTTGGCCGGCTGGACCGGCTGGAGATGCCAGTTGATGTTCCAATCACGTTTAGCCCATTCTTCTAGAATCGATTTTCCAACTCAAATAGGCATTCTTCAACTTCTAATGCTACCTGTCTACAGCAGGATCTTGCGCAGTCGATTACATACAAATGTAGCGACTTTACCTTGGGTGGCTCTTACCGGCGCACATTTTTTTTATGTTATTTTTTTTTTTTTGTTTCTGGGTCAAGTTCCGGTTCATTCCCCAAAAAGGGGAAAATAGTAATCATCGGTGTCGGGGATAATTTGAAGACCACCCATTACAAGCGCAAGAAAAAGATTGGAAAATACGACGTGTTATTCCAAGTTCCTGTCTTTCATAGTACTACACCAAAACCGCGACATTGTTTCTCTCTCTCCCCAGCAAAAAGCACATCTTTTTCTTTATTTTTTTTCTTTCCTTTTGACGTTTATAAGCGGTGTTCTCCTTCCGGACGCTTCCAACCCGAAAGACTATCGTTGCCGGAGGGTCATCACGTCGAAATTGATGATAATGTAGTCTTTGTTTTGGTTTTGGTTTTTATATCCGTGGCGTGCACGACGCCAAAACAACGAAATATAACAATCATCATCGTTCGGAAACATAACATGGACGGTTAACTTTGAACAACTTTGGGGAATTCGATCGTCAAACGTACGGGTACGGCCAAAAACAAAGGAACTAGAAGCAAAAATATGTGTTGTGTTTTTTTAGATGATAAATGATTTGAAAAAAATGCGCATGTCGAAAAAGAAAATTCTGTTTCTGTACAGAATGTTTTTTTTCCTGTTTGGAGAATAATAGGTTTCTCCGTCAATGAGCACGGTTTCCTGGTCGGTTCCTCTCCTTTACTTGCAAGACGATGTGGAGGATCACGTTAGCTGCTGTGCCGTACGTAGACTGTGTGCGTGCTGCGTACCGTCATTTAATATTTCACGGCTCGAGACCACCGGACAAGTCACGCGCGCCTTCCCCCTTACAACCCTCCCTCGGCGTATTGTAACATGTAAGTTGGCATCTGCCTCCTACTTGTATTCGTAGGTCTCTTCTTTTCTTTCCTTTCTTTCTTTTTTATTGTTGTTTTTTCTGTTTCTTGTTGTTGTGTCGTTGTGTTTTTCTCTCTCTCGCTCTCCTTTCAGATTGCCAGTTGAAACGGAAATCATAGAAAAAGGAGAGACGGCGACGATTCACAGGTGCATCAAAGCATAGAGACGCCGACAGACTACATCCTCCATCGGCGAAAGGAACCGAGAGCCCAAGTTCCGCTTCTGTTCACCCGCCGACGCGGCGTCGGCGTCCCTCACCCACCCCAAACATTTGTGTTAAAGAGAGAAATATATATCAAGTTATTCTCTTATTGTAAGAGAACCTCAATTTATGAGGCGTCGCGTTACCGGTTCCCTTTGTACCGTACAATCATTAGCCCTCCTGAGCTTCCAACATCAAAGAGCTGAGAAGGAGGAAGGATATCATCCAAGACACCGTAACGTGCTCTGCTGACGTTTGGCTCATTGAAATTCCCAAATTTCAAATTACAATCGAAACACATACACACATAGGGCGGCGGCGACGGCGGTCGAAACTGGGAAGCGGATCCGATGGCTCAAACTATAGAAAAATGAAACGGACATGTCTACTTTTTTTTCTTCTTCTTTTTTTTTGAAATGTCATTCGACTCGGCTCGTCTCCTGCTACCGGCCGGAATATTAGAGGCCTAAGCGACTTGACGGGCGGATCTTCCAGCTGTCATATCTCCCCCACCACCGCCGCCGCCGCTACACAGTGGAAAAAAGATAGACATTTTCTTTCTTCTCTCTCTGCGTTGGCTAACTTTCCCCCCGTCGAAGCTTTTTAGATCCATGACACGCACACTCGGCTCTGATGCTCGGAACGGTGAGAATAAGAGACGACCCTAGATAGGGCACACACACACACACATTTTCCTCATTCTCTTTTTGAATATACGAAGCGAGCCCCCCCCTAGATGCAACAGCAGAGTGTAAAAGCAGCTTTGTTGTAATCACATGTGACGAGAGTGTGTGACAACTGAGCCTCGTTCCCTTTACACATTTCCGTCCATGCACCCGGCAACTGTCATTCTTACACATGTGCTTATTATTCTTTATTTTTTATTTCCATTTTTTTGACATTTTTTGAATTGCAACTTGTATCCAAAATCTGGGATAGATGCTTAGACTTGTGCGTGTCGTAGCCTATAACAACAAAAGTTGTTGTTACTTGCGTCGAGGCTACCGTTTCTTGAAAAAATTGAAATTTTTTTTTCCCTTATCTTCTTTCTTCTTCGTGACTTGTCGATGGCATGCAATGTTTTCATTGCCGTAAGCTAGTGTAATCACTGGTTCCTTTTTCGCTGTAGAGAAGCCATTGAGCAACTCGGATAGAGCGACGACAAGCTACTAGGTGTATGTACGGTGTAGCTGCTCGTCGAAATGTGCTATCTATGATGTCGTTATGTCCGCTCAAGCGCATTCTTCGGCAAAGGAATAAAGAGATTGGTAGAAACAAACTAGATCGTGTGTGATTTCAAAAGAAAAGGGGAGCAGCGACAACAATGATGCCATGTATCTACTGATCCCTGCAACATTTATCCACGGAACCGTGAAAAAAAACGTATGCAGCACCGGTTGTGTACGGTAGGTGTACAAAATAACCCCCACCGTTGTTGCCTATAATCGGATGACAAAACACCCCGGAGACGCCTCCTTTCGAAGGCTTCTTCTTCTTTATTTTTGTTTTTTTCTCTTTTGTAGTCGTACAAGTAAAAATACTAGATAGGCATAGCGGATCGAAAAGAATTGAGAAAGACGAGTCGAAATCTTGTTAAGGAACTCGACTGTCAATTGTCAACAAAAGAAGCAAACGGGGCTACCATAAGGCGTGCCGTATGGATAACATGAAAGGTTAAAAATATGTAGATTCAAATTAAGAATGAAGCGTCCCTACAACTTGTTAATAAATGCTATAACGAACTCGTTAATAATCTTTAGACGATGTTTAACTTTCGTATTACTGAATTATTTATGTTATTCGACTCTCAATCAAGACAATGTTTGGAAGAAGGGAAAAAATCTTACTGTTATCGAGAAACGCCTACATATTTTGAAAAGAATGATGATCCCACTTCAGGGAACCCAATCCAATTAGGCAAATCCAGCCGATGGGAGCGAGCGGGCAGACCACCCCTTGTTCTCTTTGATCGCCCTGGCGTGCTTCGAGGGGAAAATGCGTGCATGTATGGACGGGCTTCGTCATGTGCGCGCAAGATCGACTCTATTCATTACCAGATTGTGTCTATACAGAAAGGAAACACAAACCTAACCTTTTTTTATATGGACTTGTTACAATGTTATAGTTACATAACACAATGCGCAGTCGCCCTCATCGAGACACACATAAAGTCGACTGAGGAAAGATCATCCCTCACCCTAATTATACGCCGATCGTTGACGGCTGGAGAGAGACAATAATCTATAGTCTTCCCTTTTTTTGTTGTCGCTGCGAACGATATAACATCCATTGATGGAGAACGATGGTAAAAACGGAAACGGGGGAGGAAAAAAACGAGAGGCTCGCGTTCTCTTTTCGTTATAACACCCAACCATGCCGGCGAAGGATAACGAGATGCACGTGTCGCAGAACCTACACCGACGATACTAAGGCGCGACATGTGAACGTTGCCGGAATCATTAGCCAAGAATTCCGCGTCGGTGACGTGCTACACATTCTATTTATGACACGACTCAATGGAAATCGTTACTAAGGGTGTGTGCGCTCCGCGCGCCGCTTTGAATGTCACATTTCCGTAACGAGCCGTATCGCAATTGAATGGCGTAACCTTTTGCCTAATGGTAACATCATACTTACTTCATCGCCCAGGCTTTTTCCCCCTTATTTCAGCGCGTACTGTGTAGGGCTATCGATAGGAAGGGATCTGCTGCTGCATTGGGTTATGGCTAGTCAACTCGGCTTGTTATACCAGTTACCAAAATGTTGAAATAACATCAACAACAATGCAGAACGCACGGACAATTTATTCGCATCGCCTTTTTTTTCTTCGCCAAAGCGATACGGGTTCACTGGACAGACCATTAGTGCGTCTCCCGTATCAACGACTTGGCATCTTACGACGAGTAAAGGTACGTACTTTCACGTATGCTAATATCCCTTCTCGGTTATCATAACAATAAAAAAAAATAGAAGAAATTAAAAGAAACAAGTCTAAAGCTGTTTTCATTTGGCTATCTCGTACCCCGAGGGTCCAAGCTGATACTAAAGGAATAAAAATCGTGATACACCATTTCGATCGCAGCTCGGCCATCGCTCAGTCACTCAACTCGACCCGCCCGGCCGCGATTTATACGATGCCGATTCCGGGCTCATGTACGGTAGATATCGGCGGGACCAACAGGTATTTACTGGGCTTGGCAAGGAAGATAGAAAGAAGAAAAGAGAAAGCGGTGGGGGCCACACCACAGAACGGCCCAATGAAAACGAACGCCTGAACCAAAGTCTCATCCATCACTTGACACGTTAGCTGTTCCTACTTCCCGAAAAAAAACGAAGAAAGAATTGATGGAGGAGGATGGCTCGCTATATCATAAATAGGAATGCGTGAAGAATATGATCAAGAGAAGCATTAAAAGCGATCTTGATGTTTATCGGGGGAAATGCCGGGCTCTTTGGCATTCGTTTTCCCGGCACGGCTCAGATAGAGGAGAGAAGGATAAAAAGCAATCAGCATTAGTCGCCAGTATTGTCTCGTTTCAAAGGGGAATCTCCTCCTGCCTGGACTTATATGGACAACCGACTGGAATGAAGCTCTGAACGGACGCGGGCCGGCGAAAAGCGCACAAACAAAAAGGATTTGACTGTCAAATGCTGGAAAGAGGATCTATCGACATGTGACGAAAGTCTCGCCCATAGCGAATAAGGGTCTATATACTCGAACGTAGGGGATTTCGGCACGATACTACCAACTATCACTACCCTCTTGCCTATGATGAAGCCTCGGGTGTGAAGGGAACATCTGTTGGTCCATCTGGAGCCCGGGCAAACGTTGTTCCTCCTCCCTGCTCGTCTCATTCCCTATTACATCGCCCATTCGCCTTCAACAGCTTTGCTTGTCAATAGAGTGACGGCCTAACACCATCTCTCTAAGAGGAAAGAGTACAGAAGAGGGGGTAGGGGTGGGGGTAGTCAACTGTGTCTATATACGTACGAAGAACGGACCAGACCAGAGTACGTAGAGAGAGATGGCCAGCCTCCTCTAGTCCGGCCCCTCTTCGTCAAGTCGTCCATCAGCCATCGTGTGAAAATCCCGAGCGCTCTATAGACTCTGGCCTCTGCCGATACACAGTAGAAAACGTTCAACTCCGTTTCCCCCCTCGTCACGGCTGCCCTGCGCGGCTATTTGACTAAAATTTAAATTTAGAATCGGTTGGGCCCTTTTCGCCGCCGCCGCTTCTCCAGACCCTTCACGGTCGACGGGCCGCTCCTCCACCCTGGCTCCCGTCTAATGGTAATCTTCTCCTTCCTTGCCGAATTTCATCTCCGGCCAGTTGAAAGAGGGTGGAGACGGAACCAACAAGTCCAAAGAGGGCCACTCTTGACGTAGCGGGTCATTACTAGCCATCAGCAGCTTCTCATTAACAGCGGGGGCACCAGAGTTATTTGTCAAATTGTTACAAGAAAAACGAAATCAAGAAGGAGGGAAATAATATCGCACTCGGGCGCAGCGCCCGGCCGTGTACTGTTGTGTAGTAGTGGGCGGCAATTTGGAGGAAGACTGGGCGGCGAAACTGACACAACGAAGAAGAGCCGACCCGAAGTTACGACGTGTCCGTCGCCCATCTCCCAACGCCCCGGCCAACACCTTGTATACACACAATATTAAACGGCTCGCTACAGACTATAAATAATCCCCATGAAACAAAAAAAAAATCATAAAAAAACACACAGACACACACACGCACACGCAAGTTCTATTACATCGTGTTCTTTTTGTTGCATTTTCCCTTTTTTGTGAGATCGAGTCCCCACCCCCCGCGGCTTACCGTTTTCATTTCTCCCTTTTTTTTCCGCAACAATTCGAAAATTGGGACGTATAACAAGCTACTCTCTGCTTTGGGTCCTTTGAACTTATGGTGGAAGATGGCCCCAGTAAATCTTCAGGCTCTCTTCGGTCGACATTTCAACCCCTCGGCCCCTTTACGTCACGAGAAACACTCCCCGATGTCCTAACCCGGTACTTAATGTTCCAAGAACACGTGTCATTGTTTCCAAAAGAGAAAGAGAAAGAAAGAAAAAGATGGAAAGAAACTACAACAAGAACAACAAGAAAGCGAAAACAAAATGATCCAATTTAGAAAACGCCAATCAAGAGAATGTCTTTCTCTTTTAGGTTTTTTTCTTTCTTTCTAGGGGAAAGTTGAGTTTTGTAAAGCGACGACGCGGGGGAAATCGGTTGGTTCTTCATAAAACGGTTCACGATTCATTTATCTACACACAGTCGTGATATTACATATTGGTTATTGGCCAGCCAGCAGCTGCGGGGTAGAAATCGCTCGCCGCTGGAAGCCATCAGCGCACACCAACCCTTTTTCTTCTTCTTTTTCTTAGCTTGTCTATATGTATATAGACTCGCCTTATTCCAAGCGCCCGGTCTCCTTCCATGACCATTTATAATGCGTGTCTACACGTTACAGAATCCCCGTGAAGAAATCAAAAGAGAAGAGAAGAAGAAGAAGAAGAGCCGGAATAAAGAAGAGGAATTTCTCTTCGTCGAGCGATGTCTAGGTGTTATCATATATACGTCGGCTGACCGTGGGCTCCCGTCATCAGGACCCCCGTTTGTTCGCTTAATATATACAGAGAAATGGAAAAGAATGGTAAAGAGGAGACCTGTCTATCTTCTTCTCTATCCCCCAAACAGAACGGGCTGCTACCTCATGCTGGATAACTACGAATAGTGGAATGCCTCGATGGAGCACCTGCCAAACAAATGTTGATCCACGAGACGTTAACAAGGTGATGGAACAACTTTTCAACCCCTTTCGATTCGAACGTTCCACGCAACCGACTTCCTGGCATCTTGCTTCTTTTTGTCTTCTCCATTTTTACATTCGAAACAAATAAAACGCATGATAATTTCCTAGAAAACAACACATCCGGAAAAAGGCATACAACCAAATTTAACTTGCAGTTCTTTTTGTGTTATCTATTCAAAAGGCTAAATGCGTTGGGAATTTTTAATATCAAATAAAAATTTTCGAGGACGTCCAAAAGTTCTTTGAAACGCTAACGAAATCAAATTTTTTTCCTCTCTTTTCCCCTTTGGTCGGCGATGTTATACATAAGGTGAAGCGGATTGAATTATTATGCAGGTGAGGGGAGAGGTAGTACAACAACACGGGGAGAGACTGGGAAAAAGAGAAAAAAAAACGAGAAAAAGAGGAAAAATAATAGTAAATGACCGGTCGGACTCCCTCCCGAGTCCACTCCTTATGTGGAGCCCTCCTTGTAAGAAACGCTTGGCAGTATACAACATTACCATCTATAGAAAACGGTGCATGTGGATGATATATTCTTGGCTCTTTATACTGCGCGCTCAGCGCCAGGTCGATTAGGAAAGGCAGGAAGAAAGGAAGAAAAAACGAAGAGAGAAAGAGAGAGAGAGAAAAAGAGTAACGATTCGAAAATGCCAACAAGATTTCGAGCTCGTTTTCGAGAACAAAAGAAGGAAAAACGGACCAGTTTCGCCTTGGATGTAAGACCAGTTTTGCGGTTTCGTTTTTCCATCATATCTCGGCCAAACACGGATGATTGATGAAATTGAAACTTTACAGCTGCACAATCTATTATTACTATTCAAATTTATGTGAAGAAAAGCTAGAAGAAGAAGAAGAAACAATAAGAAAAATAAATAGATAAGGATCCGACCAATGAACGACCCAGTTAGGCTTTTGTTGTACACAACTTTTTCTTTTTTTTCTTTAAAGGCAGATGGGGCACTGCGCTATGCCCAACAATGGAAGCGATTCTTCGGGCCTTCTTCTGCGGAGTGAAGGTTGTTTCCAAACATCTTCATCAGCTCAGGGTACTGTAATTGTCTCACTCTCTGCTCGGTGTCGGTGAGGTAACAACCAACCCCCCTGACTTCCAAGTGTTTTCATGATTCGTGGGAACCCGCGCGCGAAATAAAGGTGTAATAATGCGGGAACCGTATACCTACTCGCAGTGGAAGAGCGCCGAGCCAGACGAAGAAGGAGGGAAATTCAAATTGCGGGGCCTAACGAGAATGAGAGGGGGAGAGGGGGGGAGGGATGGAGAAGAAACAAAAAAATATAGCAGCCCCGAACCCTATAGGCTATATCGTATAAGAAGGTAGTATATGAAGGAGAGCCGAGAAGTAAAAGTGTGTACAACAATAGAGACATCACTGACAAGTCCTTGGAAACGAAGGAAGCTAACGTCAGCCAAATAGAAGAAGGGGAACGAGGTAGAAATGAAAATCCGACTTCTGGGGCTGGTGGGTCTGGCATTTGTTTCTTTCTCTCTCTCTCTCTCCTCTGTCTTTTTCGTGTTTTGTTTCATTTCTTTTTTTCCCATGCCCGCCACACTACGAGGAAAAACCGCAAGGCTTCACTGAGGCTAGACATTTGCGTCCCGTTCCTCCTTTCCTTGACCGTGATCAACCGGTCATTACAGTATTTTTCTCGGGCAGGGGGAATCGACTGTTTGTTTAGCTTTTTCTTTCGTGTAAACAATGAAGTAATTAGGCAAGAAGAGAGCAACAACAGTTCCGGAATTAGTTGGGTTATCATTTCCACATGCCCGTTTTCAGTTTTCACGGGCTGAACGCTGTGAAAAGGGGGGGAAGTCACGTGACTTGACGGCGAGCAGCAGCAGCTAGCAGCAGCGCAACAACAAGCTAAGCGGCGGTGGCTGAGGAGGAGGAGGAGGTGGTAGTGGTGTATAGTTGCCAGAGCGGCGTTCTTACCACTCCGTCATGCAGCCAGCGGAAGTGACGGTCAAACATACAACCCCTCTTTCTCTCTCTCTCTCTCTCTCTTTTTGGTGTTCTCTACCACTACTACTAGCAGCTAGCGCATATAGAGACCGTACAGACAGAGGCAAGCAGGCAGACAGACGGGCCTGGTTGCAGCTTGGAAAAACATGCGCGCTTATATACAAGATAATTGACATCCGCTTGCCAGAAATTGCTCCGTCACAATAATTAGTGGGCCCCCTCGCTACCGTTGCCATGTGTATTCCTATACGGCACTTATGGCCGTCGCACCGGTGAGCGCGAGACGAAGCCTCTCTCCAATGGGGAGGGTGAAAGATCGAATGCTATAGATAAGAGGCGGAGTGGAATCAATCAAAATGCCGCAGAGTCATGGATCATTCAAGTCGATAATGTCGATGCTTTCAAATCCATTAAGGGTTACAGCGGTAACACGACGAAGGGTTTTCCTCTCTATTTTTATTTATGACCCGCCGCACCCCGCGACAAATGTCGTAAAGAAGAAGAAGAAGAGAGAAAAAACCGGGAAAAAAAAGGAGAAAGGAAGAACGGTCAGTGTCAACGTTCCTCCGGCGGCGGGGTTCATGGGGAATTACCAGCATCCATCAAGTCGATCCCGGGTGGATGAGCGGCGGCCGGGAGCGCGAGAGGGAAAGCATTCTTTTGTATTTGTGCCGGGAATCCCGAAGTTGTTGGGGCAGAACTTGACGTTGACAAGTGGCTGTGCAGTTTGCCAAGGAAACGTCGTGGAAGCGCTCGTCGGTTGACAGGCAGCAACAATAGACGATGGAAAACAACAAATCGACAGAGCGAGACGGAATGTCTGCTACTGCGTGATTCAGGTGTTGAAGAGTTGCCTTCTTCTTTTTCTCTCTCAATTGAATACAAGCTATAAAAAGAAGACGGTGAAGAGAGGGGACCACTGTGTGAAGCCGGCATTTTGTCACGTTCGCGTCGTGAAAGGCGGTTTGCCAGGTGGCCAATGCCGGCGGGACAAGAGCTCTCCACCTACACCAAAGAAGAAGAAAAAGAAGGAGATGCCACCTGGTCTTCACCTTTGACCTTTTTCGTGTGTACACGCAGAACCACCGCTTCTATTCGTATCTAGCTATGTAATCTGCGTACGCACTTTTTTTGTCGATTTGCAGCGGAGAAGTTTCATTTGCATTTTTCCGACATTCCGTGTTGCTGCCTTCTTTTTAGTGCTTCGGGTTTTTGTTGTTGTTGTTGTTGTGCTCTTTTTAACCAGCACAGCAGCAGAGAGAAGGTCTTGGCGTGTCAAAGTAACCCAACAACCAATCCAATTTCAGTCTAGTGCACAACGTGTCAATAGTGACGACGATGGCAATAAAAAAACAAACAAACAAAGGAGAAACGTCTTTCTTCTATGCACGTTTTATGGAAATGCGAAAAAACGGGCGTTCAAAAAAAAGAAGAAAAGATTGTCCAGTTGATGGGTCGTCAAATAAAAAAATGCCTGTAAATCCATCAGTTGAAGCTGAAGCCAACTAAGAACAAACAGAAAAAGGAAAGAAAACGCATCATCTCTTCTCGGTTCACAAAATCCGCGCCCAATGCGTCGTTAGCAGTCAAGAGCTCTTCGAGGGTAATTAGCTTTATAGCCCAAAAAGAGATGAATAACAAAAGGGGGCAGAGACAGGATGATGAATGACGCTGTGTCTTACCTGATACGAAGAGAAGGACGACAGCTGCGTATCCGGTCAAGAAAGAGCCTCGGCGCTCCATCTTTTTCACTATTTTTCAAACGATTCCGTTGCACAATAAACAACAACAACACTCGGTATAGATATATAATCCAGGAGGTAAATAGTCTTTCGGCTTCCAGATGGAAATTCCTGGCACACACAAATGAAAAACACTCTGCCAGAGCAAAGAGAGATGATGATATCTATCAACTGAGCGCAGTTTTCACTTCTTTGGTCAACAAAAGCCAAGTTGGATTAAACACACATCGAAGACGAGCACGTGTCGCTTAGATTCCGGTGGCGGAATGGCAGCGCGCGCGTGCGGAAACGAGAGTCGAAAGGAACGAGATCCGTTGCCTGATCCGGTCGAAACACAACTGACTGCAGTGTCAGCCGGCGGGTGTTTCCATCCGCTGCCTTCAACAACCCCACCGAGCGCCGAGTCTAGGTAAGAGAGAGAGAGAGAGCGTGTTGTTTTCGGCCGGCTGGAAAAACACGTTCGCCTTGGCTCCGAGTGTATACCAAGCGCCAATCGACGGTCGTAGCGGCTGTCGCATCTCGCAGTAGGCGTTTTATGAAGCCGTTGTTTTATCATGGCTCTCGTTTCGACTCTCGGCATTTTTTTTTTACCTTAGGGTTCTTGGGCTTTGGCTTTTGAGTGCCATCTGACGGACCAATTAGGCCCGATTTCACACATTGATTCGAAATGGCAGCCTTACAGTGAACTGAACGAATGAGTCAGCTTTTTTCCCCTTCTGTCTGTTAGAGAGGCTGTAAAATGTACCCGTCATCTCTAAGCCTTTTAATCAAGCTCCAGCAATAAATCGATCGGACCCTTGCCATTTTTGCTGAATCAATCAAAACACTTTGTCACCAGTTTTTCAAGACTTTTAATCGAATGACATTAGGGACGCTTGAGGCTTTTTTTTATTCATGCCGAATGAAATGTCGTTGGTACCGCTATATGCTGTACTGAATTGAATCTGTGGCCGGCATTCATCGCAAGGAACAGAGACCGCCATGTTGTTGAGTTGTTCGGCCAAGCGATCAATGGACGATCGTCGCATGGCCCTTTGAACGACTTTGAACCCGAGACGCTGGCCGAGTTCCCTTCCGAGAAATGATCAAAGTTGGAACTTTATGATACCCACCATAAATAATCCAACGGATCTTCCTATATACTACACCCGTCGTGAACTTGGCATTTTCAGTTTGCTTTCCGAGTCGACATATTTTGTTCCGGGCGAGCCCGTTTCGGAGAAAAACATTTTTTTGCTCCACCTGTCGAACAGTGTCCAGGTGATGAAAAAAATAAAACAGAAAGCACTAGATGATTGTTTCAACCAGTCGCGCAACCGGCCAGCCAAACATGAATCATTCACTTCCGACCTAAAATAAAGCTATTTTGAAAAAGACCGTAACGGTTAACAATTTTTTCGTCAGAAGAAGTAACCAACGAACATCGGAACCACGACCGATGTATAAAAAAGGCTGTCAACACTTTGGCCAAGTCATCTAAGTAGAGACGAATAGGTTCGCCTCTTGCGCAACATCAAGCGACTCTAATGTGACGTGACGAACACCCCAACAACGGCCGTTCTACTTCCCGATGCAATTTTGTTTGATTGAAGCCCTAAATGTATTCACTCCGCTGGCGTAGTAGACGAAATGAGATCAACAAACGAAAAGGAGAAAACGGTATTTGGAGAGCGAACTGATACGGCTGGCTGACTGCCGCTCCATAATTATTCAAATGAGCGACAGATAACCCTTTTCACCGCAGAGCCCCATCATTTCGTTTCCTCCGTTCTCTTTCCTCGTCAACTATTTAGATGTGAAAGAAGTAAATAAAAGGCCTTTATCTTATTCTACACATCGATAGAGCCGCACATGTCGCTGCTATTTATTCTAAAAGACAAAAGGATACGACGTCATTGTGTCATTAGCTACTCACATGCTAATGAAAGGTGCATGGCGGAGTATAGTCGTTGGCCATCATACAGTTGATGCGCAGTCGACTGACTATATGATCAAGTTATTAGCGTCTGACGCCGGTTGACCATTCAAAAACCAAAAATAAAACTCGAAGCGGTTCTTATGTTCCGATGGACACATCACGAAAAACGTAAACCGAGGAAAATGAGGAAAATGTCGACGGAGCGTGACATCGCGCCCGAGTAAACACGACGCAATATATATCCCTAGCTGCCATATAAAGGGTCCCCGTCTTCACCATTGTTTGAACCGGCCGTGTGTCTCGTCTCCCTTTTTTCCATATTGGAAAAATCAATAGATTGACGTTGAGGCAATACAATGCATTCAATGGGAATTTCTGCAAACATTATATTATGGATGTATGATGTCAGTTCCTCTTCCAGTGAAGACACACATTGACCATCGAGTGGGAGACGGAGCGGCTGAAACGCTTGCGGATTTCCTTACTTGAGAACGGATGGCGTGTGAGGCAAAATTCGTTGGGCGGAACAACGTTTGATTGAACGACTCTATCCGTTACGGTGCTTTGGTTTCAGGAAGTTATCCGTTTGTTTCCAATGGCCGCAATGTTTACTACGTAGCAGCTCAACGTTTTTAGCGCCCCAAAGAAGACCTGAAACTCTCTGGACATGACCAACCATCTCAAAGTAGATTGGAATTCAAATTTTTAATTTTTAGCAGATAATCAACGTTAATTTTGAATTAAAATTGAAATGTTTTTGACATATATTGGTCATATGCTGACGCACTCGGTCGCCAGTACTTGGATTGCAAAACAGACTCGTCATTACGTAGGCACGACCCGCACTGGATTCTACCCTTCATTATACAAGACCCTACAAGACTTTTCGGTATACAGAAAACTGACACACGGCTTAGCCGCAGAAAAGGAGGTTTGCATGCTGCCGCATTTCATGTACTTTTACCTGATGAGCTACCACAAACTCACAATTCACAGTTACCAAATTTAGGAGTGCACGAAGATCGTCCCGTACATTTGCAAATGGAAGAACATAATACAGCTTCAAAATATTAGCTGATATTACTCAAAGTATCGTTTGAATATGCGTGTTATTGAATTCTTAAATATATAAATTGGCAACTTGATATGTTTAACAACTCGCAACGAAACAATTTAGTATATTTTAAATTCAATACAACTCATGATCTCGCAGCATTTGTTAATGCGCAAAGCGCTGTAATTGAGATACAGTATGAAGAACAGATGCAGGAGCATTTTAGGCGCTATCTGATGCTACTAAACTAAGAAAAAATACAAACAAAAAACTTCAAAAAAAAATTAAGGAGAGTTATTTTAATGATTATTTTAATTTTAAAGCCAAAGTTCCGTTACTGCCATCTAGCCTTCGAAGTGTTAGGATTAAAAGTTCATATTCAACCACTAGGTGGCTCATCAACTAGTAAAAAGGGAGAAAAATTCTAAAAAGACAAAAAAGGCAGCAACAATTCAATTCAAAAACCAAACTCCTGTACAACATAAGATGCAACAAAATATGTATAAGCGAGGCAACAAGCGAATATATGACTCTGACTCTGACTCTGACTGGTACGATAAAAGAATGACTTAATAATTGCGGTAGCAAACTCTTTTCACGGAGTTGTTGGCCCTGAAAAGGACCGTTATCGAGATTACTTTCAAATAAAAAGCTTAAAACTAGATTCATTGTCACCAAAGCTTGAACTTGCCATTAAGCACGCTCTCCACGAATACGACGGGCAAGCTGGATATCTTTCGGCATAATTGTGACTCTTTTGGCGTGAATAGCACACAAGTTAGTATCTTCAAATAAACCAACAAGATAGGCTTCTGACGCTTCTTGCAAAGCCATAACAGCTGAGCTCTGAAAACGCAAATCAGTCTTAAAGTCCTGAGCGATTTCTCGGACCAGACGCTGGAATGGCAGTTTACGGATCAACAACTCGGTGGATTTTTGGTACCGACGAATTTCACGAAGAGCGACAGTTCCAGGCCTTACAAAAAATTAAGCACAGATACAAACATGTTTCGAGGAATAAATTTGCAAAGCGGCATACAGAGAACCTTAAAAAGAAATCTACCTGTAACGATGTGGCTTCTTGACACCACCAGTGGCTGGGGCAGATTTTCGAGCAGCTTTTGTGGCCAACTGTTTACGTGGAGCCTTACCACCAGTAGACTTGCGAGCGGTCTGCTTAGTACGAGCCATTTTCGAGGTTTGCTCTTTAATGTGTTAATTAAAACCAAATTTAGAATGTTGCCAGATTTTACATTCCAACGTAATTTAATATAGAACTTGATCGAACGCTACAGAAACCGTTGCGGCATCTTACAGTTCTTACACGTTATTGGTTGGATTAAATTGACCAATAGAAGGAAGATGAAAGCGACATAGTTAGAAAGAAACGAATTATGGTTTGATGGTTAATTCAACAAGTTATATTTTGATTGAACTTTGTTACATTGTGTTATGCGAATGAACTGTAAAACCCGAACGCAAAACAATAAATTTTATTATGTTTAGTTCAAATTAAGGTTTGAGCACTATTGAAATGGAATGAAAAATGTTTATAAAAACAAGGCTTTTTTTTACTATAAGGACAATTTAACCCCAAAACAAACACTTAAGCCAACCTTAATCTAATAGTTGAAGACCGTTGTCGTAAAAAAAACAGCGTTTTCCCAATTCATCACTTTTATGTGAAATTATTTCCCAAAGGGGTTCTATTCAAAATTCTATACAAAAGTTGAATTCCTGGACTGCAATTCCTGGAGCAATCCTTGCTTGAACATCAAACGCCGATGAAGTAAAGGCTTGGGGACCATGGCGCGCAGCAGAGGTTAACAGTTATCCAAAGCAGCACTGCATGACACAGTGACAACAATATGTCGCCATCGGTCAACGTACCAGGCAACGAGCTTTCCAATCCAGGGGTTTTAATGGGGAAATAGGCAAGAAGATGAACAAACTGTATTCGTCGGTCAGTCGGAGACGAGACACGGGATGTTTGATAAGTCCGTCCAGCAACAACGGGCGATTCGTCGGAGCCGGTGGCCTTCCAGTGCAACAAGATGGTTTGGAAGAGAACAAGGCAACGTTCCATGAGACCAGCATCCAACAAAACTCTGGCAGCCACCGAAGCGACGGTCGAGAGCAATAGACAGCCGAAGTTGCTGCGTCGTTGTAAATGACTCTGTTTGTTCCCACTCCAAAACCACTTGTGGTGATGAGTGGACAAGAGGAAGCCGAAAGTGGAGCGCGTCGTCCGGCAACTCCGAGTGCGGTATCACGTTCGAGATCGAGTTTGCATACTGCCTCGGCCAAAGTGCGGTGTAGTTCGGTCCTTTCTGTTGGATCGGACGGGCGCAACTCCGACACCAGGATGAGCAAAACTTGGAGAAAGTGGATGGATTTGACACCTCCCTTCTTTTTCAGTTCAGGTAGATCATCGGTGATCCGTTGAAGCAAAGCCAGGCACATTAGTCGGAAACGTTCCGCAGCCGAGCCGGACACGGATTCATCCTTGGATTCTTGAGCCGAAGCGCTGGCGCCTTCTAAACTCATGGCGATGGTCAGTCGCATAATATCGTCTTTATCGTTGGTCAGCTGGCTGGAGTGGCAGCAGGAAAAAGTACTGTGGGCTTAGGACATCCACAGACAAGTCCTTAATCTTGACGAAATCCGCAATGATCACCGTCACCGCTGGGTTGGATGGTCAGGCAACCAACCGGCTTCGATTAGAAAGTTTCCTGTCTCCAACTGAAGGTGCGGCTTCAAATCATCTGGAATGATTACTGATCCGCCCGACGTTAATGTCATGACGTCAACTTCCTTCATACCATAAACGGCCAGTACATCTTCATTGACCGGGTTGCTGGCCATGCTCAACACGGTGAATGGGACAGGAGCTGAGCCAAGTCGTGTCAGAGTCAGTTTCTTCTTGGCGGCGTGGTATGTGCCCATATCGGCACGCCGTATCGGCACTTTCGATTTTTTCCGTTTCGGCCCGACGGATTCCGTTTCGGCCCAGATTGTTTCCGTTTCGGCACTCTTAAATTTTGAAGATTTTACAGTCAATTTTTACTGTCCGTTTCGGCCCTCGCTGCATCCGTTTGCCCTCGCAACAGCCGTTTCGGCCCTCATTGCAGTTTCCAACGTTATTCCTTCAATGGACTCAATATGTACCTTGTTTTTGACGTTTTGTATGTTGAAGAGTAGAAAAATACAAGTTAATGCAAGGACAGAAAATTATGAGAGAGAACAAAACTTACCAAAAACTTAACGGTATTTTGTTCAAGCTATACATACGTAAATCTAAAATCAAAACAGAACTCTTAACACAATGCGCGGATTCCTATACCAGCGTGAATGCATCAAAGTTCACGAAAAATGTTGATGATGACAGGGAATTGGAACTTGAAATAGATTCAGTGTTATTCGTCGTTTATATTCCCTCTCGTTTCCCTCCGTTTGAGGACGCAATGGGCGAAAGAGAGCCGAAACGGACAGTAAAAATTGACCAGAAAACATCTACAAAATTTATGAGTGCCGAAACGGAATCCATCCTGGCCGAAACGGAAATCATTGGGCCGAAACGGAAAAAATCGAAAGTGCCGATACGGCGTGCCGATATGGGGTATAACCGGCGGCGTCCGCCTGTTTAAGTAGCGAGCTCAACTGCACAAACAGTCACTTTACCCTTTTCGTTGCTCATGGCCAGGTGTTGCCTCCGCCCGTGAGAGGAAAACAAGCGAAGCAGCACATTGAGACCTATACATACGTAAATATAAATGGAACTGTTAGCAGAGGAGAAGAAGCAACGAGCTAATCCGCATCAATCTTACCCTGCGGAGGACGTGGGCAGAGAGTCGGTATAATGAGGGATTCATGGACCGCGATACTTTCGAAATCGCAGTGGAGTTGATGGAGTGTGCGACGTGCACGCTGAAGGCTCCCGACGGGCGAAAGGCGTTTGCTAGCCCGTTCGACGGACAGCAACAATGAGTTGAGAATTTCAACGATGGCAGAGGGTAGCTTCGACGAGGCGGTAACACAACATGGAGAAGCCTGTTCGTGTGTGGCTCCAAGACGAAAGTGCACCTAGGAAACAAAATGGAATAGATTAGTTTTCACTCGAGTTTTCAATAAATAGAAATGTAATCGTACATGGAAATCAACTTGCAATTGATTGCCAATTGATTGCTGAAGCTGGCACTGCTAGTGCTCAGCGCTGAAGAAGACAGCAGAACGAAGCCAGTTCGGGTGATGGAGAACTCGAATCTTCCTGGTTAAGGGCTTGCTGACATCTGAGTAACCAATCCAGCGCGGCAAAAAAACAAGTCACGGAATGGAGGGCCTGAACCTTGGCCAACCGCAGCCAATTTGACCATAATGAGCACCCGATCGGCGACAAGTGTTTCAACAGCAGCTTGAGAAGCATCCGGGCAAAATTCTCCGATTCACTTTTCCGGAATGCGAATCGCGTCAAACTCTACAACAGGGAAATTCCATCCTGCGGACCAACGGAGAACGGAGTTTTCCAGTTGGGCTTGCGATCGCGGCGCTCTTCTCCTCTTCCGTCGTATCCGAGCTGACGACGACGGATGTACTGCTGCCGTGCTGCCGGTCGGTTGCTGTGGTTGTTGACGATGGCTGTACTATCCACTTCATCATGTCTAGCCAAATGGCGCTGGATGGCGAATTCAATCCAGGCTTCCAAGCGATCTTCATCAATCCTCTCCAAGTTCAGCAGCGTCAAGTCCGTGTCCGGACTTGGTGTCCAAGTCCGTGTCGTTGGTGCCAGAGGACTTCAAAAAGTTGGTGATAAATCGGTAAACGGATTTCCTGGAGGATGAAGGGAGTTCGCGCACTGCCATGAACGAGCATCCATTATGAGAGTAATACCTGTAAGGTGGGGATAATTAAGGCGTTGTTGTTGAGAAGACAATGTCGCAAAGAGAACATCTTCTTCGAACGTGTAGAATCGCAAAGGAGGATGACGTGAAAGCGGAGCGTAGAAGCAAGATTCCGAAAATCGCAATACACTCTTCCAATTCTTTCTCTTCCAAACATCAAATAGGAGCTCCAGAGGCTGTAACCAATGTGTGACAAATGCTGATGACGATGTAGAGGCAATGTCTTGGTAACGGTCGCTGTTGGCAGCCTCAACTTGATGTTCCATGACGAGCTGGACGAGATCGACCAAATTCTCGAAACATGCATTCAGCGCGAAGGGGGAGAAGACTCCGACCAATTCATTTTCCGCCTCCTCAGAGTTGGGAAACCAAACAACAACCAAATCATTTAGCCAGTCGAACGGCGGCGTTTAACAAGTGGCGCAAAGATGACGCCAGGCTGAAGACGGGCTGCGATGACAAGAGCTGTAGGTGGGCGCCCAGAATGCCGTTGAGATACGACTCGGAAGGAATAAGATCACCCGATTGACCGGAACGCCAAGAGAAGAAGGCTGGGAAATCGGAGTTGCTGCTGTTCCAGCGATCTAGTGCAGCTCGCAAGAATGGCCAAGGCGAGGTGTGATGTTTGCCAGTTTACAGCCTCGCGTTGAAGATATGGCCAGCAGGTGTTGAAGCGCTTCAGCTTCACTGGAACCCTTCAGCGTCAGAGTATCTGTGCTGTTGCCTAGGGCATCATGCAAAACGCAGCGCCGTGAAAGACTGGCAACCGAATCCACCAAGTCGCAGAGTTCCATGAAGATTTCCTTGGATATTTTCGACGTTTTGGGTAATTTCTCCGTTGGACTGTCCAAGACGCGGTACGATTAATCGCCATTGTCCTTGTTGACGCACTCATCGTAGAGCTAGGAGCCGCAGACTTGTGAAATCAAAATAATGAATTAGAAAAGCCAATATCTTCCAGAGTTTCAATGTTTGTTGTACCTGGCAATCACCATATCCATCACGAGGACATCCCACAGATCGGGAACAGCGGCAATACCTTTGAAGCGCGACAATTGGCGCATGCCTTGCCCCAGTTGCTTGGCCACTTTAACCAAAAATGCCGTGATGTGGGCATGTTAGCTGCCGCCTTGACAACGAAAGTGGCTTTCTGCGTTGTTGTAAGGCCCTGTCTGACCAAGCAATTTGTTATCCACACGTTGTACACTTTTTGGGCCGACCGTGGTCCCCACAACAGCAGACCAGACGCGTGGAGCAAAGTGGAAGGCTCCAATTCTACTCCGGCAGTAGACAAACACTCCGTTACTGGAACGGAAGGCAGTAGGCAGCGAGCCATGTGCTACAGATATTTGATGGCGCAGTAGCAAATCTGGCATAAAGTGATAGCGTACCGTACTTGATCAATCAAACCTCATTTTTCAGTTTCGTTCTTTGTTCCATCCCTTTTTCATTTCGTTTTTTCAGTTATTTTCTTGAATTGAGAAAAGGTTGCATTTGTCTGTATAATGTGCACTTGAGTACTGCATAATTGTATAACTGTTTCTCGATGGTTCAACGAAACTGGTTGAACGATTTTTAAAAATGTTTCTATACGTACCATCCAACACTTTTCGTCTTTAGTCTAAGACTATCAGTATTCGTATTTCAATCCAAAGGCACTTTGCCATGTGTTGTCCCAGGCATATCGACGTTGGCAACGGATTTTCTTTTCTGTTGTATGTCAGTCGACTAATAACTGAGGCGTAAAAGGTAAAGTTCTAAAAATGTTTGTCGTTACTTGTCACGTTATTATACCTTGTGAGAGCCATGTTGTAAGTTTAATTCCTCCTTTTTATACGACGACAGATAAGAGTTGAGAACAAGCGCAAGTGAAGTATTACAAATTGTAGCCAGCACCGAGTATAGCATGAGTTTTCTTAAGGGCCTTATTTTTAAGCAAGTACACAATTAAATAATACACGCCGGTCATATTGTCAGACGGTTACTTAGGACCCATGCTAATTTGAATTTAATGTGGAACTGCATGACTTAAAAAGACGGAATAGCATTCTAGCGAAAAGAGGGCAACCAAAAATGACCAAATCCCTGAGTAAGAAAAAACTACCTTGGACTACTTTAATAAGTCACACACAGTAAATAGAAAGCTCACAGAATGGCTAATAACTCTTCTTCAATTAGCCTAACTTCCCTTACAACATTTGGAAGACTATAAGTCTCGTTTTCGTTGGTCTGGAGCGCTACATGGCTCTGCTGGACGGTCAGGATTCGACGGCAGTGGCGACGGCCGGCGGCGTCTGTGTTCACGGCGCCGAGCGCCCACCCCGTTATCGTTGTGCGGTGTGTTACCCTGTTTCTTTTTCTGGCTCTTTTAGATTGTTCTATTCGGACATTTTTGAATTTCCGTCCCGGTCGATCTGAAACTATAGCGGAAATGAGGCAAAGAGAAAAGAACCCTCGACAGAAAGAAAAAATATTTCGAATTAGTATAGCACATCCTCCCTCGCACTTCACAGATGTACTGTCCTCTTTTTGAAATATCTTTGGTGGTATTGGTGAACTCTTTTATGTGGCCATCTTCCGCTGAGAAAAAGGAAGAAAGACAGAAAGTCTAATCTCCCCCTAGTCCCATGCACCACCACCACTCTATTTTGCTTTCTCTTGGTCAAACACACGCTACCATTGCTCTTTACAGTGGACATGAAGCGAGACTCTGAATGTTAACAAGTGCTTCTCTTTTAAATGATTACAGCTGTATAAGGAGGATCCGGAAACGGGCAAAATGTATGTGGCCCTATCCAGCGACTCGACGTGCACCAACGACCTCAAGAGCCCCAAAGAGGGTTATGAGACTTTGGTATTGACCAGCATACCCCCTCCGCCTTTGCCCTTCGAGGTAGGGATATACTACATTTAGCCTATACATTTCATTTTGAATGCATTTTATTTATGCACGATTGTTTCCTTTTCTTCGCTAGGTGAGCACGAGTTCTTGCCGTTTTCCGTCGTGGGCTCATGGTCAATGGCAGGACGCATACGTCGAGGATGATACACTCAAGGTGGGGGCCACGGCGCGAGGTTCCCGAAGGATCTTAATTTTGAAAAAAAGATAGTTTCTAATAGAATGGGGTAGGCATATGACTTAAGAGTATTTACTTAGCGACTAATGCCAATTTGTAAATTAACTAAGGCTTTATTTTGAAAATACGCGGGTAACGGTAACGGTAGCTAGTACCGTTTCTACCGCTAGGTGTCCATACCGTAGCCCAATAGATGCAGAATGGCAAATATTCTAGCAACGAGAAATAATTGAGTTGCTCTTGTGTTAATTTTAGTCTTGTGTTGTGTTAATTTAAAAATTAAGAAATTTTTTGTTAATAGAGGCCAAATTTTAAGTTATTGGTTTTTATCTTGAATTTCAATTAAAATGAAACCTTGTTAATCGATTACTACGGACGAAAACTTAGCAGACGTCTTCTGTGCTCATTGTCCGGTATGCTCAGAGCCAGCCACCGGACGACCCACGAGCTCCGTGCGTACTTTAAAATTCAGCCAACATTTACTTGACGATAGAACTAGTCACCCGGCCCATTACGCACACTGCTTTACATGCAGCATATTCCTTTATTGACATACTTTTTAGAAAAATGCCTTTTCGGAAACTCGCGCCATACTGCTGACCACAATTGATAACTGAAAGTCAACCTCTTCGAGTGGTAGGACAGACAGTAGGAAACAAAGTTCAATAAGAGGAAGTGTTCTGGTAGTTGTATTGTATAGTATGAAAAATCTAGAAAAACCATGTAATTTCATTTTATTTATAAAATTATCTGGTACTAAAAATTACTGCAGTAAAGAGAAAAGAAAACTTAACGAGAACAAATTAAAAAGAATAGGAAACAAAAGAAACGTGAACTGGGAACGGAATTTAATAGGTAGCGGGATCATATCCATACGTAGAATACCCACTGCTGTTTTGTGGGAAATATTCCCCTTAGGTTTTGGGCATTTCCAACATTTATTGCCAAAATTAGTATATTTCTTTCCAGCAGTCTTGAATTGTCACCACATTTGCACGTTCACATCACCACGTTTCACACACATACACTCCATCTGGGGATCAATTTTTTCATGAGAAAAGATGCTAAATAAGAGAAAATGGGTTTCAATTCACCTGGTCCTACTTAAAAACCTAATGAAGTCAACAGAGGGAAGAATTTGACTTTCAATCACTGCTATTCAAATTTAAAAATTCTTTTTTTATTCTTTTTCGGTCTGTTCATAGTAAACTCAGCAAAGGCAACTTTGGACCGACGTTGTCTTGCCCACGTTTAGAAATGTAACGTGGCGTCTGGTCGGTCCAGTTCTCATGTACAATGACAGCATTGAATTAATGCCCTTCCTACTTTAGGCGACAACGAGTTTTACCTGCAAATAGTCAGTCAATGAAATAAGAGATGCAAATTGAGTAGACTGGCAAAACTTATACTTGAAGGATCTTTCTACCATTGTGACATCGACCACTTTAGGTCTCATGCCAAACATGTTGAGGATTTCTTCTGTTTCGGGTTTAAGAGTAAAGAGCGCGGAATGTTAAATAAACGTTCTTAAACAATATGAGATGGTTCTGACCAAACTATTTATTACTCCCAGGAGGCGTTGTTTGTCATACAGGGTAAAGTAATTCTCTACTGCTTTCAGTATTTTTGCTTGGTTCGAGATTTTCCGTTTGTCTTGGTTACGAAAAACAGCTGGTGTTCTATTCAGGTCAAATGAATGGTTCGCTACTGATCTGGTCTATTGCCAAGGCAGAGTTCCTTGTCAATAAAGCCGTTTTAGTCTATTGACAAGGAATCCGGTAGGAGATGGTAGTTGGGAGGGCAGCAAACTTTGTTATCCGTTACAAGGGTGTTCTACGTCTGTTGTGATTTGGTTTTTGTTGTCCAAGGGTGTTCTATGTCTGTTGTGATTTGGTTTTTGTTGTCCAAGTCATTTGAACTTTTGAAGGAGTGCCTCTTTTATCCTCGAACACGCAGTGATTCAAAAAAAAGTTCAGAATTAGGAAGTCTAGGTTTTGATTCAGAAAAGTTTGAAGGGAAATCAAACATATAAAAATTGAAATAGCTGTGAATAAAAAACTGGGCCAGAAAGGACGGAATAAATCTACAGTTCAGACCACATCTTGCATGCAAGAGAATAAGGATAAGGAATTGGGCTTTTTACTGAAAATTGGGTTCAGAGCTCGTTGTAACAAGCGAGGAGGGAAGGGGTTCGTAGCACGCAATGCCAAGATTAGGATTGGGGGAAGCTACTGGACTGAGGCTTCTGAGATCCTTACTTGGGTCAATAAAACACGAGTTCTAGACATCGAAAATGAGATGGTTCACGTGTTGTGTGTGGACTATGGAAAAATCAGAGACGTCCATTGACTTCTGTGGTGAAAGTTAGGAAACTTCAGGTTTGTTTCTAATGGAAGTGTTTATCGAAACGAGATTTTCCATTACGCTTGTTCCTGACTCCAAGAAGTAAAGATTGACTTCGGAAGCTTGACCATTGGGGGCTTTTTTGTCCATACCCAAAACGAGGACTTGTCAGTTGTCATGTGTGTCAAAAATGTGTCATATTTAAAAATTTCGTAAAGCTAATTAAAAGTTTCTTTTGTATATCGAACAACACTGTTCGAATCTTTATAGTATAAATATCCGAATGCCCCGTTTTCACATCAGCGCTATCGGTAATAAAGCCTCGCGGCAAGGCCTTCGGACTGGTAAAGCCTCGAAGAATGTTAACTTTAAGGCGCATTCACACTGAAGGGTTTTTGTCGTAATAAAAGTTAACTTTTCGTATTTTAGCGGATCTTTCTGTAGTCTGTCGTGGATGAAAACTTAATTGTGAGGTGACAAACGCTGGTTGCCTCAAGCCGTTAAATTTTATTACGACACCATACAACAGACTACGGAAAGATCCGCTAAATTACGCCAAGTTAAGCTTTATTACGGGAAAACCCTCCAGTAGTCCAGTGTGAATGCGGCTTTAATAATAAAATGAGTATCAACTTTAAAAAAAGCCATAAATATAAACACCGGCGCGAAGAAACAATTTAAAAATTCCCAGTTTACGTGGAATGGTCTCTAGGGTCCAGCGCGCTCGCTCCGAATACCCTCGAGACGATCTCGCTCCGATTTGCTCATATAATCCCTTTTAAGCGGAACTCAATTTTTATCGTGAAAAACAAATTTTATCGGACAATCCCGGTTTATACTTTGAGAACCAGATTACATAATTTGGAACACGATGGTGCAAACCATTTTTTTCTACGATGCACCGTTTAGGAGGAGATAGCTCCCCCGATTTCACCCTCGGGCGTGGGACAAAAGTCTTAATAAGTGATTTTCGAGCCCGGGTCTCGAGGAAAGTAGGCATGGCCCTTATAAATAAGGGCCGGTAAGCCTTCGGCTGGGGACTACGTCCCCAGTCCTCAGGGATAATGCTCTAATATGTATTATTATAATTGTGTTATAATACCTGCCGAATACTCTCCGTAGGCAAGGAACATGGAGGTGTCACTCACATCCTGACCGCAATGCAATATCGATTCATTCGTGGACGTCCATCACGAAACATGGACTCGTTTGTCTTATTCTAGTCTACTTTGTTGCCGTTTCCTGTTTGATGTTCATCTGAATGCAGCTGGGGATGTATGTCGAAAAGGGCAATGGTTCGTCGTTGATGACCAAAAGGTCGGGCACTCTCTGAACTTGTTGGGAGGCTGAAGATAAATTGGACGCTCCTCCGATTCCTTGGTTGTCTTGTTGTTCATACACCTCTACGGCTTCGTTACTAATGATTATTCGATGTGTTGTGGATATACCAGAAACCAACGAGCTTGGAGCCAATTGATCGTAAACGCCAATGAAGAGAGAGATTCAGTACGTTTACTTTTGGGTGTCAAAAGACATCAAATGGTGCAAAATGACATCAAATTGACGTCATTTTGCACCATTTGATGTCTGTTGACACTAACCAGACACTAACCAGATGTTGGCAGACTTCATTTGCTACATGGGTATGCGAGGAACTATGGAGTAACCCAAGGTGTCGAGCTATGGGATTCTAATGAAGATCATTTATCGACTACAATGATTCAATAAGGATGTGGTACAGGGGCAGTTGTCAATGTGGATAGAATTCTCAGCGCAGTTCGTGCTCCAACAACTGAAGAAGAAGCAGGTGTTTACCTCATGGGTGTTCTTCCTTCTTCCTGTTATGTGTCAATTACACACATTGGTGATGGACCATTTACGTTTTAAGTGTTACCTCAACAAAGTACCGAACAGCTCACTTCTCTACGGAAAAAAACTTGATCATATGCCTCTTAATCGTATCTCTGAAGATCTCTTGAAGAAATTTTCAGCTTGTGTAGCCGTTTCTACGTATGACAACCTTCTCCACCGCGGGTTCATCATTACCGCAAACGACGAACAGTGCTCAGTCCAGGGTGTCGAATGCTGCAGGGTTACTCTTTGATTTTCATTCCATTTCACTGCAGCAAATGCCAGGGTTGGGAATGGGTTTTTCTTTACTGCAAACGAATGGAAAAAATCCAGTCTGGTGTTTATTCTATGAATGGGCATAAGAATGGGCTGGGTTCGAATCATTTTTCGTTTGATTACCCTATCCCCAACCACAGGAAAAATGGAGCTAAATTTTTTTTCGATTCTATTCCTATTCGCTGCAACAAAACTTGAAGGCCGTAGGGCCAATTTATCTGCAGCAAATATTTTCAAAGGGTTGTAGCATGACCTAAGGTATTCCCTGCAGGGAGAATGAAAAAAGTTTCTGCAGTATTCGACACCCTGGCTCAGTCTTTCTAGTTGACATTGGCAAAACCGAAATAGTGGCATCCAGATTAATATTTCAAGTTCCTCAAGTTTTTGGAAGATCCTATGTATGTGTTCAGAGTATCCCTACACCGGGCAGAAGAGCTAAGTAGGCTTTCAAACCTCGAAGCAAATTTCACGGGCTTAACAAATTTAAGTCATCATTTTAAGTGTGAAACAGTTAAAAAAGCCTCCGATGGTCAAGCCCCCGAAGTCAATCTCTACTTCATAGTCAGGAAAAAGCGTAATGGAAAGTCTCGTTTCAATAAACACTTCCATTAGTAACAAGCCCGAAATTCACAGACTTTCACCGCAAAAGTCAATGGATTCGTCTCTAAATTTTCAAATACCGGTCACCAAAGTCAATAGATTTTATACCTGAATCACTTCTTTCTCACTCTCCCCGAACTTTCCTTGTATCAAGTAAGTCAATAGATCTAAAAAGTATCTGTTCATACATCTAGAATCTTGATTTACCTAGAAACAACTTGATAGCCTTCATCAATTTTATTCATCGAGACCTACAGTTCAGCTTCGGGAGTACAATTTGGAAAAATATTTTTCCTAATTGTACCCCCGAAGCTTAATTAAAGTTTAATAACAGCAGTCGCCGAAAACCCACCTAAAAAAAGCAACCTGATGACGACGATGACGAAAATTATGGTTTATGTAATTGAATTTATTGTGGTCATTATTATGTACCGTTTATTATCTCTTGAATCAATTTGAATTTTCGTTGGACATGTTTGTTTTTAATTCAGAATAAAAAGGAATTTTTGCTCAAATTAGTAGCGTTTATTATCATTTCAATTAATGTACATTTTTATAATAAATATTTCGACCTGGCTGCTAGGCAATGGCGCATAATCATGATGACAAAATTACGATAGTTTATTATGGTTTTACCATGATTAACTGTCCGAATTAATCATGATCCGCTATAGTTTACTATGGTTGAAACTATAGTAAACTACGCTCTTTTTACTATAGCAAAGTATGGAAAACCATGGTACTTTGTTAGTAGGGAAGGGCTGCCATGCGTTATTTTAAATGAAAAGACCAACGTATTCTGCCGAACAGGAATTTTAAACATCGAAAACGAGAAAGTCCACGTCTTGTGTGTGGACTACGGAAGTGAACAATTCACTCACATTTCGTCATTGATGATGATGTGTCCTCCCTTCATGGACTGGCCACAATTGGTAAAGTAATATCTAATTGTCTGGCAGGTACAAATATAACTTATGTCTCTAAATTTTAGGCATGGGAATGTAAACTAAGAAGAATCGAACCTGAAAAAAAAATTGATTTCGATATTCGTAGTCAATGAAATGTTTGCTTCCCAGTCGGAGAAAAAGTTTTTGTAGATGTCTACGAAGAAGGCCCAGGTAAATCGAAACCTATTTTTTATCATTTAGCATCTTTTCTCATGAACAAAATTTGATCCCCAGATGGAGTGTTCGAAGTCGACATTGAAGTCCCAATGTCGATGTTCATGGAAACATCATGGAAATGGAAAAAATGGAAAACAAAACAAGTAAGGATCTCAGAAGCATCAGCCCAGTAGCTTCCCTCGATCCAAATCCTGACCCTCAATTGGCGTTTTGCGAATCCTTTCCATCCCCGCTTGTTAGCCCCGTTGTTAGCCCAATTCCTGAGACTGATTCCTTTGCATGCAGGATATGGTCTCATTTCTGTGGATTTATTCCGTCCTTCGTGGCCGAATTTTTACTCCACACCTATTTTAATTTTTAATTGCTCATTTTTCCCTTATAAAATTCTCAAATCAATCTTATGACGGAATCAACAACAACAAAATTTTGACTGTACTGCTGGGATTTTTGTGGGTCGAAACGACTACCCCTGCGCACTGCCCAAGCGGCCGGCTCTGAGCATTCCGGACAATAAATAGAAGACGTCTGCTAAGTTTCGCTCATAGTAATCGATAAAAAAGGTTTCATTTTAATTCCAATTTACACAAAAACCAATATCTTAGAATTTGGCCATTATTGACATAAAATTTCATGATTTTTTAAATTAGTAGATTTTTTGATTTGTATTTGGGGTCTTTTAGTTCCATATCGGAATGTGATGGCCACTAGTTCCGTTTTTGGTTGATAGATGGATTTCAGGGTACCCAAATTGCTAGGCAGATGGAGTTTACTCGAAGATTTTCTTTAGGTCTCCCTTCCTGTTAAGTGCTAACCCGTCGACTGGCGAAAAAGGGGCAAAGGAAGCGCCATACTCAAACATTCACGGCAACGTTCAACAATTCAATTCTAAATTGATTGCTCCACCACGCGTTCGAATGTTATTAAATGGGAATTAAGATGAATGAACTTTGTCCTACATGGGCACATGTTGAAAATGGTGTCGTCCAAACCGAGGTATATTCCAACTGACCTGGGTTTCATTGCCGTTATTGACGAGCTCAATGACGACGCGGTTCACTCTTTAAATTATGGCCAAAGCGCGCCGCTTTGGGAGGGTTTCTGTAAAGGGTTTCTGTAATTAGTTTGGTTCAGGTGTGTATAAATTTAAGAATATATTATATTATTAATTTAGAGAAATTTAAGGAAATTGTGTACCGCGCCGCTGGTGGCGCTAAGTCGGGTTCTTGTGTTTGAATGGGCCGGACGCGGACGCAATATCAAATTTTTTGCAAGTGAATATGGTAAGGGTTCATGAAGCTTATATAACTTTGTCTTTTGACAAGTACAATACAATAGGAATCAAGGAATGGCAGAGAAAGAGAAGTCATTAAACATGAATTTTGGAAATTAACACCAATTGCCTCTAATAGCGAAGAACGTAAATACAATTTTTGTTGGAACTGACTGAAAGAAAGATATTTTTATACCAAAGTTAGGAAATATGGGGTAAATTGTAAGATGAGATATGAATTAAATATTCGAAAATGTGACTTTGCGTTCACGGGACCTCGTGGGTCGTCTGGTAGGGGGGCTCCGCCCCCCACCAGTCACCCCACTCGCTCCCACACTCCACTTAGTTAGCCTTGTATTAAAAATACGTAATTAGAGATTATTCAATCGGTACCGTATCTGTCTAGCGTTTAGCCTACCAACAAACAAGCGTTAACCTGTGTTGTAAAGAGGATATAAGTCCCTGCGATTCCCCGTGATTCAAATCAATGTATGCATCCTGCAATTCTATTTGTCGGGAAAATCAGGTATTTAAAAGTATTTAAAATATAAATTTTAAAAGCTGACTAGCAAACGACTTGAGCACTCCACTGTTTACGAAAATTCTTACATTTTCGCATTTTCATGATACTTTTAAACTAAGAAAAAATTCTCTTTATCGTAAATTTCAGCATATACAAAAGCTAGAATCAATTCAGTTATAAATAAAAAATCATATTAAACATTAACTGTAGCTTGGTTTTCTCAAACTCGTGTACCTAAAAAAGGGCAATTGCAGAACTCCTATTGGTCCATTTCAGGGCGGGATTTATGAACGTAAAAACCATCGCCCCAAAATTTTGTAAAACCCTTCGGGTAATTTTAGAGATAAAGCCATGTGCCATTGTAGAATGGCGCATTAGCACTTGCACTTTAGCATTAGACTAGAAGGACTATTGCTTTAACATATCTATAATATTGGAAGGCGGAAACAAAAAGTTAATTTAATCATTCTTTTTAAGTATAGGCCCACCTTCTTTAAGTATAACCCCCTCCATAATTTATGGACGATTCCTTATTATAACAACACTTCATTGCAGAAAAATTCAAGTTTTTCTACCAAGTTAATCGATCTTTGTGTTCTAAACAGATGTCTACGGTATTTCCTCATCAGTTGCATGGTTTGTTAATAATAATAGGAATTCAAAAGTATGATGGTGATCTTTTTCGTAAGAAATAACCGCAAGAGGTAGGGGCGACAAAAGAAAAAAAACACCTGATTCGTAAAGCACGTTATCAATCGATAAAAAAGCGGGAAAACAATCGATTCACATGCACGGTGGGTGATGTTCACACGACGACCTTCTATTTCATTATTATCTATCGTGAGGCGATCAGAGATTATTCGTCGCGGGCGAAGGGAGTCGCAGTCCTGCTGTTTGTGGGGTTTAGTGGATTTTCAATTGTTATCGGCGGTCCGGCAGTTGCAGTCGAGTTGGTCGTTGGATCTCGGAAAATCAGTTTTTTCTAACCGGCGATTGAAAAGAGTTTCGACTGTGCCTGTGACGGAATCGACGACGAGGAAGGAAATTCAACTAAACCCACGTTGTCGTCTCCACATCTTGGGTAAGTCCACGTTTAGTTCGACCGACTAGCCAACTGACAATTGAATTGAACAAGTGGTGCTATTAGCACGTTTCTTTTGTGCTATGTAGACAAATGAGAAACCGTTATCTAGATTCTTGTTGCAACAATCCAGTACGTCTTTGTCAGAGTAAAATGCTAGAAATTTTCAATGCAAAGTCTGTCTTCTTGGCTGACGGTGTGGCAATTGAAATTGCTTCTCGAAATCCGTGAATCAGCTAAGACCACCAAATGGTCCAAATTAATGCTGCTTTGTGACAGAAATTTTGTTTACTGCTCTTAATTTGCCTAAAAGAAGTTTGCCTACAAGAAATCAACCAAATTCCATCGACTTGCACTTGGCTTCTTTCACTTTTCGAATTCCAATTCAAACGAATCCAAATCCAGATATCTCTCAGCGGTACTTTAACACGACGACTTTCGGTGCTAACCACACAACCGTTGGTGGAATCGCCATCAACGTGAGAAAAACAACCAAAATAAGCTTCAGGGAAGGAAAACCTGGAAATGTACAATGTACGGGACTTGTAAAGCAACCGTAGTAAACAGGTGTTTTGTTGTTTCTTTTTCTGTTTGCTCTGCAAATTAATTTTGATTCGCAGTACTCGTGAAGGATTAATCAAAGTGAAAGAAAAACTTGTCGGCTCTGCGTGTATTTTGGTCGACGTTGCGATCCCTTTGATTTGTTTTTCCAACTGACAAAGCGGTCGTGACTGAGTTGAGAAAACAAATACGAATGCAACCTTGTTTTTTTTCTATTTTCCAGGAGGATGTGTCCATCATCTTCCGTCCCCAGAGACTTTTCAGGTTTCTTGTCGTTGACTCCTTCCTTTTTTATGAACTGGTTATTATCGATAGTCAAGCGGCATGCACGAAGTAACGATTAGCCGAGTTACCTGATGCCCATTGCGTGAGTGAGTTACGGAAGTTACGAAAAAAATGGTTTACGTTAGAATTTTTTCGACTTGGCCTAGTTCTGTTAATTGAGTGCGGATGAGCTAATCACGACGCTTTCTCGTCATCTCGAGTCGTGCTAAGCTTAGAAAAAAGATCCCCTCTTCTTTATTTTTTTTGTTTATTCCGCTCAGCCTTTAGCCTTGTAAGAAGGCTATGATGATAGTAGATTATCACTACAGCAACTTGCAACATGCCCGTTGATTTATACATGTCTGTTATCACGTTTGAAACTGAAAAAGTAGGTTGATCCAGCGCCATCTTGAGATGTTTTGAATTGTTGAGGTGACGTGGAATCGAGGGAGCGGAGGTGCTCATTTCCCCTGTAACGTATCACAGCAGCGCATTTTACTCTAGAAGTAAGACATCCGCTAATTGGAAAGCTAATAATAACAATCATAACAGTACATGAATATATCCAGATCAAGAGAATTTGTAGCAATCCGTAGCTGGAAGGAACAGGAGAATGTAGGGAACAAATTTTAGCGAATTGTTGGGGTGAAAGTCAGTGAAGAATAGTGTGGTTTAACGTGATTACGGGACATGACGGACTTGCAGTAGAGGCTTGTTGCGGTTAAATAAATCTAGTCTTTGCCAAAGTGACCACCTAACCTTCAAAAATTCCACATTTATCAACATAAATCTGGTTCCGAAAGAGAAATTTAGGCACCATTAATAATTCCAAATGTACTCTCGAGTTTAATGCATCCAGCGCCCAGCTCGCTTGATAGGTAGCACACGTATTTTTCCAGTTATCATGACTGAGTGATTGTTTTTTCCTGTATGAATTCTTGATTATTAGAACAGAGATTGTCCGTAACCGTAAGTGGAGTATTAAGGACCTAAGACTCTAGTTTTAAGCGTGACGACCTTTTTTTTTTTTACAAAGAAAAGGGAGAATCTATTCATTGTCATTTTCCTATATTGTATTCTGATCCACCCCCTAAAAGGATTCCTCTAAGCTAACGTAATTCGATTATATACACCGGTACTTTACTTCTTTGGGGAATTCCTAATCTTAACTGTTTGCCTTACATTGAGAGGATCTATCTTCTGATTCCGTACCGTCGCGTTATTTAGCTACTTCTTATCACATCTAGAACGAAGACGGGAAAATATTTGTATCTAGCTTTACACATTAAGACCTTTCGTCTCGCGTCGTTGTAAAAGAATGCGACTCGCTGTTTTCAGAGTGTTGCTGAAAATTCTGATAAACATGACACAAGAATCCTGTTCTTATCCCGGCCTGAAATCAATTTCAGCTTTATGGAACTTTCCTCTTTTGGTGTATCTCGATTCGTGTTCCTTTTGGTCGCCTCGTGAATGACCTCTACTACCAGTACTACCTACCGTACGCAGTCAGATTTGAATTTCCATTCTGAAAGGGAACCTGTCGACACCTTGAATGGCATCACGGCACCACCCAATGGAACCAGACCGAATACGATGACATGGCTATTTCCCCTACCCCTGTATCAGCTATTATTTATTATTGGCCATTGCCCCAACTCTGGATTACCGTTGAGCTGTGTAAACACGTTGAGAATAAGGTAAAACTCATAAAAGCGGATGATTCTATGGTCGTGAAAGTGACGTCAAACTGGCCCAGGTTGGTGTGTTTGCTCTGCCTTGGCTGCTTGACTCCTGGTGGGAATCTTGCTGGTGGGACTTGAGGAAATGATTTCCACTCGTTGAGCTAGAACATCAACCTCGTTCTGGCCGTTGGCGATCAAGAAAAGTCGTCTACGGTTCTGTACGACTCTTAGGCTCTTACCTGGCCATGTCTTGAAATAGACGTCGCAGCCGTCCAAAGTACTACTAACTACGCTTACCTCTTGGTGAAGCGTTCAGTTTGTTTTTATGACAAATTCTCAGCGCTGGGATATTCACGAACGAAGCTTTGATTCTTTTGTTCTCAGCGCGGATTGATTTACCGTCCGTTGGCTCCACCGCTGAGTGTAGTTTGCCGTCTGACACTTGGGTTGTTTTCCTTAGTCTGGTGCCAATAGATGTTGACTTTATCTCCTTATGCTTGAGATTGTTTGCTCAAAATAAAATAATTTATTTCTTATCGCCTCCAAGTCGTTGTTTTTATGGGTACTCAATTGGCCGAACCGTTAAAAAAATTTTCATGAAGCCAGTGCATCATTCGCCAAGTGCCCGTAAAAATCTAGAAAAGATATAAAGTTCAAAAAACGCCAGCTGATGTCACGGAGATCATCTGCCGAGAATAGAATAAAAACACAGCGGGGGATATGCTTTCTCCTTTTCACCAGAAAAAAATATCGGCACTTTTAGAGTACGTCACAATTCAGTTGCATCTTTTCTATAGTTTTTATTCAACTCGGAGAAAATAGGAGACAACCCGCTGCGTGGGCTGACTTTCCCCTTTGATCTATCCTCGTTCGAGAATCCGTCAAAGATTTTGCATTTTTCGTTAACAAAAGCCTTGGATCAATATGAAAGATCATGATGCAGATTTCTTTGCCTTTTTTCCGTCATTTCTCTTTTCTTTACCCCGGCCGTCCATCGAGTGTTACAAGGTAAACGATGGGAAGCGGACGCGTTCCATTTGACTCGAATAAAAGGGCAAGATCTTGACCAAAAGATTTCATAATACGAAAATACCGTTCTTAGAAGTACCGGCTCGGCGTAGCAGCAAAATGAAAGATTTCGACCTACTTGACTGCCCAACATTTTCACCGAGCCGATTGAACCCCGGCGAGAAACCCAATAAATCGCCACTGGATTGCTGCAAAGGACAAGAATGAGACTGTCGATGCTTTTCCGAGCCTCTAACGGGAGGGCTCTTTTCACAGCTGGATTCAATGACAAGACGACCGTATCAAATATTGTGGAATTTCCTCTCGGTGAATTGTCAGGAGATTGTCAGCCATTATCAGGTCTACAGCCGTGGTGGTCGCAACAAGTTTCGACGGCGGCTCTTTCGATGATGCGGCCCGATGATTGGCGTGCCGATGCGCTCTGTTTCATTCTTCAACTCTTTGATAGTCGACCACTCAATGAAGTGTACTTTAAGAGCGACGACTTTGAACGATGCCAAGTGTTTTCTTTGTTTTGTTTCCTTGCTTGTTTTTTTAATTGAGATATGTTAGCGTTCTAACGACAACTGCCGGTGTTTTACTTACGGCGATAATCCTTCATCTCCGTATTACTTATGTCCGATTTGATCTTCTTTTTTATCGGAATCATCCCCAACGGTCTTTTCTCAGAAGTTAAAGAGGTAACGAGACCGTTAAGCCAGCGCGCGCGCACTTCGCATAAAAAAATACTATCGAAGGCTCGAGGGTGAAGCTATATGTAGATGAATTATTTCGGGGTCGATCACGATTGCTTTTTTTTCATTTTTTATCAAATGGCATTTGCCTTCGATGATACGACGATCAGTCTTGGACGTGATCTCCTTTTGAACCGCCCGCCCACCTCAACCTACCGCGGAAGTCGATTAACGGTTTACTCTTGCGCTTCTTTAAAAGACGCTCTTGCTCCAAGCGGCCCGTCTTCGGCTCCTCCTCTATAAAACAGCAACGAAGAGACGACCGTCTCCGTCAGTCATATCCAGAACTGCCGAGTGAATCCACCGTCTCTCTCAACTCCCCGTGACCCAATTGTCTTTATCAATATCGAGCATCTCTTAGACTGGTATTACCTACTAAAGAATCCAAGTGCGCATCGCATCCAGTTCTCATCGCTACGGTAGCACAATTTCGCGAAAAACGAAATGGAGCAGCCGAATTTGCTCGAACTGGACAAGCCGGCCGCTCGTGTTTTGGAAACTGTTGTCGAACAATCTGACGAAAGTGCAAACGAAGGAGAAGTGTGGCCGTTGGAGACCAACGAGTATCTAGAGTGGCTCAGTAACTTTGACATTCCTCAACTCCGGCCGGAGCAAGAACCCGAAAACGTGTTTGTACCCATAGCCGAGGAAGACCATTTGGTTTCCATAACAACGCAGGGCTCGGATGTAAGCTACCACCACTGGCTCTCGAGCTTAGAAGATAATTCTGAGCTCGATCACCAGGTGGCTGAGGACGCCGAGACGTCGACGCCGATATTATCGCCGGCCGAGTTCACCGCAGCGGAACTGCTGCACGCGGTAAGAGAATGCCCAACCTTTTTGCTCGGTCGGCCCAAACCGCGTTCCACGTTTTTGTTCAGTCGATAACACGCGTGGCAAAGTTATTTCGAAGGCGGGAACGTGTGTACTACAACATGAATTGAAATTTGTTTTACTTTAGAGCTGGGCCAGGTGCGCTGGAGGAAATCTGTTTTTCAAAAAAAAAGCTTTTATCCTCGTAAGCCTCAAAATACCGCGCCATAATCATTTTTGAAATCGATTTTTTGAAGGCATTTTTTCTGTTTACATTTAGACTATTGTCGAGCAAAGAAAAAAAGGAAAGACATGGAAAGCTTGTAAACGGCTTTGTATTAAGGAAACAAGAGCCACTTTGACGGATTCCTTTGTTGTTTACAAGAGCCGTAATGACTGAGCACGTGAAGCCGGAATGAATTGCTACGCGGAACGGGTGGGAAAGATTTGTGTTAGAAAGCGGGGTAGTGGTGAAGCGAAACAGCTGAAGGCGAGAAAACGCATGCAGCCGGGGGTATTCGTGATGATGCTGGTTTAAGATGTACTATGCTTTCGGAGCGTGTAACAGTCTGGCTGCATTTTGGCACACCTGAAGAAGCGATGGATATGTCGCCTCTGCTTCTCCTCTCTCTCTTCCTTTGTCAGATTTCTCCATCTTTTTTTTGTCGTCAAAGGGTCAAACCGCATATCACGCAACTTTTGGGCGCACACGGGCATACACTCATCCGACACAACAGCGAGTTCGGGGGAGAGAAAGAAAGACCGATTTCGTTTTCTGCAACTTTTTTCTCGCGCCCTAACAAGGCACACGAGATTACGTCATTTCGTGGTCCGTCACCTCTGCCGTTTCTAACCATGATGGAGGACAGCGGCGATGATGGATTGCTTTTTGGGGTCCCGAAACCTCATTCGGCGACATCTTTTCTCCCCCATTCGGCCTACTGCTGCTGACGAACTGGTGATGGCCAATTGCTGGCTTATTCCTTCTCATAATACTAGGTTTGGGAATCGTCCTATTTTGGACGTTTTCATCTGATCAACAAAAAAAAAAACTATGCGGTTATCACCGCGCCTACAGTGCTTTCGTCATAATCTCTGTTGATACCATTTAAGAGCAAAACTGGGGGAAAAAATGTAAAATATGGCGCTGTGAAAACCCCCGTGTTCCAACACTGTTCGAGCACCTTTCCTTTTAAAGGTAACTAATAAACATCATGAAGGTAATGTCAGACGTGGTCGTTTTACTATCGTCCGACTTTCCGAGTCGCTGGAGGAAGTTGCTTTAATAGTCTTATCAATAAAATGTAGATACTACTTGCGAGACGGTTTTGGTGGTATCAGAAAGTGATCTCGTACAATCTCTTTTGCCCTAAAAGAATGTGGGAACGAGCAATGCACATACAAAATACTTCAAAGTTCAACATTTTTTTGTGTATGTTAAGAGAATCGCTAGAAAGCGTTGCGAGACGGATTCCGTCCTTGATTGATAAGGCCGTTGGAGCGTGGATCGTATAAACCCATAGACTTTTTAAGGAAGGTAGACAGGAACTAAGGATTGCACTCGTTTAACTGGACGAATGTCGATGGCGTCATTGGAACATTTTCCCAGCTCCTTTCTCCCCTCGTGGTTTTTTTTCTTTTTCTTTGCCTTTTTTCAAACTCGATTTATGTGTCCTCTACTTTTTACGACTCGCAGCTGCCTACCGACAGGTTGAGCACGCACAATGCTCGTTCGGCGGGACTAACCCGACGGGATGTTGGAATACTAAACCTCAGCTGATCGCATTTTCACCTCCTTTCTCTCTCGTTTCTCTTTTCCCGGAGCATTAGTACTGCAATCAGTGATTCCATCTCTATCTTTTAAAAACTCTTTTGTTATCATTACCATTGATCCAAGCCGCACTTGTTTCCAGCCTCTTTTCACTTTACAACAGTATTACATGGGTCGAAGGCGTAAGTAACAGTTCCCCGGGGACATTTAGCAACGATTGTTACTGCATCTATTCAGATGCATAATATAATATTCAAGCGGAGATGATCTGCCGCACGAAATAAGTACAGTTGATATTATTAGACCGGGATGCGAATCACGCTCGGTCCTCTATATTTCGTCCGGCCATCTGCCGCGACCTTGTTTGCTGCGCGGGGGACTTTTTTTTTGTGTAGAGATGAAATAGTAGAAAAAGAAACTCCTCGCTCGCACCTCAATGGCAACCAAAGAAAAGTCGATATTACCCACCACACACTACGCCCGCCGATGAGAATCGGGTGAACCAGCAATGTTGAGGCGTGAATCCATCCTGTTCGCCGTCTGTGGAAAAATAAAAAAGAACGAAAGAAAAAAAAATGTCCATTAGAATCTTGTGCTCAGCAGGTGACACCCAAACGTCCAGCGCGCGCGCGCGCGCACTCGGATTGCGGTCGCCTTATCGTTAAGGAATCCACCAATGGATTGCCGTTTCCTTATATATATAATTTTTCTCATTTTTTTTTTCTTTTAAACGTAGTATTCTATGTTTTGAATGCGTTTTAGAAGTAGCGCACGCCAGATGGACCGTGAACGCGCATGGAGTCGCTGGTTAATTAGGAGCGATCTGAAAAATGTGTTTTTGTTGTTGACGTCAACAGCGTGTAGAGGGGGAAAATTCCAAGCAGTTTTGTGGGGGAGACCCGTGGTGTATCATTCTCTGAAACAATGGAACTTGCTCGTATATATGTACGCGTACCCTTCTGTCATTTTCGGCAACTTTCGTCCGAGGAAGAAACAGAACGGAGGGGCCAGCTCAGTAGTAAAAATGAAATCAGTCAGAAACAATTGGAACAAAGTCATTAGTGGGCAAAGAGATGAAATTACACAAAAGGCAGCAGCAATACACAGTCGGAGAAGTTGGCGAATAGAAAACCAACCTAAATCCGAAGCCCCTCATCAGCTCATCACTGGTGCACGTCGGCACGGTTTTTTTTTCTTGACTAGAAAAAACATTCGCTTGGTCGAGAAAGCGGAGCGTATTGCCGATAATCTCTAGTTTTGAGCCTGATGGCTATATACCAGCAAGGCCGTGAATTATCTATTGAATTGAATCACTTCGCGGTCCATCACAGCTGCTGCGCAACAGGCAAAAGGCTTGTCGGTCTATTCATCATCTAATATCATAGAGAAAGTCGAGCGTGCAGTGATCAGCTTTCACGATGTTTGAGATAGCAAAATTGATCTCGATTCCGTGAGGCTGATTGGGGCTAACTTTTCTTTATTGGCTTTCCTGTTTCTTTGGAAAAGTACATATATATATTATATAGATTTTCAGCACGAAACACTTGGAAGCTGTTTGAGGTAAGACTAAATGACCGGGGGACCACCGGGTTGTCGCAACCGAGGAAACGCGCGGATGATCAGAGTTCCAAGTGTCTGAGCTATTAGCTTTTTCTTTTTGAAACGACGGGAAATAAAAAGGAAGAAAAAGAAGGGCAACGCTATGGTGTCTGCAATTCTGGTTCCTCTATGGAGATGATGCTGCTGCTGCTGCTGTGCTAACTGTGGTTGCGGTAATCTAACAGTGCAATAGAATTGCATTTTTCACGGACGCCTAACCCACTTTCCTCCCCATTCAAGATGCTCTCATCACGGAGCCAACCGAAACCGACTGGAGCAGCGCGCGGCTTTTGTTTACCGACTGTGACCCCCCCCCCCCTCCCCGCCTCCGCCGAATGGAGAGAAAAATAAAATCGGCGCTAAGCAATTTGTTTTCTCCTAACTAACCAAGTTCCCCTCTATTTATTCCATTCTTTGTTTTTTTCTTTCTTTCTTTCTTTCTCTTTTTTTTTCCTAACTTCCTCCCTCCTTTCATTTCTATGATTTGATTTTTTTTTTCGCCAAACCGCCGCGTCACGCCGGCGAATATCACGCAGAACTGAAAGCGGGTCAACGACATCGAAGTCCATTAGACGATTTGATGTTTTTGAATGCTGTTTTTATCTTGTCATAGTCGATCAACAGCAGACGAAAATTAGCCAGAACGCTGACGTCTCGATCCGATCCGTCCCCAATAACGAGCTCTGTTTGCTTTCGAGATGGTCCGACATTTCTTCATTTCTCTTTGGTTTTCACCCGGAGAAAACAAGAACCGGCTAATTTTCTTAATGAATGTAGCGAAGCCGTGCGGAATTATCCTTGGCGAAATTTCTTTTTTTGTGGGGTTTTTCTTAGTTTATTTCCTCTGCTGTTTGCCGTCATGTGTCGTACGGTTGGTCATCACGGAAAGAAGCGGACGTCTCCATTTTGTATTTGCCAACTCGTTTTCCCAAACAGTCAAAACAATGGATGATGTTTGGAAGCGTGTGAAGCGAGCGCGCGCATAACCGTTCCAATTTTCCGCAGTGGCGATTCTTTTTTGTTTTTGTTTCTTTTGGTGAAAATGGCCGGGATTGATTACCGTAACGAAAGACATCATTTCCCGTTATAGCCGCTTTGACTCTTCTTCTCCATTTTGTTGATTGCTGCCTGACGACTCGATTGATTCTCCAACTATTTGGAGAAAGTCAGCCGTAAGGTGAATACCTTCGCCGTATGGCCCGCAGACGGATAGGCAACCGGGCGACGCGGGCCAAGCGGCAAATCAAATGTAATCAGCACAAACACAAATAGAGAGAAGGAACATAGACATAGACGGAGAGCCGGTTCTCTCTCTAGCTGCGTTGCCTGTATGTGGAACTAACAGACTGGAGAAAGTACGACGCCCCGAGTGGATCTGCCCGTGTGTTGTTTCCGAGACGACACGACACAACTAGTCTCTCTCTCTCTCTCTACACAGGAGAGAAAGTTGCCCATCGACACACGAACCAGCTGGAACACACAGCTAGCGTACCGCAACTCTGTGATTTTTTCTTGTTTTGTTTTTCTTTCCCCGGTCGTTTGGCCTCTTATGATCTACATGTAACACCGGCGCTCGCAGCTATATCCTCTCCTCTCTACGTATTGTCTGCTAGAGAGAGAGAGAAAGAGACTGAGCTGTCATACCTTTCACTTGAAATCGTGGCAGTAGTCTTGTCTGAGCACTTGTCTCGAGAGTCAGAAGAAAGAGCTACTGGAACGCGTGTCTACGCAGACGAAGAAGTATTAGAAGAGAGTTTGCACACGACTACACGACCTCCTTTTTTTTCTCCCTTTTTTCCCTCTGCGTGTGTGTTGTTGTTGTCGTCATATCGGGACTCCCGGACTACTAGCTGCTGCTGCTGCTGCTGCCTCTTTCTTTTCTTTTTTTGATGTGCATTCTACACGTCATATCCTCTTGGCTCCGCCCCGCTCCCTTCCTTTTCTCTCTCTCTCCTCTCTACGCGCATACAACTCGGCTTTGTTCCAGAGCGGGTTAAGTGGAGCTTGCCACACGGTCGGCCGTTCCAGTCAGCTCGGCGTCGGGGAAAGCATCAGTTGTAGCGCGCCGTTCGTTCGGTTCGCCCGCTCGGTTTTCCATTGTCGTCTTCGTCTTCCACTCGTTGCGCCCCTTTTGTGTCTTCGTCGATTTTCTGTTTGTTTCTTTTCTGCGCTACAGACCCCTCTGCTCTCTGATTACCGCACGCACACATTGCCGCCGCCGACGACGGTGAGTCGATTCACACGGCCGGTAGAATCAACCGCCGCACCATGGGCCAGGTCGCTTCTTCTCCCGCTATGCCGTTACCGCCCGCTCTCATCGGCACTTTTTGATTTGACGTCGGCTGCCTGAGTCGAAGCCGGACGATCCAACGGGATAGTCCTGTCAGTTCTTTTCTCTCTTTCTCTCATTGCGTCAGTGTTTCATGTGTTCGGCCATGCCGCTCCGAGTGCTCGTTACTACCAGCCGATCCGTTCGGTGGATTTAGACTCGAAGAGGATCACTGTTTCCCCATCCGCGTTCCCTTCTCTTAAAAAAATAAATACGTAACCAATCGATTCCATCCGCGCGCAAAAGTGAACATCATGTCGACCAAATCTGGTTTGAAGAAGACGTTCTCTTGGCGGTTTGGGCCATCCAAGTTCGGGCGGAAGAGCAAGCCGCAGTCAGTAGAGGTACAGAGATCCGTTCTTGTTGTTCTTGTTGTTGTTGTTATTGTCGAAACTCTTCTATATATCTAACCCCACCAGTGGATGACATGTTGACCTGGTGATCTTTAGCATCCAATTTGTTCTTTCTGCTGCTACTAAAGAAAGAAAGAGAGGAAGACCTGTTTGCTTCTCGCCCGGTTTCCGTCTCAGTGCGAGGATTATTCTCACAGCACCAACACCTTATTATTATTATTTAATAGCGTTACCTATTTTCTTTGGCTCTCGGGAGTAATGTTCGCACTAGTATGTTCACAACGAGTGGGAGAGAAATCGGACCAATCTTTTCGGTGGCCCATAAAAGAAAAACCATCGCCTTATTGTATCGTACTAGGCAAAAGGAGTTCTATTTATTTTTTTCGGTCTCCGTGGTTTTTTTTTCTATCTATTTCGTGGATGCCACACAGACGCCACATCTGCTGCTATTCAATTTCATTGATTCAATGCTCGACGATGCTCATTTTATTCGGGATAGACGTACCAATCATCAATCAATTTAGCACATCTGCTGGTCCGTTTTCTCTTTGCCTCCAGTTGAAGTTGATGTGCGACCGTCCGAAAACCGGCAACATTTTCTCTTCTGATTTGTTTTGAAATGGCAATTAGTCGCGTTGGCAAATTTCTCATTCCGCTTGGAATCGTTTTGAAGCAAAGAATGCGGAGGACCAGGTTCTCTCTCTCTCTCTTTCTCCGGGCCTCGTAGTTTAGACGGATTTTCATCGGAAGAGGAAAAAAAGTTCACACGCGATTGGTTAACACGTCGTCGTTGTCGTCGTGCCGCATTAGATTACGGGTAGGAACAATATAACAAGAGAAAAGCAAAACGAAAACGACTTTTATGATAAGCTGCGCCTTGACACGCCATGTTGCGGATGCATCCATCGGCGTAGCGCTGGAAAAATGGGAGAGAGAGGGAAAAAAGTAGCGACAGACGTGGTATACATACTGGAACGGAAGGAGGCCATGGCGTGGTGTACACAGAAGTTTCATCATCCAGTTCCTCGTGGCTCCGTTCCGGAGGCTTTTCCATCTCTTTTTATTCCATCTATGACATAATAATAACTCTTTCTTCTTCTTCGTCGTCGTTGTCGTCTTCTAGCTCCTACCGTATACCTGCTATTCGTTTTTTTCCTGGCCGTGCTCCCCAACGCGTATCAACGTTCCGAAAACCATATTACGATCCGGTTCAGTTGGTTTAACAACGGAAAATCATAGTTTCGGAATGTGTTTCCCCAAGGATGACGGTCGTGGAAATGGAATCAAGTAGTTGATTGATTCATTTTCGCTTGCGACGGACGCGTTGACCTAGTTGGCTCGAAATAGATCGAGATTAATAATCTCTTGTTAGTCGGCGATGTTGTACGCATTTATTATTTTGTCTTATGCCGTTTGGCCATCTGCATCCACCCAATGGCTCGTGAAACAGGTTGCTTGTTCGACCTTTCGCCGTTGCCTTGCCAAACCAGTCTTCTTTTCTCTTCCACACATTCAAATTCAAATAAATATAAATAAAAACGAGTTGTCGCTGACAGTTTGATGTTGTCATCCCACCACCCGGCACTCTTGAACGGGATTCACATTTCAACTCGGTCAAAATCTAGTTGAGGAAATTGCGTATGTCAGTCGGTCAAGTGCCATCGTTTGGTCAAGTTGTTTGTAGTTCCGCGTCTCTTGAACCCTTGGGACCATAAATAGAAGACTTTTTTTTTTTAATCTTGTGTAAGAGAATAGTGCTTTCTGGTGTTTCGATTCGGCGGTCAGTCGTTGGCATCGGTCCGCCCTATAATTGTGCACGGTCGATTAATTTGGTTTGCATTTTCTCTTTGTTTCTTTCTTGATGATTATTCTAGGCGGAAGTTGACGAGCCCGACAGCCGGAGACACAATAACGCGTTTCCGTTTCACAGCCAGCCGTCTTCAGGGTCAGACGCCGAACGGGACTCTAACGCAGACACTGGCAGCGGCCCAAACAGTTCGGTCGGTTTCATTTCGGACATTTTAGACGGCGTCGTTTTTACGCCCGTCGGAGCGTCCGAACTTCCCCGTCCATCGCCCGACACTCGTTGCCGATCGACTTTGTCGTCGTTTCGTCCTGCCGAGTCTTCGACGGAGGAAGAGCCGGTGACTCATCAACCGGTCGCCACCGTCGGCAGCAGCCAGTTAGAGTCGATCAAGGCAATTCGAGCCAAGTCACCGCCTCCGACGGACCTCGAGACGCTCTTCCAGCGGGAATTGGCGGAAAAGATCAAGAAACGCTGTCAAGAGTCGCAGCAGAGACAATTAGAGTCTTGTACTAGCTCGTCATCGCCACTTAGTCGCTCGCTCCAGTCCGCTTTGCCGCCCATTCCCAAAGCGATCAGCAGCCCAGTCGTTGCCGTTGCAGCAACCGCAGCAGATGCAGCTGCGGCCGAATTTGAGAACCCTCTCTACCAGACGCTGGACGAGTGCTTTTCCGGATCCGTCTCGCCACCTACACCGCCTCCACTACCGAAACAGCCTCAGCGATTAACAGAAGACGACGACGAAGAGGAGGAAGCAACTTACGCCGTCATAGACGAACGCGACGCCTCTCACTACCAGACGGTCGTTTCCGGAGTTTTGGTCGCCGCCAAGGAGGAAGCCGAGGAGCGAGTCTACGCTCAAGTGGCCGGCGACGTCATCCAGGACTACGACGAGGCCAAATTGGATATCGGCAGCGATTCGGACGCGATTTACGAGAATTTGGAAGAGTTCCAGGAGCGAGAGCAGACTTACGCCAATATCCGCCCACCGCCGGATTGCAGCCATTTGTCTTTATCTGCCAAGGTGTTGACCGCTTTGGTGTTGGACGTTAACGCCGCAACCGCTGCCGCTTCATCTTCGTCTTCGTCTACCAGCCGTTCGAGTAACAGTAGCAGCTCCGGCAATTCGTCATCCAGTCCGCAACAGTTGTCTTCCAGTCCGGAGCAACTTTCGCCAACGGATTCGTTAGCCAACGTCAGTGTTGGCTCTGTTCGCAGTATCGGCAGTCCGGATTCCGGCGTTTTCGGCCTACTGAAACCAGCTCATTTCTCTTCTTCTCCCGCCAAGTCGTCCGGCAACGCGCCGTTCGTCATCAAAGTCAAACTGGACCAGACTTCGCAGCAAGATCTCTTGGATCAAACGTTGAAACAGTTTGAAAGATTGGAAGAACTGAGTTCTGGAATTTTTGAGAGTTCACTGAAACAGACCAGCAACAGCAGCAAGATGGACAAGGATCCCGACGTGTTGCTGACCCGGTCTCAGGAGAAAGTCTCTGCACCGGAGGTGAAACCCGTTCTGCTCCCGGCCACGACCGATGATAAGATGGTGCCCATCTCCGAGATTCCGATCAAGAGAATTCTAGATCTGGCCGGATGTATTGTGCCGTCCGAAGCGAGTTCGGGATCGGATGAAGAAGATGGACACGCTCCGCCGGGAATGCCCATGTCACCTCCGCCCAGCGAGGCCTTCCGCTTCCACGAAACGGGGAATGAAGATGGAGTGTTCCAGGCATCGCTTGTCAGCGTCGACTCGCAGGCATCTTCGTCGATAACGTCAACGTCCCTCAAGGAAGGCGACAGCGATTTGGATAGTTTGACCAAGGATCGTTTCATTCGTTCCCCGGAGCCGGGGAACAATTTGGGCGCCAAGATCGTCGAGGACCAAGTGAAGAGGATGAAGGAGCGTGATCGTGTCCGCAACGAGAAACTCGGTCTGGAGAATGTCGGCGAGTCGTTTGACAATCTCAAAAACAAGCGTTACGACGTCATCGATGAAATGACGCCCAAAACCACAAAGCGCAAGGATTGGCTTTCGCCGTCGCCGGAACCCAACAGCAACCAGTTGGAGCCACTGCCGCTAGATGGCTCACGCCGCCTCTCATGTAAGTCCCGCTCTCTCACGCTACGATGGTTTCGAAACCAGAGTCAATTATATAAAAATAACGGGATTCATTACGCACACCTTCAAGGGAGGAGAAGGAAGACAACAACAAACAACAAGAAAAAATCGAAACCGGTTTTCGACACCGAGTGGGCCAGTTAGTTTTTTTATCGGTCTCGTTCCGTGATCTGATTAGGTCATTATCGATCATTCGTCCGATTTGTCCGTGTCGATTATATTTCGCTAGCTGTTTCCAACACGAGATTGCCATCAGACGCACGCCATCCCTTATTAGGCCGACAGCTGCTCTTTAATTCCAAGCAAATTGAAATTCGTCTAGCGTTTTCTCGTAAACGTGAATTTGTAAATTGTTTGTAGAGTCATTCATTTCTATTTCGAAACGTGAAATGAGCTCGCGACCTGATAGTAAATACCCGCTCTTATCATGCTGGTTGGAATTTGGAGCACCTTGTAGACTATTTTTTTACGACGCTTGCTCAAACTTAATCTTAATGTTGGTAAATAAGGAAACTGGCCATTTTGTTAAAAAAAAAACCCTCATTCCGCCATGAAAAGAGCCGTCATGAAACTTGGCCGAGAAAGATGTGCGGGCGTACCGAATGTCGATGCCGGTACGACGGGGCTATCGTCCACAACAATCAAATGAAGTTGTTTTTTTTAGCCCGGCTAACAGAAAAAAAAGAGAGAAAATTGTGGATCTTCGTCTTTATCTTAATCCTCCGTGTTATACCCCGTCGTTTACGTAGCGCTTTCCTCTCTTTCTCCGTGTCTCTTTTGTTGTTTTGTTTTCATTCCTTTTGATGACGCTACGGCTGGTTGCGCACCTAGTGACCTGGATGCACCGAGAGAACTCTTATTGTCTCACGCGATGCTGCTGCTGCCGCTAGTACGGCACACAATGAAAATCGGACGTAAATCGAGTCGAGTTGAGTCTTCATCAAGGATCCGGCACAGGACCGCAAGATGCTCGACAGAGCGCCAATGGGATTAAGCAGCTCGAAACGGGAGAAATTATCGTTGCTGGTTCTTTTTTTCTTGTTTTCTTGTTTCTTGTTGTTGTTGTTGTTTTGAGTGGGCGGTGACGGCAATAGTAGGTCGTAGGTGTGTGCGACTCGACGACCTTTCCTCTATTGTCTGCCCGCGTCCGCCCTCCTTCCTTTCTCCCGCAGACGACCGAAAACCACCGCACATTCAACTACGATACGTTTTTTTTTCTTTCGTCTTTTCTTCTATTCTTGTTGTCTTCTTCTGGTCTTAACGGTGATCGTTGTTGTATAAGGCAGCCCTATTGCGTCGTTTTCAAAGTTGAATGGCCGTTCGCTAAACGAAGAAATGGAATTTCCTTCTATACACACACAGACACACACGTGTATGGACAATTTTTTTGATGTTATCGAGTTTGGTAGCTTTGATGGCGTTCCCTAACGATGTTTGGCGTTTCTGGGAGGGAATCGTGGGGAATGCGAGTGGCCGATACGGAATTATTGGTGCGTAAGTAACATCGGGGTCTCTTTCTTTTGACGTTGATTCCTCCGATCAAACGAAGCGGACAAGTTCATTTGCTTGTAAAAATCAATCGTTAAAATAACAACCGGAGATGATGGGGGCCTGGTCGAAGAATGCGATCTGGCTGATTTTGGATGACGTCAAAGGCGTCATCTTCGAGTCGGCCTTCAATGCCCAAAAGAAAAACTAATAAGGCAGCAGCAGCATCAGCAACGACAGCAGCAAATATTTGGCCGGCTCCATCTGGAAGCGCGATGGCTCCGGGGGCATTGTACCACTCGAATCGTTCATCCGTGGACTCTTTTACCATCTTGAGTGATATCTCTTCAGCAAAAATTTTTCCTTTTTTTCTTTCTTTCTTTCTTTTTTTTTTTTTTTGCATTTCTCTCGTTGATCTTTGTCTTGTTCAACTTGGCTACTACTACGTGGTCCCTCCCCGCATGCAACCACCCAACCAACCACGTACCGCCTCTAGCACTGCGATGGCTTCGACCGTTCCGCTCCAGGAACGTCGACTTGCGCCGATTCACGCCGAGTACCAGCAGCGTGAAAGAAGGAACGTCGTCAGCAGAGTTGCAGAGCGTGCATTGCGTGCGTGCCTCTTTCTCTCTCTCTCTTGTGTATGTGCCGGTTAAGAGGGCTAATACGCGGCCGGGAGAGTCAACCGCAAGGCGGCGAGTAGACCGGGCCGAAAACAGTCGAGCTGGGCTCTTTCGTCAGTACGGACGCATCCGCTCTTGTCGTCGTTTTTCGTCTTCGTCGTCGTCATTTCGTTACACATTTTTTCCCTCCCATTTCGTATTCCGGAGCGCAAGTTCAAGCAAGGACGCCCGATTTATTTTTTTGGTTGTCGAGCGCCGCGACCGCGGACTTGGGCGAGCGCGCGGTTTTCGCGGGCATCCAATGAGGCGATGACGTCTCCGACTGTGGTTCTCTCTCGGTCCTCTTGCTGCGACGTCTACCTATCCAATAGAGACAAGCTGTTCAACGGTTTGGCACGCATCCCTAAAGCCGCTAGCACCAGCTGCCTCTTCTACGATGGCTCTAGTAAGTTCCGACCTAGCTCATGGCTATTCTTTAAGAAGTTTCTCAACTGTGTATCGGTTTCAACCACGACTGTTCCACCGGACAGCCCAGACAATCACAGAAGAAAAGGAGATAATCAACTGAATGGTGTCGACACCGCTAGCTCCTTTGCCTCTCCAGCCTCGCAGCGCACGGAGAATAGGCTATTCATTCATCTCTCGAGATGCTGACGTGACGGGGAACGGTCTCTCTTGTAAATAGCTGCACCGTCGACTAGTATCCATCATGATAGTAAATGAACATCGAAAAGGCTCCCTTTTCCACCCTCAATCTCTTTTTCTGGGACTCTAGCCCAGTCCTGCGAGGGAAAAACACCAAAAGGGTTGGAACCCGTTATGTTTGTAAGTGTAGACTTCCCTTCCGGCTCTCCATCGCAGGCGTGAGCTGTTCATCATATACACAAATCAGTGGACTCTTTTAGCCAACCAATAGGGGTCTCGTTGACGTCTTTCTTCTTCTTTTGAAAAGGAATTTCTTGTGATGCGGACTCTAATGCACCCAAGAAAAAAAGCCGAAACATGTCGGGTCTCTTTTTCCTGAACGAGACTCACGAATGGCGTGCAGCACTCGTCGGCCGTCACAAAAGGAGCAACCTCCTCGGTATTCTGAATTCCAAATCATGAAAAGCCAGAAGAAAAAGAGAGGAAGATAGTGGATGGAAAGGAATGAACAAAGTTGTTGAACGCGGCAGCGCTCGATCATGCGCGTCCTCTTCTTCTTCTAACGGGACACGGCCAGGAAGTTTTTTTTTTATTTGTTATTTTTGAGGCAATCGACGCGACAAGCCGATAGCACGCGCCATGGAACGAGAAGGGGGTTCTCGGTCGATACGAAATGCTATCCTCTGCGGTCGGCCAATTAGATTGGAATGTTGTTTTATATATTTCTGGCCGTGTGTTCACCGATAATACAACTCGGAAGAAGTTTTAAAAGAGGACGGCGCCATCAATCAATGAATGGATACTACGTAAAACGTAGCGTGACTGGAGGCGGTTAGTGCGGTTTTATTCATGAGCTCATAGAATGCGACTTTAAGCAAAGGAATCCTTTCCATCCATTTCCGAGTCGTTCATTCCGGCTAATCAACCCGACTCATTTCCCCTTACGCTCTGGTTTGTTCCATTCCACTTCCTTTCCTAAGGGACGCGGATTTGGCCAAGGTAAGACTAAATGAAGCCGTAAAATCGCAATGGTCCAATCTGCCAACGTTTGTCGAGGTCCTCTTTTGTCTATGTATACAGCGTACGTACTACGAAAAACATCCATCACGTTTCGGACTATTTGCAGCCGGCCAGGGATTTTCAAGCCGAGGACGAAACCCGTTAAATGTTTATGACAGCCATCAAGTCTAGTAGTTTTTGGTTGTCGACGTACTCGACAAACCGAAAAAAAATCGTGTAGACACGCAGAAAAAGAAGTAGGTACGCGCGCCATTTTGCTCCTACTGTAAACAAGGAACGAGAGAATCGTTCTCACCTACCGTTATCTCATCGATGATTGTGTTTCATCGCCGAAACCCCAGCAGGCAACTGGTTTTTTTTTCCTCTTCTTCTTCTTCTTATTCTGTGGTCATTTTATTTAGTTTTTGATGTTAACGTGTCGAAACGGAAGGCTAACAGTTAACGCATGGGCTGATGTATGCTCGCCGGGGGTTGACTTAGTCGTCCACTATCCTCATTTTCAGGGTATTTTTTTCTTCTTCTTCTTTCATTAGAATTACCTTGCCAGATCTGAGAAGCCGCCAGCAATGGATGAACTTTTGGCGCCGAAACCTTGCAAGTGGCGTCGCCAAACAAAGAGCGATTACCATGCTATAGTGCGCTATTGTTGCTATATTCCAAGACCGCACTAATGTCACTAAAAAAAGAGATCGATAGAGGGGAAGGCATTGGGTACCATGACGTGTCATGCGAATTTTCGCTTGCCCGCGGTACTATATCACGCCGTCTTTGCCTGTCGCGTTGGCCCCGGTCCTGACCCATTTCAAAAGGACGGAAGGCATTGGGACGTTTGATTGGCGTCACGACATTGGCTTTCATTATTATTTTCTTGAATTTTGGACAAGTCGAATCGATCACCTCGACGTACGTGTGGTCGCCGCCGTGGCTTGCAATCATTTCGACCGCGCCAAATTGAGACCCTCATTTTTTTTTGGCTTCCCGGGTCTTTTCAAATTTCTTGACGACTTGTTTGCTGAAATTGGGAACACACAGTAGGCGGGATAATAATTTTAGCGTTGGTAGGGAAAAAAACGGGAGCGGTTTAATTTGTCTGTAGGAAGAAGAAGAAGAAGAAAATTGTAGGCTATATAGGTCGATATGCAAAACGGTGTATGAAGTCTGTACATTTCAGCTCTTTGTTCGGAAAGAATTATGGCTTTATTGGAGACCCGAGAGTCATTTTGGAGCAGGATTCGTGTGGTGATGGGATCGATGAATGTAATCATCAAGTCAATGCCCGTTTTTTTCTCGTCTCTCTCTCTCCTGTCTTGGGTATAGTATACGTCTGGGCTTGGAGAAATGGCGGTTTCGAGGCGAAATATACAAATTTTCGGTGCACTTAACCTTTGCGGGGGATACGCGGAAAGGTTTCGAATTTGGAGAAGAAGAAAAAGAAGAAGAAAAAAGAATGAATGAATGATTTACCTGCCATACAAGTCTCGCCACACACACAGACCGCCTCGTTCCCCCATGTTAGACGTCTCTTCGGAGCTTCCCTCATCAAAGTTAGCTAGCGAGAGAAAAGAAAAAGAAGGGCCGACCCTCGTGACCCGGCATTTCCCAAGCCATTAAAAGATGGATAGGAAAAGAATCAGCCCGCAAGGTTCGGTTCGGCTATCAAATCATTTTGGCGTCGTTTTTCTGGTGATTTTCATTTCTACCTTTGGATTAATGCCGATTTATTTCGGCTTTTATCTTTGTTTTCATGTTCCACATATAACATTTCATTCGTCTCGGGCCGCCGCCGACGCCGCCGCCACCGCTGCGGATAACATGATGACGATTGCTCACAACGGTGTGCGCGAATAGCTTCTTTTGTTCCTCCGTTCCTAATCTCCACAAAAAAGAACAGAATAAAAAGATGAATTTCCCGATCGTAAAACACGACGAGATGTCCGTCTTTTGATGTTGCGAGACGGACTTGGTTCTCGAGGGGGTTTCAGCCTGGCTTTTTCTTCCACTAGTCGAGCAAGACTGACACTAACCAACGAGTTGTAGAAAATTTCACTCGAAATCGCTTTATTTGCCAGAAATAGTAGAAGAAGAGAGGCAACTGGCAACCCGGTAGGAATCGTAAAAGTAAAGATTGTTTACAGTGCTTTTGCGCCATTTTGTCCTTTCCCCTCACAGCGCCGCGAACTCAATGGAGGAAATGTGGAAAAATGAAATGGAATTTCCTTTTTTTCTTTTTCTACTTTTGAAAAGAAGCGGATTGAATGAGCACGGATGATATATATGTACACCAAATCCACTAGACTATATAATAACGTTTTGTTGTCGTTGTGGAAAATGGTAGTGGATGGAAAAAATTGCGGCATGATACTATAACGTGCTGGGCAACCGGACGAGCAACAACCTTGGGGCCCTTGTCTCGTTCTATAGACATCCTTTCAAGGCGAGCTATGTAAGCAGCAGAGTCACGGCTGGGGCCATCTTTCTTCTCTAATTCATTCTCATTGTCAAGTGTAGCATGTAGATAGATAACCCCCAGTTCTTGTATGGAGCCAGTGAGGATGAAGGCGGAGACGGACGGACGGAAGGGATTCCAAACGCCCCATTCAGCCGGCCGAGAAGGGGACGGAGGAGAGAGAGAAGAGAGAACCCACCTCCGTCTCTCGATAACTAGAGGCGTTGTGCATTTTGTTTGGTAGATTTATACCGTAACTATCACGGCTCCCGGGTGCGTTTCTTATCTCGTTGAGGGCTAGACTAGAGATCATCGTACTCTTTTTTTTTTTCTTCATGTATGGAGAGGAGTTGTGTTTGGTGCTCGGCACACGCATACTTCTTGTTTTTGTTCACCTCCGTATCCTCTTTTTTTTCTTTTCTTTTTTGTGTCTCGTCGACACTGTTGAACGACTACGGCGACACAACAGAGACTTGAGATCGTCAAGGGCTTGCGTGTTCTGAACGTTTGAGAGAGAAAGAGAGAGAAGGGTACGTGGAGCCGTGTGAGAAAATCACGGCGCGAGGTGGACGACCGACCGACCGACCGAAAGAAGCAGCTCTCGGCGCTGCCTTGTATTTATCGATGTGTATACCAAAGTAAAGGACGTTTGTGGCTGCCTTGATGATGATGATGATGGGGAAAAAGAGGAGCCAACCGAACTTTTGCCCGGATTCTTTACCCACGATGCTCAATTAAATCACCCAGAGGGGAAAAAAACGAAGAAGAAGAAGAAGAAGAAGCTTTAACACGAGAGATGGAGAGACCGCCGCCGCCAAAAAGAAAAAAAAACCACCCGACCGATGTTACGGAAAATCAGATCACACATCCCATCGGCCGTTTTTCTCCACAAAAAAAAGAAACAAGACAGTCATCTCTTTTTCTTTTGTTTTACGAAAATGTTGATAGCGTTGCTGCTGCTGCGCTTCTCGAACCGTCGACACCGATCGCTCGGAGCGTTTGACGCGGGGTATACGCTTTTTTCGAGAGCTTATAGACGACGAGGTGGGGTCTTTCTTTCTCCTCCCTGCCTCCCACCACCACCTCCCTCCCTTTTTTATGTTGGTACACCTGGCGGGACTTTCAGGTGAGCAGGCTCAGTAACGAAACTCCGGTCGTGCCAGCCGGAATCGTGCCGTAGACAGTCGCAGCTCATTCCACGTCGTAAAGCCCAGAGCCTATGTATTTCCCCACTATTACATCCATTTCTCCATTACAACAGTGACTCAGTGTGTCGTTCTTATCAAGTGTCAACACCGACCCGCAAACCCCCCCAAAAAAAGACGATTGATAATCTTTTAATTCAGTGAAATCCATCTGTCTTGCTTTAACACTTTCATTAACGCCAAAAACATCAAAAAATTTCTTCTCGACGTCTTGGTCCGGCCCTGTTTTTTTTTCCCGTCCCTATTTCTTCGGGATTCTCACACGCTGTTCCAGGTGCATATATTCTCTTTTCACGTTTCCGAAATGCTCGTCACGGGCTCCGGAAGTTGTTCGGGAGGTACAAGGCTTTGGCTTTTTTTTTTTTTCTTTTTTTGTTTCGTAAATTACTATTATGATTATTTTGCGTCTTGTCTTCCCATTGCGAGAATTTTGTTGCCGTGAATAGGTGCGGCGCTTCCCTCGACGCTCTATCTTAGCCAGCCGTTAATCTTTGTGTGGGTTAGGCTCGTGACGGAGATCCATCAAGTGTGTTATCACTCCTGCTTATTTTCTGGCATCCTTTTCCCAACAAGTTGCGCTGCGAGTTGTCAGTTTTTACGAGGATTGAATCGGCTAATTATCATTTACCTATGCAAAAATTCTCTCTCTTGGCCGGTGTTTTTTGAGCCCGCTCTTTTGTTTTCTCTCTCCCGAAACGAACGGAGAAAATGCGGCTGTCGAGTTAAGGAGAAGCTGACGCGAAGAGTACACACACAACACCGAGTCGAGACGTGAAGCAAGAGTTAACTTGGCCTGTGGCCTTTTAGGGGCGGCCTTTTTGCCGCTCTGCGAGAGGTGATGTTGGTGGGGTTCCTTTGCGTGTTGTATAACCGTGTCCCGGCGCCCAAGAGAGGAGAAGCAGATGGTTCCGCTACGTTCACTGTGCCGACATAAAAGGGAAAACGACGCGCTGACTTTAGCCTACAGGTGACGGCCGCTCGACTCTCCTTCTCTCTCATCTGCTCGTTCCAAACTTCACCCCCACATAGTCTATCTCTCTCAGTCGAGCGTCAGACTTGAGGGAGGTCGTTACGCTTCAACTAGTTCGTTCGTGCCTTTTTTTACCAGTCCGCACCCATTCCTTATCGACCGAAAAAAAAAGTAGATCGTCTAAACCGACACCCAAAAGGTTCACTCCCTTCTCTTTTGACTCTGTATTCTCTTATTTGGGAATTATTTTAGATTTGAATTTGTGATTCCATGACTGTAAGGAAACGAAGAAAGAGTGTTTTGTTTTTTTAGGTCGAATCCCTTTATACATATGTTGATTTTTCTTTCCCGATTGCTTCACGCTGCGGGGGGTTTGTTGCCGCGTGGACCAGGAAAATAGTTTCCGCCCCCCTTGTAAAAAATTGTTTGACGACGGAACTCGTCTGCAGCGCAACCCCCTCGCCCCCTATTAAATTGGAATCATTTGGAGTTCCTCCAATTTGAGTTCTTTTTACCAAAAAAAAGAGAGAACCTCCGCCCAGTCCCATCCGCTCTTGAGCGAGGGGGGACCCAGGCTTCGCATCCGTTAGTTACCTTGACTGCTGCAGCCACTGCCACATGTGTTACCGTCTACAATCAACAATAACAAGAGCATCAAGAGAGGGGGCTAGACCAGGTGTTTATTCCCCCCTAGTGCACTCCAACAAACATTCAGTTCCGGTCCGCTAATAGAAAGAAAGACTCAGCGAAAGTTTTTCAGGACACCTGTACCTCGTGTCTCTAGTTCTTTTTATTGTACCCCTCCGTATGTACGCAGACTATTATGGGATAGAAACGTGCGACCCTTTCTTCCGTCTACCCTCCCTTCAGGTGCTTCATCTGTCGATCGAGTTTCACAATGTGATCCGCGCCGCACCGCAGTCGATGGTTTCCATCTGTTTTTGTTTGTCCGTCTGGTGCCATGTCCGGCACGTTTTTCCATGTACTCAGTGTACTCAACATTCGATTCTTCTCTTTTCTCTTTCCTGTTTGAGTGCTGCGTCTTCTCGGCGCCGTTTCCGCTTTTTCTCTTGGCCGAAACAAAGACAATTCGTCCTTGTAGGCTCCTTTTCTTTTTTCTCGTGACATCTGCTGTTGTGTTTCCTTTTGACGAATCTCTTCCCAAACAGATTGCGGCGCGTCCGTTGTTGCTTCGACTGGAAACACATCAACATTGCCATTCTTGGCGGGGCTTTGATTGTACGCGACGTCGAAAGTTGTTGCTACCTCGGCTCTTAATTGTCGGTGGGATGGGCTCCGCAGTTCCGATTCTCTTACCACCGAAAAACATTTCCTCCGCGACGATGACGGCCGTTTGGCGTTTGGCTTGATCGATCATGCCCGAACGATCGTTGGCTTCCCTTTTTCTTCAATTGGAGCCATACCCACCGCATTGCTTCTCCTTGTTTTTCTTTTTCTTTTTTGCTTGGACTTTTCATTTTTTTTTATTTTTTCTTGGAGCCCGTCGTCTTTGGTTTTACCTCGATAGTCACGGCGTTCTGCTCTAATGGACAGGTTGCTTCTGCAACGGTAGCAGCGACAGTTGACCGCGCTTCCACCGAGTTCGTTTTCGGTCTTCACCATCGACTTTCACGCCGAAAATCGCACCCCGCCGTCACTTGGTCTAATCCCCATTGATCGATTTTACTCGACTCTCTTTCCACTCTCCGACTCCGTGACAAATTTCCCTCTGAAGCTTTTTCAGAAATTCCCCCTGCCATTCGATGAATGGCTGTTTTTGTTTTCCGTTTTTGAAAAAAAAAGAAAAGAAAAGAACGACGGCAATAAAATGATGGGCAGGTATGAGAAAGTACAGAGAGAGCTGTTTTTGGGTGTAATGTGCGGGTGACGTTGTTGTTTTTCTTTCTTAGTAGAACGGAGAAAAACAAAGAGAGATGGATTCGGTCTCCGGAAACTAGTTTTGACGTAATGGCAACGGATGCGCGAGAGTTGCGGGAGAGAACAAGAGAGTTCCGTCCTTTATTGAATCAACTCCGCAGCAGTCGGTCATTAAACATACACAGCAGTTTTCTTGTTGTTTGGGCTGTCGTCTTCTCATTCTTTTGGGGCAATGAAGACGAGCAACCGACCTTGATTACGTGCGACTCTCAAAAGTGTGTCACCGCGTGATCCATCTCGAAATTCTAGCACGAATATACGGCATTTTTTCTATTTCATTTTTTTCCGCGGTCCCATATTTATTTCAAACGGTTAAAACTTCAACGTTCGTAAAAAAAAAAAGAAAAGAATCAGTTCACGGCACGGCTCGTAACGAATGCCGCTTTAACCAATCATCACGATCGACCCGCTCTACATTTTACTGCACATCGTTTTATTCATTCTTTTTTTATATTTTTATTATTTGCTCGCCGTATCGTTTCCATCGCCGCCAAATAAAAACGAATTCAGAGAAAAACGGTAAAGTCCGAAGAGCCGCGATCGATCAGTGGGGTTTAATACTTTCAGGTTACGCTCCTTTTGTCTTGTCTCTAGCGGTTGACCATCTGTTGGCGGGGACGCGACGGTCCGTCTATTTTATGCATCAAGATGAACAATGGGGAAATATATAAAGTAACTTGTAAAAATATACTAAAATCGAATCATGCCCTTGAGATCGAATCTCCGATTCTTCGCCTTGGGGCCATGGTACGATTGAAACCGTAAGAGAAAAGGAGAAAGAAAGAAACGATAAACCATCAGATCTTGCGTGTTATGTACTGTTCTCCGTTTCCTCGCCCATCTTGGTATTCATATTCAATTCTCCCTTCTTCCTTTTTTTTTCCTGCATTCTTTCCGAGTCATGACGGGGTAACAATAGACGGGGTTGGAAGACTAGACACTATGGGTACAGCTGGAATTTTACTCATCCTGTTATTGTGTGTGTTATTTCCACCCAACATTTTCATCAGAATCTGTCATCTTCAATCTTTGTAACTCTTCGTGTTTTTTTTTCTTTTTTTCTCCTGAATAATTGCAGGCGGCGTCAATAGCGAGTCGATTCTGGTCAAGAAGGAGGAGACGAAAGCCTTTTGGGAAGGCAAGATGCAATCCGAATTGGAGGAACCTATTCCGACGACCAACGGGCGCAACAGCAGACTCGTCAAGATGGAACAGCCGCTTCAACGGCAGCACAACACCTTATCGCCTCCGCCCGGATTCGATAATGATTTCCAGGAGGAAAACGAAGAGGCGGAGCTCAACGACGAACCGGCTTTAAGCAGCGAAGATGATTTTGTCGACGTGGCCTCCATCACTTTCAAAGGCGACTTGGATTCGAAGCAGCCTTTGGTTCTCATCGGCAACTACGAGGACAGTCACCCTGTAATGGATATCGTCGACCACGCTCCCGTCGCTACGGCCGCGCCAGTTATCAACGCCGTCCAAACCGCGGCTGTTCAAACGGAGAAGCCGTACTTTGAGCCGGATCGCGCCTCCTCCTACAGCGACGATGATGAAGAGTCGGACAGTCCGAGCTCATCAACGACGGGCAAAGCCGTGAATTTCATAAGATCCCACCCAAATCCGACCGAGACACTGATTGAGCGCGAGATACGGCTTCAGAGAGAACGCGAAGAGGCCGTCCTGCGCGAACGTCAAAAGGCCCTGGAGATCCTGGCCGCGACTCGCAAACAAACGACGACAACGACGACGACGACAGCAACAAAAGCGCCCGAAGTAGCGCCCAGGAAATCCCTCATGGGTTCCGAATCCAATAAGAAGGAAACATACAAACCAGCTCAACCGGCAGAATTTGTTGTCAAGAAAACGACGGAGACGAAGAAAGCCACCGAAGTGGTCGTCTCTCCGGCCGAAATCCGCATCTCGGAGGAAATTCGCGAGTTAAAGCGGCGCGAGGAGGAATTGCGCCAATTGAGGGAAGCCAACGCTCGCAACAATACGCCGAACGGCGGCACCGAGGACCCTTCATTTTACGCAACTAGCGGCGCCACCGACGACGAAGGACTCTATTCGGATGCAGAGCGTGATGTTAGCAGCAGCGAGGCCAACAGCAGGTTCGTGTTGCCAAATCCAACCGTTATTTGTTTTTCAAACTATCGATCGAAAGACCCCACGGTGGCTTTTGACTTGCTTCAATGATTTATTTATTGTTGAGCTAAGCTGGTCATTTGGCGGACTTTTTCCACTCTGATTCCGATTTGTTTTTGTTTTGTTTGTCACACAACGCTTCATTCTAATCGATTTTTCTGGCCGTGTACTTATCTAATCGTTTTCCATTCAATGTCTCTTTTTTTCAGCCGAGTCGAAAGTCCAGAAGCCGGCCTGATTCCTAGCGAGTATTCGAAATTTCCTCACCAGAGGACACAGTCGATGGATTCGATGAGTTCCGGCCACAGTTCGGGCGATCACGTCTTGGGGCTCATCCCGAGCAACAATGCGGAAACAATGAAGCAACAGCAGCGCGGACGGGCTAGCAAGCCGACCGTCATGCCTTATGAAGATCAGCCGGATCAGGACGAAACGCCAGTTTATCTCACGTATGTATCCTATATAATATTCCCTTATTTCCAGGCATCAGAAATGCTGCGCATTGACAAAATGTTGCGGCTGGAAGCCCTGGCAATATAGAAATAACTCGAGACGTGGGAACAAGCGACTCGGAACGGAAATAACATAAATCAAATAATCCACTCCGCGGCGGAATTCACGGTTTGTCGCTGTTGGTAACGCATCGTGGCAGCCATCTGTTAATCCTCGTGTTCCAGTGCCTCCGCGTTCTTGTTGCCGGAGCGTTAATGAACGCAACAGATTTGAATATAGTCACAACAACGGGGCACATGGCTTAACGGGAAGCCAAAGAAATTATTTCTGGCGAAAAAAGATGGAGAAATTCTTCTTCTGAGAAAGAATGCAAACTTTACTTCGAATCTCGGATTGCACTGGCTACGCGGAAGTAATCGAATAACTGATTAGCACCTGGTGAAGTTCTGATCGACACGGCGCAAGCCGTTCAAATGCTACCAAAAGTTAGCAAAGCGTTTCCCGGTTTCTCTGGCTCGACGGAATGGAACATTCATCCGTTCTTTTACGTAGCTGTTGAAGGACTTCTCTTGCCTCCCATACAGATGAACCTAACCTTTTTCTTTGTTTACGTCATCCCTTTTTTTGGCAGGTCGACGGAGACACCCATCGAACGCGAAATTCGTCAGGCCCGTGAACGAGAAGAAGCTTTGCGTCGTGAGAAGGGTCTCCAATCTGGAGTCAAGACGGTGACTGCAGCCAAACAGATTGAGAAGGAGGTCAGTCGATTACGTCAATTGGATAATGATATGTAGGAAACTATATGGTACGTGGTCTGTATTTTGTCTTTGACAGAATCGACAAGGACAACGAGTTGTTAACGGTAGCAGCGATAAGCGTGACGTCCAGCACCGCTACGCGGCATCTGTCATTCAGCGCGAAATGGATGAAATTGCCGAAAGGGAGAATGAACTAGTTCGTGATGGTAAAATCCAAACTACATCTGTAGAACGAGCTGATTCAAAGGTAAGCTAAGCGCTTTCATTTTTGTTTTTTTCCTTCTTTCTAATCGTTTCAATCAAATATGTTTTACAGGTTTCCAGTTTGGGCGATTATTCCAAAAAGAAGGCCGTCTCGACTGGACCGACCAAGTCTGTTTCGGTCGCTCAGTCGCACCACATGGCGGATATTGTTCTGCAGCGACAAGAATTAGCTACTGAAGGCAGAGAATCCCCATCCGAGTCACAAGCCAAAAAAACACCGCAAATGAGGGTGACGTACGCCAATCGCACTTACGGTCATGGAACGACCGCATCTAGCGGTGTAGCTCCTACAGCGCCGACATGGCGCAATTTCAGCAATCCCCAAGGTGGCCAGCGCGGCCTGATGGAGAAATTTCTCCTATCACGCGGACGCTTGAACGGCCCAGCTACTTTCAACGCACCGACGCCATCTTCCACGTCGTCGCCATCTACGCAGAACCACAGCGTCGTCACCCCAGGATCATCGGCCGGTGATCCTGTTGGCGTGATCAAAGCCGCACCGGCTCCGGTCCGTTACCTCCCTCCTGCAGTCAAGCCTATTGAAATTGTACCAGCTCGAAAAGAAGAGGTATGTTAACATGGCGCTGTTGTTGGCACCGCGGGAGATTATATTGCCCATTTCCAAATTAGGAGGACGTACAAAACCGCGAGAAAGTTGTGCCTCCTCGCCGCCATTACGCCACTACCGAGGAGAAAATTCAGCAAGAATTTCGCGAAATGCAGAAAAGAGAAGAAGAGCTCAAGTAAGAAAAACTGGCAACTAGTCTTGATAATTGGATTGCCCTCGCTAACATAAAATCTATTCTTTCGGACAGGCTGAACCGGAGCAAGTTTTTTGCCAAGTCGCAACCCAATTTGCTCGACATCGACGAAGGGATTAGCGAGCCGGAACAACGCTTGGGAGGCCAATTGCGCAGCGCTCACTCCATCTCTGACCTGCTCGCCGATGAGTCGCAACCGGCGGAGACGATGAAAGAGGAATTGCCTCAGATGTCATCCTCCTCCTCCACAGTCAAAGGGGCTCGCCGCAAGAGTGCACTGATTGCCCAGTGGGAGAACAGAATCCACCAGCAAGATTTTTGAACAAGCATTGATAAAGTCGTTTGAAAGAGAGAGAGAAAGAGAAAGAGATAAAAAGCTTCCTTTATATGCAAACGCGCTTCTTCATCAGCGGAATACGGACAAATTCCAAACTATACAGTATATGCCTTTTTCAAATTTACCTACGTTTTCTCTCCTGGAAATCGGTTCCCTATCGAGATGTTTTTCTCTCCCTTATTTCCACGTCTTTTCTACCCCAGTTCCCAGTTTATATGAACATATTCAATGGCATTAGCGTTGTCAGCACAGCGAATCCAATCCCATTAAGTGCCCTTATGCTTTATATCTTTTTTTTTTGTTTGTTTTTGTTCGTTTTTGTTTTCGTCATCACCTAGTTTACTTGAAAAGAAAGTTTAAATAATCAGCGATTCTGTGTGCCAGGCTTATAGACTGAAATTAGTTAATCAATCGCGTTAATATCGTGTGAAGAATTACAAAATAGATTTTTTTTCGAACTGGCTTCGATGTATAGCCCGTAAACGGAGCAGCGCGGTGATTCATGAAATTAATACATGGTTTATCTTGGAAAAAAGAACCCCTTCTGTTTTGATTTAGTCAGCCGCCGCTTTCTCGTCCACTCATTTCTGAAAACAACAGGTGGTCTCGGATCTTTCCGGATCACGATCGTCACGCAAGCAATGAAAAGTTTTTTTTCCAGAAAAAAATGTTATTCAGCGTCACGTCACGAAAGCTTGCAGCATTCCAGCGTATGGTGCGCTAATTAAGTCTCTGACCTCTATGAAAATGCCAAGGAATGTTAGAGCTACGTTCTGAGGGTCATCAAGGGTATTCGCTATATAGGTGACCCACAGTACGGCGTGCTTTTAAAAACCATCAGTCAAACCCTTCTCTCGTTACATTCTGCGTATGTGATGAATTAAAACGACGTCGAGTACTATCAAATTACGGTTCGAGCGAAACATTTATTTAAAAAGAAACTAAAAGAACAAAACTTGCTTAGGGCCGTATTGCTGCGTGAATTGCATTCAAAAAGAAGAAAAAACCGGAATAAATTTGGAAACAAAAATAAAACGACAGGTTCGGGAATCACTCCAAAAAATTAACCTACAGAAATCAATCAAAATTAGAGTCGACTTGCACTTTTACACAACTGTTTTTAAACGAACCTTCACAAAATTTGCATAAAAGTTCTTCCTTAATCCTGGAACAAGTTTCAGTGTGTCGAGATCATGAAAATTTCCATTAAGATTTCGGTAAGTAATAATACTGTGTCCTGCTTTTGGACCCACAGAAGGTAATTTTTGCATCTGAGACTGCGACGCTTGATTCAGATAGTGAATCATTTCTTTTCTAAATTGCCCGAAACATGTAAAAATGACCTTTCATTGTGAAAATGCGCAACAAGCGTTTACCTATATTTGAGGATGTGCTGTTCCGATTTCCCTCCAGGAGCTGGAAGTGGTAGCGCAGGAGCTCTCTTCAAAGCTTTAGTGGATCGAGACAACAGGGAATCATTTACGTTGTTAGTTACGTTAGCTAAAGTCATTCCTAAAATCAAACAAAATTGAATAATCGTATACAATTTTCTGAAATAATTGTTCCCATACGCTTCTCTGCCAAACGAGTGCTGCGGCGGCGGTTATCGACGATTTGTGTAGTGTTTCCAGTCAAATTCAATGCTTCCGGTTCACTGCGAGAATCTGCGTAAACAAAATAGTAAATTGAAGTTTAAAGTAACGCACTAAAAGGTCAGTATTTTGCTGTTCTATACATCTACTGCGTGTTTTGAAGCTGTTTTCGTCATTCGCTTCCAGAAGACTTTGACAACTACCAAAATGATGGGAACAGTTTGCGAGTAATGACTGAGCAAGTTTATCTCTAAACCCCTCCAAAAACGTGTCGACTCTTTCCATGACCGCAATTTGTATGCGATTTTCGATGTCATCCGCTTCGGAAAGTTTAATTTGATTTTTGACGTAGGATCCCGAGACCAGAATGGATTCTTCTAGATCGTCAAACTGCTCACGCATGTTGACTTTCTCAGGAAAGTTGGGAACGGCGAAAGATGATCCACCAGGCGTAACAACTTTATTCCGCTGAATTTGTGCAAGCGGTGTCCTATAGGGTGTATTTCCCGGAGTCTTGAAGGGAGTTTTGCCTGGAGTTTTAAAGTGAACTACTCCTGGTTTGAACGGTGTTTTGAACATCGCCGGCTGAACTTTTGTCTTAATTGCTCTGGCTTTAGCCGCAAACTGCAAAGCGGCAGATGTCGTCGTGATACTCTGAACATCTGCCTTTACACAGCAAATGAGAATTGTCAAACTGTTACCAGAGAGGGAATCTGTCGAGTAAGAAAAGACAAAAATATTAAGGCAAGTTTGGATATTTTCAATACATTATTACCTTTCAAAGCTCGGGTTAATATAGACTCGCGATGAGGAATATGTGAAACATTTTTGCTATTTAAAGCATTTATCACTTTTCCTAGCGCCAACAAGCCTAATTAAAAGCGCGAAAAGTGCATTTAAAAAATACGAGCGATTTGAGACGAGTGTAGATGCATTCTCTCTCAAAATTACCTTTGTTGATGAATATTCCTTCATTTTTTATTTCTCCAATGACTCCATCTTTTGCCACAGCTTCTGAACCAGCTAAATCAACCAGTCGAATACTTGAATGGCGAGTTTCACCACTTGAGGAGCAAAAAATAAAAAAAAATTAAATATGTAAAAGTTATTAAATATGTAAATGTGATTTGTTATGCATACTTTTTATGAAGGTCCAATTTGATCGTAATAATAGCGTGAGATCGACTCGATGTATCATTTGATTTCGTTTTCTTAACTTGTCGCTTCAAATTAGCTTTTCTTATGATTTCGAGAGCTTGTGTTTGGTGTTGAACATCAATTTCACTTATGTTCTCCATAACTACATTTTCAACTAGAAGGGAAAAAGTTGACATCATAATCAGTTATTTGATAATGTCCTTCTGACTGTTATCACACATACTAACCTTTGTCATTTTTTATTTCTATTTTGGTCAAGACTGGTGATAGCAAATCAAAAATTTCTTCTTTATAAATTTCTAGAAAAGATACTTGTACTTTAGTAATCTGTTCTTCATCTGCAGTGCCAAGCTTTTTGGAAAAAATCCATTCAACAATTTGGGTTAGTAGACCTCCATGATCTTGGATGTTTACCTAAACCATAACAATAAATTATGTGAAAACTAACATTGTCACAATCCTTTAATGTTCTTACTTCAGAATTTGAAGTGCCTAAAGTATAGCTTTTCCCTGATCCAGTAGGCCCATAAGCCATGATAGTTACATTATAACCAAGCACAAGTTGTTGTAAGAGTGGTAAGGCACTTTTTTCAAACACTTCACTTTGTTTACAATCATTTTCGTAAACATGGTCAAAATGAAACTCTTTTTCTTGGTTAAACTCAACCTGTCCAACATAACAATTTGTATTAATGTAACCTATACAAGCAAAATCACTAATCAAGGTGTAACTTTTACTTTTGTGGATGATAATTTTGCTAGTATTGAATCATCATTTTCATTCGGCTTTATTCTCACGTGAACTTTAACTGGAGCATCCATGACAAAAGCTTAGAGAACACAAAATGTCTGAAATTAACGCTGGAAGTGTTGCTTTCTGTTGGTTTGCAATAATTTTAGACAAAGAACTACGAACCCTTCCCAAAATAACGTTAACGTGCTAAAAACTAAATAGACTGCATTTTTTCTAAAACAATTTTACTGTAAACACTTTTTTGAATTGACGGTTGACGTATCGCGATAGTTCACGATCGACTCTGCTAGCTATCGATTGAAGTGTAGTCATCGGTAAAAAAATGTTGAGAAAGGAATTCAAAGTTCAAACTACATCACCTTTTAGTTACCTTAAAATGCTGATGAATTAAACTACAATAAAAGCGCATATCGGTAAGTAATTTACCACCATGTTTATGAAAAAAAATTATAGCTGTCCTCGCAGATGTTGACTCTGATACTCAAATCATCTATGATAATAGAATAGAATATGCCGTAATAAACCAGCAACAGTTTCCAAAAAGTGTGTTTTTTTAAACAGTAGTTAAAAGTGCCTCATTTATTAGTTCCTTAATTAAACAGAATCATTAGGAAGTGAGAGCTAAAAAAAATAAAAATTTACCACAGCTACGAAGATAACTTGAGGCGATCTCGTTGATACTCTTGGCAATGCTAAGAACTTGACAACAATATCCGAGTACACACTTCATAATCCTTATACCAAAATTCTAAAAGTATACAAATACAGCAGCGAATAAATTAACGGATAATTGGCGCATAGATGGAACATTGGAACATGATCAAAGAACAATATTTAGCGAACTTAGAGGTTCCTGGCTACTTGCGCAACTCAGTGTCCCTCCGACATGTAAGTGCCTCGTTGCTATTCAGCTGCGACCAACATAGTGGACGGTTGTAATGCCAAGTATTTTTTTGTAGCGAAGAAAGGAACTGTAGTCTATATCTTGTGTTCACAAAGGCGCGGCGCGGCGCGTCTTTCGGCGAAGAAGCAATCGACGTCGCTGCAGTGTGTTAAAAGAACGAGAACTGGCAACCTCTTTACTTCTTGCCATTGGAAACACACACACAAGTTGGCCGATCCACGTCATCTTCGCCGTCACTTCTTAGGGTCTCGAATCCTCCCACAAAAGTTGTGTTAAAAGGTGTCCGACAACAAATCTTTTGGAGCCTTTTTTCTGCGCAATAATGGTATGATTCAATGCAGTTGAGTGTTTTGTCGTCTGGCCAAATATTAACCTGGTATTGCTGATGTGGTCCGCGGGTTGCACAGCCGGCCCATCTGACATTTGGTTCACAACTTATCTACAAGAATTTTTTGTTATGTCTTCTGGGTTGTTAGAAGAAAGGAACAAGCTCAAGTGCTCTAGACTTTTGAAAATATTTTCAATACATACATTTGTCTTGCCCATGCTACAAGTCTAAAGAGATATACTAAACTTCATGATTGTCTGGCAGCAAGTAGTTGCTGCTTACGATAGTTTACATCTACATCTTATTTACTTGGGGGAAATCATAATAAACAACTAAATCAAAATGGTTTATGTTTAGTCCTGTGGAACCTAGTATTTTGATGGCAAGCATATGTTTGCGGGCCTTATATTAGCCATAATATATATACTACTTTCCAACCACCTATAGAGGTGGTTGGATTCCTTTGCTGTAATAGTACCATCATTGAAAACAAGGCATGTTTTGGTTAAACTTAAGTTAATCTTAAGAATGGTTGGACTGACTTATTGGCTATGGTTTACTCATCATTCTCAACATTTCTGTTACATTATAGGTTCTCATAGCATCTGCTGTTTGCACCAAGGGTGGGAAAGGTAATAGCATTTCATCATGTTAGAAATGGATCAGTAATTTTTTATTAATTTTATTTATTTAACAGCCTTGGTGTCAAGACAGTTTGTAGAGATGACAAAATCCCGAATAGAAGGACTCTTAGCAGCATTTCCAAAGCTCATGTCTTCAGGAAAAGCTGCTCAACAACAACACACTTTTGTTGAGACAGAATCTGTACGCTATGTATATCAGCCTTTGGACAAAGTTTACGTACTACTCATCACGACGAGGGCTTCAAACATTCTGGAGGATTTAGAGACTTTACGTCTCTTTGCTCGTGTGGTAATAACTAATGAAACAACTCAGTTTCTATGAGCCAAGACTTATGATTGTCTTCTAGGTTCCTGAATATTGCCGCACTTTCGAGGAGTCCGAAATCCGGGAAAATGCCTTCAACTTGATATTTGCCTTTGACGAAATCGTTGCTCTTGGCTATCGCGAAAACGTTAATTTGGCTCAAATCCGTACCTTCGTCGAAATGGATTCACACGAAGAGAAGGTTTATCAGGCCGTTCGACAGGTTGGTAACAATTTGATAGATTTTTTTCGCAATTTCTAGTTACTTAATTCTATATTATAAACCATTATAGACACAAGAACGTGATGCCAAGATGAAAATGCGGGAGAAAGCCAAAGAGTTGCAAAGACAGCGAGTTGAATCAACGAAAAGAGGTATCAAATCTCCAATGTCGTCATCAGGAGGTTATGGTCCGTCTCCTTCGTCTATGGCGGCTTCCATTCCGGCCGAGCCTCCAAAACCCAGCTATCAGCCTGCTGTCGTGTAATTTCAATTTTCAATTCCTTTTCCACCAATATGTCTTAATTAATCACTTGTTGATTTTCATTAGAAAACCAAATGGTCCGAGCAAAGCCCTTAAGCTTGGTGGCCGTCTAAAGGATGCCGAAATATTTGTGGACCAGTTAAAATCAGAGGGCGAGAATGTAAACTCATTCCAAACGCCCTCTTCCGTCGTCCAAGGCGGTTCAGTAAGCTCCAGCAAACTTCCACCATCAACTATCGCCACTGAACCGTACGTTTTTGGTTCATTAAACAACAACTAGCGGTTTCATTTAACGTTGTTCGTGTAGGGTCCAGCTCCGACTAGAAGAGAAGCTGAGCCTCAGCTGTGGCCGCGACGGTGGACTACACAATATGGAGATCCATGGCTTGCTAACTTTATTTATTACCGATGAGACTTATGGCCGAGTCCGCGTTCAAGTTGAAAACAGGGATAGTCGTGGAATTCAAATTCAAACCCATCCTAACGTGGACAAGGAACTATTCCGCACTAAGCAGCACATCGCGTTGAAGAATGCCACCAAGCCTTTCCCGCTGAACACCGACGTCGGAGTACTAAAGTGGCGTTTCCAAACGCAGGACGAAAATATGATTCCACTGAACAGTAAGGCGTTTTGATCCTCGCTAACATAGTAAGGTTTATTTTTAACCATTGTAATAACTATGGCAATAGTTAACTGCTGGCCCGCCGAAAACGGCCGTGGTGGCTGTGACGTCAATATCGAATTTGAACTGCAAGATGATCGCTTGGAACTAAACGACGTTGTTATTGTCATTCCATTGCCGTAAGGTTTAAGTTTATACGATTATTTTTGGACAGCCTCTAATACGAATTGTTTTTACAGACACGGATGCGGAGCGCCAAACGTTTCCGAATGTGAGGGAGAGTACCAATACGAACCACGAAAAAATCAACTGACGTGGCAGCTTCCCGTCGTGGACTCGTCAAACAAAAGTGGAGCAATGGAGTTTTCGTGTCAGGGCCATACCAATGACTTTTTCCCGATCAACGTTAGCTTTTATTCGAAGCGTCCATATGCTGAAATTTTGGTAACATACTTTTTATTTTTAATTTCTACCTATAATTTTTTAAGCTTTCGTACTTACGTAAATTTTTATTTTCCCACCTTCTCATCTTCCTTCAGGTTAATGATGTCGTTCTAGTAGATGACGGCACATCAGTGAAGTACGCGGCCGATTCCAACTTTTTTACGGAGAAGTACGAGATCCTCTGAAGAAGATATTGCTTCGGAATTGTGTGGAAGTGGCAAAGCGTTCGTGATTTTGCCAGTTACCCCTCCCCCTCTCGTTAGCGTCAACACAAACAAACTGGTGAAATCCTTGATTTTTTTTTTCAACTGGAAGAAAGAGACAGACTTAGGTTGCCATCCGTGGTGTGTATTAAGAAAGCCGACAAGCTGTTCGTTTTTGCCGTCTCTGATTCAATCCAACTTCCTCTCGTGCATCCTTTTCTTCACCTATCTTTCATAAAAAAAAGCAATTTAAAGCGCTGAAATTTGTTAAGCCGCCCAGTAAATATGATCTATTGAAATCATTTTTTTACGTGCATATATCTTTGAATCAGCCGCGGCACTCATGGTCGAGCGTGTTTCTTTTCCCTATCCTTTCATCTCTTTTTCTCCGTTTGTTTATGTTTTCGATCTGGTAAGAGCTCAGATAGCTCTTATCTGGTGTTGTCGTTGAACAGTGTACACTGCTGGGGTGCATGGCATACAGTATATCAAATTAAAGCTGTATCGTTTCCAAGTTTTCTGGATTTATATCATGCTTTATAGTTAAAGAAATGAAAAGTGGACATTATATTACCAAGCCACGTTCTGTATTCAAATCTTTCCCAAAAATTCGACTATGTACTGTGTACTATAAGCAGACATCATTGCCTTAAGTGGAAGAAGGTGGTACATTAGCAGCTACCAAATTACGTAGCTCCGTCTCCCTTTTGGCCTCATCCAGTATAGTTCCACCACCTAGCGCAACGATTTTACCAGCCAAGGCTACGCCAAGCCACTCTGCCAGTGCCAAACGAGAATCACTAACATGAGACCCTCCGACAACGGCAGTGTATGAAGCTGCTGCCGGGACATCGTCGATATCTGCTAGTTCCACCTCCAGTGATTGGGTAACATTTAGTTGTCCGTCCAAACTCCATACACCACCTTTGAGGTAGAGGACATTGTCCTTTATATGAGATTCTACAGCTACCGGTGCTGAGCATCCGCCCTCGAGCGTACGAAGGAATGCTCGTTCAGCGACGCAGCGTAGTAAGGTATCAATGTGACTGAATGGCGCTAAAAGTTTACGAGTTGCCATATCATCTTCACGGCACTCAATGCCAAGGGCACCTTGTCCAATAGCGTACAAGCTTACTTCCGTGTCGAGGTATTCTGAAATTCGTTTTTCCCAGTTCATGCGCTTGACTCCAGCAGTTGCCAAGATAAGGGCTGCGTATGTCCCTTGCTCGTCCAACTTGTGTAGTCTGTGGGGAAATATTAGCTAATTGATGAAAACTTTGTTCATCTATTAGTAAATTACCGAGTGTTCAAATTTCCTCTGACGTCTTGAATCTGCAGGTGGGGAAAATGACGTTTCAACTGAGCTGCTCGACGTAATGAACTAGTTCCTAAGAAATTAGTAAAGGGTTAGCTAGGACAACTTTAGGTAAATAGCCAAGACCTACGTAACTGACCTACAACACTACCGGCCGGTAGCGTCGCCAAAGTGCACTCAGAATACTTAGGGGCCATTATGACCGCATCTCTTGGATCCTCGCGTCTGCATTTTGCGCAAATTATTATATTCTCTTTTTTAAGAAATAAAAATGATAGTTACTCTAAAATAGCTCCGATGACCATTCCAGCAGGAAGCGACGTTGGCATGTCTTTAAGTGAATGTACCACCAAATCTACTTTGTTATGCTCTAGAGCCACTTCTAGTTCTCGAGTGAACAAGCTCTTTTCTCCGATTTGTGACAACGCTCTGTCGAGCACTTCATCGCCGATTGTTGACATCGTTTCTTTTCATATTAAAACCATTTCAAATTATTTAGTCACATTTCCCGGCTAGATGCGAGATCGCATTATGAAAAGAACATACCGAGATGGAATTCTTTATCTTTATAGTGTTCTGCAAGAAGATCGAGCACATGGTGGCTTTGAATGAGAGCCAGCTTGAATGTTAATAAAATGAAGTTATTACATGCAACTTTGTACAATAATTATTTACATTATACGCTAGCGCGAAGGTAGGTTTATCAAAGAAGAGTACTTAAATGATACCTGACTTTTGCGCGAACCGACGCGAACTATGGGTTTCGACGTATCCGACATTTTTCTTCGTAACTGGGTACCCCGTTCGTGTTAACTGGTCTAAGACTAGCAGATCTGATTAGAAAATTTGATTATGATATTCTATTTCTTAAAACAAGATGACCAAGCAGATGCAGCGTTGCATAGATATAAAATTGAAGTTGTTTAATTTTGATTAATAAATGAAAAATAGCATATTTAGAATTGCAAATTGCAAAATCTGGGTGTAATCAGACAAAAGGGTCGGGACGTTTTGAAAAAAAAAAAAAATTAAGTAATGGTATGAACCTTGAGGGTAGAATGGTAGATGGAGTTTGTGACGAAAACGCGTCTAATTCTGTCTGCTTTGGGGCTGTTTTTGTTGTCTGCTAGTAGCAAAACAACAAAATTCCCCATCCTGATATCGCACTTAGATTGAAACGAGATATAGTAATTAGTGATTTTTTAAAATGTATGACGCGTATGACGCGTTACCAATTCTGGAGAAACTACCTTTGCAAATTGAATCTATAGCTGCTTACGGTAAAGTTCTATGTTTACCTCCCTTTATTGGTCTAACTCAATTTGTTGCCACTCAAATAACATGCAAAATAAACAATGAAATATACTAATTCTATAGATGAGCATTTGCTGGTCGGAACCCAACAAGGACATTTGTTGATGTATAGTGTTCTTCAGGGAACTAGTAACAGCACCAGTGCTGACACCACACTTGGTTCTCGATGTGAAGTCCATTTATTAAGATCCAACAAATATTTTGCAAAAAAACCAATACAGCAATTAGCTGTTGTTCCAGAACACCAAATCCTGATTAGTCTCTCTGGTAAGTTTAATTATTTTACAGTTGTTTTGTATATGTTTTACAAATGAAAATTGTGTTGAATTTCCCATTTTCTGATCCATTACAGATTACCTCGTGTCTGTTCATGATTTGGCAGTATTTAATTTTCCTGTTATAACAACAATAAATAAATCAAGAGGAGCTACATGTTTTAGTCTGGATGTCAAAGTAATCTTTTTATTTCAGTGCCCTCTCGAAAAATATTAATAAATTTTTTACATTTAGAGACAAACTTCTTTGACTGGAGAAATAGCAGTGGCTGTAAGGCTATGTGTTGTTGTAAAAAAGAAGCTTCAACTTTTTTATTGGAAAAATCGGGAGTTCCGTGAATTAGGGCCTGATCTTGCCGTTCCTGATATTCCCCGTACGATTGGATGGTGTCGAGAAACTCTTTGCTTAGGTTTCAAGGGAGAGTACTGCCTACTCAAGGTACCATATTTATTTTTTATTAAATAGAATTTAGTTAATATATACCACCTAAAACAGTTGGAAGGTGACCAAAGAGATTTATTTCCGACTGGGAAACAACCTGAACCCTTGGTGTGTGCCTTACAAGGAGATAAATTTGCATTAGGAAGAGACGAACAAACAATTTTGATCGACATTGATGGCAATCCGTGCACCAAATATACATTGACATGGTCCGAAAGACCTACTCTATTAGGTTAGCAATTATCAAAATAAAAAAATATTTAGCAATAATTTATTTACAACGTTTCTTGGTTACTCCTACTTACATTTTAAGTCGAGGATTCGCCATACATCCTTGGAGTGTTATCATCATGTGTAGAAGTACGAGCAGCAGAACCGCGTCTCTTAGTCCAACGATTGGAACTGCCAAGAGCAAGATTTATGACGCCAGTTATATCAAAGCACGGACAGATCTACGTAGCTTCGCCATCTCACGTTTGGTGTCTTCATTTAGTCCCAGTTCATCTGCAGTTGCCTCGGCTGCTGGAGGACAAACATTTCCAGTTAGCCATTCAACTCGCGGTACGTGGAACAATAATTATTTGATAATACGGAAATGATTTATTGCATGCTTATTGGTTTAACAAATGTCTTCGTTTTCATTTAGAACTTATCCAGCGAACCAGAAGACATTCGCACGCAACAAGTTCAGCACATTCAGTCGTTATTCGCTTTCAATTTGTTCCAGAAACATCATTTTGACGAATCGTTGCAGCTATTTTTCAAACTTGCTACTGGTAAAACTAGACTGTGTGACATTCAAATATCTGAGGTCTCATACTGGATTAACCAATTATTTTCGTAGATCCCTCTTATGTTATTGGACTATTCCCTGATTTGTTACCAGTAGAATTCAGGAAGAAAGTGGAATATCCAGAAGCAGTACCCATTTTGCAAGGTAGAGATCTTGATCTCGCTGTGTTGGCCTTGATAAAATATCTCACCGAGGTAATCGTTTCAGGATTTCTATTTTTACTTTAAATTTGCGAAACTAAGTTTTATTCGTGAATTTCAGGTTCGAAATGACCTTATGAGTCAGAATGTTAAAACAAACACCAACATAATGGATGTTGGTTCCAGCTTAAAATTGAGACGCCAATTGTTGGAAATCGTCGATACTACATTGTTAAAGTGCTACCTTTTGACCAATGACGCTCTGGTAGCTTCTCTGTTAAGATTACGGGATAACCACTGCCATTTAGCAGAGAGTGAGAGGGCTTTGAAAAGGCATCACAAACATGCCGAGCTAATTATCCTATATCAGACTCGTGGCCTGCATCGGAAAGCGCTTGAATTGTTGAAAAAACACGCAAATAGTTCTGAAGAAATCGGATCTCCCCTCGCTCACCATGACCGTACGGTCCAATACCTCCAGCATCTGGGTTGGTCTTCAAGTGCTAGCTTATTTTATTATTTTTTTTTTTTCAGTAATCCTTTAAAGGAGCCATTGAATTGATTCTTTAATAAATTTTCAATCATTTAAAGAATCTGTTTCTCCTAGGATCGGAACATACGGACCTAATTTTTGATTTTTCTCCGTGGGTTATACAATCGCACCCAGACGACGGTCTAAAAATTTTTATTGAAGATTTGCCTGAGGTTGAAGAGCTTCCACGTGCCAAAGTCTACGATTTTCTGTATAAAAATCACCGTCTTCTAGCCTTACCCTACCTTGAACACGTTGTTTACGAATGGCAAGATTCGAACGCTCTCTTCCATAACGCCTTAGCCGTCCTCTACAAGGATAAAATCCTCCGATTAGGGAAGCAGTTATTAGAAGACAACAGTGATCCAACACTTCGAAGTGAACACCAAGATACCAAAGCAAAGTTACGATCATTTCTTGAAATTTCACGGCATTGCTCACCCGAAGCTATTTTAGTCCAATTCCCTTATGACTGTAAGCATCCTAAAAATTTCTTACGGACCGCGCACATCTGACTTAATCTATTTAGGTTTGTTTGAAGAGAGGGCCATTTTGCTGGGCAAACTTGGTCGCCATGAGCAGGCATTATCAATATATATCAACATTCTCAAGGATATGCCAGCAGCTGTTGAATATTGTAATATTTGCTATCAGTCAGATTCCCCATCGAACAAAGAGGTATACACGGTTTATTTTCTTTTTGAAGAGATATTTGATTAGCCTACGTACTCAATTGCATATACTATATGGTATAGGTCTATTTTTACTTGCTGAAACTATTGCTTCGACCCAATGAGGCCGTCAAAATTCCAGGTCTAGCGTACCCTGAAGAAGAACTAGAGCAAAGACAACCTGATATTGAGAAAGCACTGGAAACTTTGGATCGCTTCCCGTCACGGATAGACCCCATCAAAGTAACCGAAACATCCAGTTTTATTGTATATGGAGTTTTGAATACTCATTTTTTGTTAATGTTAGACATTACAAATACTACCGGCTAGCATACCTCTTCATGAACTAAAGCGTTTTCTCCAGAGGAGTCTGGAATCTTATGCTTCTCAACGTCGAGAATTGCAACTCTTGCGTGGCCTGCTTTATGCAGAACATCTTCAAGTGCGTGAAAAAATATTATTCAAAATATTCTTGTAAGTTTAAACTAAGGAGAACTTGATTATAGGTACATGAACAACGAATCGAGTACCAAAACCAGAAAGTCGTGATAACGGAGTCGAACATTTGCCACGTGTGTAAAAAGCGCTTTGGAAATCAGAGGTAAGACAAAATCATTTGAAAACTCTCCTTTTATTTAATGTTAACATTTTATTTGTTTATAACAGTGCTTTTGTCCGATGCGCTAGTGGAGAAATTGTCCACTTTTCATGTCAAGAAAAACTCATTTAATCATAATTTTAAAATTTATTTTGGCACAATATTTCTGCGCTTTGCATAGTTACAATACATCTTGTTGCACTTTGTACTTGTTTAAAATTTGGTGAATGCTTCTATAAATTTGTTTCAGGCAGTCCAGTCTAGGAAGTGTATGCTAATTTGTTTGAATAAAATACATTCCAAATAAGTTTTTGTTCATAAGATCAAACTAAAAAAAAAGTATTTACTTGGAATATTGGTAGAATTTCTGTTTCATTTTCTTGTCCATATTGCAGTAAAATAGCTAAATAAAATAAGACTTGGTGCTGTCATGTGGAACAAGAAAAATGCTAATTTTGTGAGCTGGAAGAAAAAAAATACAATTTCACTACTTTGGACATACCATTGTTATTGCTTCATTAATAACAACCCCTTGGATTCTTTCCCATGCAATAAATTTAGCAGATTTTCTTCCTGAGGCAAATATAGTAGTAATCTGCAAACCAACTGCTTTCATGATGAGTAAAGACTCTGTGAAACCAACATGTTTAGTCTAGATGTCTAGCCAGACAATTACAAAATTGAAATGATTGTGTATACCTCTCTTCACTTTCAAGTGTAACTTGACTAGGGCTAAAATAGCTAAAATAAAACACATCAATGAAAGCATTGATGTGTGATGGTGATGTACACCAACATGAAGAAACACAGCTGTCAAAATTACTGTACAAGACAGCCATCTCTCAAAATAAAAAGGTTGACTATCGATCACATATTCCTCAAATATAGCTCCCCGATTATATCTTACATTTAACCGACTCCCATAAATATCCAAATATCTTGTATGATTGTCAAACATTTGAAAAAACAGGACATTTGAAAATGTGAACTGCAGAAATAGTTTCGTTAAACACCGGTAGACACAAAGCAGACTAACGTCAAAGTCAAAATTACAACATTTCAACAACATATTTAATTATTTTCATTAAATATACGATACTACTCAATAAACTGAATTAATAACTCATAATTTTTATAAAAACTCTCAAATATGTTATTACATATAAATAAACTTCACTTTACAATTTTCGTTTCACAAATACTTTGATGAAGTGACGGCGTTGCGAGCCACTCTTTAGACTCATTCATCTGTAAGTCAAGGAAGGAAGCATTTGGACTGAACCACGTGGAGAACACGTACAGCGTTCTCATTTTGGCATTTGAATTCTTATTGAAAGCGTACTGAATAATGGGTTTTCCCGGTAAGCATGTCTATCCTCTTTTGTATATTTACTTGCATATTTCTTGTGTTTATTTGTAATCAACTTATGGCATTGTCAATTAAGAAAACTGTGTAAGTGGTGTTTGTCAATGCGGCTACCTCGTGTAAGAATTGTCTCCTCGTGTTTGTCACTTGTTACATCTGTAGCGATGGTTGACGCCGTTTTAATTGTTTATATATTGGTATGCTTTAGGTCTTATGTCAAGTTCTTTCCTGTGTACAAGCACAATTGCTAATTGAATTTCTATATTTTAGCTTTTAGCCCACGTGGAGGTGGTGGCAGAGGTGGAGGAGGACGTGGAGGATTTGGTGGTGATCGCGGCGGACGAGGTGGATTCGGAGGAGGCAGAGGAGGTTCAAGAGGTGGTTTTGGAGGAGACAGAGGTGGCAGAGGCCGTGGAGGTTTTGGAGATAGAGGAGGAGGAAGAGGCAGAGGAGGCCCACGTGGTGGTGGTGGCCGTGGAAGAGGAGGTGGTGGTAGAGGTGGCATGGGTGGTGGCAAGAAAGTATTTGTTGAGCCCCATCGTCATCCTGGAGTGTTTATTGCCAGAGGAAAGGAAGATGCTCTAGTCACCAAAAATATGGCTATTGGTGATTCAGTTTATGGAGAAAAAAGAATAGCAGTGGAGGAAGAAGGTATTTTCATTTTCTGCTGTGTTTTCTCATTTAGGTTTCATTGTTTATTTCCAATTTCAGGAACTGAGAAGATTGAGTACCGTGTCTGGAATCCTTTCCGTTCAAAGTTGGCTGCTGCCATCCTTGGTGGTGTTGACCAAATCCACATGCCACCTGGAAGTAAAGTCTTGTATTTGGGTGCTGCCTCTGGAACAACCGTATCTCATGTATCTGATGTTGTAGGACCGGTAAGTCAGGATTTCAGTTTAGTCGTCGCCTTATATTCTATAGCGTAAAAACAATTAGACTCTCATACTATTTTTTTTTTTAGGAAGGACTTGTTTATGCTGTTGAGTTTTCTCACCGTTCCGGTCGCGATTTGATCAATGTTGCCAAGAAGCGCACCAACATTATTCCAATTATTGAAGATGCTCGTCACCCTCATAAATACCGAATGCTGGTAAATTACATGTGAATGCTTATCTTTGTATACCTTGTATCTTTATGCATATTTTTGCAGATCGGAATGGTAGACACCATTTTCGCTGATGTCGCTCAGCCTGATCAAGCGCGTATTGTGGCCCTTAATGCCCAATACTTTTTGAAGAATGGTGGACATTTCGTTATTTCCATCAAGGTACATTACATTTACCCACCACATTCACGCTATGTATGAGCAATTGGTTCTAAAACTAACCTAAATGTTTATATAGGCTAACTGTATCGATTCAACTGCCGCGCCTGAGGCAGTTTTTGCTGGCGAAGTCAAAAAGATGCAAGCTGAGAAGATGAAACCTATTGAACAGTTGACCCTTGAGCCGTATGAGCGTGATCATGCGGTGGTTGTTGGTGTATACAGACCGCCAACAAAGAAATAAGCAACAATTTTTTTTTTTTTTCACAGTAAACTTGACGAGAAGAATGATGACATACAGTTTTTTGTTTTGCATTTTACTGTGAGCGCCATCCGCAATGAATACAGTTGGAACCGTTTTACTTCTACCAACAATATTGCTATGTTACAAACATCATGATAAAAGGAATAGCAAATAGGGGATGAGAATACATTTTTTTCAGAGATAAATTTAAAAAACAACTAAGGGAAACATATTGTGCAAGGAAGTGATTTATTCCGCAAATCCTCTTCCAACCACTTTAAACGCATGCTGGTTCTTCAAGTTAATAAGCAAAACTATTATTTTTAAATCTAATTAAGAAATGCATGACTGTGCATTCACTCCATTCGCACCATTTTCGGCAGAACCGGATTTATATTTCACATTCACGAATTATTCTTTTACTATCGATGCTATCGTTCACCAAGGTTAACAAATGAATCCACGTTGTAAAGTTGTCAACAATTGCGCTGTTTCATGACGCGGATAAGCAAAGCGCGTCGTACACTGCGGGAAATTTAGAGCGCTACGAATATTGGTTTTGTCTACTACCATGAAAGATATAGTAAGACTATAAGGTACTGGGTTTCATTTTATTCCGCATGGCAAATTTATATTAGTTATATCATAACCTTGGTTGTCCCATAATTTTATTTTTTGCTTTTCAGTTCTCACTAGATGCCACTTGATTTCGATACACAAGGATAGCGATAGCACGATTTAGATTTCTATACAGCACTGCATGACTGCAGCAGCTATCTGTATCTACCATCACCAACATTTGGTCGAGTTCGAGGCGTATCGTCGGCTCAACGCTGTCGCTGTCTTGTCATACGTTTGTTGACTTAAGCAATCTTCTTGGCTATTTCATTCTGGCAAGTCAGGACTAGACGAACAACTTTTTAGGTGATTTTATTAAATTACAAATATGTAGCAATTTGTCATTTAGAAACAGTGACACAAGCAATTAAAACACAGCTGAAATCCTCAGATAATGTGTAGACTACATTATTGTTGATTCCTTGTTTTATGCCGTTTTAGTTATTTCGTTTGTATCTAAAGAATGGCCGAAGGTAAACCTTTGACTCCTGAGGAGGTGAAAGCAGCTTGTAAAGAGATTGCACCTGAAACCAAGGTAATTGTGCTGTGAGAAAGATATTAGACAACAGTTTATTCAAATCAACCAAATGCTTCCATAATAATCAATAACAATTAGGTCCTTATTCTGTACAGGAATTCCTTTTCCAGCAAACAATGTACCGCATCAAAGACCCCAAAGCCAGTTTAGATTTTTACACCAGAGTAATGGGAATGTGTTTGCTAAAACAATTTCATTTTGATGAAATGAAGTTTTCTTTGTACTTTATGGGCTACGAAAACCCAAATGACATACCTGCTGATGAGAAAGACAGGGCCAAATGGGCATTGTCACGGAAAGCTACTTTGGAATTAACTCAGTAATTATCACTTTATTTTCAAATCATTCCATCATTTTTTAAGCATGCATAATAGAGATTATTCTATCATCAATATATTCATTTATATAGTAACTGGGGGAGTGAATCTGATCCAGAAATTAAATACCACAATGGAAACTCTGATCCAAGAGGATTTGGTATTAATGAAGTGTTAATTAATTTGAAATTAGAAGTCAACAAGTTTTTTTTTGAGACAGGCCATATTGGAATCATGGTACCAGATGTTGATACTGCTTGTGAAAGGTTTGCAAGCCTAGGAGTTGAATTTGTGAAAAAGCCTAATGATGGTAATAAAGCTGTTTCTCTTTTGGTATTTCTATTTAAAACCATTGGAAATTTTGTTTCATGGATGATAGGCAAAATGAAGGGCATAGCATTTATTAAAGATCCTGATGGTTACTGGATTGAGATTTTTAATAATAACCTCAACATCTAAATACTTACCCTTGTACAATTATTCTTTGAGATCTATAGAGAAGTTAGAATGTTTGGTCATGGTTATTAAATATTAATACAAAATATACATTTACCTGTGGGCTTCAAATTCAAGAAAAATTACAAAGTTGGTTATGTTGTCTGCATGTATAATAATCATGTTGGAGATGTGGAAACTAATGATCAAAGGCAAAAGATTTTACCTATTCAGAACTTCAGATTTCAGAAATTAACATGCTTGTACTTAGAACCAAAAATAAAAATATTATGAAGCGGATTATGACGTTTAAATTTAAGCGCTTCCGCATCCATCCATCTAGGGATTGTTCGTCGTACTACTGGACATAACTGTTTTCTACGAGAAAGCAGAAAGTAAATGAAAATGTTGCGTCATAAAAGAGTATTCTGCGGAAAATGGGGACGGGGAGAGTGTATGAGTAGACTGGCCGTCCAGCAGTTCAGTGAGGAAACCAACCAACAAATACGGAGCCATTGTTATTTTTGATGGAATAATATGTTATCCATTGCCGCATGAACGCGTGTATAACGCTGCCAGGAGCAAGGTTTTCAAGATCATCCAAGCAAATATGACTGTTAACTACTGTACATTTCAACTGATGCAATTTTTTTGTAAATATTCGTTAAAAATGTAGAAACGATTTGGTAAATGCAATGTGTAGTTAGGATTTAGCTTTCTGTACATTCTGAATATTTAATAAGTCACTAAATTAACGCGCCTAAGATGGTCCCGAGTCGCAACCCAAATGAAGCAATTCGATGAAATACTGTTAATTGAAAATTTTGTAAGTGAAACAGCAAACAAGCAAATAAAATTTGTATAAGATGTTGTCACGTAGGACCTTCAACTAAATCACATCTTCTCCAACATCCCCGACTGCCAATAATTAGTCTGAGTTGAGTTGAGTTTCGTTTTGATAATTAGTCCTAGGTTCAACCAAAAACGATTGGAGTTTTTGGGATCCTTCTTTCCTTTTTTTTAAGTGCCCCCGTCGCTGCTCTGTGCGGAACAGGGAGATTTTTGTGGGTCTAGTCGACGATAATTAGTCCTAGGTTCAACCAAATACGATTGGATCCACTACAGAATAATTCGGTTCCTGAAACGATACCGGACATGGTATTCTTCTTTTCTTTCTTTCTTCTTTCCTTTGAAGAAAACACCAATCCAGGTACCGAGTCAATGACTAATAGACTATGCCAATAGCCAACCAATAGGCTTGCCTGGTGTAAACATTCTTACGACAAGCGCAGTAGCAGTAGCCCTATTCTTGATTCCTGTGGTCCGCGAAGTATGGAACGCCAAATGGCCCCCTAAATAATACATCCGAGAATTTTAGCTTCTGGTCTATTATTTTCGTTTTTGACCAAAATAATACACATGCTGATCGCCAAAAAAGCATGATGTATTCTAACGTTTTTCAAAATAATACATTGAAACCACAACGTTGAAACGTCGTGATGTAAACAATGGGGGTGACTCGTATGGAGAAAAACAATGTAATAATCCAATCGCACTGTTTTTCAGCAGGATCAGATTTTTTACCACATAGACCTATATACATCGTATTGTCGTCGTCGGCCTTCCCAAATACAGATGCCTGAAGTATACCAGATTTTCGGATTTCCCATCCCGAACCGCGAAAACCCGCAACTGCAGGGTCTATGACGTTCCGGCCCAATAGTAGCCAAAGTGCAATAAGTTCGTTCCGGAATTCAGTTCCTCTTAGACGATTTTCGTGAAATCTCTGAGGATTTCAAAGGGGTTCTCAATGATATCGAAGAGTATGGATACATGGACCTTTTTGACGAGAGACTGAAGAAATGGATATCTCTAGGTGTACGGGGTGAAGTCGATCCTAGAATGATTAATCCAAACCTACCCAAGCATCATTGGTGGTGGTTTAAATTTACAACTATTTCGCATATGTTTCCAGACGATGATTAATTAATGGCATCATATTCTGTTGTATAAAATTAAACAATGGAATACAACATTTATTTGGGTGAATAAACTTACTAATGTAAAAAGGAACCTTTTATTAGCATTATTAGATAACAAGCTGTTAAAAATTGTGATGAAGTATAACTTAACCTGAGTCTCTGTATATATGAAATCATAACAATTTCAAATTGCTTACTCGTAAGGGAATTATGACTAGGAATATTTCATGACATTTGCATTGTATTTCATCAAGATAGCAATGTAGGCCCAAGATGAAAATAATGCGCTGTGGGGTAATGGGGAGAAAGTTACTTGGGGATTTTTTTCTTCTCCGAGAAACAAAATCCATCTGTAACGAGAAGTGCATGGCTACGCATTCAATCCATTTTCGGCAGAATCAGATTTTTATTTGATCTGTCCCTTTTACATTCAGAAATTTTCCTTTTACTATCGTCGCTATCGTTAACCAAGATTAACATACGAGTCCTCGTTTGTTGTTGTTGTCAACAAATGCGCTATTCCATGACGCGGACAAGCAAAGCGCGTCGTACACTGCGGGAAGTTTAGAGCGCTAGCGCTACCGTGTTGGAAATTTATATTGACTCTGTCTTCTTCGGGGATCGAACCCGGGACTTTCACGCTGTCAGGTGGGTGTCTTATTGACTTGGTTAGCAGAGCACATCGACCAACTAGTGGTTGAATCTTATATTCCAACATACCGAATATACTGTATTGGTTTTGTTTTTACTACTGAAAGATATCGTAAGATATACAGTACACAACAAGGTACTGGTTGGTTTTCATTTACATTTCGCATGGAAATTGCTCTGGTTATACTATGATTTTATTTTTAGCATCAGTTCTCAGTTCTCACTAGATTCCACTTGATTTCGATACATAAGGAAAGCGGAAGCGATAGCCCGTTATTTGTTATTTAGTTATTTTTTGGAGTTTGGGCGTATCGTCGGGCTCAATGAGACTATCTTCTGTCTTTTCATATGTTCGTTGACTTTAGCAATCTTCTTGCTAATATTCTATTCTGGCAAATCAGGACTAGATGAAAAAAATTTTCCGTTTCCGTAGGTGATCTTATAAGTATGTATTTCACCCATGCTTTCACTCGTCGCTATATTATAATCATGTTGGAGATGTGGAAATCCAGATAATGATAAATGGCAAAAAGATTTTACCTGCTGTTAAGATCTTAGATTTCAGCTATAAACATGCTTGGGCTGCCAGACGATTGGGCCCGGCCGAATTGGTCACAATAAAATTTAATTATATCACTGCTGATTCGCCCAAGTATTCAATTGCGCCTACAAGCGGCGCCATTTATTATATACCACTAAAGTCAACTACGACTTTGTGGCGCTGCGCGCGCTGCCTTATATCATCATGCCTATACGCTCACTGCGTGAGTAGAGGGGGCTGCTCAGTTCGGATTCATAAATTTTTCCGGCTTCTCTTCTCGATCGTTAAATCAAAAGGTAATGTAGAAAAAAAAGAACTGTCCCGTGTCAGCTACCTAATTTTTTTGGCCACCGATTCGACCAAAAGGTCGATTTGGCCTGGCCGAACAGTCTGTTAATAACATGCTTGTCCATGCACTTTGTGTCAAATGGAAAGAACTGAAAAAGTAAATAAATATTTAAAAATTAAAGCGGATTGACGTTTGAATTTAAGCGCTTCCGCATCTACCACCTAGGGATTGTTGGCCGTACTACTACTGGTCATAACTGTTTTCTACGAGAATTCAGAAAGTAATGAAAATGTTGCGTCATAAAGGACTAATCTGCGGAAAATGGGAATGGGGAGAGTATATGATACCGGCCGTCCCGCAGTTCATTGAAAAAACCTACTAACAAATACGGAGCCTCATTTCCACTAAAAATAACAATATGTTACCATAATGTGTTATCCGCATGCCGCATGAACGCGTGTATAACGCTGCATACTTAAAATCTATGACACTATAATAATTATAATGTATAATAATACCTAACCAGGAGCAAGGTTTCCAAGACCATACAAGCAATTGCCTGTTAACTACTGCACATTTGTACTAATGCAATTTAAATGCAATTAAATATTTTTTAGATATGTAGAAATAGCCTGGTAAAAACAATTTTGAGCACTTATTTTAGAATTAAGCTTTCTGTATATATTCTATATATTCTGAATATTCAATAAGACTCTGAATGAACGTAAGATGGTGCCGTGTCGCTACCGCAATGAAGCAACTTGATCTAGAGTAAGAAGAAGTCTTTTGGAACCATATATACTTTACAGGGATAGAACGTTCTCCTACTTATGTTTTCATGTTTTCCATGTACACTTCCCGCATTCCACTTTCCTCGTTTTGCCCACAAGCAGTTTGCTAACCTTAACCAACACAAGAATCAGTCCAATACGTGACTTTAATATGGCTTGTACTTCATCTCGTTTGTACGTTGTTTAACACTAGCCGTCGGATTAAGGCAACGTATCGTCCGAACGGGAAATCCTTAATCAAATCATCATGTGCCAGCATAAAGAGAAATGACGTCGAAATATCGAAGGTTTTAATGAATTTTTGAAAGCTGTTTTTTTTAAGATTTCGTGTTAGAACGTATCGTCAACACCCACTTTTTTAAACATGGAAAAATTTGCTGTGGATTTGGACAAGGTCTTAGATGACTTTGAGTTACAAGAGGGTAACATTTTATTCTAATGACAACTTTTCATGTACACAGTGGCTGACTTTTTATCTATCATTATAGACCAGGCTGAACAATTTGTCAAGAATGCTGAAAAGTGTGATGGCATAGAAGAACCTGAAGTAATTCAGGAAAACCCCCCTGGATTACTAGATTTTAAAATAACAGAACCTATTGATTCTGTCAATGGCAAGAAAGAATTACCACTGTTTTCAAACCACAAGGTTTGTGAAGACGTTGAATTAAAATCTACCTCACAAGATGCCTCGCAATTAGAACAGGCTGAAATCACAGTGTGTCCAGCAGAAGATGAAATTCCAAAAGAAGAACTTAATTTGGATAAACCAAATGATGAACATTCCAACCTAAATGAGTTACTCCTAGATTTGAGTGAAGCTTTGGATGTTGCTGTCACTGAAGGAGAATCGGTAAATCTTACCATCCCTTTAAAGACAGAAAGTTCTACTTTGCTGGATCAGTCATTCACTGAGGATGTAGTAACTCAGCCATTGTTATCTGACATTATACAAAATGGAGCCTTCAATCCTTCTCATCCAGATACTTTAACAGATGATGAACTTGAAAGTTATCTGGCTGAATTGGAAAAGGAAGAAGAAGTATCTCAGCCTGTAACCAGTCAAGATGACATGGGTGATGATGCACATTTGCATCCATCAAAAGATGTACCAAATGGTTCACCCGAAATAGTTGCAGTTGATGAAGGAAATGTCTCCATCAATGACATTGTAAATGGATGTGGAAATTCTATTTTGCCTTTAGTTGAAGAAGGGGATAATTTACAAGCTTCTGACAGTGAAGTAACATCAGCAGAAGAATCAACTGAATCATCTTTCAGTGATTCAGATACTGCAGAAGTAAATTCACAACTCCATGAAGATTCTTCTGCAAGTTGTGAAGAAGAAATGCCTCAATTAATAGATGATCCAACTTTGCTAAACAGCGCAAATGTGGCCGAATCAATAATCTCACAGGCTACGACCGAGCAGAACGAAGCTGTGGTCGAATCTGATCATCATTCTGGCGTAGAGACCAACCAAGATGACGTTCCCATTACAAGTGAATTGACTGAATCTGAAGCGATCGTGGAAGTTCCACCAGAACTAGTGGACAATCAGGAAGGAGTAAGCAATACTTCGTCCGTCGTGATGGGCGATTCGCAGGGGACGGGTGACGATTCCCTTTTAGAGCCTTATAGCAGCTTAACAGAAGACGAACGTTTACTGGGAGTTCTCCAGCCGGTTTGGATTCCAGATGAAATGGCTCCCCAGTGCATGAATTGTTCACAGCGTTTTACAGGTATAAATAAAAATTATTCGTGTATAAATTCTTCATAGGATTCTGATCTTTATTATTTTTCTCAGTCATTCGAAGAAGGCATCACTGTCGTGCATGTGGTCGAGTTCTCTGTGGTGGCTGCTGCTCGTCACGTGCTCGTCTTGAATACATGGAAAGCAAAGAAACACGGGTGTGTTTACCATGCCTTCAAGTCCTAAGGAAAGTTGAAGCATATAAAAAGTGGGGCAGTTTAGCTGAGGGCCAAGCTTCAACTAACACAGTGGATAGTGGGAGTCAAAGTAGTGTTGACTCCACACCAACCTCTAGTCCCTCTCCACATCTTCCTAATCCAGTCGTCAGAGTCAATGTTAACAATCCCTCCGAATACTGTTCTACTGTACCACCTGCTCTCCAAGTAGCTGCGGCTGCTGCACTTCCGACCCCAACTGTGATGGTTCCAGTCCCAGTTGGAGTCTTGAAGAAAGAAGGAACACCATCACATCCGCGAACGAAGAGCGAACCTAAGCAGGTTAGTAATCTCAAATAATGTATTGTATTGAATTTTGCTTCATGTTCGTCTTTTTGCAGGTAATTTTTAGTGACGGCATTCGACCTGGAGGAGATCTTGCAGAACTAGACGCATGGCGTGCTCCGGCAGCTGACGGTCAGTCTGGCAGCCATCGTTCGGTGCCACGACGTGCCCCCAAGAAGGTAGCGGTAATCCCACCGAAGCCGGAGAGCAGTATTGTTCTTTCCAGTAGGAGCCACAAGTTGATAACCCTCGTCCCAACACTACCCCCGATTCTCAATGGACCGGACTCGATCGAGCAACTGCATCAAGTGCTGGCTGATCCAGAGTCTGCTCCAGTGGTCTTTGCCATGCAGTCTAGTCAACCAGGTGGCGGAGCCGATCAACATTTATTGTTGGTGCGAGTAAAGCTGCTCCAGCTTGATTGCTGTGTGCGAAGGAGCTGCTGGTCATTCGCCACAAGTGGAATGCGCTGGGTGGCACAAGATGAAATAGTTATCCTACTGGAGCAGGAATCGACCGCCTCCACTGAAGAGAACGCAGGGGACGAGTTACTACCTCCCGCTGACATATTTTACCACTTACTTTCCATTTACGAAGACGCTATGAACAGACATCACGTCATTATCAACCTAGGGCATACCGTCACACCTGGAACATTTCTCGGTAATTCTGGTCAAGCCATTATTTTTTGTTATACCGTAAATACCATTTTTGTTCTGACAGGTTCAACTGAACACGGTGGGTTCTTGTTCTTCCGGACCAGCTTTCAGTGTGTACAGCAATTGCTTTTGCCGCCGCCGCCATACCTCGTTGGAGTGTTGCTGCAACGATGGGAGATACCTTGGGCTAAAGTGTTTCCACTTCGCCTACTGTTGCGGTTGGGAGCAGAATTTCGCTACTATCCTTGCCCACTATTTAGTGTCCGCAAGCGCAAGTCGGTTTTTGGAGAAGTCGGGCACACCATCGTCAACCTTTTGGCTGTAATTTTTTTTAGAACACGCTAGCGTATATTCAGCAGTCTAAAAAGTGTTTCTCTTTAATTGTTTTACACAGGATATGAGAAATTTCAGCTACAGTCTACCAGCGGTAGCTGGACTTGTTGTACATATGGAGGAGAAGGAAACCAACATACTGTTGCCCAAGTCACGTTACCAGCAAGTGTGCAAAGCACTAGCTCAATCCAATGACCACGTTATCTCACTGGCAGCGTCGTTTAGTCCTCAAGCAGATGCCCATCTTGTTTGTCTCCAACTCGATGACGGATCTTATCAGACTCAAGCCATCAACATTCACACACGACCTCGAAAAGGTAAATTGTGTACAGAATTTGGTTATTTAAAGGTGATCACTAAATGTTTGGTTTATCTTTTTACTACAGTTACTGGTGCAAGCTTCTTAGTGCTTAACGGCGCTTTGAAAAGCTCTAGTGGCCTTAGTGGTCGTTCCTCAATTGTTGAAGATGGAGTGATGGTGCAGCTCCTTCCCGACATGCTCAGTAATCTGAAGCAGGCACTTATTCGAATGGAAAATTACACCATTCAGTGTGGGAAAATAATTAACGAACAGCCGGAGGAAACGGTTACTCTTAAATGGGTGGACACAGAACCGTCTCCTGTCAATACAGGGTAACCATTTATTTCATGGATTTATTGATTGGATTGTTTTTTTTAAAGGTATTTGTACTTTAATTGATTATGTAGAGTTGTTAGCCCGATCGACGGCCGAAGCCTAACTGGTATATCATCCATCCGTGTGATGCAGCCTCGGGATTTTAAAGGGGAAGGACATAGGTTGCTACGCTGGACAGAACTGTTTATCATCCAAATGGAGGATAGCGCACGATCTTCTTCCAGCAGAATAGAAGATAATGGTGATATCACACGCTTCGCTGAAACTGTAGCTAAAGCTGCGTCAATGGCTTTGGCCGTCAAACTCGCCGCCCTTGACCCTCACACTTTGATTGGGCTTCGTGTTTCCCTTGACGGAGATTCGGTAAATATTTTACTCCTAAAATCTCTATACAGTAACCTAACTTAATGATGGGATATTATCTACGTTAATAAGGTTGAGTATCAAACTGGAGCTGGTCAAGCTCCTCTTCCTAATACGTGTGTCGAGGAGTTGGATTCGTCTCTAATCCCTATATTACATCGAGAATCTTCAGGTCAAAGTGTTCCGTGTATAATGGAACTTTGGTTTCAAATCGTTCATCCGTAAATGCAAGATTGCTAATTGACGAGAACGACAGTAACTGAAATGTGATTGGCTTTGTAATATTTGTATAACAATCATGTAGTGGTTCTCCTTTCTGCTACTATCCGAAAATTTTTGTTACGCTGTTGTTATCACCAAGGTTCTATATACTGGTTGCCATTCCCCTTTTCCTTATCTTTTGAGAGAAAACAATTTCCCTCGTCTAAATACCAATAAACTACGTTAGTCATCTTATCTTTGCACCTGCAAGAGTGTTAATTTATTCTTAGCACACAAAATGTTACGCCTCTTGCGCTTCGCAAGAGTTGCGAGAAATAGAAGTCCACAATTTTTTCTTGTGACATGCCTGAGTGGATGTTCTCAATCTAGTACTTTCTAAATGATCGTGACGTAACCGTCACGAAATATATTTCTTATCTTTGGGAAACCGGTTAGAAGTTTTCACATTTTCATTTATCGCCATTCGCAATCAGCAGCACATGCTATCTATGATTAGATTTTTGAATTCGGTCGATCCACCGGCCAATCAGGAGGCCCGAAGGAAAATGGCTTAGGCTGGACCAATGGGAGAGCGGTTTACAGAGGAAGCTTGGGCGCCAGTTGTTTCAAAAAAGAGGGGAAGGGAAGTGGTTGTTTGTCCTGCTTCCCGCCGCGTGCTCAGGGAGCAGACCACCCCAAAGACCTCGTCATGGCCGCCATTCCCTAGTTGAACCTCTTGCGGTGTGTTCGTCTCTTGAAAACAGTGCCTGACATTTTGACGAAACAACAGTGACATACGCTTTCTGTGGATTTACTTGTACAATCTCACTATGGTGAGGTAAAACATCACTATCCCAGTTGACTTTTGTCGCCAACAACGATTCAATACTCGAGGTAAAACGTGAAATTCTCTTGTCTATCTCGGTTTCCCTCCACAAGTGGCAGTGACGATTATAGCAACAAAGCAACTTTTCAAACTGTGCGTCCTTGCTAGTGGTCTCAAACGTTTTATGTCGTTGTTTTGTACGAAACTGTTTGGAATTTATTGATTTACAGACGATGTATAAACCAAGTCAAGTTTGTCGTCGACTTTAGTCAATTTTTCACAGGTCTGCCTTTTTTCTAATGTCAGAATTCTCTGAGGCCCCAAAGGCTTTTCTAGCCGTCTGCCTTTACAGACAATGAGTTTTAGCCTTCTTTAATCCGTAGCGATGGAGGTATATATGGTTCCTGTTGCTATTGTTCTGTGACTTGAAAAAAAAAACAGGTCTAAAAAAATTCGGCGTCTGAAGTCAAAGATAACCGAGATAAAAAAGGAGGAAGCCGTTTTCTTTGAAATGATTCCTCTATCTCCATGTCATTGATACAATTTCCAAACTTTTTCGTTTCAAAGGGAAAGTGTTTCTTTTCTCCGACGGGCAATTCAACTCTCGCCACTTCCTGAATTCCTCTCCTGTTGATATCGATAACCGGTTTTAGATTGGGAAGCCCTTGTTTCGGCATTGAACTCTCTCGTTCTTCCTCAGAAAGATGAAAATGGACTGGACGAGCGTATATTTGCTCAAGGCGTCGCCGTCTAGCTTTGTCTCTCTTGTTCAGTGTCATCTGGGCACGGGCCTTGAATTAGCACCGAAAAAGCACATCTATCGCTTGGATCTTAATTGGTGAATCGGCTCTTGTTGGCGCTGGCCACCTGCCCTGATAATTGTGCAGCTAGACCTAGACTCTTTCCCCCTACCTAGCAGCAGCAGCAGACTGGAGGCTGATTTCCATGAGGGGGAAGAGAACGACAGCAGCTGCTGGATGGATAAACACAGACGCGCCCGTCTATCTCGTTGTCTTTGGTTCCGGGCAGGTCGTCGAGGGTCATCAACGAGCCTGAAACTTCACCACGTTTTAAGTTTCTAGTTGTTTAAAAAGAGGTCAAGAGAGAGTGAGAGACGAAAACGTAGCAAACGACGCCGTCTCTTGTCACAGGGATGGGTAAAATGGACGTCGAGATGGCATCAAAAGAAAAAGTTGCTCTCTTACGCTGCATAGGGGGTTATTGCAGCGTCAGAGGGGAGAAATTGTGTTGGAAAGCGAATAGAGGGGGGACTTGAATTGAGAAAAAGGGGGCCCAGCTGTAGCAGATGTTCAATGCCGGCGTGCGTACGGCGTCGTAGTAGTAGACTTCCTCTCTTTCTTTCACTCATGGACGATTATGAAAGACCTTGTGCCTGTCCCACGGTTATCGATCCGGTCCCCTTGCTCTCCAGCTCTCTCTCTCTCTCTAAGAGATTCTTCCAGGTTTCAGATCGCGCCACCCACCAATAGGGTAACATTCCTTTATCATGGAAAGAAATGCGAGAACGAATAAGAGAGAGATGGAGGGTGAATTTGGAGACGGAAGAAAAGATTTCGTCTTTACAGTGGAGCCGGTCGTCTACTGTTTTTTATTCATCTTGGGGTCTCTTTCACCACCGTCTATGTGTGTGACGGAACTTGATGTATTCTGAGTCATGCCCCCGGATAATCCCTCTTGTAACCATCGCAGCATGCGCACAAATGAGCGTGAAGAAAACCTCTCGCATGTACATTCATTGTCCGTCAAAACCCTACCGTCTTGAGAGAATTTGATCGATCCGTACAGGATAGCCACCGCATACCTTCATGTATCCTGAGACTACTACTAGTACTCGGTCTCTAATCACCGTTGAAATTATGTGATTTCTTAGCTCTCTCTCCCTCTCACCTCACTCTCTCTGGAAAAACAAGAATGAACGACTTTGGTATGGACGCCGACAGCAACAGTTGGGGCTCGGATTATGGTGAGGACTACGGATCGGATTTTTCCGATGGCGAATACCAGCCGAACAGCGCCGCTGCCTCCAGCAGCGCACAACAGCATCACCAAGCCGGCTCGGCAGCCTCTCGGGTTGCCTCCAAGACCAAAGGCGGTGCCCAAGCTCGAAAAATGGTGAACCGCGGGAGGTGGACCAAGGACGAAGTGAGTTTTGTCTCCTCCGCCTACTACTCCTCTACCCTTTTCCAACAATTCTCTTCCTCAAAGTCTGCTTCTTTGAGCTTACTAATGACTCGGTGTGCTCTTGTGAATCTAGGACGAGAAGCTCAAGGGAGTCGTGGAACGCACAGGAGAGGTGTGGGAGACTGTAGCCTCCTACTTTGAGGATCGATCGGACGTTCAATGCCAACATCGCTGGACTAAAGTTGTCAATCCCCAACTGGTCAAAGGACCTTGGACCAAAGAGGTGAAAACAATGCTACCTAATTTTTTTGTTTTGTTTGTCCGTCTCGACAATACTTTCTTCCCCTTACGTGATGTGTTATAAAAACCTTACTTCCGGGTCGTCTGTCTTGCATTTCCGCTTGACAATTGCGTTTACCATTGATAAGAAAACAGGCTTGTCGTAGATTGTACGGTCAGATAATTACCAGGAATGATTCATGTTCGTACGAGGGGAAGCGATGTCAACACAAAGAAAACGAAGAGAAGAAAGAGCGAAAAAAGGAGGGAACTTGCGGCAGTGAATGCCGGATGCCAGAGGGGATAAGGGATGAAGGTTGTCGAGAGCGAGAGAGGGAGAAAGAGAATGTCTAAAACAGGAAACTCAGTTCTATGGGGTGGCTAGGTAAAACAGCAGGGAAGGTCCATCTCCAATAGAATAAAAGAAGATGAAAAGGGCCGCAAGGGTTTAGGGCGGCTGTATGGGAATAGAGAAACTCGTGAAATTATTGTCTCAAGTAATCTGAACTTGGCCCTTCCGCCAAGTCCGATAATAGTTGGATTTTCTATTGTTTAAGAAATGAAAACACCCTCAAATGGTCCTTTAAGTGCGAAGTAGAGGATTTTTCTGTGGTGTTCACACTTGGCGCATACCCGCGAAAAGACGCCCGTAGCTTTCAATGTTGAACAAAAGCCGCCCAATCATGCCTATTCTTCTTTTTTAATATTTTATTCGAAAAAATTCTCTTTGCAGCTACGGCTATTGTGTATTCCATTTATTTTCGAACTTGATCATTGATCTCTCGCTTTCTTATTATAGGAGGACGACTTGGTTGTCCAACTGGTGCATCGGTACGGTCCCAAGAAGTGGACCCAGATTGCAAAGCATTTGAACGGACGAATCGGCAAACAATGTCGAGAGCGATGGCACAACCATCTCGATCCCAACATCAACAAGTCACCCTGGACAGAAGAAGAAGATCGGCTTTTGGCTCAAGCACACGAACAGTACGGGAATCAATGGGCCAAAATCGCCAAACTTCTACCTGGAAGGTATTGTGTTGAAAATGTTTTACTGATTTACGGGGCGAACCATCCGTCACACGGGGTGTGACAGGGCCTTTGACACTTTTCCCTATTCATTCCTACACTACCCCCGTTATCTTTTGTCTGATTTCTTTTCTCTTTTTTTCTCCTCTCTTTATCCTTCTTTCAGAACGGACAACGCCATCAAGAATCATTGGAACTCTGCCATGAAGAAACGGTATGAAACAGACGGATCAAGCATTATCGACACTGGGAAACGGCGTGGCCGGAAGAGAGTTCGCCCTCCCGTTGATGACCACCCACAGCATCCTCACCCTCTCGCTTCAACTCCGGTAAGAATTCCTTAGCAGCAAGCAAGAAAGAATGTTCAATCATTTATTCTTCACTTTCTTTTTGACTAGATGCCCCTTGAACAGTCGTGCTCTGCCGATTATGGGTTAGAGCATCCATCACCCATGTTTGAGCATCAGTTGATGTCGTCGAGACCGTGCAGTCAAAACAGTCGGATGTCGGTGGAGTTGGTTTCGAACAGCTTCAATCCGTCACCGGCGTACCGGGCACAACAACATCCGCACTTGGGTATGTCGCAGGCCAAGCAAAGCTGTCTCGATCACTACAATGGAGGTAGCTTGTCAAACAACATCGGCGGCAGTGGCAGCAGTGTCGGCAGCCATTCAAGAGCCCCCTCGGCTTCATCGCCCGAGGAGTTTGCCGATATCTTCTCCCCCCTCAAGTATGTTGAGCAATCGCCTTTCATCGCATCAACGAAAAGCATTCGAACTGACGTTTCATTTTCTCTGGGGTCTCTTTCAATAGGCATTTCAACATGGTTGAAATGAGCAGTCCAGAAAGTTTGAGCCCCAATCGCTTGAACCAAGCATTGATCAGCGAGACCCTCTCGGAATTTCCACATTTTGAGTTTGTCTCAACCAACACGCCCGAACAGGCCGCTAGCCTTGTCGGCGTCATAACCAATACAGACAGTCAAGATGGTATTGCCATCTTCGAGACTAGCAAACAAGGTATTACCATTGACCCGTAGCAATGAGGGATTGGAATAGTTTTTTAACCCACGTTTTATCTCGTAAAGGAAATGCCGCGAAGAGCAGCGAAAGCGGTTCGTCGGAGAACAACACATCTTCTGTCAGCTTGAAACAGGGAACACCCCCTATTTTGAGGCGAGGCAACCGCCGAAGAGCGAGAGCTGATTCCAGCGGTTACGACGCAGCAACGTAAATTGGATTTTTTCAAACTTAACCTTCTTGTCGCTATCATTTTATTGAATTTTTCCCTTTTCCACAGAGAATGGCTGGGTGCTTCCAATGAAGAAGCTACTCCCGCCGATTTGGATCTTGGCTCAGAGTGCGCTAGCCTTAGTAAACCGTTCCAAGAAATGCACTTTACACCGCGTAAAAACGCCCATACACCGATGAAAACGCTGCCCTTCAGTCCTTCCCAGGTTTTTAATTTCTGTTCTATTTTAGTGGATGGCGAATGTTAACGATATTTTTCTAAATAGTTTCTCAGCAATTCGTCGTCAATTCATACCGAAGCCATCATGTCGACGCCAGTTTGCGCCTCAGCCCCCAAACCTTCTGCTCTTTTGACACCAGTGACTCGCGGAGGAGGATGCGTTGCCGATTATGTTGCATTGCGAACTCCACTTCGCGGGAATCATGAACTCATCACAAGAACCCCTACTCCTTTCAAGGATGCTTTAGCAGAGATGGAGAAAAAGGGCGGACCTATCAACTACATCGTAATAATTATTTTATTTGTCTGTTGCATTGCAAACAAATGTTAACAAAATTCTTTTTGTTTTTACAGTTAAACACTCCTACCCGGTTTGACGACTTGAACGATATTATCGGCAAAGAAACCGACCCATCCGATTCAGCCCTTCACACTCCCGTTCAAGTAAATTTCAGAATTTTGCTCCTAATCGATAGTTTTCTAACTGGCTTCATTCTTTTGTCTAGACTTTACACCAGGACAGTGGCTACATGACAGATAAGAGACAAACGACAGGAGGAAGTTCGGGACAAAGTGCTGTTTCTGCCACCAACTCAGCAGCAGGCAAAGAAAACATGCCAGGAACTACCGTCGTACCAAATTCTAACGGTCCTGCGCCGAAATCTCCTAACCGTAGAGCACGTAAAGCGCTGCATGCTACTTGGAGTACACCCGGCAATATCCAAGTGCCCGGCATTGGCTGCGATTCGATCAGTTTTTTACCCGAGACTCCCGTAAGTCGATTTTATTTTAAGTCTTTCGTTTGATTCCAAAACTAAGTTTGGAATACTTACTTTTGCAGAGCAAATCTTTGATCGGTGACTCCTCTGTCTTGTTTTCCCCACCGTCCATCATCCGGGAAACCCTTCCGGAAACTCAGGATGGTGAAGATGCGTTTGGACATCCACCACATCGCCCCAATAGCAGCATCGAAAGTACTGGTTCTCGGAGTCCATCAGACAAGGTATGCCCTCTGGAACAAAACTGAGATAACAGTCCATGGCACTACATCTGGTTGTTGTTAATGGCAGGTGGACGTGAGATGGGAGATGGTGGCGTGTGGGCGTACGCGGGACCAGGTGGAGCTGACAGAACGAGCCCGCTCCTATTTGGTCATGGATCACAGACGTGGAGGACAACAACTAGCCTGCAAGAAAAAATGCTCTTTTTAACACTTGATTATGGCTGGGAGGATTAGCTGGCCCTTGACACAAATTTAGTAGCATTTATAATGGATTTTTTTGGATGTGTTTTCCATCGCATTGCATGAATTTTTCTTGTATTACCGTACTTAGCGTCTCCTCATTAGAGATTAGGTACGGCTCTGTGTAAATTATCCTCTTAAATGATGGAAGCACAATCCGTTAAGAGCAAGACCATTACTCGGCAACAAACATGACGGCGAACAATTTCGAACATGACTTAAACAGTGACCTAGTGTCGTCCAAATCTCGGCACTGTTTTCTTCTTTTAAACCTCTTGGTATTGCTTACCGCTGCTGCGAACAAAATAAGTGGATGAATTTTCTCTTCTTTTACTTGGTACCTTTCGCTAATAAGCTTTAAGAACATGTAATAGCTCCCTGGAAATTTTGGTGTCCCTTTCTGTGGCTTGATTTTTTTCTCTCTACGAATGCAAGATATTAACCGATATATACCCATGCTTGATTGCGTAGCTATAATTATATAATCACAACATTTCACAGGAAGATATTGGAATTTCGGCTTTGGTGGAAGGAAGAAAAACCTAAAAAAAAAAAAGAAATTTTTTTGTTCTAATTGGAATGATATGAAATGTCTCGTATTTATCGTTTATTTTTTTTTATAGTGTATTTTCCTGTGTAATTGCTCATTATTGTCACGACATTTACTCGTAAATTGATTTCAGCTGTTCTTAAACTCACCTGGAAAAACTTCTAAAAAAATACAATACAATTATATTAAAACAATTTCTGTTGGCGAAGTTTGGAATTGGTGTTTGTCTTTTTGCGTAACGGTTTTATACAGTTTAGTCTAGAATACAATCTGTAGCTTATCTCATTTTCAAGATATCACCTTTCTTAACCAACGGTTATTACAGAGGAAAATGAAGAACATGAAATAAGTATTTTAATGCGGATAATTAGGACCTGGTGCGCCTCACAAAATCTCGAAAAATCGTGAAGTTTAGATTTTACTCTTTTTCCAACGTTATTTTTAAAAAGATAACGCTAAAGGTATAACAAATTAAGGTTAAAAACTAGACTAACTAAACTCACGTTACACGTCTATTTGAATTTGACTAAAATCTCTAATAGGAAACAACCGACATCTAGTGCACAAAACAGGGACAAATTTTAGTGGGCGAAACCAGCGACAGCCATAGGGACGATCTTCTTTTTGCAAGATTTGAAATAATTATGATGGCCAAAGCGTGCCGCTTTCGAAGGGTTTTCTGTAGTTACTTTGGTTCACAGAAATAGAAAAATTTAGAAAAGGGATATCCTAAAAATGGCTTAGAGCATTTCCTAACATGCGAATTGTAAAAGATGTTGAGAATGTTATTTATTCAGAGAAGAAAGGCTTCTTCTGTGGATCTATTTATTGTCGAGTGCCAGTACCACTCAGTATGATTTAACCTAGCTTAAAGTTGTAGTTTGCGAGGGGTCTAGGTCTAACCTAATAGGCTACGCATCATATTAGAATTATTAGGTACTTTCCGTTTCACATCGTTCACCTGCGCTTTATAGAATTTACATTCCTGCCCAAGTTCCCGTGACTCAAATCAATGTAATTGTTACTAATACATCCTGGAATTCCACTTGTTGTATTTAGAATTTTGATTTTCAAAGCTTACTAGCAGACGACTTTAGCATTTTAGCACGGTTTGCACGTGTGAACATTATTGTTGATTGTCATACATACTTTTCTTGTGTACCTGATAAAAAGGGGCAATCACAGAACTTACATTAGCCTATTACAGAGCGGAAATTATGAACGTAGAAACCACTGCCCCAAAAAGTTTGTAAAACCTTTCGGGTAACTATGGGGCACGCTTGACATTTATTTTCGTTTTTCTGGGACTAAATATAATCTTTATGGTCCCAATAAGTAGCCCGCAAAAGTATTTTGCAAAAAAAAATCGTTCGGCGATGCATGCGCTCAAAGTTTCGGGTTTAGGGAAAAGCGCGCAATTTCGTTTCAATGAAGATAATAAATTAACCATTCAATAGAAAGTCACTGTATTAAAACTGTTATTACTGCATTGTCTAAAAAGATTATTGAGCTATTTTTTGAGACTTCATTATGGCATTACTTTTGGGTCACATCAATTGCCTGTGTATATATTTTCATGAGCGGGAAAACATAGATATATTCCTCCGTCACGTCACGATACATATATTCTCTCCGCGAGAGTCCGCATAAGGTACGAGTTTGAATGCCCGAATTCTCTATTCCACTGTTTATGTATTGCGGTTGTAGTCTGTGCGGGCCTGCGGCTATCTGTTTTGGGCTATCCTGACGATTTTATTAGTATTTTTAATATTAGATCAATGAAATGGCCGTCGTTCGTAAACAAGCTTTTTTTTTCTTTTTCAAAAGAGATCTCATTTGGGATGGTTGTAAATATTTTTTTTTTCAAATTCTAGTTCTATTAGGCTGCGTAAAAATCCAATAGGATCTAACAATAGGCTATGTGGATGAAAAGTATCATGAAGAGTGAAAGGCGCTCAACGAATTTCGTTCAGTTTGAGTAAGTGTTAGGTGGCCGCGTATTGGTTACAGTATTGGATAGCCCATGGGCCATATCAGACTATCCTTTTTAGTTTACACTACTACTCAAGACCTAATTTCATAGCGAGATTCGTATGAGACACACTTTAAAACAATGTCCGTTTTCATGTATGTATAATGTATGTATAAACAAAACAGAAAACAAAGTAAACAGCGGAGAAAAGAGTTTGGGAACCTTGCGCGGACTCTCACGGAGAAGATATATAATCTTCTGCTGAAAGAATATATTATGTACCGTGCGAGACAATATATATATGGGCAATTTGATGTGACCCAAAAGTAATGCCATATACAATCAAGTCGGACATTTTGTCATCTGGCAATGAAGCCATTTTTAAAACGTTCAAATTTTTAATTTCTATTAAAGGAAGTTTGTTGTGATAGATTTTAAGAAAAAATGTGTGAAATCATCAATCCGTTTTAAACGTTGGTTGTCAGTTGCAGAATAAAATTTCTCATAAAATAAGTATCTTATTAAAGGATTTTTAAAGGTGTCTTCATGTTTTAAGCCGGCGCCCAGTTTGGGTCCGGTCTCTCCTACTAGAGATAGGGAAGATAGGACACTAAACACGTAATAGAAAAGACGCCATGACAGATATTGGATGCCACCTAACGATAGAGTTCTTCTCTATGAGTAGAAGGGTATGGAACAGGTATGAAACAAAGTATATTGAAAGTTTTCAATGATTTATTCTTGTATTCAAGCATACATTTCTTTTGGCCGCGGATAATTTTCCGCATTATCAGCCTGCATTAATACTTTTTCGTGTATTTTAGCAACGCAAACTTCATGAAAACCATTTGAAATATTTGCTTGATCAGAATATAAAAACAATGAAAAACATTCAACGTATTGATTATTCAGAAAATAAATTCAAAACAAACAACTGTTATCACTCCAAATAAAGCAAACCGACATGTCTGTCATTGGAACGGGTTGTTTTTTAGCACTATTTCGATGGCGCAACGTATGGGCCTTTTTTATACTTTTCAGGAACCTTATCTGAAGCTTTCGATTTCTTATAGAAGCCACGGTCAAGAAGAAAATCATTACACTGCTTTCTCGAAAATTTTGAAATATCAACTTTTTCCACGATTTCATTGAACTCGTTCAGAAGCAAGATGGAAGGGAATCTTTCTGCGAGGGTATCCATTTCTACATTGTGACTGTAAAGTGATATTTTAAATAAAAACTATTACATACCTCTTTCAAGTAATCTTATTTAGAAAATGGTATTGAATCGTCTGAAGTATCTGATATTATTGATATTGAATGGTAACTTACAAAAGTGGAACATCCCCATTCATGAATTTCTTCGCTTCCGGAAATTGCAATGGTCATCCACGAAATGGCTGAAAATTTGCAATTAAAGTTACTGAATCCAGCTATATGTGTTTCTGTGTATTGCCTACCTTTATTTTTGCTTTGAATACATCTTTACTTTGTAAACCTTCTGTTACTACAACACAAGATAGAATAGCCGAAAACCAGAACAAACTAGAATACATGCTGGAAACCCTTAAAGTCAATTCTTTTGTGTCTACAATTTTGAAAAATAAATTCATTAACTGTACAGCTACTTTGCAAGTTTCAAGTTTTGCACCTTACCTTTGCCAGTGATATGCCAGAATCACTGTGCTGCTCCACAATTTTCAAAAGGAAAACTATACTGGCACTGGAAAAACAGATGGGAGTTTAAAATCTGTTTGAAACAATAGAAAATTCTGTTTTTCGGACCAGGAAAAAAAGGAAAAATTCTTTGTATGCATCTGGCGTGTTTATGACGTCCTCCCGGCCAGTCTGAGTTTGCTGATGTCAATGTTAGAACAAAAAACACGATACATAGAGGTTTGCCCTGTAAAATCCTACAGGCTATTGGAGACTACAAGAGTAATAATGGGATTTAAAATGTCGTACCACTATTTAGTTGAATTTGTTCTTTTTTCACCTTAAAATCCCTAGTAAAGTTGTCTATAATGGGCGGATCGTGCAACTTTTCAACTCCTTTACCCATTCCATTTCAACTAGAAAAATGAATGCTACTTTTTCAAAACTCAGTTCAAAACCGACTTCAAAAACTTCAAGGACCTTATTTCAACAACGCACGGCAATTACTGCGATTGAGGAACACCATATGATTCATTTTATTGGATACTCATCGTTTTCTTGAAAATTAATTAATTTTGGATTTTGACGACGTTTCAACGGGTAAAATCAAAACCCGCTTCAAAAGCAACTGGTGCTGCCGCCTTCTCGAGCGCCTATTGAATGGACCATGTGCCAAATACCGGGAAATTGTCTGGGGAAATTTGGCGCAAGGCCCTGTTTGGCCTTTGCTACATAGGGCTAAATAAGATAGAAAAATCATTTTTTTGCCATTGGTATTTAGCACATGGTTTAGAAAAATAACACTTAAGTGGGTGGCAGCACCAGTACCTTTTGAAACGCGTTTTGATTTCACCAGTTGAAATTCCGTCGTCATACAAAGTTCACAAATTTTCGAGAAAACGATCAACATTTAATAAACTAAATCAAATTGTTTCCTTCAATTGCAATAATTGCTTCGCGCTTTTGAATTCATGCTTTAGAAATTTTTGAAGTGGGTTTTGGATCGGTTTTTGAAAAAAAGCATTGATTTTTCCAGTTGAAATGAGGTGGGTAAAGGAGTTGAAAAGTTGCACGATCCGCTGCCCATATCATTAGTGGTCATTCAATGGAATAAAAAGTCACATGTCAGAAATATAATTTTGAACCGAATGGCTAACACAAATTTTTTAAATTCACAAGCTGTTTCGGACTGGAAAATTTCCCGAAGGGATTCTATGCACTTTTGTAAACGACGCATTTTTTTCGTTTTCCTACCGCTAGATGGAAATTCGTATATTTTCCTACCGCTAGGTGTCCATAGCGTAGCTAGATGGCGAATGGCCAATATTCTAGCCACAAGAACTAATTGAGTTTCTCTCGTATTTAATTGTAAGTTATTTGAAAAATCACGAAATTTATCGTAAATTTGCACCAAATTATAATTCATAGGTTTTATTTCTGAAAAAAACCAAAAATACGTCAATATCGATTCATACAATTCTGAAGCCTGGTCTCAGACTCAGAGACTCCGACGTTGATGATACGTCTCTATATTAACTTTTTTTCTTCATTTCTTACGAATAAAAATGATAGCCCCATAGTTCCATAAGACAGAGGGAGCGAGGGGGGTGGCCGGTGGGCGGACGACCCACGAGCTCCGTGCATTTGAAAATCCAACCAATATTGAATTGACAATAATTTAATTAGTCACCCGGCCTATTACGCATACTTTATATGTTGCATATTCCGCTATCGACAAGTGGAAGGCCCTTCGGGAAACTCGCGTCGTACTCGGCGCTGCCAGAATGCGCTCGTTAGGATCCTCAGGATCCGTCGCCGCTGATAACAGTTGTGAACATCGTTCCATCTTTTCTCACTAGATGGTGTTCAATTAGCCCTTCTAAAGTTATAAGCAAACAAATAAGGGACGCAAGGGGCAAGGGATTTTTCCTCCGCATACAAAATTGTGACGTGCAAGTTGGGCAGCGGTGGAGCGAACCAATGATACCGATCTCATTTCACATACCAAACTCGTCGTGATGGCAAGGAGGACATCGTCGCATAGAAGAAATTTTAAGGCGGACGAGGGGGTGCTGGTTGTCGTCGCAGTCTGGCAGCGTGCCGTATTGCATGACATTTACCACGTTTAAAGTTGATATGCAAATGAAAGTCGTGGGCACAGACCGAAAGTTATGACAAGATTCAAAACCGCTGCTCCCCCTTCTCTTCTAGCCGATATATATGATCATAACTAACACTCCTTCCTTCCTAGGAGTCCCGCTCTCGCATGTAGTAGTGATATACATTTATGTTGTGTATATACAGCACGAAGTACCGATGGAAAAAAACAAGAAAATTAAGGTTTGTGTTTGAATGATAGTCAAAAAGTAGCCTTCTTCTCAAAAAATTGAAAAGTATATCATAAAAAATGAATGACTACATTCTAGTGTTTCAAAGTTGAGTCATCTTAATGGGGAAATTTCCGACGTTTGTCATTTTTTAGCAATTACATTTTTCAAAGTGAAATCATACTGTCTCGACTCGAGTACATTTTTAACTGAACACGTCTTAACGTTTTTCGAATAATTTATTACCCTAATAGGATAATGCACACTGTATTGATAAACATGTTTTGATATAAGGGAAAACAATTCAATCTCACAAATATTTTTCTTAAAGTAGTAAATGAAAAAGAAACGTATGCACATAAAAAGGGGGCACTGAGCTCGTTACTGTCGTGCCAAGCGTTAAAGTGAATCTTTTTATTGCGGAAGTACGGGCTAAAGTTGCGGTGTGCTTTTGTACTGAACGGTGTTGAACTTTCACCGCCGCCCCCGCTACTACCAACGCCGTTTCTGCTACGGCTGCCGCCACCGAAAAACGCGCGTGAAACAAGAGCGCGCGGGGGCAACGCAGTGCATTCAAGCGCAACTCAGCCAACCGCGTCCATTCATATACTGAACATACGTAGGTGCTCTATACACAAGTATATAGCCTAATAATATATAATCCAACTGATGAGTGTGACCGACATTTCGGCTCGTAAAAACCTTACAGTCGACGTGCGTATAGGCACCAACCAGACTCCACCGCTCCACGTCTACTGCTAGTAACGTATCATAGTCTACACAGGCAGCCTAGCCGCTGATGCACTTTGAGTTGTTTATACACACCGGAATTTCCGCCCCCTTCCATCCGTTATATACGCGCGCACACACCGGCACCAGAGAGTAGAACTACACTGTCTTTATGGTACAGTTTTAAATTAGTGGATTAGTAGCGTAGCAGTTCATCGATTGTTTTTAAGGGAGCGAACCAGCAATCTGTCAAAAATGATAAATAGCACCCCACGTACCTTATTATATTACTCCAGGTAGACTTTTCCTATCCGAAGTCTTCAAGACAAGGGCAGTTTTAGTTTGACGCTATTAGCACTGGGTTGTAATAAATAATTTGAACCTCAACGAACCCATTAATTCGGAAAACATCAAAATCATGAACACATAAATCTTGTACACCGAGTTGCAGACGTCTAATAAGTTCGTCGCTCATGTTTCCTGTTTGGCTTTAAGTGAAATAGTTTTATATGTTATCCATGAAGTGAATAAAAAGTTGCTTTTGTTGTTTTATTTCGGTTCTATGAAAGAAAATCAATTTTAAGAGATTCTATGTTTGAAAAAAGATATAAGCATTAAGTTTGCACATTACAGTTGAATTATTTCAGCATTGTTTTTTGTCTGATCGTTTTTCATTGATCACATAGTAGAGTGAGTTTTTTCAAGAAGATTCACCGGAATAGTGAAATCACCGGAGCGGAGAACCGTCTCATACATAAAATCCAACATCGCGCGCGATGAACGATGAAAAAAACAATGGAAAAGAGGAAGCAAATACGGTGGTTAAGCGACTTCTAAGAAACTTACGCGGTTAGATCTCTTCTTTTTTTTCTCATGAATGTTTACTCGAAAACAAGAAGCGAAAAAAGTTGATTGGAAGTTTGTTTTCCCTTCACTTTCTGTCACTAAACGAATGACGGTGCGACCTTCCGCACGCGCAATAATACGTTTAAATATAGTGCAACAGACAGGGTGGAAGCAAAGAGGAGGTGCGGCGTGTTATCAACGAATGAAATACAGCGGATTGGCCTGTCAGCCGACTGAATTTTATTTGACAGTGTTTTATGTATGTTTAGACTCTAGCGAGCGGCTCCGGCACACAGGAAGAGTGAGCATATTACGTATCGACGCAACCGTTGAGAGTGTGGATCTCGGGGGCGTGTCCGGCACATCTAAACAGCTCCCATCGCCCCTTCTCGACAGGAAAAAATATATAGAGAGAAAAGTGTGTAACTTATTAAAGCGTAGCCCCCGTTGGCTGCTTCTGATCTCCGCCGACATAGCCTATAGTCTACCAGTCCTGATAGAACGCTACGGTACGTTTATTATAACCAAAAACAAAAGCCAGACGGCGACTAAGGCTAACGCTCGTCACATCAAGAGGTTTTGAGGGACCGTTGCCGGAAGTTGTTACAAGAGCTCTCGACTTTCGAGTAATTAAAAATATAAAACACCAAAATAAAAGCCAAAAACACCAAACCATAAGATAATATAACAAGACAAAAGATTTGTTGTAATCTAATGCGCGGCGTAACGCATCCTGTTTGATGAAAGTTAATGGTTTCGGTGGGCCTATTGTCGTGGGAAGAGTGGATGGTTTTCGTACGTGTACAATCATACCAGCGTGACGTCACGATGATGAACGATACGGGGCAGGCCGTATCGTCATCGCGTGTCGCATTGACATTCTTATTTTTTTTTCTCTCTCTCTCTCTCGCTCTCTTCTATTCTCGGGACCCCGTCGCATCGGGTCACAATCAGCCCGTTTCATCATTGGTTCTCTTTTCTTACGAGCTCCAGCCTGAGAGAGGGACTTGAGTCGCCCGCTGGGCAGCTCGAACTCCGGCTGACTTGTCACACTTTTTCGAAAATGGTCATCGGGAGGGGGTATATATATGTATACATCAACGTGTGTATATATGAGGGCTATGTGGTCAAAAGGCAAAAAAAATATATAATATCTAAATATAAATAAATAAATAAAAAAGGAAGACCCCAGAAGGAGAAGAGGAAGAAAAAAAAACGCTTTAAAGAAAGAAATGAACCATCGATGGTCTAGGGAGCTCCTCCTGCTGATCTAACCTCTGACCCAGGGTCTCCATCTACGAATAACAACAGCTGCTGCTGCATATGCTAATGAGTTCCTCCAGCATCTCTGGGCAAGAGGCTATGGGTTTTGTTTGTGGGGGCGTTTTCATTCCTGACCTCCCGCGCGCGTTTGTTGCTGCTGCTCGGTCCGGCCCGCTCGCCCATCATCTTCTCTCTGTGTATATATAGTATAGTATATACCTTTCTCGTGTGACAATCGAGCTTTTGCTCGCCTATGAGGACCCCGGTGTTGCTCGGCAATTTGTTATTTGATGGCTAAGTTTGATACGAGTGGGGGTGACTCGACACATGTGAGTGCGTGTTTGTGATGTTGAGCCCAAGCAGCGCGGACCAGCTTCTAACTCCCCCATCGCTAGTCCACCTTTCCTATACATCGTCCGTCGCAGCGCAGCAGTACTGTGACTGCATGAGGCTGATTGCTACCGAGATTGCAGGCGACATTCCACTGCATCATGAATAGCTTATAGGTTTATCGACCAGCTGTTTTTGTGTACGCCGGTGATTTGTAGTGCTGGTGTAGACGCCCGTGCGGTTTTTCCCTGCCACAATGACAACGACAGTCTTTCCCTCCAACGACACTCTCCTCCGCCTCCTGCCTTGCATCAAAGAAAAGAAAAATATTTTAAACATTTTTCCCGATAAATCTTTTGGCGAGATCTTTCTTTCATTCGGACAGACCCAAACACAGCCGGCAAATAATCAAAAAACGAGGCCTCATATAAAACGTCGGCGTGTCCTCAATATCAAAACATAGGAGCGCGACACTGTGGCACTATAAACACAGAGGCAATTCCAAAATAAGATTCGATTTAAGAAACGCTCTGACGACGAGAGATAAAAGAAATAAATCGAATAAGGACTGCTGTGACATCAGTAGAGGGACTAGTATGGGCTTCCCCATTAGGAAAACAGAGATAATATTCAACGACTTGAAATGCAAACAAACAAAACAAAAGAAAACATCCGTATATATATATTTATGAAAAGATAGGTCACTGTACAAGATGACGAACGAGCGGCGCATGATGAAGGTTTAGTCGCGACGCAACTGCGCATCAAGCGTCCATAGTCCATACGCGCTAGTGAAAGAAACGGGCACGAAATGCTAATGGGCGTAAAGTGATAGTCATCAGAAATACATGCGCAGAGCGTCTGTGAATATATTATCGCTTCAACTGACAAAAAATGATAATATATCCCTACAATGGATATAGATAAATAGAGAGGAGAAGACGGAGAAGAAGGGATAACGGGAAAACAAAAAATAACAGTCTCTTGGGTGGCACGGAGTTGGGGGAGAGGGAAAGGTCCAAAGGCCAATTGTATTTTGTATAAATCAGCTAGGACAAGAGTTTTGCCAATTGTTTGTCCGCAGACTATAGGTCTGCATACGACTAGGTTCAGGAGCAACAAGCAGTAGGAGCAGCAGCAGGAGCCAGTCAGAAGCATATACAGGGGGGGACAGCAGGCAGCAACCCCTCAGCTGGATATGTCACAAGGTGCGGTTGGTGATCAGCCCACCGTGACAACCCAATGAAGTCAACGTCACTCTCACCCTCTTTTCTCTTTCTCATATTATCATTTTTTGGGGGTCCTACAGCCCTGCCTAGTCAGTATAGATATCGTTTTCTTATCTCTTTATTTCCATCCCAACACATAACAGTAGGGGGTCAAATGCTGGCTGATTTCCTTTTTTTTTCTCATCCATGATTCTCTTTCTCTCATTGGAGCCTTTCTTTTTGTCTCGTTTAAAATGCTATTTTTTTCGTTGTTATGGGTCTTTCATGGGGGGTGAGATTGTTCGTTGTGTGTATGTATATACACGGTCGACGGAGCCCAGCGGGAACTGACCAGCAACCAGTTGGGTTGCTGCTGATGGCAGTGTCTATTTCGTAAAGATACTATAGAGTGCACAAGTCTGATAAAAAGCCACATAGACGGCGTGCATCTGCACAGTCTTTCACCCTCGTACACACGGTGGCACAGTCCTTGTACGGTATTCATAACAACTGTGAGATTAGCCAATTACTTTTTCTTGAAAAGGGCGCCAGTTCGACGACCACCAGAAGTCTCTTGGTAGCCACAGTCTGTATTTATATATATAGGCCTATATACTTGAAGCTTGAAGAAGAAGAAGAAAGAAGAAAGAAAAACCCCCGATATATGGATAGATATGTTTTGTTTAGGAGGGTTTTAACTTCATAATAGAGGGGTTTCGGGCTTTCTCTGCTCCTCAAGGGGTTGTGAGGTGGCCTATTCTTTTTTCTTCGGAACCAAGGGCGGTCGGCCTTTTATCTCGCCCATTTTGCTCTTTCTTTATAGTTCAAGTGGCGTAGAGAGTCTCCGCGGTTTCTTTTCTCTTCGGCAGTGTCGGTAAACGGTATAACTGTGTCTGTCCATACAACGGAGCGCGCAGTGCTGTAAAGCGAGGCGCCCCAATCCATCGGCAAAAGGGGGCATTATGGCATCGTACGGTTACACACTACAAGACGGGCAGATGTTAATCGTGACGAGTCGTTTAACCTATCCCTTTTTAGCGCACAGCATCACGTCGGCTGCTCGTGAAATCGAAGCCGCCGCTACGCAGCCCAAACGAAAATCGCCGTGGAAAAAAGGCGCGAAATTACACCGCCTCTATAAACAATGTCCAAACTAGGCATTTCGAGCTTTTGATTCCTTTTTATATTTTCTCCTTCTCCAAGTGAAACCCAATCCGACCGTATAACACTTCCACGCGCTCCCCTCGGAGCGCAGAGACGAGAATTGCACGGTCGAAAGGACTAGCAAAAGAGAAAACGAAAGCGCATCAACTGAAGCTCGAAAGTATTTCGCTTTTAGACTGTCGGGTGCGGGGAATTTCCCCCATTTTCCCATTGAAAACGACAAGTAGCCTATAACAGTAGGCGAATAATCTTTAGATTGGGTCATGAAAAGCGGCCGTATTCCTGCCGTGCCCAATACGACATGAGCTCATGACGTTTGGGAACCAGATGGTGTGTCCGTTTATATGGGGCAGTGTAGATGGAGAGGACGTAGTGTAGAGACGTACGTCTGGATGACACACAGAAGTGTACAACTCGCGTGTTACGACAGCCAGCAGCAGGGGAGGGTAGGAGGTGACGTCTCGTCCCGAGAGAGAGAGAGAAAGAGAGATCGGGCCGCTTGACTTGTACCACAACTATATAAAAGCACAGTAGGCCTACATACGTTCCGGGGGTTTATAGAAACTACATCCATATACCTTACGTGGCATCCGGGCCGGCAGCGGGCACACACCCCATTCATCTGCATCAGCTGGCGTGTGCGACAGTTGACAAGCCAGCGCTCGCGCCCAACGACAGCTCTCCGCTGTGACTAGGGGTTGTAACCTTTAATCGAATTACATTTATTGATACAAGAAGTTTGGAAAAACCATTAAGGAAATGATCCTTCGTCCTGGCCCTTCTTTTCCCGATGGACCAAGTTCAGATTGTTGTCACGGCCCAACGATTCGGTCGCGCGAGTGAAACGAGTGATGTTCAACCGGAACAATTGAACTAGGACTTGGATGTTGCGGGGAAAACTGCCCAAACCATCAGTCGTGCATTCGTAAGCCTAGCAGAAATTTCCTTTGTAGCAAAGGCTTCTAATGAAACAAAAATTTCAAGCACGACAAAAAAAAATTTAGAAAGAGAAACTAAAATCTCGCTGGCAGGCGGCGAATGCTGCACGCAGTCTAGTACGTGAGAATCATTTGCCGTTGAAATTCCTAAACAAATGCAGAGCGGAATTTCGTTGGCGGGCCTCGGAGAAGAACGAAACAATCCAACACTCTATAAATCGGGCTCGTTATAAATATAAATACAGCTAATGGGAGCGTTGCGTTGAAGAAACGCAGCGCAGAGACGGAGAGAGCGCGAAAGGCGCCATCGGCTTTGCATGTAAAAGGAGAAGTCGGTTGCGCGCGGCACGTAAGAAAGAAGAAGACGAGAAAAGGGGTCGACGGGGCCAAGATTGTTGCTCATCTATCTGCCGTAAATTAAAAAGCCGAGAAAAAACAGAGAGAGAGAGAGAGAGAAACCAAAATAAAGAACAAAAACTTTGAAGAAAAAAATGGTCTCACACCCGCTGACAAGTGGTTAAGTGTGAAGGGCCTTTGGCGGCGGCGGCGGCGGCAAGCGGCGGCGGCAACAGCGCAGCTGAGACCACACCGCCGCGCCGCCAGTAATGAATTGCACCGGCATCATCAGAGCTGGCGAGATTTATGGATCGAATAAAATGTTGGCTAAAATAAAAGAAAAAAAAGTATACAAGAACCCGAAGAAATTCCTCAATCTCGCAGCACTGTAAGCACAGCGGCATTTTTGTTGTTGGTGGTGCTGGTCGGTCGGTATGTCGACTGCCGGCGCGCTTCGTCTTCTATCCATCCCTCCAATTTCTTTCGGATTGCGCGTTCTGTTTATATATAATCAGTGCATCATCGCGCGGCCCCAACCTCAATTAACAGAGTCCTTGCCCGGCGGGGCGACCGAGCCGCGCAATATATGTATAAACACACACCTTTTGGCGGCGTAATGGAAGAGAATAAATCATCGGAGGCCGACAACGGCGTGACAACACCAACCACTGACGTCATCACCGCTCTGATTTACTAATCGATTTTTTCTTTCCCTCTTCTTCTTTGCCTTCTCTCTTTCTTTCTTTCTTACCCGTTGTTCTTGTTCTTCTTATTGCCTTTGCCGCTCGTTTAATTTCCCTCCTCCGCCTACACCGCCTCCCGTTTCTCCGCTGGCCACCGACTATCTGGCACACACCTCCCCCGTGATGGCGCCTATAAATCCGACACAAAGTCCCCATTGAGTGACGCCATACAACAGCAAACTGACTAACTTATAGCCGTCTCTCTCTCCGCGGAGTTGTGGTACGCACCACCTTGTAATTTAAGGGCCGCTCCGCTCGTCAATTCGACCGCGCGCTACGGTGCAAAACGGGGGAAGAAGAACTCAAGAAGAAGAAAAACGAGTTTCCAATCTTGTTCCTCGACTCCTCGTTGCCTTTCTCCTATCTTTCTTTTATTTTTATTATTTTATTTCTTCTTCTTTTTTCGTTTCTCTCTCTTATAGACTGATGTTAATACCAGTGGAGGCGGAGGAGGAGGAGGTGGCAGCATATATACAGTACTACCTTCTGTGCTAGTCGGTAATTTGTTTCGTTTCTCCGGCTCGCCGACGAGTGATTAGGTTCTGTGTTTTCTTTTTTTTTACTTCTCTCCTTATTCTTTTTTTGTTTGGGGGTAAAGAGAGGGAAAAGAAAGAAAGAAAGAAAGAAAAAAAAGGTGAGAACGTTACATGCTGGATAGTTACATCCTTTCGTTTCAACAGAGGGTAAGTAGAAACAAGAAAGAATCATCGCGGGCAGGAGCAGGAGCAGCATTGACGGAATGTAACAGGTAGATAAAAGATGCCCTCGGGTAAGAGCCGAGGAAAGGAAAGACGAAAAAGTGTATCGGCAAGTGAACATGACGAAAATTACAGGTCTGGGCGTCATCACTTCACCACACCTCACCTCGCGCAACTATCGTCGACAGGGCTATTTTCGTTCTGTACCCAAAACACAAGAGTCCTACTATCTATACCTACTACTATACTCCATCAGACTTGTATATGTGTTCTGCGTTAATATTACAAGACAAGAGGGAAACGGTCGATTGTTGTAGACGGAAAGGTGATGCTTGGGGGGATTTCAATTTGTCCGCTCACCTGCTAATGACAAGGTAACATACACACACTACTAACGCACGGCAGTCGCTTATTTCTTTCTTCTATCTGCCTTTTTTTGGGGTTGTGTTGTCAGGTTTTGGTTTGGTTTGTGGCCGAGATCCGCCCCCTCTTTTATTCCATCTCCTGGCCCCTCCGCTTTTCCCGTCCCGCACACCTATCGGCCGTTCCTAATCACAGGGCGCTTCGCACGGGCATCAACCGAGGCGATCCAATCAACCCCTCGCCATTGCGTCGCTGATTATCGATCGTTACACATATAAACAACCCGTTGTGCCTTATTACGTTTTTCTTTCTCTCTTTTTTTTTCTCCTTCCCTCGTCGTTTCCACCCTTCTCAGACCATTTTTGGTTAAATTGATTCCTATATACAGTCGATCGGTAATTCTCTCTTTTTTTCTACAAAATAAATTTGGCGTGGTTTTTTTCATCAAATTTTCGGGAGAGAAAAAAGGGACGATCCCAATCGCGATGATCTGGCCCGTTCAATAAGTTCCATTACGTGCAGGTACACGGCGTGGTCGACGGAAATGACGGGAGGAAAATGAGTTTTCAATTCGCTTTTCGATGAAGGAAAAAGGGAAAGAAGAAAGGAAAAAAGAAAACGAAGAAGGAGAAAGACGATGTGAGCCTGGCTGAACGAATGCACCGTAAATCAGCGCTAGTTTAGTGCCGGCAGTTGACTGCGATGATGTGACATTGCCGAGAAGAGGAACATTGTTTTTTTTTCTCTCTCTCTCTTTTTCCTTTCTTTCCGTCCTTCTTTTCTTCTTTCAGACGAAGAACGAGCACACGCCATCAGCCGTGTAAAATATATACACGCGGTTGGACACACCACACACCTACCTGCACCAATAGGTTAGCACGAAAAGACACAAAAAAGAGGCCTGCGCGCGAGAAATGTTTAAATATATTTCAACGTGTCTCTATATCGGCCGTGCATCAGCAGTTCCAGGTACACACACACACACACACACACCTATTGGGAAAACGAAGAAAATATAAAAAAATATAAAAACAAATAGCTTCGAGAGAGTTTTTTTCCTTCCCTTTCCAACTGGGATATATATTGCCTTCGAGCGTGTCACATCAGCGAGTGGGCTTGACACTTCAGCAGCCGTGCCACATCTACAGCCTCTCTCCCGTTTCTTTCTTTCTTTTTTTTTGTCTCCGTTTGGGGTTTTCTCTCTTGTCACTGCGTGACACCACGCGCCATCAGCATATTGACTTCGACTGAGTGTAGTATATATAATATACCCGGCGCTGGCCATCTTCTTGTCGAGGGGTAATTTGATTTATTCACATCATTCCCAACAGATTTAAGTTGCGCTATCCATCATGCCGAGCGAGAAAGAGAAAAAAAAAATAGAGAGAGAGAGGAAAAAAATCCTCGTGTAACATTGACATCGGTTCCTCTGTGATGATATCGCATCGTCGTAGCAGGCGCTTGCGTCGTCTATCTCGATTCAGATCGCGAGGATCAATAAATGTGAAACTGTCAAGAGCATTGTTTCCATCTCTTTTATTCTTTGTTATTTGACATCTCGTCTTGCGACACAGGTGTACAGTTTTGCTACACATAGAGGGGTAGGCTTGTTATTTGCTGTTTGTCATCCCCCCTCCAGCACGTCCTTTGGATTGATACTTTTCTTTTATACAGTGTATATATACTTGAAGTTGAGGTGTCAAACCTGAGCCCTATGCAGTCATATATAACAGCGAAGCAGTGGACCCTCATCAGGTATACCAGCGGACCCTACTGGGATGTAATAATTGACATTGTGCAGCAGCAGCGCTGCAGCAGCCACTCCAGTAGAGACAGGACGGTCATTGCTGCGTATTGACTATTCAGAAAGATCCCCCTCTCCTCGCTGTTGGTTGCCCAACGATATGTTCTGCTTCTTTTGACCTCTCTATCACCTGGTACCATCTAGAAAACACAGCAGCACTGCACCATATAGGCTCGTCTCGCACAGCTCCGTGATATGGTGGCTATATAATACTGTCCCCCTTTTTCTCTGCCTGAATAGTATACAGTACCTTTCGCCTCTTCTGCTGTATATATAAAAGGACCTTAGGAGAGAGTGGGGACCGTGTTGTTCTTTAGCTCGGTTTTGACCTTTGCGCCCACAAGAGACCCCCTCGATTACCAGCTTACACATACCAAACATCACTGGCACGATCACTCTTCTCCCTGTTTTCTCTTTGTAGTACCATCAGTGTTGCAGGACAGAGAATAAGATTTGGTGTCCCTCGGGTTTACACCGGCAAATGATCAGCCGAGGCCAAAAAGAAGAAGAAGAAGAAGAGTCCATTCTGCTTCGCAACTGTTGATGATGCACCTTGTGAATGTGTCGTCGTTGTCCGGTTGAGAGGGGAACCACAACGCAGAGTGGACCTCCAATAAAAAATGATTAATGATGAAATAAAGAATGCGTTTGTGTACACACAAAAGAGGCATCTGATGAGCCGTGTGCCTTAGAGGAGGTGCAAAAAAAAAAAAATTTCTTGACAGTCTCCCGCCGAGCAGCACCATCTTCTTGTGTGCATATTGTTCATATACACGCTCGATGACCCCCTCCGACACCTCTGGAGGTAGCTTAAACAGTATATATACCTACCTGTTGCTGCCAAAGACAAAGTATGTACTAGAAGAAAATTCAAGAATGAAGGTAAAAAAAGATAAAAAGAGAAAAAAAAAGAAGAAGAAAAGGTCATCTACAGCTTGGAGGTGTGCCATGTTGACGTTATAAGAAATGACATGCCCTGGTCTATTTCAACTCCGGAGCGGGGTATAGTATATGTTTAGCCGGTATAAAGAACTAATATTAGACTTTACCTTCACACTAACACGGATTCGTCTAAAATGAGAGGCCTGCCCGAGTGGTTTATCCTCCTCCCTCTTGTCTTGTCGTTTTTCTCGGTTTTACGACTTTCGGATCAGAAGAGGTAGGACAAGTATTTGTAGGTGGAGTCTTGATAGAAGTTTACCTAGCGACCGAGGGGTTCCAGTTGGGTGTCGGCCTACCAAGTTGCCCCCTAAAACAAAAACCATCAACCCTGATGGGGTAGTATACGACTTTTAGGACAAGAGGAAACAAATGAAGTTTTTTCCTCAAGACTCAGCCTTCTTTCTATTTGCTGCCCGACCCGAATAACTTCCGATCGTTCAAAAAACATCATCAGTCGACTAAACTTTTGACACCCGCCAACTTCAGACCATCAGGCCTTGGCCTCTTCTTATAAGATCTGTTTCTCTTTTTTTCTGTCTCCTGTGAATTTATATGAACCTTTTCACTCCTGCTGGTCTCGTCTATTTCTCCCCTTGACAAACAAATAATCAAATATGATCGGAATGCCGGTCGCAAGTGCCTGGCGTCTCATACTTCTCTTAACAAGATCGTATTATATAAATATGGTAGACCGGTAGACCCGACGCTGCGCATCGTCAGCACGGAGAGAATTTCGAGCTCAATCAAGTTGGCCATTGTGGGCGCATAGTGTATATCTACCTCGAGCTAACGCATAAATTACGCAAGGGGGATAAACATTGGCCGGGACCGCTTGTCACCAGCAGCGCGCCAGTCGTCGATGGCCTGCCCAGGTCCCGCGCGCGCGCCTCTCTCCGATTGTGTCCCATCCCCGAAATTCCAGATGAAACATCATAAAACTTTCGTGGAACATGAGTTATAACGATACCTGTTATATTCACGATGCTTTATAGTAGAAGAAAAACGTACGACTGGCTGTATATATATAGCCCATAGAATAAGTCAAAAAAGGGAAAAAATGGATAGAGCAGCAGCAGCGTATTCTAGTGCAAATGGACTGTGAAAGTGGAGCTCAATGGAAGCGTATAATTTGTTTCCTTCTTTGAAGAAGAAGAAGAAAACGAAAGAAAAAAAAACTGCTTGGAGGACAAGAGTTATTGATAGGTATTCCATTGAAGGGAAATAAGCTCCTTTGGATGCTACCTTTCTTCCTAGCTCTCTTTCTCTCTCTCTCTCTCTCTCCGTAAACCGTAAGATATACAGCATGAGGGAATCCAACAGCAGCAGTTGAGGAGCTGGCAGGAGATGGTGGTGGGGGGCAAGGTGTTCAAGTGTATAGGTGACAATAGTCTTGATTATATAGGGAAGAAACCAGTCGAAGACTGTCTCTGCGAGGTGTTTTTGGAGACTGGAGATGCAGTGAAGATCGTCCCACTCTTAGGTGCTGCGCTGTTGCCTCGCCAGTTTCCTTGGGCCCTTTCACATTCAGATCTACCTCGTTCCCTCCTTCACATCCGTCAGTGTCAGGCACGGTGGGGAAGCACGACACCAGGCCACCCACGGCACATCTTACCTCCCCCCTTTTCTCTCTGGGTCCATTCAAGTAGTTTGGGGTGGCCCTATGCAAAAAAGGCTAAACAACACAAGAGGGAAAAGAAGGAGAAGAAGAAAAAAATATATATCACAAGTTTGTCTATTTATACATATTGACATGCCCAAGTAGTAGTGCGCTATAGGACACGGGGGATATATGCCAGCAGAGAGGGGGGCTCCCCTATTGAGCTATAGAGATGAGTCGTTAAAGGGCTCAGCTCTCAAGCTCGTCGTCTCTTCAGGAGCAATTCTTCGACTTCTATTCAGCTGCTGAAGTAGGCGCCCCCCATCACCTTCCTTTATACATATAATTTTTTTCGCCTTGTATATTTTTCTTCTGTACTATACTATCCGTGTGTGAGAAAAAAATATATAGAGGGGAGAAAGATATGGAACTCCTCATCGACACAGTGTCACTTTTACCTCCCTCTGCTGCTGCACATACAGTATACATTTATTTTATTGACTCTGGTCCCCCTCCGACTAAGCTCATCGGGGGTTTTCGAATCAAGAAAAAGGTATGCGACGTGCACTGCTCTAATGTATGTGCACGTTTGTACTATCGGAAATCATTTCAAGATTCTTCTCGACGACTCGTTGGCCTTTTTTTTCAAAAAAAAGATATTTTATGACGTTTCTTTTGATTGTTCCGAGTCGTCGCAGAGTTAAATAAATATTACAACGGGATATGCCTTTATCTCTATGGCAGCTCGTCGTAAAAGGTGAAAGAACTATGAAAAGAGAGAAAATAGGCGAATGAAAGATAGGTGGCTAGGTGCGCGACGGAGGGGGTGTGGTCAGAGGGGCGGTTGCGTCGGCGTGTTTATGTCATCGCGGCGAACACACCCAATCAAAAAAGAGGGAGCGGACAAGAGGGGATAAAGAAGGAGAGATAGAGGGAAAAAAAAAGAAAGTTACGTGGACTCGTATGCGTATACGTGTGTGGGGCTGCCCATAATGGCCCCATACGATATAGACCTCCCCCTCGTTTCTCATCTATGTATATATGGCGCTTTACGCCCTGTCAACTTCCAAATCGATGGACTTGTCCATATGGACATCGGAATTGAATCACCTTCGTGACTCGTGCCACTTAGACACAGCCAGCCGCTGTGCCATTACGTCGATATGATGGATTGGAATGACATTGACGTAAAAAAAGCTATTATTCTTTTATATACGCAGCTATACCGCAGAGCATTAAGCGATAGAGTAGGCTCGAGTCATATATAGTCAGAGCCTATATGGCGTTCGATTTTTTTCCTCTCTTTTTACTGGTAGTGTATTCGCGTAGTCTGTTCCATTAGAATATTGCCCTGCTGTCTGGCGTGTATGAGAGTAAAAGACCCTTTTTTTCCATGCCAAAATTCTCCATTATCGCCGTTCGTGGTTGAACAACTTGAAAAGTCAAGTTTACTTAATCCTTTCTTGTGTATCCAAGCCTCCCAAGAAGCTTTAAGCCCGGCAACTTGAGTAATAATGGGATTTTTGAAGAAGTTTTCCCGATTGTTTACTCACGACAAAATGTATTAGGCCTAACAGTTCACAGCGAACACTCCACATTGTATGAATGGAATTGAACATTTAAAAAAAGTGCATTCCTGTAAAATAGAAAGTCTCAGGTGTAGCGAGCGACTGGAAATGGCGATGCTGATTTGAAATTCAGCTCTCTATGACGCACGAGAATGACGAATAACGTCAAGCACGAGTGAATAGGCTCTCGTCAATGATGTATACGCCAAAAACTGATCTCTATCCATGTTGACTTTATTTGTATAGACTTGCCTTCACCAACATTTGCATCACTTGGCTGTGGCTGCATCGCGCCCAGAGTTCTCTCCAATCTCTATCGGAAAATCACCGCACCAAACTTTCATCAAAGGTCGGCACTTCTGACCAATTCTTCTCTCCTCTTTTATTCCTCTGTTGAGCCTCTCGATCATAAATCAGCAGATTTGCCCACGGCCTCTTTTTTTCCCTTTCAATTGTGACTCACTTATATTATTCGTTGCTCAATACAGCGTCTTGTTAGACAGCAACTATACACACAATAGTCGCACATAATATTTGAGAAGAAGAAAAAGAAGAAAAAAAAGGAAACCATCAATAGAGTATAGAGGACTAATTTTGAATAGAGTCCACGAAAGGAGCGCGTACGTAAGAAACACTCCCCCAACTCCCCATTTTTACCCGGTGCTTTTATATAGAAAAGAGATGAGTTATGATCTTGGGCGCGAATATCGGTGGCTGTCCATGACGAACGATATCATGCTAGAGTGGATGGAAAAAATGGGGAAAAAACTACCAGTCTCACAAGAACGGTGCGCTTATACATTCGAACGTTGCTGGCAACAGGATTGGTTCGATTTCGAAAGGACTCCTGTGCGGGCAATACGATAGGGGAAAGCTTTTTTCTTTTTTTTTCCAATTATCGATATGGATATGGAAGTTGGACACGCGTCTGACTTCGGCCTCGACTGCGGAGAGACACTTTTTCACAGTTGATCGTCGACACACTAGCGGCTGTCACAAATCATAGGAGAGCAAAGACGGCCGCACAGAGACTCGATAGGCCAAGCTCTCGGATGATTTGACTGCTGTCGAGGAGTCGAGCAAAAGGAGAGAAGTCCCGCGGGAACGCGTTGACTGACGGCGCTAGATATAAATACGTAAAAGCGCGGACGTCTCGGTTGATTGGATGCCTCGAGGCTGCTTTTATATATATATCTATATATATACTTGTGCTCTGTGTATATATTTATACACTTGGGCACTTGTGGTCGGAGCCGAGACCACTTATCATATTCGGTCTCCATTTAATCCGTATTAGGTCAGGTAAATTTAGAAACAAAATGTTATTGTATCAATAGATATGTCCAGAATGGTAGCACAACAGTTGCGCCTTGGCGATCTTATGAGATGACCTCATCCTAATATAGGCTTCAGACTTTATTCAGAATGTCTGATTGGCCGAGCCAATAATGTTCTTTTCGTTTGATTTTCCCCTGGAATTTTGATCTCATCTCTTTAACATTTTCAGTGTAGTAAACTGCGCTTGCTGTTTGTTTTCGGTTCAGCAGCGTTGGAGAATTAGAGGAAGAAAATATGCTGTGTCCCCATCCACTAGTTGGTTTTCACGGTTTAAAACTCGAGTTCGAAGAAAAGCCCATTGGAGAAACGGTCTGGCACGCTAATGAAGACACGACGCGGTTGACGGAAAAAGAAATCCCTAGTTCCTAATCAGTGACAAGAGCGTTTGACTTATTCCCGAGTACCGTAATGTGCGACACACATTTAAACGATCCATCTCTCGGCTGTCATTCGTAATATGTTACGAAGCTTATATTGACATTGAATATCGCGCGACTGGTAGCCAATAACGTAATATGCGTCATGCGATAGCCGTGATGCAATGGTGACGTGTTCTGGAATGAAATAAGAAAATAAAATGCTACTGAAGATTGTTGGCTCGGTTGGTGCAGCTCGGATTAAGTATCTTATTGATGGCGATGAGCCCAAACACTCGATTCCTCGAAGAGATCTGGAAACGAAAATTGGCCATGTCTAGTCGACCTAAAAAGGGCAAAGTATCAGCCCCGTACAGGTGATGTATATATATACCGTGCGAGGTATATACATTGGGTCCCCGTCCGCAGAGTCTGCCCCCTGCCATCGCCTGTTGTAAAAACAGAGAGAGAGGGGAGTGAAGGTGTTCTTATTGCCGGAAAGTGGTATAGTTGTCGTGTCGGAGGTTATATGGAGAGGAGGATGACGTTTCCAAAGCAATAAGTCCCCCACGCGCGACCCATCGCGACCAGGAAAGACAGTATCTGGTCGACCACGGAGCCAATGTCATTCGGTCGCTGATGATGGTGGCCGTCCGCTGTTAACGCATTCTAGCACTGGGTGGGCTGGAACAGCACCGTCTCTCCATAGGCCCGTAAACTCGACTTCGAGACCAACTAACATAGCCGTGTCGCCAGTCGTATACGGCCCGAGCCACAGCGGTAGCCAATGCCATCGTCGTCGTCGTCGTCGACCATTTCCCCAGTGGAACACGGAGGGAATCAAACGGACGGCCACCATCTCTCCAACAGATAGGGCCATGTATAACTCACCAACTTCCTTCTCTGGGCGTCATCAACGTCAACAGCGTTTAGACTGTTTTCTCTCTTTTTTTTTTACAGATACAGCTACATGAGCAGCATCCCTTTAAGATCATGCAGATATGATCAGCAGAAGGCGCGGTCCGTCGCCCAGCTTTTCTAAAAACGAGCTAGTAGAATTTGATAATAGTTTAGAAAACTGAGTTAACTGAAACCCGAAAACGCAATCATCGTGCGCAACCTGTAGGTAGACGAGTCATATCTCGAAGGCTAGTACGGTATCCCGTTCGCGGGATACGCCGACGTGAAAAGACTGGCCCGGCTATTAATGGCTTTTCCACACGATTACCTCCGAATCGGCTCGACATTAAGATTATAGAGTAGGCTAGACTATATCAGCGTTAAATGAACGCCTTTTGTTTGTTGGTTATATGAGATGAAGTAACAACGACGCGGCGGCGCGTAGGAGTTTGAAAAGCGTAATGGAGAAAAGAAGTTTCAGTGGCAGTAAAGGAGAACGGACGCTATAATCGGGCCCCGAATTTATATACGACGCGGCACACTACAGTAAGTTGTACACGTATATATAAAGTCTTGCGTCATACATCAGTCAGAACCTTATCGCGCTATTACGGGGACGGCTGCCGCAATAATTGGACCTCACTTTTCGTGACTCTCCTTTCAGCGTTCGTGTTGAATACGTCCGAGCATCTCTTTTTATTCCTCGACGTCTTTTTTTTTCTTTTTTTTTCTCTTTTCTTTTTTTCCCTTTACTTTTCTTCTTTGTTTTATTTCAACGGCGACTTTGGACTGGCTCCTTATCAGCATGCAAATGGGACGTTGTCTTTTATATACTGTGCACGCTTACGGATTTACAGACTAGTCCGAACCGTTTCTTCGATCATTGCAATGCCTTATTTAGAATTGGACTCGCGCGCATTCTGAAGAAGATACCGTGAAATGTCGGTCTGATGTCGGCAGAAAAATTTTCCGCCAACTTAGTTTCACGTAGCCTAGAAAAACGGATCGACGACGCAACAGAAATCGGCGCCCTATTCTTCGGTGTTCACAAATCAAGAGATCCGTCATATGTATGCGTCGGTGCTTTACTACAAATATAAAATGATGCATAGAACTGTTGCCATCTTTTATTCCTCCGGATCGGCGAATGATGCATGAGCGTCTGATAGTTCACATTCCAGTGAATTCTCCTTTAAAAAAAATAAAAAAGAGAGAAGGGAGAAAGAAACAAATCCGATGGGGAACTTTGTCGGATGGCAGCTAAAGCCATAAATAAGACAGCGATAGCAGCCGGCCCGCTGTTGCCGCCGCTGACTGCGGCCGTGAATTACATCTTATTAGATGTATATAGATCGAGTGGCGGTTAAGTTGGGGGCGAAGCATCGTCGATGTATACAATAGATAGAAGCGGACAAAGCTATACGTGGTAAATAGCGACCTAAGCCTAAAAGAGGGGGTGAGTGTTGGTTCAGGACAAAAGGGCGCGTCTTTGTATCTAAAAATGGTTACTCTATACGGTACATTCATTGCGGTGATTCGGGCGATGGCAGTTTATGTCATAAAGTCCTTGCCCGTAAAGAAGAAAAAAAGACGCATAGAGAATAGAGAAAGAAAGACACATAAATAATATCGAGTGCGTATATACACTGGCGTACCGGTACAGCACATATACACGTATAGCGTCTAGAGTATAGTATAGTATCTATACGAGGAAATGAATATGAGAAAAGCCGATGGAAAAATGGAAACGTGTCAAGAGTATGTACGGTACTATATAGCTGTCATGGACTGTATACGGCGGACTGGTGAAGTTCCTCTTTTGATGGCATAACGAGCTCTATTCAGCCGGCGGATGGTGGGACAGCACGTTTTCGGCGTGATGACGGACACCTTTTCGGTGGCGTCAACGTGGACCAGCCCAGGTGAGAATATACAACCGATGAAAAGTGCCCATCAAAAGGGCGAAGGAAGAAGGGAAAATAGAGAATAAAGCCAAGAATGAATGAATGGAAGAAAGAAAGAAAGAAGAGCCGTGCGCCTTCTCCTCCTCTTCTTCTCCTCCTCCTCCTCCTTCATAATAGTCCACATGATAACTTACAATATTCCTAATAAATTGCGTTGCTTCTGCTGCCGTTGCTCCTACTGCTGCTGCTGCTGCTGCTTCCAGCCCCTCTCTTTTCCCTGTGCCCACGGCCGGTCGTCCGCCTCTATAGAACGAAGCAACAGCCGGGACGAACGAGTGAACGAGCCAGCGAGTGACAGTCGAAAGAGAGCCAGAAGAGAGGCACGACAGAGGGAAAATCACGTGATTACTGGCCTATTCAACCGCCACAAAAACATCTTTCACCAACTTTTGATACGCAGCTTGACACGACACGGCCAACAAGCGGCCAAAAAAATGACACGCAGCCCAAACGTCTGACGTTTTCACCGTCTCGACTGCTGCCCGAACAGTATACTATATCCATCCTACCCCGTTAGTTTCTTTTTTTTCTATTTCTCTCTTTCTCTATGTATACTTGTATTTAATAGACATCTATCTCTTCTGATGTTTAAGTAGCGATCGTGAAATTATTACGCAATGAATCAGAAATCGTCTCCTGGCAAAAAGTCTCTATTTTTTCCAAACTAAAACTTTAAAGTCCCAACTGGTGTCTGCGTCTGTTTTGATTCGATGATTGGTGTCGAACCCATATAACCCTACGGTGAACCAACATGACGTCAAGGTAATATACAACCCAAGCGCGCTAGAAAAAAAATAGAATTGAAAGATTGTTTCTTCTCTGAAGAATATCTCTGACTTTCAAAGTCTCTCCAAGTTCAAAGACGAAAGAGAAAAAAAAAGGGAAATGAAGAATTCAACAGATGACCGTCTATATAGTTCTCGAGTTCTTTCAATGGATAAGGAGGAGGTAGTGGATGGAAGAGGAGGAGGAAGCTGAGGGCTTGTTGAAGTGTTTGGCTCGAGCGATAGGGCGCATCGTCTCCGCCCCGAATGGTCGTGACGTGAAAGAGAGAGAGAGAGGAAAAAAGAAGGGGGCGAGCGCACGCCAGCACCTTCTCTTCTCTGCGCCTCTCAATAGACGGAGAAGAAGAAGAAGAAGGAGATCGAGCGCTGGAAGAGATAGAAAACAAAAGAGCCATAGTGCGTGCGGTCCCTGAGGTCTGTTTCTTATGTATTTATTATCGCGGAGAGTTGAGAGAGGGATGCTGGATGGTCGCGCGCGCAGTCTATATAGTGGTCGACGGAGCTTGCGCACCGGCCGGCCCTTGGTAGAAAGATCTCTCTTTTATTTTACGATGAGGATGACGCGAAGGGGGGTCCGGGGCGATAATTCCTCCTGCTAGTGTCAACCGCTTGTCTTCTGAGACTCTGGGACTCGAGAAAAGAGAGGGCGAGAGAGAGAGAGAGAGGTTCGCTTTCGGTTAATTGGGTCCTCTTCTCCGGACCTCACAGACTCCTTCTTCTTCTTCCTCCTCGCCTTTTTATTTTTACAACGTGGAGGTGAAACATTCTAGTGGTTCGTTGTCAACCTCTCTCCAAAGCAGTTTGGTCTTTCTTCTTCTTTCTTCTTTTTCTTTTTTCTTTTTTTATTTAGTCCAAAAAAAGAATCCCTATCTCTTTTCAGGCCCAAAGGCAACTGTGTGGCTCTCTGTTGCCCTTTTTTGCTCTTCTCTTCTCTCGTGTTTTCCGTCTCCTCTGTGTGCACATAAGATAGATCCGAACTGGTCAAGCCATTAACGGGTTGTAAATCAACCCGCACTGTATATAAGCCAGTGGCCCTATCACTCTTTGAAGAAAACCTGAACGGCTGGCGATCTAAGTACTCTCAATATGTCCAACTATATATACCCACAAACCGTGCCTACAAATGGCACATATATACCTCTTCATGGTACTACAGTATATAGCGCCGAGTCAACAAAAGCCAAAAGAGGGGCCTCCAAAGTTTCCCCTCTCATCGGTTCTCTCGTCAAAGTGAAACCATGCAGCTTCGTTGCGTCTTCATTCGGACAGCAGCACTTGGGTTTCTACGAAACATCTCACTGAACGTACTACCCGTCGATGTTGACGATATAGAATAATACTACGTATATAGTCGAGTACTAAAGTTGAGGGATACATTTTTTCCGAGAAATATTTGGTGGTATGTTGCTCGGTATTTCTTTATCATTGCAACAGTTCCATAGACGGATATAAACTTGAAATGCGACAACTGTTTATATCGCGGTCTTTCAATTTCGAATCATAACGCGTGCATGATTTATGAGCCGACTCGGGAGTTATAAGAATGCCGGTTTCCTTGTTTCACTTCTTTTTTCTTCTCTTCCGACGTGTGCGTCCAATAAAACAAGGAGGAAAGAACTGTAAGCGGAATGAATTATAAATTGAAACGATCCAATTTGTATTATATATTAAAAGACTGGACAAGTTGAGAAGCCGTTAAAGAGGAGCGGCGGTGTCGGCGGCGTTGTGGTTGGCGGCAGCGACTCACACAGGGAAACTGGAGAGGAAATGGACTCGTTAATGTTTCATATATATTAGAGCACGCCGGTACTGTTCGTTACATACAGTATGCATATAGCATATAGCATTTGCCGTGTGTCGCGTTGAGGGAAAACTCACAAGCACACTTCCACATGACATTTATCAAAAAAGAATAGCAATACCGCAACGCCTTGGCGTCCAAGACTCTGCCAGTTTGGTCGGGCGCGAGTCATCGAAAATGCATGTATAGTAGGAGAGACCCGTGTTGCAGGGCAGACGACGTGGTCTGGAATTCAAGAGCGGAGAATGGGTTTCAACCAATAGCGTTAGGTTGCCGTGCGTGCTGCTGGACTCTTAATGACTCCATCCTTTGGCATAGCAATTTGGAGCGTTTTGTTTAGCCATTTGGCACTTTCACATTACAACGAGTATTTTCCATAAAAAGATTTCCAACATTTTGGCGTGGAAAGGAGAATCAAGGGAATAATACGCGTCGCCCGTGAATCTTTTTCGCGATGAATGGTAACTGAGAGAGAGAGAGAGAGAGAAAAAAATGGAAAAAGTTAAAAAGCTTATAGTTTGGGTTTGATTTATTACGGCGATGCGTGAAACAAATGGCCGGTTTCTCGTTGCCCGGTTTTGGTGTTGGTGCTACATATAGCGCAGACTATAGACGAAATGAAAAATGATTATTTCGCATCATTTAAAACATTTGCGGTTAATAACGACTCGCTCTCATATTTTATTTTGGTACTTGCTGGCAAAACAATAAAAAATAAAAAAAATGAAAGAAATCTTTGGCACGGTCGAGTTGATGATAATTGGTTCGGTATATATTGTTTCCTGTCCGCGTGTCCGTACACCACGCACCGTAAAGATTATTACACCCCCAGTATTGCGGTTTGGTCTATAAAGCCATAACGGTTTGGTATAGAAAACAAGTATCTATATATCTCTTTTGCGTCCGTTTTTTTTTCTTCTTTCATTCTTCTCTACTAAAATTGTATATTTTTATCCCTTTTTATCTTCCAAAAAGGGGAGAAAATAAAACACAAAATCGGTCGCGTTTGAAAAGATATCGCTCGCGCGCGCGGGCGGGTTATTAAAAAGGCGGGCTAAGCGGTCGTCGGCAAGCCGGGCGGGAATATATATATAAACGCAGCTAAACAGGGCGAGCTTTGAGGTTCTGCTCGGTGTGTGTGTGTGTGTGTGTGTGTGTAATAATCATCACACGCAAAGACGTTGTCGGACACGAAGAGAGCGAGAAAAATATAAGAGAGAGAAATGGTTGATGAGTGATCAAGGAATTTTTCCATTATGTGAATAAGCGGGAGAGGAGAGCGCGCTGGCTGCGCGCTGCCATAAGAGCGGCTTTCTTCTTCTTGTTGTTCCTTTTGTCAGCGCCATGATATATATACATGTGTGTGTACACACCACACACAGACGCAAGCCGCCGTCTAAGAATAAGGGCTATATAAGAATTTATTATTACGTGGCGTATCTAAAAGGCAAGAGGTAAGAAGAAGAGAGAGAGAGAGAGAGAGGTGCGGCGATGAAAAGTCGATTGGGACTCGACTTTTGACACGCCCATCATCTGATGTTCAACGAGGGGACTCTGGGATTCCCTATATCTCCACCTTGTAGATCCCATATTCCGTCCCACCGACCTTCCTCTCACCTCCTTCCCAATCAAATCGTTAAAAAACAAAAAGAGGTAAAAGATAATATCCTTCTTCTCTCTCCTCGGCGCTGATACTTGGAAAAATTGCCATCGCAACATCGACCGATTCTCTTCCCGTCGAGTGCCTCCAGCGGTAGCTGTAGATATACATTTTCGATGAATTTGTTTTGCACGACTGTATTGATCGATGCCCGCTGAGCGCCAAGGGCAAAAGTGTTTTGTTTTTTTCGCGTGTATCGGAGCTGGATTTATGCATAAGACGATGCACCGTCGTCGATCGGTTCAACATAAAGTGAACAGGATTACTACACGAAAAAAAGGAGAGCTGGCGTGTGGGTTTCAGTCACGCTAATCGAACCCCTAGCTCTTTCCAGTTCTCCGCTTTAAAGAAGAAAAAGAAGAAAAAAAGAAAAAGCTCATTTGCCGGACTTGCAGGAACCTCCCAACTCACTCCCTCCTGGTTCTTAAAAAGCCCACACACGCTCTCTCTCTCTCGCTCAAAGTCTTCCTTCTTCAAGTATAACCTATATACATAACACACATGTTAACAGAGGATCCATCACCAACTGTGGGCTGGTGGGTCCAGAAGTATCGATAGCTTGAGCCCCGAAGGACTTTAGCCTTCTTCTTATTAATAGTTTCGGTTCTTTTTGTTCTTCACAATGCGCTAGGCGATTCCTTAATTCTAAAGTTTTGTTGATTTTATTTGCTGCGGCATTCCGTTCGTGTTTCTTTCTTTTTCTAGAAAGAACAAACCGAAACGCCTTTGGGTCTGCATTTATTAGGGTACTCTATGTTGTCAAGTACTATTGTACGAAAACTGTTGATGACAACGACTCAAACAAAAAAGAAGAAAATTGAGCCTGATGTCTCGACGGTCATGGAGTCCATATACCGAATACATTCAAGCGACTCTACATATATTGATGGTCCGCCAAGAGTACCGCGACGTCGGCGTTGGCTACAGATCATATTCCGAGGGTCACAAACGAAGAGGAATCGCCCTTTTGAAGTGTCGGAAACATATCACAGTTCTTTTTGTCAAAGTGACCGCTCGGCCACGCATTGCCGTGCTCCAAATGAACTTGTACTATATGCGCACTAGAACTCATATACTATAGTCTACTACAAGTCCCCACGTATATACGCTGCTGCTGCTGTATGTGTGCGCGCATCCATATTCAACTGCGTTAAAGCGGCGTACTTTGAGCAAGTCATCCGAAACTCCGGTTCCGCGCCGCGCTGCTGCTGCTGCTTTTGTCGCCGCAGCCGCCGCTTTGATTCCGAACCAACTCCCCTCCGTACTCGCCACTAAAAAACCTCCCCGAAAAAGAAAAGAAATGAGGAGAGGACAAGAAAGAAACCGAGTGGTTTGGCTATATACGTTTGTGTGTGTCAACTAACTCTCCAATTTCCGAAGAGGTCAAATAACCGAGAGCTCTTATAATCTTGGATCTTCTAAAGGCTCGTTCCCCCCCTCGACAAAAATTGGTCTGCTAGTGATTGGTGGTACCCTGAAAACTTTTTTTTTCTTCTTTTTCTTCTTCTTCTCTCTTTTGCCTTCTTTGGCGACGTGTGAAGTCCACCTCTTTGTTCGGCCACTTTTCTCTTTTTACATCGTCTGCTCTCTCTCTCTCTCTGGTGCTCCAGAGTCCAGCAACAGCAGCAGCCCCTCCACTCTACGCTGAGCGCGATCACTTGACGAAGATTGACACTTGGAGTCACCATGTTTTTTTCTCTCTTCTCTCTCTCTCTTTCAATCCCCTTCGTTCTCTATACGTCAGGCTTTTCAATAGTTACACTGCAAGCAGTTTGCTTTCCACCCGACTTGTCCTCACAAACCGCCCTTTCACTCGCTAACTGGCCGATTGTTTAGATCTGATCCATTCTTTTCGTTTGCTGCTGCTCCTGCTGGCCCTCTTTTCTGTAGGGGATTGATTGGCTTACAGCTTCGCTGTGCGTCTCGTCGCTCTTTTCCGATTTCCTTGATAAGAAGATGACAGCGAAAACGGTTTCTGGCAACAAGTTGTTGTTGTTTTCTTTTTCTTCTCTTTTTCTTCTTTTACATTTCTTTTTTTTGATTCCGTGGATCGGGAGAACACGAAGTAGATGGGCTACTTGGCAAGGGTATAGACCAGCACAGTAGGGCTCACGCGGCAGCTGGCGACGTTGACGCCGACGACGACGCCCCTCCTTGCCTCCTTGATCCATCATTACGGCAGCAATATCTTTCTTTTAATATTTTTTCCCTTCTTTCCTCCGACTAGTTCTTTTTTAACCACATTCATTATTCATCAAGCGAGGCGATATGCCAGAATAAAGAAAGAAAAGAAAAAGAAAATGAAAAGAAGAAAAAAAAAGAAGAAGAAAATAACAAAAAGGAAACTTAGTAATGAGTCTGCATGCTGGAAGCTGGTCTTGCTGCTGCTGCGCTGCTGGCCCGGAGAATCAAGTTTTTCGGTTGTCTATATAGTAGGCTGCTGCTGCTGCTATAGAATACGAGGCTGCCTGTTCAGTGGGATCGGGCGTACTCACTCTATCTCTGGCAAAAGCCCAGCGCGCAAAAAGGGGCGAAGAAAGAGGAGGGAGTCGCCCTCAATTGAAAAGATGGAAACTCTCACCTGAAAGCTCATCACCTGTAGCAACTAACACGGCGCAAAACACGTACAAACACAAGTGTAGATGGAGGATGGAGGCAAAGAGGAAAAAGAAAAAGAAGAAGAAGAAGAAGAAGGGAGAGAAAAGGATGGAGCGCGAGAAGGGGCCACGAGAAGAAGATGAACGAGGCTTGTCATTAGGTATGCACCGGCGGCGGCATCATCCTCCTCAACACCGGCGCACTGCCGGACTTGCGTAATAACAATAATAATGTTAATAACATATATAGCGCCCGGTTCAGACTTCAGATACAAGCGAACAACACCAAAAGAGACTGGAAAAAGATAGTGGTAGAGTCGGAGGGGAAAACAGAGTGAGAGCGAGAGAGATGCGGTTACACCGCCCGGTATATCCGAGAGATCTCATTTGTTCCAACACCCAAAGAGCCGCAACCAGCAGCCGTGCGAAGTAGTACTACCCGGAAAGACAAGCAGCAACCGTGTTGTTTGGTGGTGGCATTCTTACACGATGTAAGCAATACAGTACCGAGACTGCTTGCTGCTTAATTAAAAAGGCAAATTGACAATCAACCTTGCTGATGATATCAATCAGATGGGGAGGAACCTTTTCGTTGTTGTTGTTGTTGTTTTCCCCTTGTGCGGCTGTCTAGCAGCTGGGAGGATTTGATTTAAAAGCCCGGGTGAAGGAAAAATTGGTGGCCGAAGACGGGAAACCGAAACAATGATGATGAGACGTATAGACTATACGTGGCGTTTCTATAAGAGCACAAAAGTCCCCGTTTCACGGCGGCCGCTAGACCACACGTGCTGTAATTATGCACGTACACCGCGGCGCTTCGTCGTATGAAATAACGTATAAATATCCAGCAAAATGGCGCCTTCGGCTGATATGCGCCGGGCGATTCAAACTTGCGCGCTGTTCTCGCGCCAGCCCAGAAGGCAATTATACACCGAGAAGTGATGATAACAAGTCGTTAAAAAGAAAATAAGAAAAAGAAGGAGAAGAAGAAGAGGAATATATATATAAAAATAGGAGCGCGAGAGGCCGCTTCAGTCGAGCGCGGACTCGTTTCTCCCTCTCCCGGGTGGGCTCTCTCTCTCTCTCTCACTCTCCTCTGGCGCGAGCGTTTGTTGTTGCGGCGCGCCGACTGGCGGAAACATTAATTTCGATCATTTATCTGAAAAATGGTTGTTTCTTTGAAATTAACGAAAAATTGTAGATCGTCTACGGCCCAGGGAATACACAACACGAATAAAAACAACACATGACGCTCATTTGTTTTTTGTTTCTTTGTTGAGAATTTTTCAAAGTTTATTTTCGTGCGTCTTTTTTTTCTGGATTTTTAACTCTTTTGATACATTTAGTTATTTGTAATTTCTTTTAAATGGGTGAATGATGCGACACACAAAAACACGAAGAATTGACATTTACACGATTTGAAGCGCTATAGGATGCGATAGTGAGAGCGGAAAACCGTAAACAGTGACAAATCGAATTGAAATACAGCGAGGTGTGATGCGGTGAGGTCGTGCCGTCTTACATAATTATATACATACAAAAAAGGTGACCGATGATGATATCGCTTAGTTTTCTTTTCTTTTCTTCTTTTTTTTTGAAACTTATTTACAGTCGTGAATAGATAATAAGGATTGAACGCCAGTGCGAATTCATTTGGGAGATGATGACGGAACGGTCATCGCCACATTGCGTGGCGACGGAGTGCGCATTTGGGATTTGACGGCGCTCAACGGGTACGGAGAGTATCTCTGGTGGTGTTGTTGGTGGTAACCGCCCGGACTGGTCGACGAGGCCGACGGCGACGGAGGAGATCCACCGCAAGATTCCGGGCCTGCCGGAACGGATGAAGGGAATCCGCCGGCCAGGCCGGAAAGGAGACCGAGCTGGTGGTTGAGACCGTAGAACTGCGACCAGAAATGCGGAGGTGGAATCATTCCGGTAGCGGCGGCGGCAGCTCCGCGGGAATACAACTGAGACATGGCGGCGGCTGTTGCGGCGGCGGCCGATGGATTCATGAACGGCTGGAAAGGCGACTCGAGAGGATTTCTCATGCGTTGCTGTTGTTGCTGCTGTTGTTGTTGCTGTTGTTGGACCGGATGCTGCTGCGGCTGGCCGTTCCAGAAAGCCGACGGCGGGAGACCGAGCGCGCTCCGGGCCTTCTCTGTGAGCATGGCGGCAGCAGTAGCCGCTGAGGCCGGATCCATTTCCGACGCATCGGGAAAGAGCCGTAAGGGATTGCTGCGCATGTACTGCTGGTGATGCTCGGCCATGATTCCTTCCATCGAATCCCGACTAGAAAAAAAGAAAAGGAAAATAACACGTTAGTCCCAAATTCGAAATGCCTTAGTTCTGGTTTTTAGGCCTAAAGCATAATATTCGAAAACTAAGGCCTAACCGAGATTGCTGGCATAAAACCAAGCGTCATTGTCGAAATTATATCAAAACGCAATTGTGAAAGCTGGCCGGATCCCCAAAGTGCGGACCGGTCGAGTCATAAAAGCTCCGAGCCTCATTCGGGCTAGCCGTTTAACCTTAATTACTGTTTTCTATGCAAATAATTATCATCTCCATTATTCGGAGGGGAGAAAACGGTCTTTTCGTCGCTTATTACAAGACTAATACTCGTAGCGCAGCCGCTGAATAATTCAGCGACCAGCCGGCTCTGCTGCCGCTGCCGTTAAAAATAAAAGAAAAATATTAGAGAACTACTCTTCTTCACTCGAAATGGTTTTGATTGCTTCGCTCTTGTGTTTTGTCTTATGAAGGAAAAGAAGAAGAAGAAGAAGAAGCCGAGTGAGGGGAAAACGAGAGGAAAGGGAGGTGAGATTGGTGGTGGTGAGAGAGAGGTGCCCGAGGCCTAATTGCTTGGCTCCGTGTTGGCGGCGGCGGCGGCAGCGGCGGCGACCGCGTCATCATCATCGCACGCACACACAACCGGCCCTACGATACATAGAGGCAGCAGTCTCATTTTCTTTTTCTTTAAATAGCGAAACGAGAAAGAAAAAGGTGCCTGCTCATTGTTGTGTAATCGTTTTGTACAGGTAATATGCAGCGCGCACCACTTAGGGTTCCGTAATGGGCTCTGATCTTCTTCTTCAGCACCGATGGCCCCCCTCCATCTAGACCCTTTCCCTTAGCTTTGTAAGCGGCTCCACGCTCTCCTTTTCTTTTTTGTTACCTCTTCGTTGGGGTTGTAATAAAATACAAATTGAATCCTTTGCAATAATAAATCTAATATGGATTCGAAACCGCGCTCGACTGGGTGAGAAGAAGAGGAAGCCCTTAGTCCTTTCTATTTTGTTTTTACAAGTCGTAATCCCTATAACAAACGAAACCGAGTGTTGTAAACTCACCTTTCGAAATCGCTGAGCCGAGAAGAGTCGCGGAAGCCTTTGGCGAACGGGTTGCTGTCGATCTTCAGTTTTGTTATCTGTAAAAGCGGAGGGAAAAAATGGCATCATGAATTTTTGTTTTCGTTGATTTCCAGCCAAACGTCTATCTATCAGTCGGAGAAGCCATTTAAATAGATGAGGAATAACTGGTTTTACGGCACTTACCAGCTGGTTTTGGTAGGCCGTGACAGCGGTGAAGACCGTCTCCGGGAAAACGTAGGTGCGGAACTGTTCGCGTTCCAAATCGACGATGGGTCGGCTCGTATCGCCTTCCATACGGCGGACAATGTGAACTCGGGGCTGGTAACGGTGCATCGAGTTCAAGACGATCTGTTTCATCGAAGAAAAGGAAATGAAAAAATTCGATTATGAAAGAGAACTCGATAGGCTAATTATAGGCTAGAAACGAGGCAATCTGTCGACTATTTCACGGCGCTGCGGTATTCGATTGCTACTGGAAATTCGGTCGAGATTTCGAAGGGGACGGAAGGGGGGCGACATATGGTGCTGTGCGGGTTGATAAACGACTCGGTGGTGTGCGGTTAGAGAAACAGAGAGAGAGAAAAAGAGTTGCCGGCATTTCGAGGGATGACCATTACAGTTAATTGAAAAACACTGCCGGCTGCTGCTGCTGTTGTTCTATTCGCCTGCTGTTCCACCGTCCCCGAGGACTCGTTTATAGATACGCACGAGCCGAGATCTCTTTGCCTGACGGTAGGCCGGGCCGCACGAGCCGCGCTCTGTTGTCGCGCTATATCTGCTGGCGTGATCAGGGCGCGTTAGACGAAGCTCCGCTGATTGGAGGATCAAGCCGCCGACACGGCAAAAGCTCATCACCGGCCAGCTGGGACCTACTCGTTTTTCTCGTTACTTAAACGGCCGCATCGGAGCAATTGTTGTGCAACTCCGGGGCCCGATTTCAATTAATTAAAAAAGCATTGCCGAGACGAAGAGGGCGAGTGAGCCAGCGCTTTTGACAGCACGAATGGCTTGGCAACAAATTGCGTCATGAATAAGCCGACGGAAACGATATTCTATACTAGCAATTCACGCGGTGGACCCTTGTGTGGTCCAACTAACGAAGTAACGAACTAGCTAACGTCTTCTCCCTCTCTCCCTTCCCGTGTCAACTTCCCTTTCGTTGCAACGGACCTCCAAAGTCGAGAAAATGCTAAATGTGCGGCGACTGTTGTGTCTAGTATGTGAGATGCGCTCTTTTGCGCTGGGAAAACACTTGGAACAAAACTGAAGGCGTAACGAGGAGGAGGGATGGATAGAGATCTGGGTCTGGCTCAATGTGATGGACGACGCGTTATTCACACTGACGGGCAACGTGAAACGCGAGCCGGATGAGCTCTTGTCTTATTATGGGACGGAAGACGGATGCATCACACATGACACCCGCGAGTAGTTTGCCGTCAGCAGCAGTTATACAGCGTACACACAACTTGTCTTTTTTTCCCCCCTCGGAGACTGCTAGTTTTACCAGTTTTCACATAATAGTCTACAATCACTCTATACACGCGATGTTTGCGGCTCTTTTCACAACTTTTTGAATAAACCAATTCTAAATTGAGGCTTTTCTCAGTAACTCCCGTAAAGCATCACGTAGGCCACCCAATTTGACCTATGGCCAAAAAAATGTTGTTTTCTATTCCAATGTCTCGGCTAATTACAGGCTTGCGATTGCCAAGTGAAACTTGAAATCCGTACCAACTACGGGTTCTAAATTTGGCTGGAAGGAAGTAAGAGGAGGATCTCACCTGTCCTTGCTTGTCCATTTCGTTGTTAGTCAACTTGACTTTCTCGAAGGAAATAACTTGCTTGCGGAGCTGGTCTGGAGTGAAAGGCGAGTCCGGATGGGTGTAGAGCCGTGCCGGAGCCGGCGGGTCAGCTTTGCCGGCCACCAGCCACGATGATCGGTGGTAGGCGTACCGGTAGCGCTTGCCGTCCACCGGCACAACATCCAGAAGAACATAGTAGCGGACTCGGTTGCCTCCGCTGCTGGCCAAATCTCGCTGGTCGCCGAAAAGCGAGCCGGAGAATGTGATTCTGACCGTGGGGAACATGCGTCTACGTTGTCAAAATTAGGGCAAACGATCAATTAGGACACTGACAGCTTATTAACGGATTGGGCTCTTTTGGCAAACGACGACTGACCTGCCGGTTTTCGTGATGATCATTTCGGTGCCCAACTCGTGGAACTTGTCCCACAACTCTTTGGTTTCCAGTTGGCAGTCCACACCCATGAGCTCGTCGCAATTGCAGCGCGGCTTAATCAAATGATTTACCGGCTCCGAGCGACTTTTCTTCTTGCCGGTCCGGCCCGACGAGGATTTGTTCTTGTTTCCGTTGCTGCTCTTGCTCTTGGCATCCTCGTCCTCTTCGTCGTCGTCGGCTTCTTGCTCGTCTTCGCAGGACAAGGCCGACGGCGAAGATGCGGATACGTTTTCGGCGTCGGAGAATTCCTCGACGTCGACGTCCTTTTCGATTTCAATGTCCGACTCTTCCGTCTTGCAAGATGTTGTCTCTTGTTTGGGCAGGACTTTGGTCAACACGGGATCTGTTTTGTCGGACATCACATTTGTTGTTGTTACATTTGCATACTGGGGCGGACTAACGAGCCATGAGTCTGTGGGTTAGCAACGGGACTTACCAAAGTTGAAGAGCGGCTTGCTGTTGGCGGATTCGGGTGACGACGGCTTGACGAGGAATTCGCCATGATGATGCGATGCGGGCTTGTTGTGGCTGCTGCTGCCAATGATGGCCGCAATCGAGAAATCTGTGGCTTTGATGGCCCGAATTGCCGAAGCTGGCGGGGCGGCCGCAATGTGTTGGTGGAGGCTGATGCGGCAGGTCTCGTCTTCCATTGTTCCGGCAGGCAACATTTGTCTCACTTGGAAGCCAAAACGAATCTCTTCAAACAACGGAAAGGCTACTACTGATAGTTCGGGTATAGTTGAACGCACTTGCACTCTCAAAGTCGAAAAATTCTACTCTCAAAGTTCTTTAAATTGGGAGGTACTGACGGAGGCTAGAGGAGCACTGCCTTCTGCGCTCGAGTCGAGTAGGCGATCAACTGAAGCTGTTGGAGACTTGGGGCCCGCATTTTGGTGTTTAGCTGGCTGCTGCCTCGCCGTGTCAAAACACCCGACTCCTCCCCATTTGGCCTTCGAGGGGAGGAGTCGTTGCTCTCCTCAGTGACGACCGGGGCCAATCCGGCCTTCGTCGTGGGCGAGAAAATGGGAGGGAGCTCGTCTCTGGCACTCGCACGCATAGTGAAGCTATCTCTACCGCGTCGTCGCGCATTCCCTGCATTCCGCCGAATTGATTTTTTTTTGTTTTTTCCCTTTTTTTTCTTCCTTTAAAAAGGAAAAGAACAAATTTTCTCCTTCCCGGAACAGCTGGAAGTAAAAAATATGGACTGTACGACCATTGTCAGCAGTATACCATTACATCCGCCGGTATAGGCCTATATAATCTTACACTCTTTTTCTTTTTTGTTTTAATGACGAGACTGTTGAAACAAAAGCTTCTTCAAACCATGCCACGAAATCTTTATTAGATAATTTGAACCGATAATAAGCGTGTGGGACATGTATCTAAGCCTAATCATAAATTTAAATTTCGTTATTTCAGATATTATATTGGCGATGGTAAACTTTAACTAGACGACTTGTGTACCGTACCTCAAAAATGTGAAAGGAACGATCGACACTTGGACATGTCGAGTACTTATAAACAATGGAACAATGTTGAGTTGATGTTTGACGAGCAGCTGAAGGATGGACGTATCAAAAAGTTTACCTTTTTTTCCTACTTGGAGAAAGGTAAACCCACGGAGGGCGGTCAAATAGCTGGCCAGGTCACAAAAAATTAACCTCTTTTCTCTCTCATCTCTAAAAGTTTGACTTTTTTGGGAGGGATGAAAATAAAAAAAAATCAAGAATGAGAAGAAGGAAAGAAAAAAAAGGTTTGAAGAGGAGAAGAGAAAAGAATGTTTTTCCTCCTATCAACGGGGACGAGTTATAGGTATGGTGAATTGGTTGTATGCACACCTCCTGATCCTGGCCGGTTGTATGTCACGGCAGCGGTTTGGTGTGACTGGATGTGGCTTTTCAGCTGATGATTGACGTGGACATGATTGGAAACAAGTTTTTGATGGAATTCGATACGCGACTCCTACCCTTTTTGTGTGCGCGTCTGTATTGTTCCTATCCTTTTTATTTTGTTATTTTTTATTTGGGCTCTTTCCTCTTTTCTATTGTGTGCGTGTCCGGATGAAAACCCGACGACCGCGTTTTTCGGCCGGTCGTCTGCATCAACGAACACGGTATCAACAGTTAGTGGAACAAGCCAGAGTGCTCAGACAAACAGGCATTCAAAGACAACGTTGATTGTCTCTTTATATAGACGGACACATAAAAAGTCGCGTCTCCTCGTCGCCTCGACACGGTTGTATCACGTGGTTGTATATTCGTCGCTAGAGATAATACGGATTTTTTGTTTTGTTTTATTTAATTTGTTTTTGTTGTGTTTTTTTAAGATTTTCATCGCTTTCGACTTGAACGTAGGATTAAACCACTTTTATAGCCTATATACTACATGTTTCCAAAATAAATCTAGTCGAATAGAAACAAGGAGGCGTGTTCACAGTTGAAACATGAATCAAACGAAACGGCTGACGGGTAACAATCAACGCACCGTGCAGCGTGACATCCGGTTTATAAATATACACACATCCACACGGCACATATATAGCGAGGAAAGAGAGGAAGGGGAGGGGTTGATTCATGGAAAAAAGATGGTGGGCCTTGGGGGTTCATCACCGGCAGCAGCCAGCAGTCGTCGGCGGCGGCGAGCGCGGGTATTCGTCGTCGTCATCAGCTGCCGCCTCTGCCGCCCGGATTGGATGACGTGTCAAAGGCGGACTGACAACCGAGAAAGTCCGTTTCTCTCTTCTGGATTCTTCACTTACTATACTTACTATATACATTTCTTTCTTTTTTTTTTGCCTCCTTCTGTCTGTCTGATGCCTCCTCACTTGATGCTCCGGAAAAAAAAAGAAATATCAAGAGGAGGGGAGCGCGGAAGACTTTGACAGCGCGGAGCTCATGTAGTCCGCGCATGCGATATATAGACGAGGAGGTCAGTGGGGGTGGGTGGGGTAGCAAACAAGTCATTGATCCTCTCTTTTAGGGGTTCGGTACAGATCTCTTTTTTTTTTCTCTTCTTCCTCCAGTACAACTATGTTTCTCTGTATAGATATATATAAATACAGTATTCGTCGTCCAGCACACTCCCCCGCCCTCCCGTGCGCTGTGTAAACCCCCCAGTGGGCCATTGTCCATAATCCGGTCGCGCTTGTTCTCTTATCTTCATATAGTATATATAGAGTGCAGTCACTTCTTCTATTCTGTACTAGCAGAGAATACTAAAGGCGATACAACAAGGAGGAAAGACATTGGGAAGTGAAATAAAAGAAGAGAAGAACGGAAAGGCAGCCTGCTGCTGCTGCATGCCATTCTCTCCGCTCCTCATCTTCATGCCTGCTCATCGACCGCCCTCGAAAAACTGCGATTGTGTTTCCGCGTCAATATCGCTGGGCCTCCGACCGACTATTATTGGTCGACCTAGATGCGCCAAGCCCATACAGAGAGGGTAATCGCATTACATTCTACTTGTAACCCATTCATCCCGGCTGATGAACCACTGCCCTTTGTCGCCTGTTTCTCTATGTCGGTGTCGGTTTGAAATGATGCGGACGTTGGATTGAGGAAGTATGGGATGTACCGCAACGCATTAGAACTCCAAACCTTCAAAGAGAGAGAGAGCTGAGCTGAGCTAACTGGTGACGAATGCCGTTTTCCAGATGGGTGTTATGTCGCCCTCACATCGAGTCTAACACTTCCGCCTAGCTGGGAATTTCTCGGTTAGCTAATTAGGAAACACGAAGCGACAGGTTCCACCCGTGACGTTCTATTTCAGAGAAGAAGGGAAACGAAAATTTTTTTTCTCTCTTTTCTCTATTTCTTGAAAATAAAATAAATTGATGAATGACCTAGCCGTGGCGAAAGTCAACGACACGATGGTTCCCAACACTTGCAGTGCGTGCTCCTTTTCTAAGAATGGAGCTATACATGTAAAAGAATGAGTCGTTAGATGGTAGTGTAACGAGCCAAAAAGGCCCGACTCCTCTATGACGTGCAACAGCAGTTTTGCAAAATGGGAAAGAAATAAAAAAAGAAAAGGAAAGAAAAGAATGAGACGCGCGGGACGACGACGAGGGATTTATTCGGTCGTCGTCTCTGTTCGGTCGGTTGTATTCACAACAAGTCGTCGTCAAGCCCGTCTGTCTCTCTATATCTTTATGATTGAAAACAAACCGCTTCTTTGGAGAAGGAAAACAAAACGCAGAGAAAGTTATTATAAACGGCTGTGTAAAGAAGAAGAATGAAATGTACAAATCGTGAGAGATGGCAGCGCGGCTGCTGCCGAGGCAGCCAACAGTTTCTGTGTTAGGGACAACTCTGGCGCAGAGCGAGAGCCAGAGATAGAAGAAGGAAGGAGGGAGTTGACATTCCTGACGCCGCTGGTGAGCTATACGCGCCACTACGGGTATATGTATACGGTATATACCTACGGTCAGCGCGAGAGAACCGTGCTCTCTCCGCGGGGAGCTCTCTCTCTCTTTCTTTTTGTCTCTGTCTCTCTCTATCTCAACAGTCACCAAAATAAAGACTGAGAGAAGAAAAGAGACATACCATCACTCTATTGCAATTTGAACCTCCCAAAACTATAACTATACCACTAACCGTTCGACCGGACCTATAGCTAGCTCTCTCTCTCTCGGTTATATTTCTACCTACTGAAACGTCTCCTCCCACATCGATCCACGAACCCAACGAATTCATTATGCCACACAGCTAGCCTTTTTTGTCAACATTTTGGCAAATTCCAATCCATTCGTTGGCTTTTTAGTGAACACTTCCAGGTGAAATATCATCAGTCGCCCTCTAGGGCTTTGAAATAAATAGACTATTTGTGAGTCAACCTGCCTATAGAGCTGTAGGCTGACAAATATCCCTCGTGACCGGGCAGACACTCTCTCCCCTCATCTCCGAAAACAAAAAACAAAAAAAAATCCCGGTTGATATGCGGTTGTGGTCCCAACGTGACGCGGACAGCGTTCAGAGAGAGAGACACACACCCACAAAACATTGATGGAAAAAGATGGATTCCCCAGATAAAAAACCTTTACTAAAGAGAGAGAAGGCAAGAATAAGGAATATCTGGAAAAAGAGGAGGCCTGGACGTCCTGTTGTGTATTTTTTCATCTTTTCTTACACAATTCCTTTTTTTCTCTCTTCTCCCAACCATCTCTCGTCGTCGTCTTTTTCATATAATATAGTTTTGTCTTGTTCCATCTCTCCTTTCATTCCACCTATTTCTTCTCTTCTCCTTTTCCCTTCATCTCGTTCCCACGTGCACAGCATCCTGCTGCTGTTGCCTTTCTCTCTCTCTCTCTTTCTCTCACACAAGAGTTGCCGCCACCTTCGCCGCCTCTGCTGCTTCAGCCGCCGCGTTATAGCCGACACAGCCGCGACCGAAGCCGGCACGCCACAACACCACAAGGACCCACGACATGTTACGGCGACATCTGATTAGCAATGCCGAGTGATGACAGTCCCTCGGCGCATACTACATCATCATACCTTACCATCGCTAGCAGCAGACGGGGACGGACGACTCTCGGGATTTTTTCTTCTTCTTCTTCTTCATTCTCTTATTGTCGCGCGTATAGGCTAGCTGAGAGGGCCCATGCCAGCAGATAGCCAAAGACACGCATAGCCGCCTGCTTTGGTTTAGACAACGACAACAGCCGAAGCAACACGTCACGCGACGACTCTTGTGTCTTCCTGTCTCACCCGGACTCTTCTCCTATTCATATAATACCCTCAACCGCACCCCATCTGTTGACTGTAATTCTTTTCTTTCTTTTTTTCTATCTTTTCCTTTTCTCTTTTTTTCTTCTTCTTCTTCTTCGTCGTCTTTTTTTTTATTGTATTTCCGAGAGAAAACCGGAGAGAAATTGGTTGGCATGGGTTTCTTTTCAGCTGCAACACCATTCTGTCGGTTTGTTGACTCTCTTTGATTGCATTCAATCTGCGGCACTCATCATGCGAAGCGCAACGCGTTGATTGCCTCGATAAAAGAAGACGAGGCGAGATCGTATACGGTTCGGATATATAAACTCTATATCGTTTGTTTAAATGCTTTTAATGGCACGCAACACAGCGTCAAATGGTGTGTTTTCTCTCTTAAAGGTAAAAAGAAATTTCTGAATTATTCATGGTGTCCGGGTCAGATGCTGTTGACAGGATGACGTCATCTAGCGATATCAGGTTCTTTTTCTTTTTTCTTCTTCTCTCTCTCTCATTCCTCCTCTTTTTTTTTTCTTTTTCTTTTTTTCCTTCCTTAACCTTCTTGGTTAGATTCCGATCCGGCAGCAACATGCAGACTTTCGTGGCATCACACGTAAAGAAATTTATGTACCGCATTTTTTTCCGAAGGAAGAAGAAGAAGAAGAAGAAGAACTATATAAGAAACAAGAGAGGGCCCAAAGTCCGCGCATATACGGGACAACATATACAAGATCGACAAGCTTTTATGAGCTCTGACATGAGGTTTTTCTTCTTATTTTTCTTGGTTCACCTGAGAGAGTTGAGATGGGCAGGGAGGAGGCGAGGGAAAGATTTGAAGGTGGCAACCACGTGTCGATATAACGGACTGATAACGACAACCACATATACACAGGAAGAAAAGAAAAAAAGAAAAGAAAAAGAAGAACCTGGCGCGCTCTGGAACAACAACATCACAGGAAAAGAAAAGGAATGAAAATAAAAAATAACACCTTAGCCCAAAACCTTGAATAATGGCGTACAAAGTGCACCACCACAACCGCCAGCACATCACTATAACATCACTACTACTACTACTATGTCCAGCACAACATTCCTCTAGAGTGTTTCTGTCCCTTTTTTCTTCTTCTTTTTCTTTTTTTTATCTTATCAGGCCTTTTCGGATGTAGATAAATATGAAAAAATATAGAGACACCTATCCGAGGCCTAGGCTTCTAAAGCAAGAGAGAGAGAGAGCTCTGAAAGACGAGCTATAGGTAGAAATAGAGAGAGGGAGAAGAGCCTATAGAAGGAGACGGAGAGAGAGGGACTTTGACGTTGTCATAGCAACGGCATAAGGTTCATCTACAGCTTGCGTCGATCAGATAAAAAGCGAGAGAACTGCTGCGACTGTCAGGATGATCAAGATGAATCGATTGGAGGCATCAGGACCGGACCGGACCAAACGAAGGGAACATTCCTCGAGCGACGACCGGTGCGCTCGCTAATTGACATCCATCGAAGCGCAGAGAGAAGGACCGGCTCCGTCGCAACGGCGCGCGGATATATTTTATGTAGTCAACTCTTATCTTATATAAATATATAAAGGTTTCGGGTTGTTAAGGACTTGTGGTCGTCGGGGTGTGAACTTGACAACCTTGTCAGATCGAACCTTATTTTTACCTTTTCTCTTTCTTTTTCTTTTTTTTTTCTCCCTCGCTCTCTCGGACGATAGAGCAGCAGCCTATACGTTTTCTCCTTCCAAAAAGCAGTCGAAAGAATAAAAGGGATATAAAATGAAAGAAAAAGACAACAGCAAGGCAGAGCGAAAAGGCGTCAACTTGTCTCCTCCTGATGACGGTGACGCCCGTTATTTCCCTTCTCGTCTTCACTCCCCGATCCCTGTCGCCGATAGTGTTACGCTCCAGCTCGATTTATTATCATTTGGTGAGAGAATAGCTTTATTAGAAGCGAATTTGATATCGGGCTTTGTATTACATCGGACGGCTACCAGCTACGACGGGCAAAGTCGGAAACCACCAACGGCCAACAGTGCGCGTAGGTACTACGTCTTAACCGATATATATATATTCTGCGTTTATATATACAAAGTGCATCGCTGTGTTGCTAAGGTCACTGAAGACGATTGAGCATCGAGCTTTATATGGGCACGGAGGTTTTCTTGATGCCCTAAATGGTTGATGGTGGCGGCGGCATTGCGGCCACAAGCCGGCTATACAGGAAAAAGAGAAGCGTCCGGTTCAATCAAACTTATCTCTATCTTTCTCCGCAAGTTTCCCTTCCATCAACTTTTTTCTTTCTTCTTTTTTTACCATTTTCTTTTCTTCTATTTCTTTCTTTCTTCTTTTTTTCTCTTCTCATTTCTCCTTGTTTAACGGGGAAAATCCGAGCGGGTCGCTTCTTTTTTCGGGGATGCTGCACGCTTATTCGTCTCTGACGGTGTCGGATCGAGTTTCAGCCGAAAGAGAAAAAAAGAAAGAGCCAGGAAAAAGAACAAAGACTAGCGGCAAAACGAAACCGATCCGACTTGTCCATTTATCAGCGCCCGGACCGAACAAAAAGAGGACCGAGAGACGTTAGGTATTAATATATATATATAGGGAACAGATCACTATAGAGTGCTTCACAGAGGACCGCTTCGGCGATGGCGCTGGATTACGTATGCAAGCGCACTAATCAACACGTCGTCCTCGACAAGCGACAAGAAAGAGAGAGAGAGAGAGAGGAAAAAAGAAGTCTAAACGAGAAGACCGTGTTCGGCAAAGTAGAAAATATCCTTGCCACTATTTATTTATTTATAGATGCGTGTAGCGATTGCTGCGCTTGTAACATGGCGTCTCCTCTCTTTCTCTTTTATTTTAACAAGGCATATTCTTTTTCTCGTTTCGGTACACGGCCAAAATAAAGGCCTTGATTAGCCGTGCGTAAATTGAAGATGACGATGAGACGCGCCGTGGATATGAGCGTCGTCACGCTGCCATAATAGCCCATATAGTCGTACGCAAGAAGAAGAGACTCACAAGAGTCGAAGAGAGAAGGCTAGACGTTTTGTTGATTCAACGGCGTTATTCCTACATCGCGCCGCCCGTCCACCGATGGCGAAGAGAGCATTATAGCGGACCACCAAGGTAGATGAGATAGTACGCGCTAGCTCTGCTTCTCTTTATTCTTTCCCTACTCCCCCCTGTTTTTTTGCTCGTGTTTTCTTGGTGTTGATTAACATTCTTCTCGACGTCACATTGCATCGCCCCGGATAAAATACTTAATAATAATAATAGTAACACAACAGCAGGTATTTAGACGGAAAGGAGTTCAACGTGCGCATTTACGACCCTCATCTCTCTCTTTCTTTACTCGTTGTTTAATAAGAAGCTCTTTAAAAGTAACGAGGCCTACGTATTAGTACTCTATTTATTCTTGATCACGGTTGCGCCGGAATTCCTGCCTACGCGCCGGTATGTGTGTTTTTAATCGTCTCTTTCTTTCCCTTGTATACCTCTGCATAGCTTTTCTTTTCTTTTCGGTTACTACAAGATTTTCTTGCTGACTCGGGCCGCGATTTAGATTACGACCATTGACGTATGAGGAATGCGCGAAGCCGTGGGTTCTATTAGAAAAATAGAAGAAGAAGAAGAAGAAGAAAGGCCGTATGAAAACACATCTAATTGGCGTCCTTTCACTACGGCGACTCTGTAGTGTATATACCGTCGTAGTACTGCATGGTGTCTTGTATAGAGCATTGAACAGAGCAGGTATCGAGGGGTCCTCGGCAGCAAACTGCGGGGCTGGCGGGTCTATGGGTACGAAGACCGGCGTTGAGCTAATTGACCGTGACGGTGTGTTGTCAGCCGGATTTGCACGCCACCTTGCCCACCGACAGCGGCTCTATTCAAACAGTTCCTATTCCGCTCTCGCCTACTCCTTCCTTTTGTCCGCCTTTCTCGCCTTCAGAGTTCCTTTTTCCGACTCACCAAAAACGTCCCCTTTTTTCACCGGCCTAGCCTAACCTGAAAAACCGACCGCCCCTCGTCTGCGTAGCCAATTCGATTTCCATTGATTCCCGCGGTTAGCCGAGGAAAGGACAACTAGCTAAGCAGCTAGTCACAACATCGATCCCACGACAATTATCAACGCTTCCACATCCAAATATATATTCTCCATCTCCCCCCTTTGGCTTACTTAATGGCGTACTTACTCGGCTCCTTTATTTTGACTATAGGCCTATAGATGAGTTAGCCGTCTCTCTGCACCAACTTTTTTGCCTTCCGCGGTTTGTAAGAGAGAAAAAAAGGAGAGAAAAACGTGTATTGACTACCGATCGCCGCTAGCTTTTGTGTGCACATTGTATTTATATACAGCGCGACGGCCTCTGACCTGACTGTGTTGGAATCTTTTCACACGGCGTCGCCGACTTCATTCATCTTGCGCCACCTGTCACGGAGACAGGTCGCCGTGGCGGAGGGGCTCCGAGAGGGAAATCGCAACTATCCACTTGTCGCGGCGCGAGACACTTCATTTGTCACACGCTGGCAGAACCCTCTAGCGGCCTACGTGAATCTCCTGAATCTTTTTCCTCCCTCCCGACGAGGCTTTAAAGAAAACACCATAGACACAGCACACAGCACTCTCTATACGGGCAAAAGAAATATATATAAAAAGGAAAAATAAGAAAAATAAGAAGAAGAAAAAAAGAAAGAAGACGAGGGACGACGATGGCATTCTTCTTCTGCCTCTCTCACTCTCTCTCGTTCTCTTTCTAACTTTGACAAAGTGAAGATACCTCGGTGGGGAGTCCTATACTCGTCCTCCACTCCCATCGCAGCTCTGAGAGCAGAGGAAACTATCGAATCAAATATTTTTTCTTCTTCGTCTTCGTCTCTTTTTCGCTTTTTTTTCTCTTCTTTTCTTCTTCGGGGTCCCTTAACGGGCGCCGCCATTTCGACGATGAATGAACCAAGTCAAAGAGAGAAGATGAGAAGATGAAAACGCGCGACAGTGTCAACAATAGGCAACGAACCCACACAGACGCGGACACAACACGGACCAGACAGATACGGCTTGGGAAAGAAGAAGAAAAATACGTGTGTACACCCATGTTTACCTATGCACTCCATCACGGAATATACATATAGTTATGCGTATAATTATATCGGCTTGATTCGAGCCAAAAGGGGAAATTGCTGCTGCTGCTGCTGCTGCCGCTGCTTCTCGGTCTTTATTAAGCCATTGTTGATGATGTAATTCGTGTAATGACCATTTGAAAACGCTGGGCAATAAGTCCTCGGTAATTACCTTTTTCGGGGGCCCTATCGTGTGTAATTGTGTTTGTTTAAAAAGGAACATAATGAATGGGGCGATGTAAAGATGCAGTGTCTACGTATACGACCTGGACTGAACACAACACAACTGGTGAGCCACGAACCCGCCAGTTAAGAGACAAGAATGTGCTCCCATAAGCGAAGAACCCATTTAGAGGGTTGTTTTCAAAGAAAATGGGTTCTTCTTCTTCTTCTTCTTCTTTTTTTTCGGGGATAAAAAGAGAGCATCAACGGCAACAACATCAGCTTAGTAGACATTGGATCAGTTTCGGTTGGTATCAACTCTGTAGTCGAGAAAAACACGGTCGTTTGGCAGTGGCCAATGTCGTGGAAACATGCAAGTCTTCGACACAGACTATTCTACTTTGGATAATGCGCCAAGGCAATGATGGGCCGTATCGTTGTATATATCCCGTATAATAGGAAAGGCACATTATGGGAGGTCCGCGAAGATGCGTATAGTATATAGTATACCTTTTTGGTATCTACAGTGTTGTCTGTGTGAAATGGCAGACAGGAGATAGTAGTAGCTTATAATAGAAGGAGAAGAAGAAGGAGAAGGGTTCTTCTTTTCGCTCCTGTGAGGTCTTGTAATAATATGTGCTTTGAATCTAAACGGGAGACGGGGCTATAGAGGCGGAGAAGAAGAAGAAGAAGGAGAAGAAGAGAGCCGGAACAATTAGCGACGGATAACACCTTTTACCGCGCCCCCATTGAAAAAATTCCCCTTCCGAACGGGCACAGGTGTTGTGTATGTTTATCTCTCTAGCGAGTCCGAGTCAACAACATCCTCCTGTCGACAAAAGAATCCTTTTTTAACGACTCCGACGGCAATATATCGGAATCAAGTTTAAATGGTGTTACGTTGATGCGGCCAAATAACTAACGGCGGAGAGCCGGTGCTGGAGATTTGCTATTGATCATTAAAATTCTCTTATCCAATTCCTGACATTCTCACCTTTTTAGATCGTGCAAGATTCGGGGTGTGTGGTCCCTTGTCGCATAGGGGAGAGAAAGAGAGAGAGAAAAAAAAGGTGCGCGATCGGATTGCCGATTGAGCCGTGTTAACATATGCGCAGCACACACATCACGCTCGTGGCATCAAGCAAGACCGGTCCTGCACTATTCCGGACTGTTGAACTGCGAGCGAGAAAAAGAGAAAGAGAGAGAGAAACATTGAGGCGTCGTCGCGCTCACGGTGTTTATCCATCAAAGATAATCGGGCGCGCTGGATATCTGGAAGGTATTTGTCCCGTCCCTTATCAACGTACGTAAATCTCCGGACGGACAAAACGCGTGGCATTCTTCGCTCTATTCCATCGATTTATCCCCGCCGCGAATCGACGACTGGAAATCCCCTAGTTCCTTTCACTTTGGAACACTCAAAGAGTCTCACCTCCATGCTCTAATCTCTTTACTGGTTTGTCTTATACTGGATCAGTTAACGATTCGTGTCACATTTTTTTGGGTTCGAATTGCGGTTCTTTGGCGCCGTCTGATTCGACGACTAATTACACGACCAAATTCTTTTCAACCAGTTCATCGCGTTTTCAAAAATTGAAGGACATCGTAGATAAATGTTTCGCGATCTGACCTGATAACTATTGTGAGCCAGCGACAACGAAAAGGTCAAATTCTGGTGACCTTTCATCTCTTTTGAATAATTGACTGTCAGCGATTTTCCTACGAGTAAAGTTCAGTGCACTTATTCATTTCAACGTTGGGCGATTACAGCTGCGGTTATTTAGCCCACCAGGTTCAAACGACCAAATTTTCTTCGTGTTCTGTTTGAAATCTAAACGAGCTCTTTTATCTGGAATCTTTTAACGACGTCAAAGTCAGCCTTCAATGATAACGAGTGTACGAAACCGCTTTGGTGAATGTTGTGACAAAGTTGTTGAATTGCCTTTACGGTGATCTTGATGGCAACTTGGGCTCTCGGTAAAGGTAAAAAGCCAAGGGAAAAACACGGATGGACCTTTTCGGAGCCATCGCCAGTGACTGACTATATAAATATATATGTATCGTTTCGTCGTCCTTTTTTTTTATTTTTATGGGTCTTGTGTAAATAAAGCAGCAGGTCCCCAAAAACGCGAAGGCTATGGGAAACAATGACTAATTGATTGCTAATAAATCGCCACGAGGCCCTCAAACACTCACTTCCCTCTCGTTTACCTGTACGAGCCAAATAAGTTAAGAAGAAGAAAGAAAAGCCCAAAGAGAAAGATTGGCAGAATAATGAGCTGTCACCACCACTGCAGGCAGACGAAAGGAAATAGAAACAAAACTAAGTGAAAAAGAGAAAGAAGAAGAAAAGATGCTTATTGTTAAGAATAAGAGGACAAGAGAGGAGAAGAAAAAAGGAAGAAACGAAACTGCCGTTTAACTTTTCTTTCTGTCCAGTCATTATAGACAAAGGAGAGAACCTGTGGAGCTCGTAAATCACCATTCGTATCTCATAAGGACGAGGACCGAAGAAGAATAAGACGAAGAATACGACAAACATCAGCCATGCTGTGGCGACAAGACAGAGAGAAACGGAACTGTGTTGCCCCAGCCGCGATGATTGGGGACTCGTGTCGCGTGAGTCCCACAGCTCTTCGTGTCACGCACTCGGCTTTTTTTTATTTGGTTATTTTGTGACTTGTTTTCTTCCCTTTGTGGCTGTCGATTATTGTCGAATGGACGCGCATCAATCCGCGCACCTTTCCGGCATAACTCATCTATCTACAAACAAGTCCTTATACACTACCACGGGCTAGTTGGATACCGTAGTTTCTTCTCGTCCCAGCAGCGGCGCCAAGCAGGGGGGTTTCCTATGTATAGGCAGGAGCAGCAGCAGTCGTGGAGGAAGTTGCCGTGAGAAAATCCAACGTCACCTGATCCCAAACCTTCCTCATCTACGCGCAAACGTTAGGGGGCGAAAAAAAGGTGAAAAAAGGGCGAAAATGGAAGAAAAGGAAAAGAGAAAGATGGAGCACGTAACGTCGTCGCACAACAATCCGGACATTGTGCTCCGTCCATTCAACACCTGATATTTCCCCCCACGGACGATGTGTCTCTTCTTTTCTTCCGCATCCGAATAATAGAGAAAAGAAGAGCCAAAGCGTTGGGTCTTCCTCCTCCGCATTTCTATAGATTCGACTGGTGAATTCAAGTGATGCAATGTACGTGCGTTATAGATTCGGTATTACAAGTCGGTGGAAATTTATTGATCTTTTTCTCTCGTTTCTGTAGGTCCTTTCTTCTTCTTCTTCTTCTTGGGTCCCCTTTTCCTCCTCCGTTTTGGGTTTTTTTGAGAAAGTTGAAGGGGGCAGAGAAGAAGTGAGGGCTCTTCGGCGCCCTCCTGGTGTTGGGTGATGACAGCCCATTCATTCGTTTCGTCCCCAGGTTCTAGCTGGTCATCAACTCTTTCTCCATATACCTCCTCCATTTCTCGCTCTCTCACACACACTTCTCTTTTCTATGAAAACCTTATTCGCTGGGAAAAAGAAGAAGAAGAAGAGCCATAGCGCTGTATCTATAAAAACACATATATTCTCCTGCCGATGAATGTGAACCAAGAAAATCCCCACTCCACCATCAACACGCAGCGCTCCTCGTAATTCTCCACACACACACACACACAAAAAAGAAGTATTAAAGAATAAGAGGACAAGGTTATTTCTCCTATGAGTAAGCACGTCTTCTCCAGTATTTAAATATTCGGGAAAAAAAGAAATAGATAAACATGACACTCGAGAGAAGATTCACTTGTCCGTTCGTCTCTATTCATTACGCGCAGTTATCGTCCCCCCCCCCCCTTCTTTTCAGATTTATTCATTACGGGTGACATGTGCGGTATGCAACGCACGGCAGGTTTTTCCAAATGGAAAATTTCTACGTATCTTTTTTTTAGTAAAAAGTGACATATGTTACAATTTTTTTTTAATGTTTGAAAGATCAGGCAGAGCGGTCGTATATCCCTAGTTATGTACATAAACGACTTGGCTTGAATTGAAGAGGGTCAGACTTGGTATAAAGTAGGAAAGGATGAAAACATCAACCGCGCGCGGGTCGACTGGTTTTTTTTTCTCTTTTAAGGGTTCGAGATATTTTTTTCTCTCTTTTCAAAATGACGTAGACCTTCTATATAGAGAACCAAAAAAAAAAATAGAGGGGAGAAATTTTCACCCCCTTTCCCTCCTGCTGATGTGTTTAATAATTCATTTGCGGGTTTTGGAGGAATAGAGATAGAAACAGAGTCATTATGCAATGCCTGACATATTTCTAGGAGATCGCCCAGATCGCCTGCCGAATTTCCCAGATTCAGGGCTATTTTCTGCATCCGTGTCTCAAAGCAAGGAGATGCGGCCAATGTCTTTGCGGTAACGAACGAGCGCAGAGGACGACGACTTTTGTGGAGATTTGAGAAAACAACGAACGGTTCATCGCATCTTTTGATGATGGCGCATCGCCCGCTGGGTATTATACTGCTCTTGTTGGGCTGAGCGAATAAAATCGTGAAGAGAAGTGCTTTTCTACGCCACACACGGCGAATCTCGTCGCTCGTAATGCAATCAAGAACGCAAGCCTTTTTTTTTCGTTCTTTTCTTTCTCACTAAATAATGACCTGCCCCCAGTGGAAACAAGCGGCCACATTACGGTGTTTAGATGGAATGGGCGGCGGCGCCTTGCAACAGAACTTTCCAAACACGTCTATACAAGAACTATATATATATATATATACTAGTAATAGTATTAGCAGCCTGAGCTATATATAATAATATATATATATAAACACAACTGCTGGTGCTGCTGCGCGGGAACCGTTCGAGCGTCTCATTACAGCCATAAATCCCCTCCTCATCCCACCGGCAACACCCTCAACTCTTGAAAAAATCTTTTTAATTGACTTAATTGACCAGCGCTGTTGGTGGTATACAGTTTCCCTCTCTTCTCTCGAGTAAAAAGAGATCCGAAAAAAAACACACCTATCAACTCTTTCTACAAACAATCATTAACGCGTTTTTAATCCCGTAGGGAGATGGAGAAGTCCCATCTGCTCGATTCGATCAGAAATCAATTACGAAAAAAAAGTTTCAAAAGGAATTTTTTTAAAATGATGGATATATATATACTATTAGTGACGAAGTTTCATTTTGAATTCAGTGAGAGAAGATAGAAGATTTTTAAATAGTTGCAAATGTATTCAGTTCGGTTCCATTCTTGTTTGGTGTATTGACACCAGGAACCCCCACAACAGCTACAGAAGAAAAAAAATGGAACGGTTCCCTCCAGATGAATGAGGGAAAATCAGCAAACCGTTCTTTTGTGTGTCACTTCGTCGTGCCGTTTTCTCCTGCGTTTCTGAGAGCCCGCCGGTTCGAAAACTGCCGTGGCGCATTTTCAAGCGGGGCCCGGCCTCTTGAATGGAAACTATTGAATTATACTTCTATTTTGTTGACGACGGCACTGACACTCTTGTGTCGCGACTTCACCATCTCTACCACACCAAGTCTTCAAGGGGGTTTGGTGGCTGACATCGGTGTCATCGGTCATGGGCGATCAAAAGAGGCAGTTGACGGCCGCATTGACATCCAAACGTCAACCGTTTATATACACAAGGACCTTATAGTCATACCGTACGGCCCATACGATATATCTACCACACACGTCTAAACTATACAAAACAAACAAAGTGTCGCTATAAGAAAACCATGAGAAATCAGCTGCGCTTTTAGGCGCATCATATTTCCCTCCTCCTATCTCATACGACTATTCTTCCAATATGCAGAAATGTTTTGGGTTCGACCGCTGGGAAGCCGTCGAGGACGAGAAAAACACACTTGATCCATTCAAACGTCAACGCGCGCCATCTGTTCGCCGTTGTGGAATGTCTTGCGAGTCCTACGACGCGGCTGACGACGACGGAAAGGACACGCGCGCGCGCAGACAAAAGAAAGAAAAGAAGAAGTCTAGAGAAGAGAAGAGAAAAAAGTGTTTGTGTGTAGACATGGAAGGAGATGACGTATATTTTCGGCTGCGTGTGCAGAGGCAGCCGAAGGAAGCGATGGCGGGGGCCGATGCGATAATGCGTCGAGCGTCATCGTTCAGCATCAGCCGGCGCGACGCGGGTCCGCGCGTCGCTGGGGCATCGACCTATCACATCATCACCCCGTCGTGTCGGGCTGCCGATTGGTCGCCGGCCAAACCCCTCCCATACGAGTTCCGTGCCCACCTACCGTCCGTCAAACCGTCCACCGCTACCTCCCCTTCGAAGTCTCTTTCTCCCCCCTCGCACGGCCCCGCCCCATTTTCTCTCTCCTTCCCCTGCCTACTACCTTACCTATTTCCGAAGATGTCCGGGCAAGTCCCGCGGACGGCTCAGCAGTCTCGGCTGCCGCAGTAGCCGCACCAGTTCTGCACATCGTTCAATCCCGCTCCCGGTTCTTTTTTGTTGTTGTTGTTGTGGTTCTCCCGCGATTGGTTTCTCCTTTTTTACTCCTCGCTCTGTTAGTTCCAGCGCTGATTTATAACCGAGTTGTTCATTCCATTTGCTCTTTGATTCGTGCCGAAGATCGTTTGTTTTTCAGCACATCCGCGGAATTCAATTGGCGGTAGCAAAAGGTTGTTTCTTGAATTCGATTCAAGTGAGTCGAAATGCTGCCAGTGAGTGCCAGCGACGACGTGGGCGGTGCGGCCGTCCAACAGAGGCAGCAGCAGCAGCAACAGCAATTCCTACACGGACAACATTCGAGGTCAAAGGGCAATTTCTCCATCGCCGCCATTATGGGCCATCACCTGGCTCACGAATCGCGGCCTTTCCAAATGGAGGAACACTCTCCCTCGCCACCCAGAAGTCTCCGTCGCTCGTCCGTCGATCCGTCGCCAGGTAAGTTCTGAAATTTCCAATCGATTTATAGAAGAAATTGGTTAATGATTGGACCTACAAAAGATTCAGAAAGGGCCATGAAAGAAGACTTGGTCGAGGAAGAAGACGGACAGTCTTCTCTGACCGATCACGAAATCGACGTCGAGGACTTGGACGAAGGCGACGACGGGATTCACTCGCCGGGTAAAAGTGCGAGCGTTCATCATCGCCATCGTCATCATCACCAGGGGAATCACTCGACGATTCGATCGTTCAAGGAGGAGGAAGAGGAGGAGGACGAAGAAGTTTTGGATAAGGAGGACGGCGAAGAGGACGATGCGCCGCCGGTCGGTGCATCCGTCAAACCGAAAAAGAAATCGGGGAAGAAATCAGGGAAATCGAGCGGCAGCGGCAGTAGCGGCTCGTCATCCAGCTCCAATCCGCAAATCAAGCCCAAGTGCAACTGCGACCAGCTGCGACTCGTCGACTGCCACCTGGAGACCAAGGAACTTTGGGACAAGTTCAACGAACTGGGCACCGAGATGATCATCACGAAAACCGGCAGGTCAGTCTTGGCTCATCAAGTTCAATTCCGCCAACAACGGCAACAAATAACAACTATCGAAACAACACGATTTTTCAAACAACAACAACTGGAAAACAAGTCGTCCGTCCCAGCGCGCATTCCGCTTCACGGTCTCTCACGGGTGAACCGTGTCTGTAAAATCCCTATAGTCACTTGCATGTTGTTTCACAATTTCGGTGTGCCGATGCGATATCCTCGCGAGAAATCTTCCCGTCCGACCTGTAGCACGCAAAGGGTAAAGGGTATATTGAGACAGATGGGTTATCCGTTACGTATAGGTGCTATACGGTATCAGTTGGATCGAAATGTTGGTCGACAATCCAGACAGAAGATGTACAGATCTTTAACATCCCCAAACCGGTCAGCTGGGGAACAATTACATTTCGGCTCTTATCTTGAATTGGGAAATGTTTGTTTCATCGACGAACCCGATCCTTAGCATTCTTTCATGCGATTTCGCGAGACTTTTCGATAAAGAAAAAACAGAAATGAAGAATAGAGAACAGTGTAGAGCGGGTCGAAGAAAGAGATGGAGGGAAAAAGGCGACGGAAGGTATTCGGGGCCGAGTGCCAGGAGCATCCCAACATCCCTTCGGCGGCGATGATCTATATATGATAGATAGGTTCCTAACTGGGAGGTCCCTAACGAGTAGACGACGCGGGTTTCGGATGCGCAACATCTCACCAAGGCGGCCAAAAAGGATCGCTGTGTATGTTGGTCTTCAGATGACAACAAGTGCACACGCCATGCAAGCTCTCTGCGTGTAGCCTACGAGCTGCGGCTGGGTGCTGAGGGGCTGCCCTAGCGCCTGACTATTTCCGCCTGTTGAAAGACGACTGTCGTTGCCGACCCGATGGCGCATTCCACCCGCCGGCGCGCTTCTCCACCATCCATCCCGCCCGCCAGAGATAGTTTTGTGGGGCCAGCAGACTCTCGTCGCTGGCCGAGAAAAAAGAAAATGGATATAGTTTATGTGGCTTAAATAACTTTGAAAGTATGCGGCCGGCGCCTTATGCTCCCGTAAGACGCCCAGCATCAGCGGAGAGAGCTCCACCAGCATCAACCCATCATCTCGTCGTGCCGACACACACAAGTCCTATGTCCTATCCCGAGCTCGGGTACTAGGGTACTATATAGCGGCTTCACCGCGATTCGACTACAGTAGACTATATATTTCCTTTTTGACACGATGCCCAGATCGCGCTGTCAACTGCCCGTGTCTCTGCTCTATGGGTATTTCTGATATAGTGACAGCGGGGCAACATACCTGCCATCACGCTCGCAGAAAATCTTCTTATTGCTAGCGCTAGAGTCTACTATCCTTTTTGCCGTTGTTGCTCCGAGGGGCTTTTCGCTACGACGTGTGGCGACGCAGACATTAGAGATATTATGCCATGGCAACACCTTAACATTCATTTACCAACGCGTTTTGGTATTTAAGAATCGTCCCTGACTTTCTTTTTCTTTTCGTTTCTTTCCTTCCTTTTTGAACGATCGCGTCCAACGTGTTGATGACGATAGGCGAATGTTCCCGACGGTACGCGTGACATTCTCCGGAGCGGCGCTGATGGCCGAGAGTTCGCAGCAGCAACAGCAACAGCGGGCCAGCGATTTACTGATGACCCACCCGCACCATCCGCTAGCCTATCACCATCATCACTTACAGCAGCAGGCGACCCAACAGCAGCTCATGCAGCAGCAGCAGGCCGGCCAGACGAGCCGAGTGCGCTATTTCGTCATGTTGGACGTTGTGCCGGTGGACAGCAAGCGCTACCGATACGCCTACCATCGATCATCGTGGCTGGTGGCCGGCAAAGCCGATCCGCCCGCTCCGGCACGTCTCTACACCCACCCGGACTCGCCGTTCACACCCGACCAGCTTCGCAAGCAAGTCATCTCCTTCGAGAAAGTCAAGTTGACCAATAACGAAATGGATAAACAAGGACAGGTAATAATAAACTAATTCCGTTCGCTTTCATTCACGCCAGGCCTACCCCTAATAATGGCACGCGTGCCCGCAACAATAGACTTGACGGGGGAGGCGAAACGGAGTTAGGGGTGGAAAACAAGAAATCTCGCTTTGTGTTTCATCGAGCGACGGACGTAAAAATAGATGGGCGCACGCACCGAGCGTTACACCGACGGCGCGGTCGCGGTATCTATTATCCTGATGTAAACGAAGCCTTTGGCGCGGAAACCTAATAGCTTCAACGGCGGTTGAAAGAAGTGCGTCGCGCGGAGGAGGGGGTTCGGGGGAGGTGACGGAAACGCGGGGAACGAGCTGAAATGTCACGTCATCCGGAATTGTCTCTCCTCCTCCCTCCATGAAGATACGTAGCAGTTACATCCCTCCTCCCCCTTCCCTCACTTATTCCGTTCCTTCTTCCAGTCGACAGTGACGGCCGAGTGTCTAGTGTCGTACTGCACAGCAAAAGACACCGGATGATTAAGTGTCACTTTGGCTCAGCGGTGCCAACCTCATTACGGAGTTGGTCGGTCCCATATATACCAGAGCAGCTATACTAGGCTACTGATGTCGAAAGAAAGAGAGAAGAAGAGATAAGTTGATGACCGGACACACGTTGCAAAGCAAGTGAGCGGAAAATAACGAGCTGGTGTCTCTTTAGCCCTCGCCGCACAAGGAGAGGCTGCACGGCACAGCAGAGTAGAGCAGTTATGTACCCCATGCTGTACCACACTACCACGGGCATACTAGATGCATGTGGGTGGATATAAATAGGCCCACCCTCAGCTGCTGGCGCGCCTCTCAACACGGGTGGTCTTTCTTCCTCTCCAAATTTCTCTAGTTTTTTTCTTCAGCCTCTCTCTCTCTCTCACTTTTTGGCTATAGCTTTAACCTTTGAACCCCAGCAGCACTCCATATATCGACCCTCTTCGCTCCCCCCTTTTAAATGTGACAAATTGGATGAAACCTCATCCGTAAAACTTCCGGTTTTGGAAACAAAGTGATCGTTTTGTTCTTGGAAAGATTTGGAAGTTTATTAAAACGAATGTGTGTTTGTGATGGGGGATTTTCTAGATCGTCTTGAATTCGATGCATCGCTATCAGCCGAGAGTGCACCTGGTCCGACGGATGGAAGGTGATACGAGTCGACCGATCGTCGATTTGGAACGAGAACAATTCCGTACCTACGTCTTTCCCGAGACGGTTTTCACGGCAGTGACGGCCTATCAAAACCAGCTGGTAAGTGCATCATGCTGTCCGTCGTCCAACCGGTTAGACGAATAGACGCTATCCGACCTTTTTCCGCGTCGCTTGTTTGAAGTTCTCTTATTGTCACCTCTTCCGCGAAGTGACAAAGTCACTAGTTGGAATGATTTCATCTTTCATCTGTCGTCTGATACAGCAAGCTTACTTTTCTTGTTGTCGTCTTGGGGAGAAATGCATATTCAACGGACGATCCTTTTCCATTTTAGATAACGAAGCTAAAGATCGACAGCAACCCGTTCGCCAAAGGCTTCCGCGACTCTTCTCGACTCAGCGACTTTGACCGGTGAGTTTCTCTTCTCGTCCGGCAGCGACTTATCAACTCTTCTATTTCTCTTTTTCTTTCTTTCTTTCTTTCTTTCTTTCTTTCTTTCTTTCGTTATTCCAACGGAATTAAAAAAAGGAGACAAGAGAAAAACAGAAAATTAGACACGCACGGTCCCCTGATTAAAGAGAGTGCTGCATACTACTACTGCTATATAAGCTCAAACTAGGAAGAAGAAGAAAAAAAAGAAAAGTTTAAAACGCATAGAAAGCGTACAATATTAGGCCACTTAACGACCATCTGACACGATACCAATTCATTATCCGTCCCAACGTCTACGCACCGGGCTGAGAGAGCTGCCCTTTTTTATATTTTATCTTTATAACTGCCGAATAACCACACGGTGCGTTACTAGACGGGATGTTTGTTAGCATGCCAAGCTGGCCGGCTGCTGCTGTAGTCGCAGCAGCAGTAGTTACACATTTCTCGGCTCTTGAGTGTAGGCTAATGAAGCCAACGGCCGCGTCGCTTCAACATCTCGCAGTGTGGGCGTTTATCAGTCCCAAGTGTTAAAACTGCATCGTCAAATGGCACCATCAACTCTGCCAGCGTGAACCCAGCGTCGAGGGCCTCCAGTTGTCCGAGCTTTAAAACAATTTCCACCGGCCCGTTGGCTCGCACACCGACCCAGGTGCAGCTGGGAGTTGGCTAATTAATTGAACGCTCCTCTCTACGAGCCTCTCTGCTCGGAGCACGGCTGTTGGGAAAACAAAACACGTCCCTCTATATGTGTTGATGATGAGCGTAATAAAAAAACCGTAGATTTTGAAGAAGGCACGGGAGGTCTCGAACGATGTTATATATAGATAGATAATCGGGCGGCGTCGAGACTCTGCCGGCCCGAACAAGCGGCAAAAAGCATCGGGGCAGTATTAGGAGGAATAAGACGGCAAATGGCCTATACATGTGTGATGTGGACCGCCGACACGAAACAGCTCATAAATTGCGAGCTCATTGGGCCTAACCCAAAATCATGGAAGATGAAGAAAAGGCGCGCGAAGTTTTTCAATTACCCGAAGAGGTGGGATCTGTACGAATAGTGTTCAGGACAACCGTATATGTAGAACCGGGCCATCACACTCCCGAGTCGGCAGCGATGCTCTGTAATTAAGTCGCGCTCTCACTCACCATAGAGATCGCCGCAGCATCACTTTCGAGCCTTCTCTAGTGCTTCAATTATCGCTGTGGCCAGCACTCTCTCTAGGCCATTTCGTAGGCTAGTTAGAGAGATCTAACCCGAAGCTATGATTTATTTTTTTAAATACCTCAAATTTGGGGGAATAAATTCTCAAATTGAAAATGATTCAACAGGGACGGAATGGACGGAATGGCCGACTACATTCGAGCGCCGTCGCGGATGTTCCCAGACGTTTCGGATTTCGAGGCGGGATTTCTCAACAGCGAGAAAATGAGGAGTTTAGGCCTGCACCATCCGCACAATCAGCATCCATTTGGCTCGCCAATCCATCCGCAACACGCACACAATCCTCGCCTGCCGCCGATGCCACTGGCCACGATCCAGCAGCATTTGTTCGCACTCCAGCAGCGGACCAATTCGTACCCGGTGATGCCGTCTCCTTCGGCCTCTAACGCTAACGGAGGAACTGGCGGAGCTTCTGCCGGCGGAAACAATAACCAGCTATTGCCGATACCGTTCCCGCACCACTTGCTGTCGCAGTGGACGCTGGCCGCCGCCGCCGGATTCGGTTTGAACCAATTGGGATTGTTCGGATTAGGAAGTTTACCCGGTGCTGGCCTGGCAGGACTTCAGCAGCAGCAGCCGGGCGTGAATCCAAATGCATCGATATCGCCTCCCCAGTCAAGTCGACAAGCAAGTCCGATGGCCACGACTACGCCGCCAACGCCGACTGTGACGGGATCCGTCGCTCACCTGCCTTGCCTGACGGGCGAGAGAGCCGAGACGACGACTGTCTCGAAAAGCCACAGTCCACCGCACCGCCACCACCGATTTAGTCCCTATCCGAACATCAACATTGGTAGTAAGAACGGGGCTGTGAACCACTCGGAAGACCCGTCGGAACGTTCCCCTGCCTCGGCCAGTTCAAAACTGACATTTGATAAATGAACGGAGGAACAACAACGGCTGCTCTTAGAGCAGCTAGGAGAGAGCAGAGAGAGAACAAACGTCTAACAGATGAAGAAATGATGATATTTATTGTTCTGCTCGACATACCGTAACGACGTGACATGACAAGACGTTTGCTGGCCCTTGGTCATCGACCGACTTTGATTATTATTGACTCTCGTATCGTTTGGGTCTTTCACCTGCCGACTGTTTGTTTGTTTGTTCCTTTTTTCTTTGGAAATTTTCACTACAACTTCAATGTTACTCCCATTACGATGGATGATTTCCTTTTATTTTTCTCTTACAAGTCGGCTCTTCGTGTTGATACGTATACACAGTTACACACACAAAAAAAAGAAATATATAGTTTAAATATCTCGCCGTGTTTGAAAATCGTTGTTTGTTGGTTGCTATGTCCTCCTCTAACACGTGGTGGTGCTCCCCTCTTTCTTTTTCCAAAAATTCTTTTCGCAGATTTCTTTTTATTTCTCTTAATTTCTCTCTATTTCGGCCTGCTCTGCTTTCTCTATCGCGCCTGTACAGTCCTTACACAATTACACACACTGAATGGCCCGTCTCGATGTTATTTATTCAGAATGTATACAGCCAATCGACTCCAAATAAAAATTTAATCGAAAGACAACTTGCGTCGTCTTTTAAGAAAACACTATATATACGTACACAAACATTTCACGTTTCAAGGTACCTGGAGACTATAACATTAAAGATTAAGAGGCAACTGTTTTTTTTTTTTCCTTTTCAATTTATCACGAAGAAAGCTCTTTAATTTCACTGTGGCTTTTCCACATGTTTTATGGATCAAGCGCCGCTAGCCAAGTGAAAACTTTAGTTCCTTCAACCCCGCGCGCCCTTTTAGTTCATAAAAGAAATGATTATGAAGCTCATTGTTCACTTCCTGCGAAAGATAAAGACGTCGGAGCTTTCTCATCGTAATCAATTGTTAAATCAAGACATTGATTAGCTTACATTCGAATTATTTGCAGAGAGCAATTCAGTAATTATGGTGGATGTCATCGCAAATCAGTGAACGCGCTCTGCAAATACCGGCACGATGGAATAGACACCTGGTGAAAATAATAGAGGAAACAATCAAACAGCCTGGCACTATTACAATAAGCAATGTTTTTGCCATTTGAGTTTGTCCGCAAAGTTATTCTCTGCTACTTTCAGGCAACAAAAGGGAGTAGCTGGCACCCAATCATGAAAGCCGATACTTACCCACATATTGTGATCTCACGAATTTTTGGGTTGGGTTTTCAGCTGTGAGGTTTTTATGAACATTAAGCTATATGGGAGCGGGCGGTGGAAACATAAAGGGAAAAGCGGCAGAATAAAAAATACGCCCAGGTGACACGGACACATTTTTGTAGTGTACACTTTTGATGGGGGCCTTGTGGTAAATATTACGGCAGCGAGCGCGATGGCGTATCACAATTAACCCGACTATTGTGTACAGGCGCGCGCCGCATTACCGATACCACGATTTTCCGATCTCGAGACTTCTCCCTCATCGGGCCGCGTCGTGGACTTGTGTACAAGCCACGGGCATTAGAAATATGTGGGCGCGAAAAAATTTTCAGCTGATTCACCGCCTAAGCGATATCGCGATGAACCCACCCTCCTCTCTCTCTCTCTCTCTCTCGATGCTACCTTGTGGCTGCCGACCAATCAATTACTTCAATTTCTTTTTCTACCAGCTCCGGGTGCCAATTAGAGTCGGTATTGTTGTGACGAGAGAGTGCGATGGCCATCGTTCCTCTTTCTCTCCGGTCGGACGGCTCATCCGGTGCCTAACTCGCGCGCCGCAATAGCTATACAGCAGTTTATATACACGTACGTACATTTATACAACAACAACAAAAACATCGCAGGCACAAAACTTATATGTGTGTGATATTACAGCAGGGCATTACGACACGCAGCCAGTCTGGTGATCGACACCAACAACAATAGAATAGACAGAAGAATAGGAGAAGAAGAAAGAAATGAAAAAATATATATAAATTCTAATGGTGTAAACTTTCACCAGAGAACTTTGCGGTATCCATTTACGATGAGTGCGGCTTTTTTTTCTTTTTCTTCTTCTTCTTCTTTCTTCTTCTTGTAGCTGCCACACTCCCACAACAACGACAACAGCAGACAATCAACTCATCACCACCCAATAAAGCAGCTCGTCCAGTCTCATTACAACTCTTTGTACTCGCGAGCCCAAATAACTGACAACTGCCTCACCCACCTCCGTTTCTTTCTCACCGCGAATGTCTGTGTGATATGACAGCACGCAACGGTGTTGATTGTGTTATATACACCTTGCTCGTGATCGAGTAGAGTGAAATCATTTAATCTATTGTTGCTCCTGTTGCCGTTGTTGTTGTTGTGCTGGGCGCCCACTATACCGAGATGTGTTTGTGTGAGCATGTTGTGCGTTGTTTACCCCCCTTCGGTGTAGTAGTGTGGGCAAAGAACTCGGTCGACCCTCCTTCGGCTAATGATCTTTAATAGCGCCAAGGGAGGCGGAAGCTGGTGCTTCAGAGCCGCGAACTCCGGAAGTCATCCGTACCAGAGTGTTTTAAAAGGAAAGAAAACAACGAGGAAAAATTTAAAAAAAAAAGAAAAAAAAAGGTTTTGAAAAAATGTTGCTGAGCCCCCACACAAGCATTCAGACAGGCAGCCCGTGGACGAGAACAGTTCGCAGCAGCTCGTTCTCGGTATTGGGATAAGGGGAAAGAATAAGTATGTAAATATAGCCCGTTGTCTCAGTGTGTGTGTGTGTGTGGCGTAGGCGTCGGCGTCGGCGGTCGTCGTCGAGACTTGACACTCTTTGTCAAGCGTGACGCGCGCATATTTTGTCACGCCATCCCTTCTCATCTTTGGCTTTTTGCTTCTTTCTCTTCCCTCCGTTTTAGCTCCATAGGCTCCCCATGCTATGTCAGACCGGTACTAGGGGTATATGGACGGTATTCGGTGTATACAGAGCCTTGAAAATCGCGCTGTCGTCTGACGAAGAGTCGACGCCGCCGCCCAAGACGTGCCACCCAAGTTAGAAAGAAAAAAGGGAAACAAAAAATAAAATAAAATAAAAAACAACAACAACTCACCAAAAAGGCAAACGAAACAAAAACAGATTTAGCGTTTTGAATTATGGCCGAATGTAGCGCGCCAGAGTGTCATTCCAGATTCGGTTCAAATCAACGAGTCACGCCGATATGGTCTGATCAAATGCGGGCGATGGATAATGGCCAACTCATCATGGAATGCCGGCCCGGTCCCTGTCAAAATGGCGTCACGAATGCATGTAGCAATAACTTCATAATTACTGGGACATTTTTCCAAAAGTGATTGTGGGCTACCACAACAGTCGTTGCGGTATTTCGGGATAAGCAAAATATTGGTCCTAGATTGAATGATGAGCCGGAGCCGTCGAACGGAGCAAACGTTCTCATTGATAAAAGAAAGAAAAAGAGAGAGAGCTGTTGAACGACATCTTCCTGAAACTGTCTGGCCTCTCTTATCTGATGCTCTGCCGTCGTCGCTAACGAACTCTGTGTGTTGGCTGATTACGACCTCCTCTCTTCCTCACACTAGCTGTCCCGTCTCCTCTTCTCTTCTTCCCTGTTGCATATATAGAAAACAATTCAAGGAAGACAGCAGCAGCAACAAAAAGGACTGGCGCGCGGTCGTTAGCCACCCGATGACAGACAAACGATTCCTAATTACATATCTCTCTGAAAGGAAGAAGAAATAAAGACGACACACACACGCACAACAAAAAAGAATAAGCGACAGTAGATCTATATATGCGTGGGGTGGAAAGACATTCTTGCTGTGCCTGCCGGTGTATATATATACATACTACATATACATATAGATATACCTATATACGTTAGAGCTCTATATGTTGCATTGCTGCTGACTTTGGCACGTCGCGGGCCGCATGTCGTCAAACTAGCGCACTCTCACTCTCGCGCCGTCGCGCCCCGGCTCGACACCCTACCAACCATCATCAAGGCATCTGGCCATTGCCAAGACAGTCGGCTATATTCTGTTGCAGTATATATACGAGCTAGGCACCCATTATTTAGAGTTGCGACGACTCTCGTCCTGCTCTCCTACCCTTTTCTTTCTTTTCTTCTGGAAACAATTTTGACGTTCGTTAATCAAAGTCATCGGGACCTCTTTCTTCCCGCTCTCCTCTTTCGGATGTATACATATCATCCGCACGAGAAGCAGTGGACGTGTAAATCATTCCCGTCTGATTTATGTAGGCTGATCTTGTATTCAAGAAAACGATGCACAGGATGGAGGAATCCAAATGGAAAACTCTCCAAATCGGATGGACAGCAGTTAGAAGAAGAGCTAACTGCTGTCGAGGCGATGCGCCGTCAACCGTCGTCACTTGAGACTCTCTCAAGGCAAGTTTGAACTACGGTGTCAAATAATTATGTATCAAAATCAAAGGGAGAAAGAAACCAGTTACACAACAAAAAACACATCGATATAGGTTCTGTTGTAGGGGAGAATTGTCAATGGATTTATCTCATTATAGTGAAAGCTTGTCGCATAATAAAACATTGAGAAAGGATATTATATGAAACCAACTGGTTTTATGCAGTAATAGACATGTAGGTCGAGGAGCAACTCTTACCAGTAAATTATTTTTCGTTGAGTAAAAAGGTTTCGCTGGAATTGTTTCTAATTCAGAGATCAGGGTTTCATTCTGGGAATTCTTTATTTCCGCCAGATTACGTACAGTATATCTACCATACGTACAATCATGCGAATTTTCATATGCTGAATTGGTTAAATATTTCTTTTAACTCACCAAATTTCTATAACTCACGGGAGGATAGCCCAACGTTTTCTCATCACACTGAAAGCGTAATAAACGTAATACGTACAATTTTGGGGACTTCCGGGGTCTCTTGTGTAGGATGAAATCGTTCTCTATAACGCTTCAGTTGGTTGGATTACCTACAACTCATTGTCATTTAACACGTAGAAGACGTATCTCACCTTTTTCCACATTTCTATCTATCTTATTATAAGGGGTCATGTGTCAAAAATCTGTCCAAACTCCTACTCTTTTGTCTTTCATTTTCGTTCTTCAGTCGCAAAAGGGCCAGTCCTGCCATTTAGCTGATAGTGTCCTCCCACTCTTCGCTTATTCTTCGCTTCCTGGAGTGGGAGGCTATTCCGATGGGGTTTGATCGGGGAAGAGTGATCTAGCTGATTTCCAAAACCTGCCGGAAGACAATGTCAGCCCGCCATGACCTATACACTGACTAATACGCCAAAACAATAATATGTGTAAGTCAATACTCATGTCATCCCTAGCTCTCACTGGCCCTCACTTATTAGGTCATTTAAACTATGACGTCTTTTAATCTCTTCCTCCTGTCTCGTTAGCTATAAAGCACAATCATATCTTCTTCCTACCTTTCCTCTACATTGTAGCCACACTTGTGCTTCGAATACTTTTAAAAATTGAGGAAGAAATAAAAAAGAAGCCCGCCAGTTTCACGCATCAACTGATATATAGGGACTATAGGCTCCAGATAACTATTTTTGAAATAGTTTAAGTATTTTACGGTACGTATTTATTTTGTTTGAGTATGTTTCATGAGATTATAGAAATCGTTCTAGCTATAGTTCGAAATTCTAAATAACTTTATTAGCACCGGATTTGAATGCTAGCGTAGTTTTACTACAATTTAGTATTTCTAAAAAGTAATGGAATACGAATAACATCAGCTCGATTACTCCGATACCGTATAGAGGTGGTTATACTGACACTTCACATAAAGGCTAAGGTTGGTCGACCTACTGCTTACATACACATAAGCCACATCGTCGGCAGAGAATGATTTCACAATTGGTAGAGTGCGGTGGCTCTTATTTTCACACAACGTACTTACTTGTCTACTTCCTTATTGTATTGTTCAAGTGTGCTAGGCGCAAGACATACGACTTCTCCTGGTTTGCTCCCTTCTCAAATATTTGTGAAAGAAGAAAAGAAGAAAAGGGAAAAAAGAAGAACTGGCGCTCATTCAAAAAATTATGAACGCGCCTTCGCCTTTCTGAGTTTCTGTTCTTCTTTCTTTCCGTCTCTCCCTCTCGCCACCGCCGCAACTCACGACAGAGTTCCATTCATTCCTGGCGAGAGTTATATATGTATTTACGTCGTTTCTAAAGGAAGCAAAGAGACGGCCAAAAAAAGGAAGAATAGGGCAGCGACCAGTGAAAAAAAAAATAAAAAGCGGAAAAAAAGAAAGAAAAGAAGACAAGGAAAACAAGCAGTTTGGATAGAGAGAAACAGCTCTCCGAGTTGGAAGCGAACTAGCAGCAATAGTATACGAGGATTAACTCATTTGACAGCGTCGTCACGTGTTGATTTAGAACGCTTCTTCTTCTTCGTCTTCTCTTTTTCACCCTTCCCAAAAAGCCATTCACAAAATATTTACGTGTATAGGCTATGAGGGGACGCGAGATGACGGAAGGGCGGACATCGAGAAATTATGCTGCTGGCACGTGCTGCCGTCACTTTAAACGCCGTTTCGCTCATCTACAATACGTTTTTTTCCTTCAGAAAGCTGAGCTCTTCATTCATTTATTAGGAAATCAGATTTGTGGATTCATTCATGACACTTTGAGTCATATAGCTAAATATATATTTAGTTGGCAGCTGATGAATGAACACGACTGCAGTTGGTTACGGACACGGTGGGCGAATAAGCTTCGTGTTTGGATTACATGACGTGTGCAGGCCTACACACTGTGTCTACTGTGTCTATTCACATTCTCATAGAGAAATTGACAAGAAAAGCCGGAATAGAAGTCAAAACACTTTCAACGAGCACAATAGAGCGACCCATCTCTCCATAAAGTTCATGACGCCGTGGACCACTCTTTATAGGCTTACATACACTGAGATTCTTTTGTAGACGGCGGCAAATCTCGGCTTTCTTCCCTAGACCATCATCAACGTCTAAGCCTAGCGCAGCTGAGAACCGCCTCCTCGGCATTACTACGAAAAACTTCCGCATTATTCTTATATAGCGTAACCAACATAAAAGATCCGATTTATTGATTTGACCAACTCGTAATACATGGGCCAAAGTATTCCAACACCGCCCCAAAAGAGTAGATAGCTCCACGTCTGTAATAAAAAAGAAAAGAGGAAGAATGGCAAAAGGAGAAGAAGAGACTCTCGATACTTTTGAGAAGACCACAATAGGAAGAACTATAAACTGATCCATTCCGATGAATGTGTATACACTCTTGAGTTGAGTGTCTCTGTTTCTTATTCTTGTTGGCCGATCCTCTTCAACTGTGGGGACGGGCAACAATGGGGGCTCGCCGCCCTCTCAGCAAGAGCAGCAGCAAGCAGTTCATGGCGTGTTGTGCCCTGTACCACGTGTCATGCTGTTGCTTCCCCTTTTTTTTTGTCCAGGCTTCAGTTTAACCAAACTCTATAGCACTTGAATCTTCTCCTTCAGTTCTTCTTCTCCTTTTAAAAGAGATAAATAGTTTTTTTGGTGGGGAGAATGGAGGCCGTGCCGTATGTGCGCTGCTTGCAACACAATAGAGTGTCACGGCGAGGGGGCGTTGTTACTGTATGTGGCAGCAAACGACGAGGAAGCTGCGTGAGGTCGCCCGGCGCCCTCCCAAGCTATTCGACGATGAGACCCGAGTGAGAGAGAAACGGGCCAAAAAGACAGCCCAGCTGGGCTGGTAGGTCAGGCGCGTGACCTTTAGCGCCAACCCGTACCCGTATATGCACCGATACCAATCGCTTCCCTCCTACTAGCTGGTAGTAGTATTTTATAAAAATATATATATATACACACACATTCCATGACTTGTGCGCTGTGCACAGTATGCAACAAAACCTAACCAATCTCCTGCCACCAAGAAGCAGTATAGAGTCTATACTGGTTGACACCCATCTGCTGTTTCTGTTGTTTAAGCCAACAACTAGCAGCTGATGAACGATCTACGGGCTTTTCTGTTCAGTTCATTCAACTTAAAGTTGATGTTACCCATAGTCAACCTTTTTAAGAAATCCTTCGTCGGTCGGAACTGGATTATTTATTAATGTATTCTCTTCTTCTTCGTCTTCTCCCCCGCGCGTTCATGAACTACCGGACTGAAAAGAACTCTTATCAAGGAGCTGGTAGGGGAGTGTTTTGTGGTTGCTGGGGGGTTACAATGGCTCTAGCTTCTATGGGTCCTAAATACCTGTGCGGATTTGTTGGAGTTGACTGCCAATCCATCACCGAAGATGGATGGACGCGGCTCCCCCGAGTAGTGTAGGGAGGGAAGAGAGAGAGAGAGATAGAGAGAAAAAAGCCCTGAGGCTTTTGCGGCTGATTGGCCTACCGCGAAACATCCATTAGCTCCGGCAACCGGCCGAGCGGAGCGGCTGCGCTGCCTTGTGTCACACAATCATTGATAAATCAGTGACATCGGTCCTACCGCGGCCGTTCCATCAGCCTCCGACCCAGCCACATAATATATATATAGACGGTAGACGGCTGTAATGTACATACACACACCCATTGGGTCATCCAATAATCATGGAACAATTTCCCCCTTGTCTTGTCGCGGTGTTCACACCATCACTCTCTCTCTCTCTCTTTCTCTCCTACCAAGCACCAACCCCTCGCACCATCTCACCCCAATCGCTAAAAGATTGAACGGTGTATATAAATACTGTATATATAGATGTATAGCATACACAAGTCCATTCCAGGGGCTACCTCCCCTTCTCCGTTGTATCGGTTTCGATTGTCTCGACAGATATCGTTGGTGTTAGAGAGAAAGAGAAAAAGACGCTCCGGCATCTCTGTAGACTCCCATCAGCCCGAAAGTCGATGTATAGCCCTATAATCACTGTCGCTTTAGCTAGGGTGACGTCGACAAAACTTTCCTCATCTGTCCTTTTCCTCGAACACGACTGATAATCCAATCGAGAAGCTTTTATCAAATCTCTGCTTCTTATGAAAATATTTAGCTGCAACAGAAGAGCTAATACCTGCTCAATTCAGCACAACACTACGTGATTTGTAACGAGGAGCTGAGGCTGCATATGAGAGTTTGGTCTCTAATCATGGTACCAGATGTTGATACTGCTTGTGAAAGGTTTGCAAGCCTAGGAGTTGAATTTGTGAAAAAGCCTAATGATGGTAATAAAGCTGTTTCTCTTTTGGTATTTCTATTTAAAACCATTGGAAATTTTGTTTCATGGATGATAGGCAAAATGAATTGATTTATTAAAGATCCTGATGGTTACTGGATTGAGATTTTTAATAATAACCTCAACATCTAAATACTTACCCTTGTACAATTATTCTTTGAGATCTATAGAGAAGTTAGAATGTTTGGTCATGGTTATTAAATATTAATACAAAATATACATTTACCTGTGGGCTTCAAATTCAAGAAAAATTACAAAGTTGGTTATGTTGTCTGCATGTATAATAATCATGTTGGAGATGTGGAAACTAATGATCAAAGGCAAAAGATTTTACCTATTCAGAACTTCAGATTTCAGAAATTAACATGCTTGTACTTAGAACCAAAAATAAAAATATTATGAAGCGGATTATGACGTTTAAATTTAAGCGCTTCCGCATCCATCCATGAATAAAGCTAGGGATTGTTCGTCGTACTACTGGACATAACTGTAACTTGGGTAAGCTTACCCAAGTCAGCATATTGATTTTCAGCCTATTGCGTACGCACGAATAAAATTTTCAATGCACTCAAAAGGCGACATTTGATGAATTGTCTGAGCATGACGTCCGTAACAAGGGAAAGCGTAAGCATATTGTCAATTTCAATTGGGTTGTGCCGCAGGAAAGCCTGCACTATAGCTATTAATTATGGATAATACGAAAATTGCTCTCACTTTTTGATCACGGGTATCTTCAAATCGCATTTACTGGCGGCACGCATCGTTGTTATTAAGTCAAGTGAAAATTTATAGTTAGCCATTCAGCCAACATTAAGGAATAACCTTTCATTCTCTTATAATGGCAATCGAAACACCTTCCATGATACATAAGGACTGTTGTATCATGAACCTTCCGTGACTTGTACCGATCTGTTTCTAACTCTTCCGTTAGCCTCCAAAACGTAAGTAACCGTACAATTTCACTCCCCAATTGATTAATTTAAAATATAAGAAGCTGTTTCTCGCTCGGATGAAATAGAGGCGCGTGACCACTTCAGAAAGGAAAAAAAAAGAAAAAACAGAAAAAAAAACAAGTACCCGATAACTTGAAGAGTAAAAAGCTTCCGGAACATCTTTAAAAGAGGCAAAGCGGGCTCTGCGCCATAGTCGGAACAACAAGACATAATAGGAGACTCTTTTCTTTCGTTTTTGTGAATGGATGGTAGATAGGGTGTGGGCAGTGAAGGAGGAGGACACCAAAATATTTTTCCAAGCAACGAACAAGAAAAGGAACTTAAGAAGAATAAGAAAGGAAAAGAGAAGAATAAGAGAAAGAAAAGAAAAGGGCCGGAGAGAGAGAGGAGAGAGAAAAAAGAAAACAGCTCCGTGAGTCGATAGCATAGTTGATGGAAGTTATTTGTTCGTTATCAGATTGAAAGATCGGGTGCAGCAAGTCGACGCTGTATATAGCAGCAGCCCTATGAAGCATCAGCCAGCCCAAAGGGGGCCAGCAGTCATTCCAGGGCCAGAACTGGCCAGCTAGCCAACCCACCATTGCTATATAGCGTCGTACAGTCCTCTTTCCTCTACACAACATACAACGTACACATGTATATACAAGATGATAAGTTTCTCTTTCTGACAGGTTGACAGGTGACTGACTTGCTCAGCGTCAGCAACGAGAAGGTGCGGAGTCGACAAGGTGAGCTCGCGCGGGCCAAATCTACGATGAATATCATCGTCGTCATGCCGTCCGATGCTGCGAGCACGGCCAGCAACGTCTTCTATCAGCCGGAATGGAAGGGAAAACGGAACAAATCTCTTTCTCTCCCTTTTCTCTCGTTTAACTCGGGATAGATTTTCCCCCTTTCTAGTTCGATAATACGCGGCGCAGAGCCCGACCGTACCACTGCTGCTGCTGCTGCTGCACCGAGCCAATGCCAGCCACTTACTATCTAGGCCTCTATCTGGCATTCCGGCCGCCATACGTATATCTGATGGATGTGTACACCAACCCCGGTACATGTTTTTACAGGCCGTGTTCAAGTCACTTTACTTTCTTTAATACACGACGACCGGGTTTATCATTTCGACCGACCTCCAGGCAAAACTATACACATGCGTTGGTGGACCTCATTTCCGTGCTGTGTATGTACCTTTGTTTGAACACAACCACTATATCAAACTGATGTATGATGTCACTGTGAAAAATATAAGGAGCCAGAGGGTAGGCCTAACAATATTTGACTGTGAAAACAAAGACAATTTTCATCAGTGATACAAACTCGGTGACCAACACATTAGTTGATACATTTTCAGAAGCAACAGAGATTATGTGATTACACAACTGCTATTGCGTTTTACAGAAAACTTGTTTGGGTTTCGTCATGTAACAAGAAACAGCCTTACGCAAGTCATCAAGAGGGCACAACACGTAGGTTAGAAGGAAAGGGGAAGGATCATGTAATGCGTAATACTGACCAGAGGTCGGCAGACGGGGGGATTTTGGTGGGCTAGAGAAACTATCATCTCAGTTCAGCGAACCACGTAATGAAGTTGCCCAGTTTTTATGGCGTCGCCTCCACCCTCTCACTCACTATATCCCCTTTCACGCTGTTTAATGCATCACTTCAGCAGAAACGAAGAGCAATCTCTGTATTGCTGTCGACTCGCGAACCGCCAGCAGCTGATATATAACCCAGTGGCTGGCTGACTGGACTTGAGAAAACATTCTGCGCCAAGAATGTTCCGCTCGAATAACTGACGCGTTTAAGTTTTTCCCCCCCCAACGGTTCAATGGAATTCAATTAGAATTTATGTCTAGCCTGTAGGAAGCTGTACAGAGTGAGTGCCAGTTTGCTGCCGAAGAAGTTGGTGTTGGAAAAAGGTTAGAAACTGCTGCGCAAGATGCTGGCGGGTTGACACGTCGAAGGGGGCATTCATCATCGCTGGCTGTTTTGATGGCTTACAGGGTTAGGGGTTTCGGTTTGGTGCATCGTCTTCGACTAAAAAGAGCAGGTCCTATCGCGACTGTTCATCAGAATCGACACATCAAGATGGCTTTTCTCTCTGACAACCGACCTCTGACCCCCTCGTCATCCTATTGCTCAAATAGATAGCCATCGCAGCCCTCTGTATGGATATTACTAATCGATTTATCTGGTCGTACCATCGCCAAGAAGAAGGCTGGCCGCGTTCCGTTGGGTCGAGCTGCCTGTGTATAAGTTAGAGATTCCGGAATTGTTTCGACGATCCACAGCCGTCGATATGACGAGTTTCGAAAAATAAAGGAAAGAGGAAAAGAGACAAATTCTAATGTTTACAAGGCTTTTACCGTCGACATGAAAGCGATCATTCAAGTCCGTGCACGCTTTATTGTGATGGGATCGAGCAAGATTATGCGCTGAGAGACTGTAACGCATAGGGTAACAAACCGAAAGATAAGAAGAATAAAGGGAATAGAGTATAAGAGAAAGGGAAGCAGCAGCAGCAGCAGCAGCAGCGTCAGTCTAGTAATTGTGATGAAACAGTTTCCGGAGCCAATTGGCGTGAAATGGACCCGCTGTGTTGCGTGCCGTTTACGTATACAACTACATAATATATATCGCCTGTATTCTCCTGAGCATCAGCACAAACACACACAACACATACACACAGCAGGCTCGTAAAAGTCTGTGGAACGAGAGGGAGAGGGAAGAGTAGGGTTGGATGAGACCAAACTGAACAGATTTACCAAGTGAAATTACCCTCGGGGATAGGTCGTTCGCTCTTCTCGTTCCCCCCTTTCCGCTTTTGCGCGTTACTACGCGCTCACAGTAGATCGGTCCCGTCCGACCCGTCGAGGGGATCTACGCTGAAGATCCAGCACGCGACGTGCAATCCCGTATGATCCAGCAAAAGTCGACAAGAGAATAAAGAAAATGGAACATTTAGATGGGGGAAAAAACACTGGCCGCCTGTTCTCCCTTTGCTCGTCGCCGAAGCAATTTGCATTTCAGTCGGCGACCGGCCCCAGATAGGCGCTGCGCGGCAAGTCATGCTCAACACTTTATTAGCATATATATAGATCAGTCGAGTTCTCGCTGATCCCACTGCTACTAGTGCCGTTCGCTGATGCGAGCATCCAATGGGTCTATACCAGTGCACTTCTCTCCAGTCGCATAATCTACTGCTGGAGACTAGTACGAGGAGGATCTCTCCATTCGACTACGTGCCGTCCGGATTCAATCAAAACTCCCGTCGTAAACGCCCAACTGTTTCCTAGACATTACCAAGTCACACTGGAAAAGTTGCCGTCTCCGCGGTGCCATCCTTATTCGATTATACGAGAATAAGTGCTCGGCCTACTTCTAAACCGTACTCGATTACTTTGGCTACTCCATATGCCGTATATGCATGCAAATGACAGTGTACCTAGTTTTCTTTCCGGCACAAAATAAATTGCATTTTTCAACAATATTAGCTCAATAACTAAACCGCACCCCTAGTCGTAAAAAAACTATAGATACATAGGCCTAGAAACTTCTAAATTAACTGTTTTAGACTATATAAAAAAACTGACGAATCCAACTTTCAAAGGGAAAAAATACCTTCTTTTTTATACTGAAAATTGTTTAGCTATGTTGGTCAAAGCACATTTTATTATCACAACATATTTTAAGAGATTTAATGTTTTCGAAATGAATACTTTTGAGAAAGTTGGAATTTGTTACAAGTCATATAGTCGACACCGCCAGTAATTATGAAGAATTACACTGTGGGAGTCGCAGGATATTTAAGCGTCGATTGGATCTGCAAGCAGAGCGAATGGTGGCGGCGGCAACAGTCGTTTTCTGGCGTCGTCCGGGCGCCAACCGACTGACAACACGTGACCCGTGCAATCGTGTTGTGTTGACTTTTAGCTGGTACGGTTGCTGCTGCTGCGGCAGGGGGAGGGAGGCATTGAAGCTTGATTGCATGATTATCTCTCACACTCCCCCTTTCCTTTGTCTGTTGCCAGACTATACCCTTCACGCTATGATACGCTCGTTTTTGTCGGTCGGCGTTGGCGAGTGTAAGTAATATGCGGAAATCCTACCGGGAGCCTACCGAGACACCATGGGAAAATAGCCAGTAACACGTTTATATTTTTCTATCGCCTTCTTCGGCCGTCACCGTAAATGGTTATTGCGGTCTACTTTAAATTTCTTCAAGAAAAAAAAAGAAGAGACATAAAGATCCATTAAACCTCCCGCTGATTTTAACGGACACATTGCTATCAAACATTTTTTCAGTAAGTCAAAGAAAGAAACACACAACAGAATCAATCAACGAGCTAAATTCGTACGGTAAACATTTTTGTTGCTGCTAATGTTAAAATTTTAACAATCGAAACCGTAAGATATCATTCAAAATATTGCGCTTTCACCCACAAATCCTCGACCGTGACAGTTTGGTAGCCTACTTTGAGCAAAGGCTTGTGTGGAAGTGATGGCGACTTTAATTACTAAAAAAAATAGGGTAAAATACAACTGTACTATTATTTTATCTAAAATTCTGAGAGAAAATGATGATCTAAAAATATGGTGTGTTGTTCAGTAGGTGGAAAATCTAGAAATGTAACCAATTGTGGATGCCTAAAAATTTCTAGGCCTATTCAATATAGCTCTGTACAATTGTATTAGCTCTCTATATGTATAGAGAGATGAGCGACGGAAGATTGCAGCCATTGGGATTGATTTGAACCGTATGACTAGGTCATCTGGTAAATCCGGGTTCGTACTGGAAAACAAGTTTACAGTCTAGATGAAGATCTGGCGCTGTGATGGCGTTGAATAAAAGAGCACGCAGACAGAGAGTCAAACGTCCTGGAAAGGAGAGATGGGAAGAGCCACGTGCTGCACTTGAGACCCTGCCGAAATTGGATGGGTCTTTTGTCTTGTATTTCATTGCGATGATATTGAACAGCAGGGAAGTCTAGAAAGAGATTGGACAGGGGTTAAAAGAGTTTGGCGCGGGGTATTGTAGCCCTCACGAAAACAGTTGCGCGCAGGCACACGCCGTCGGCTTTCGGCGGATAACAATGGCGCCGCCGACGCCTCTCGTGCTAGCATCCGCCGCCATCACCGTCGATAAGGAAATCACTGGGTAAAGATGAGGTCAAGTTTCATTCTCCTTGGAAATGTCGAGTGAAAATTGGTAACAATAGCGTTCTATAGTACTTTCAGTCTCTTTGTCTGTGTTTACTGTTATATAGCCCTATTTCTGAAGAAAAACAAACGGGAAGGTAAAATAGGCTTTAATCTATCATCACGCCACTTTATTGTAGATTTAAATTTCAATAATAACACAAAGAGCACGCACGATAAAACTAACAAGCATGCAACAACTGATATTCAAATTTCGTAGCGCGTTCTTAAGCTACCAAATATTTCAAGACCGATCGAGTAGATTTTTAAGTTTGATTCAATAAGTTGAGAATCTACGATCAAATGTTTTATGCTTCAAAATCTTGTTAAAAGAAAAAATAATTATTTTCTACTCGTTTTTCAAATTTATATGGGTTATATAACCGATTTGCCTCACCATAAAACATTTCTCAAGTCTAGATTTGTGCAGACAATTAACTAGCCGAATCAGTTTGGATTTCACACGGAAATGGCAAAAATATGCAGAAAAAAGGAAAGGGTGAACGCTATAAGAATAAGTGTAGTCAGACTATACAGAATTGTTGCTCTTGTTTGAACATCTCTCGTCCAAGAGAAGTGTCTCAGCTGGAAGCTGGTGATACTGTGCCGCGACACGCCCCTCTCTTGGCAACTGGAACATCCGAAAGTATGTCTATACGACACGCTAATCTGATTCAAACTTGCTCTTTACGCTTGTCTTTCTCTCCCGTCTGACAAACTTCCTCTTTCCATGTTATACTGATCTCAATGGGTTTCTAGTGTGCACTTTCAGTCCGACGCTGCAGATGGGAGGAGACAAGTTGAAAGCAAAACCCCGGTTCACTCTTCACCCGCCTCCTCCATTTGGGAGCTTGACGTTTTGGCATTTCAACCGGAACAAATCGTCTCCCACTCTCCATCTTTCCCTCGCTCTAGCCCAGCTCTAGCCCGACTTCCTAATCTCACATTGTCGCGCGCGCTGTCGCTTCTTCGCGTTTCATACGTCGTGTCGTTCGTCATCCGACAAACTTTCAGCCATTCAATTTCCTTCGTGATCGGAGAGCCAATAACAAACCTTTTTCTCCATAGGTCCAACAAATGTAAACCAATGTTCCTGGTTTCCATCTTTAATCTTATCCCTATGCTGAATAGAAACCTCAGATGAATGTTACTTTTAATGTAAACCCATCACCAAAATGCACTGCACTAATGAAATGAAACAAGAATTCTATTAAATAAGAGTTAGAAAATCCAATACCTAATCCTTTTTTTTTATTAAGAAAACACAGGTGTATTTTAAGTCATAATTATTCATCTTCTTCATCATCATTAAAAGAAAGTAAACTTGTTTTCTTGGCAACATTTTTGCTTTCTACCTCTTTATCGCTAGAAGCCAAATCCTCTTTCTTCACCTTTTTACTGCTTGCTAGATCATTATTGGCAGGAGGATCAGATGGAGTAGTTCTTTTTTTCAGTGGCTTAAAAACAATTTTTCCTTTCTCAATGAGCTCTTTTTCTTCTTTTTGCTTAAGCTCTATTTCTTCTTTGGTTGCCTCTTCGGCAGTCAAATCACCTGAGCGCAGAACTACTACTGTTGGCTTCTCATCATCCTTTTCATCTGCATACTCATCATCTTCACTATCATCCATACAAACTCCTCTCTAAATTGCATGGTGCCAATATGTGTTTAATATAATTTGTATTTTGGATTGCTAACATAACAATAAACAATAACGAATGCATACCTTTGTGTCAACATCTGGGCCTTCCTTGTAGCCAGCTTGCTGTTTAATTCGTCTTAAAAAGGCGGGTTCATTAGGTTTAATATAAGAAACTTGATTCCTCTTAGGACCCATATCCCTATTTCTTTTTAAACGAAACACAACTAAACAACTTAGTAAACCTTCTGGATTTGAAGGAGCTTTGAAGTGTCAAAAATAGTGTCAAACATAGCACAACAGCGCTATCTAGCGAGCAATTCGTATAGTAAATAGTCGTCAAAACTGTTACCAGCGCTGCCTTCCGTCGCTCGCTGGGAGGATACCGAAGTGGTTCTAGTGTTAATTTTTCTTTTGAATGTCTGTTGAAATAACAACTACCAATAGCACCGATTCCGTTGCTCAAGAGATCATTTATTGTAAGAAGCATATCATTGACATAGTTTTTAGTTTTAGGTTGATGCTCAGTGCTTTCGGGCTTTATACGCACTCAGCACAACACCAATTAGCTAGGACTTGCCACACTTGCGCCCTGATTGAAACGTTTGATAGGTTATTTTAGATACTGGTGTAGCAGCAAAGTAGATAATAGAAAATCGGAATATTTATATCAATTAGAGATTAATCGACTATTACAAAAAAAGTACCACAATTTCTTCCGAAACTGCCAGGTATTTACAGAAAAGATTTTTCAGAAAATTTTTATAAGGAAGGGAAGAAATTTTTTCAGTGGTATCAGGTCAGCTCTGTCCTTGGTGGACAGCAACGGCCTCGATGGTGGAACAGACTTCTCCAATAAAGGGCGGGGGAGGCTTCAAAATTCGATGAACTATGCTTTTCTCGATTTTTTTTGTTGCGCGTCTCAATAAGTTGCTCTCGTTTCCTTAACTTGGCTGTAGACAGACTCTCAAACAATGCCAAAAGAAGTATGTTTTTCTTAAATTTGATAGTTATAGTGAATCTGTTACCATATTCAATTATTTTAATTTATAGGTTAAAAATGGAGACAGTCAATATAAAGGTTACACCCTGCACTGCATTTCCTTTAGGGGTTCTGGCGAAGGAGGATGAAATTTAAAAAGGAAGGGAAGAAGTTTTTCTTGTATCAGGTCAGCAGCTCAGCACTTTCCTTGAAACCCGATGGAGACACTCCTTTAGAGTCAAGTACCATTTATATACTAATTAGTTAATATTATTGGATTTTATTTAAAAGATCTGATAACATTTATAAATTACTCAGTACGACGCCGGCGACGCGTTGAGTTGGAATTTGCTGGGACCCAACTTCAGGATAACGGACAATCGAGATACACGGAAAATTGGAGTGGAACACAAGAACAACAACCAGCTGTCAGGAATAGCAAAAAAGCTGCACTTTTAAGCAATTGGTAATACGGATAGCATTTTTAAAATTCGCACTGGTGCCCAGGACCTATTCCTGGGCACCAGTGCCTATTCTAAATTAATAAGAGACGAAAATAAATAGTCACATGGTGTCCAAGTGGTTGTCTCTTCCCCGTAAAACATTTCCTTGTTTTGATCCTAAGTTTTGCAGAACGGCAATTTTAACTTGACGATATAATATCGTCAACTCAGCCACAAGTTTAAGAAGCTCGTTGCTTTCATATGCGAATACTCAAATTATGTTGTTTGTTTCACATGAAACAACATCTGTACCCAGATTCATTGGGACGTACTATATAGCTTGAATGGATTATCGAACCGAACATATTTCTTGGTTTAAACAGTTGAAAAATGTTCAAACAATTTTAGTCTACGTACCTTTTTGGCTTATTCATATTTTGAAAAATAATTACTTGGGTAAAGTGTATAATTACTATCACACATGAAATCGATATTGCTGAGAGTAGGACCATGATGCCTCTTGAGACTTTCTTACTAAAAAATGTTGAACTAATCAAATTTATTGGTTTGAATAGTTGAACTATGTTCGATTAGCATTAACGATAATGCTTATCTAGTTTAATTGTACTTTGACAAAAAATATTTTAATTTTCATCGTTTGGAAAGGCTACATTGGTGGTTCGCAGTTCATGTACGTTGCATGGCTGCTTTTGTATTTCAGCTTTATTTCAGTTCATTCGACAGAAAGCTCGAATAACGCACTTACGCAACGACAAAAACCCACTTTCAAAAATTGTAATAATTACAGCAACCAGCTGTCAGGAATAGCAAAAAAGCTGCACTTTTAAGCAATGGGTAACACGGACAGCACTTTTAAAATTCGCACTGGTGCCCAGGACACCAGGAAGAACATTACACACTGATTTCAGAGGGTAAACGAACTTCCATAGCAAGCTTATCACACCGTAAGAAGGAAACATTAAAACGATGGCCATTTTTTGGGACGGTAAAAGGTGACACCCTGCACTGCATTTCCTTTAGGGGTTCTGGCAAAGGAGGAAACTGCAGAATGCGGTGCAGAGATGATAGAAGTACCAAATCAGACTGACAGGTCAATTGATTTGGCAATCATTAAAACTCGTTTTAATACAAACGACCGCGCATCTGATATGTTTTCAGTCTTGCAGACGGACAATTTTTGGTACTCTGTTGAACGTTGACCACAGGGAATGTACATACAACTTTCTCGAAACCTCGACGACGTTACCCGCTTATAAGACGGTTACAAACGTGAGAACAGAATCATCCAAGAAGTGTTTTTGTTATGTGATTCTGTAATTTTTTTTTACAAATTTAGATTCGTTGTGGTGTTGAAAGTATCCTCACTTGACGGTCCTACTCTTTCGGGTCTTTCGGGAATTTTGAAATAAAACTCAATGGTCAAATTTTAGAAAAAAACAATTCAATTAAGTCGAAAATCAATTGACTTATCAAATTATGCTACTTTTAATGATTAAATGCAAAAAAGTAAATAATCAACCAAACTAATTAACTAACAAAAAATACTGTTAGGACATGGAACAACTCAGTAGTGTGGGGAAAATCGACCCCCCAAGTACTATTATTCACGGAGATTGAAAACCTAGTACCATCTAGTTCATCATTTCAAATACCTCCTGAAGAATTAAATGAAAAAATTGAGGAAATCGCTGTATTCCGAGAAGGTAGAGCAGGAAAATGAGATGTCCATGTGTTAGTTGTCTTTAAGACGAACAAATAGTTTTACTCTGTTGAACGCTGGGATACAGGCATATTCATGCAACGTTCTTCAAAGCTCGTAGATGTAGCCAACACATTCTGCCAATTAAATGGTTTCAAGCGAAGGGAAAAACTAATTGGGTAAAGGGAAAAGGAACTGTATAAAATTTAATCGACTTCGTAACTACCAAGGCTAATACAGCAACGTACAACTATATCTGTCGAAAATGCCAACATTTTGCAGAAAATATTTTTAGAAAATTGAATGAAAACGAAAAAGGAAGGGGAGAAGTTTTATTTGTCAGGTCAGCACTGTCCTGATGGACAGCAACGGCCTCGATGGTGAAACAGACTTCTCCAATAAAGGGTGGGGGAGACGGGAAAGGTTATGTTAGGTGGAGTTTGTTCCACCAACACGGTTCAATTCACTAATCAATTCACCAACAAATTGGTTCAAATTCAAAACAGCCGGCGAGCCTTGCGAATGAAAGTGATCCACTTTCGCCTGCTCGATTCGCGTCGAAGACGTATCTTCTGCTGCCATTCAATCAACTCAAAAGTTATTCAGTTTTCAGTAGTCTGTTGATTTTCATTGTTTTCAGTTTTTTTAAGTCAATACAATTTTTGCGATCAAATTTAATGTATTCGTTCGACTTTGGAATTAATTAATCATAAGCAAACAAATTCAAACGACACCAACTAATTCAAAAAGAATTTTGAGAGTTGAAAATAAACATGAAGCGCTGACTAGGACGGTACCGGTCATAGCCAATAGCTTTTGGTACTTTTGTCTTGGCATTACATGTAACGTACAACACGGAGGGCCGGTTGCTTGCATGGACGTAAAGAGAAGGAACAAAACAGGATAGTCGTTAATTCGATTCCGATAGAGCTGGTCTCCTCCAGAGAAGTAATTTTTCATACAGTACTTCCGCACTCTCATAAAGAGGAAGAACTTCAGAGTATTTGAAAAGAAAACATTGAACAGAGCTCTTTCAGTTTATAGAATAATCAGAAAAATCAACATCGGCAACTACTGCCCACCTGTTCAGCTACACCACGGACCAGTCTCCATTTAATCATGCATTCGATGTTATCTTTCTTGTTTTTGAGCAAACCAAGCTTTCGATCGTAAACCAAGAGTGTCAAGTGAGTGATCCGATCAGGTCGGATCAGTCTGAACCGGGGTATCTTCCCCATGTAAAAATTGCGCGGAACAGTGCCTGATCCGCCCTGATCGTGTAGCCACTTGACACACTCCAAATGTACGTGGGACCGAAAACGTAACCAAAAATACTTTTCGGAAATGGAAGAATTTATAAACTCAAACTGATTTGCCTGGGGTCAAGTGGACGAGCAGGCGTTATTGTTCACGCTAATTGAAAAGCGAATACCAACTGAAAAATCATTTTAAGTATCCTGTGGATCAAATGGAAAAATTGAGAAAATAGCTGTTTTTCGGGACGGTGACGAAGTTAACAAGAATCCCATTGTGTTTGCTGTCTTTAAGACGAAAAATGGTTTTACTCCGTCGAACGCTGGCCAAAGGGAATTTCCATGCAACGTTCTTCAAACTTCGTAAACGTTGCCAACGTGTTCTGTTATAAGGATCGTTTAAAGCGAAGCGAAAGATGGATCCAAGAAACCAACTGGATTGAAGGAAAAGGATCTGTAGGGAAGGTAATCGACTACATAACAACCAAGTCTGTCACAACAAAGTACAACTATTTAATAAAAAATTGTCAGATAATTGCTGAAAAGATTTTCAGAAAATTTAATAAGGAAGGGAAGACATTTTTCAGTGGTATCAGGTCAGCTCTGTCCTTGGTGGACAGCGACGACCTCGATGGTGGAACAGACCTCTCCAATAAAGGGCGGGTGAGGCTGGCTTCTAAATTTCAAGCAAGACCATACACAAAATTGGAAATGAGACTACATACCCATCTTAATACATACTCATCTTATAGAGACTACATACCCATCTTATAGTCGGATCTCTTTATCGAAGAAGAAAATGACCATACAAAAATTCCTTAAATCGGTCGGAGAAGTTTTTCGTAAACTAGTGACCAGCTGCATCCCTTGGAAAAGCTCGTCGAAGAAACTGCAGGCTGATCTTGTTGATTAAGATAACGAAATCTGCCAACTTGGACATTTGCCATCGCTGCACACAGATCCCGCTTTGTTTTCCCAACTGCTTGCGCGGGGATATGCTAAAAATACGATGAATTGAATCAGAAAATTAAACACAACAACAAAGTTGCACAATCAAATTGTGCATTTTTTTATGAATAAATGTAAAATAAAACACTTGTTGTGGCGCGACGTCAGCTACCGACTCTACGCCGCCTACGGAGGGAAAGCGAATCACAACAAAAACCCAACCGAATTACAAAATTGGAACAAACTCTTGGAAAGACGGGCGTGAAACCTAAGACTAAGTTTGAAACATTTTGGAAAAAACTGAAGCTTGGGAAAAGTTGAAGAAGCTGAAGCCTGAAGTGCTTATCTAGTTTAATTGTACTTTGACAAAAAATATTTTAATTTTTATCGTTTGGAAAGGCTAAATTGGTGGTTCGCACTTCATGTACGTTGCATGGCTGCTTTAGTATTTCAGTTCGACAGATCGAATTTTTATCGCATATTCAGCAAATCTTTGCTTGTAGACCGACTCTCAAACAATGCCAAAAGAAGTATGTTTTTATTAAATTTGATAGTCAATCTGTTACCATATTTAATGATTTTAATTTATAGGTTAAAAATGGAGACAGTCAATATAAAAGTGACACCCTACAATTTTTTCAAACCCGAACTGAGTTCAACAATTATTTACCTTTGCCTCCATTTGTATCTCGTCTGATGATTTCCGGTTCAAAAGAACACAATTCCCCCTGTCTCAGTTATGCCCTGACAATTCATAAATCACAGGGAAAAACCTTGAAAAAGTCGTAGTCGATATTGGGCAAAAAGAACTAACTGCTGGGATGACATTTGTTGCCCTAGAACTACAAGAGTCTGGTATGTAACCAACTTGGCCTTAATGGATTTTCACTATGATCGCTTTGAAAGAATCAAAAATTCATCATTACTGAAACCAAGACTAGACGAAGAAAAACGGCTGGAAGAAATAAGCACTCAAACCGTTAGAAACTGGGAGATGCGTAATGCGCTTTGAAATTACCAAGAAATCACTTACTTAATTCTTTCATTTCAGATATGTAACACTTTCAATACAATAAAATTTTAAAAACATTGAACAAAACATTTGGTTTGGTTGCTATTTTCAGTGTCAATTGATTGTGACATTCAGTGTCAACTGAATTATCAATACAACTAAGGGGCGAGCTTGAAAGCTTCGCTTCCCTGTCTTTTGTATCAGGTCAGCATTGTCCTGACGGTGGACAACGGCCGCTCAACTTTTCTGTCACTTACCGCGAGGAGCTGCCGAGTAGAGAGAGTGAAGGAGGACACATGCAGCAATAACCCACGGTTGTTATTTGGCTATTGCTAGATGCTATGACATTCCCTTTCCACCCAAAACTCATTTAGTGATAGTATCATGTGAATCTATAATAAAATTTAAAAAATCTAAGTTCTTTCGGGTGTTGACTGTGGCCCTCCTTGTTGCAAGTAGCCCCACTTGACGGTATTGCTCTTTTCGGTAGTTTCCAAATAAAACTCAATCGTCAAATTTTAACAAAAACAATTAAATGAAGTCGGACACAAATCGACTTATCAAATTATGCAACTTTTAATGAATAAATGCAAAAAAGTAAAAAATCAGCCGGAGAAATGATGGGTCTAGAGGTACCCCATTCTAGTTGTCGTCTTCTATCGGTCAACTCCGCGGCTCTCAGATATGTCCTGGTCAAACTTTAAAATTCGCATTGGTGCCCAGGACACCAGGAAGTTGCATTACATACTGATTTCAGAGGGTAAACGAACTTCCATAGCAAGCTTATCACACCGTAAGAAGGAAACATTAAAACGATGGCCATTTTTTGGGACGGTAAAAGGTGACACCCTGCACTGCATTTCCTTTAGGGGTTCAGGAAAAGGAGGAAACTGCGGAATGCGGTGCAGAGATGATAGAAGTACCAAATCAGACTGACAGGTCAATTGATTTGACAATCATTAAAACTCGTTTTCCTAGTTGATCAACGTAGAACTCGTAGAAGTCCCATTCAGAGTCCAGAAATCTGTTGTCATAATTGCAATCTGAATGATCTAGCAGTTGGAAATTGATTTGTTTGCCAAATTTTGGTTTGAAGCATAAGCAGCCGCAAATATCAAAAAGATTGTTTAAATCAATCGCGAACAAATCTTCCTTTGAGTTATTTCCATGATGCGGATTTGATAAATGGCGAAGGGCCGAGAACTTGTCGATCAAAATGATAACCATTTTTGCGACGAGATCCTTCTTTCTCGTTTCTCGTTTTTGTATTTAAAGACATTATGAGCGACTATCAGAGTGTAATTCATGCTACTAGATTCGACGATTTCTCGTAAAAAATTATAAAAATTAGCAACACGAGCAATTTAGAACAAACAAAAGTCTTTGGCAAATAATCTCTAGTTACATTTTTAATTCTTTTACTGTACCATTACCTACCAGTTCATTTTGAAATACCCATTGCGGACTTCCCTTAAGGAAAAAATTTATATTTTTTCGGTACGGTGCAGCAGATTTGGTGTCAGCAGGGACCCAGTGTCCAAACAATGAACGGTCGGTTAATTTTAAAAACTTAAGAAATTGCGGGACCTAGATCCGGTTGAGACATAGTGTCTGTTATATCAAGCTCAAATTTATTTGAATATTAAAATAATTGAACCTAGCGTCCAAATAATTATTCTTAATAATCATAACATTTTTAAAAGCGGACCTAGTGTGCCAACAATGTCTGTTTCATTAGATTATTTTTTTATAAGTCGGACGTAGTGTCGGGCGGAAGTCCAAAACTGCTGAGTCCTTGTGTCATTGGGACCTAGTCCTAGCAGGCCGGACGACGGATGAGGAATGAAGGCCACTCCCACTCTGCTCCCACTATAGATGGAGCGCGGCGCCACCGTCGAACTTTTAGGCACCTCCCATCGGTTCCAGGCTCTTATGGGGTTTACCATTGGGGACGGTACTTTTAAGTCATATGAGAGACCTGTATTTCGTTTTTTTTTTCAATTTTAGTTTCAAAAGCGAATTCTGCACAAAATTATATAACTTTGATATTCATATTATCCGTATTTAAGCATTTTTAAACATACAAATAATAGATAATGTTCGAAGATTTTTTGTCATCTCATGCGCTGATGTGCTGTCTGCTGTGACGTCTGCTATGTTGTTTTGATCTTTTCAAAACACAACAGACGTCACACCAGACGCCTCAAGAAAGATTTTCAAACAAAAAATTAGAAATTGGCGAACATTTATTTAACACTTAGATAGTTAAGTGTTCTCAAATTGGGCTAAAATAGATAACAGTGTTAAGTACTCGTTGTGGAGAGTTCGTTTTTAAAGATAATTTTGCCAAAAATTACATACAGGTCGTTTAAATGATTTTAAAGTAGCGTACCATAAATCTTATTTTGGCGAAAATGGTGGGCGTGACTAATGAAGGGTCGTCAAATTATTATAGTCCATGGTTTTATTATAATTGAAGCATTTTTGTTTTTAAAAATTAATAGCTGGATCTGCTATATCCCAGAATATGAATAGGATCGATCTAAACTGAATTGGCAATACTCTTATTACAGATATATCTAGAGTTAAATTCATTTACAGAAATACATAGCAATCTATATATTTATACAAACAGTTTTTACACATGGTTCTTGGAAATAACCAGCAAATATATTTGGAAAGGTATAATAAAGATGATAGCTTAAAATTAACATTTGATTCACACGAATATATGTCACTGCTTATAGCAACTACTTATCAGCAACAATCGACAGCGCTCGTATGGCTTTCATGTCTTGGTTGAATTGGGCAATTAACTCCGAAGAAGCTGGCTCGCACTTTGACGCTTTTGGAGAATTTCGATTAGGACTAGTGCCACTGTGCAGTGCAAGGGAATTGAACAACTTTGTACATTCACCATAATAGTTGGTTTCGGCTCGTATCAACGCTAACAAGGATGGCTCAATATAGTCCCCTCTTAACTCTAACATAGTGTTCATGTCATTTAACAACTGTTTGTTGGTTGACTTGAAATCAGATTCCATAACAGACAAAGATCGTTTAAGTTGCTCTGTTCTTGCAATATTTGTACCTGTTCTTTCTTTTTCTTTTAATTTTTCTAGTTGTTTTCTAACAGGAAGCAAATCAGTTATCATCTGGTCTCTCTTTTTAATTGCTCCTTGTGCACTTCCAAATTCTTGTGCAAGTTTTTTTAATGGGTCATTTACTGTAATTTGTATGATTTCAGAAAATTGTTTAGCACAATCACCCATCTGTTTGCTAACTGAATGATATTCTTCTGCTACAGCTCTAAAATTTTCTTCTTCATACACTTGATTCCAAGACAATAGATCAGATGTGAGCTTCTGTTCACATCTAGCTAAAGTTGCAAAACATTCTTTCAAATTTTTACACTCTTTCTGTACAGTTCGGTTAGTTTCTTCAAGTCTGAAAAGTAAGAAAAAAAAATGAAAGTATAAATATGTGGTTTTAATATAATAGTAATACTTCTGAAGTCGAAGAAAAGCATAGTCAATATCAGCTTCCTCAGCAATTGTGCACAAACCACAAGAAGGGGACGGCCTAGCGTGAAGCTGACTTCTCTTCATCAAACCCCTGCAAATAATTAGGAGTAATTAAATATTTGTTACTTGGATGATTTTAATTTGTCCATACCAATTCATGATGAAGCCAATAAATTAAGGTTTCCCAACTAACCTATAATTCTCATACGTCTTATACTCTCTTATCTAACGTCAGATATCAACAAGAGATTTTTGTTTTATTCTTGACCATCTAGTGGTGATTTAGGGAGTTAAGTGGTAGTTTCGGATGACTACTAACGCGCCGCGGCGCCTTAGGCGAGATTCCCGAAGAGATGTGAATATAACTAGTTACCAGCGCCGACTTTCGTCGGTCGCTGGGAGGGTCCCGAAGGGTTGTTTTGAATTTTTTAAACGCAAAAATATTGAATTAGAATATATTAACGCAAAGATTAAAAGAGAAATTTTTGTTCTTCTTCAAAAACTTCACCCTTCTACATTGATGAACATATGCCCGCCCGCTGATTGGGCACTAAGCGCAGGAGTGCCAAAAATAATTAAGTTGCCTTGTTTGAATTTTAAAAATCGGAAGGCTCTACATCTATATTTCCGATCGAAAGGGAAATCATAAACTGTATTCGCATTTACATGGGGATCTCGCGGGTCGGGGAAGGGGGGGGGGGGCTCCGTATATATGTTGTGCACCAAGATTTTGGATTTATTGCACCGACAAATGTCCAGTTCAATAGACTCCATTTTTATTACATTCAATGTGATTGCCTGTTTTGTTTCAGATTTTCAGCATCGAATAATTTGCAGCCCCAAAACTATTGAAATTCCTCACCCGCGCGCCGCGTTATACTAACAATTTCAAATTGTACAAAATGTTTTACCCGGGATACATCGCATTACATATTTTTCCGAAAATCAAGTTATTGACTGTTTATTTGTTTATTACTTTATTCCCATGTCGCTCTTTACCCCACATCGCGTACTCAACCCTAGATTCCCCTACATCGTAGCCACGAAGGTGCTGATGGGCGTACAGAGAGCGAAGGCAGTTAGTTAACAGTAACACACTGAAGATGTTAAATTCTTGGCGCACCCACCATCACTATACCAGTAATAAGCTACTGTTACGAAATTCAATAATAGGTTACGAAATTTATTAGCATTACGACAATAGCGTTTTCCAATATCCTCCGTAAATTTCACTTTCATCACGAAATTTCTGTGTGACGAAAATTTCATGCAATTTTCGTGTGAAACTAGTCAGAATATTACTGTTTTCGGCCAGAATAAAAAGGCACCAACAATTCGAAAAGGTATCCCAGTCTCTTTAGGCACTTCTAAGTTGAAGCTTAAACCACCAACTCCTTTTCAACTCTACAATGCTGTTTAAATTCGCAGTATGTCTCTCTTGTTTATTTTTTTATTCCATTGAGCACCTTAGATGAATTTATCTTAATTTTTGTGATTCTCCAACGGTATCATTTTTTGTTTTCAATTCACTTTTAGACGATTATCTTCGTGATTACAATAATCATGGTAGCGCTTACGGGTGCTCATCCATCTCCTTACGATACTGAAGCGAGAACTTTCCGCAAACATAAAGTTAAGCATACGAAAGGTAAACCTAGTTATGGTTCTGGCTATGACAAGCACGTCTACGGACCGTACGAAGCACACCCGGTAACTTTGATCAAAATCATTAAATGTTATCAATACCGTACTTTACCATGCGTGTATTTTTTTTAATCAAAGGGACATTATTAACGTCAAAAGTGCTGGAAAAGGGTTACACTAGCTTCATCACTTGCGGCCATTGGAGGATTCTTCGAAGAAATTATAGATTGTGCAACATTTGATAAAAATATGTGGGACCTACACTTTATAAATATTTTGATTGAATTTGTGTGCAAATATTTTCATAAGTTATGCAGAATACATATATATTTACGTTATCCGATCAGATATTTTATTTGCGCTAGCTTATGAACGAAAAAAAAAACTTGAACAAAATGTCAGCGGACGTGTAGGCTACCCGCAATCTTCTGATTCGTTATTTTATGACAAGGCAAGAAGTTTTCAACACAAAAAATATTACAGTCTTGCCTACTATAGTTTTTAATCATCGTTTAAAAAACTTTAGATATTTTTTGGGGTGAGAATATGGTTTTCCTCGTTTTCTTTCCTTTTCTTTGATCTTATTTCACGCGGTATTTGACGCGGGAACGAGCGTCATCTGGAGACATAATAAAGGAATGGTCTAGACTAGACCATATAACAGACTAATAAGTACGCTTTCTAGCGAAATGTACCTGGTTCGTTTCGACATCGGTACATGGGAAAGCATTCAGTTGGTATAGTGAATGGTACACGTTGATCACTTTCCTTTTCATTCCTCTCAGAGTTTCCGTAAGAGGATGGTGAAGCTTCGTTGCGCAATCAAGGATAACAAGTAGGGCAGAGGTAAATCATATACTAAACGAAGGAAGAGAAGAAGAATCCTTTCGCTTGAAGAAAAAGAGAGAGCTGTCGCTAAGAAGCGATAAACGCACTACCATTAGGAGCTGTGGAAAGTTCTCACCACTATAGCTTACACGACTCGCCTCATGACAGTTTGAAAATACGTGGATTTACCCTTCATCAATTAAAGTTGATGAAGCACGCCATGGCAGCAATTGGCCCAGTCACTGCGGTTTTTGACGTATTCCAAATTTTCCTCAGAAATCATGCGAAACGGAAAGAAACTTTTAGGAGCGCATAGCAGCGGAGAAACCAAAACAAATTGACTTAAACATAGATTATGGTTAGTATATTAAAATCAATTAAAATTATAATTAGGTATATAACTGATTTACCGGCACTCGTTATTATTGTTTCCCTTCAAATACATAGCGGTTGCATATCAGTGATTATAATACCCATGATTTGCTAAGAGATTCCTTGAAGCGTTGAACAGACTACCGTACTGATTTGACTAGGGGCAGAGAAGGTGAGATTCAAAAAATAATTCATCACTCAGTTCACTTTCAGCGAATTACATCCACATTGTTTCAACAATAAAGTGAAAGTTTTCCTGAACTACTTTTCTCGCGTAACTAACTTGAAGATGAGGAGTTGTCACTCACTTTTCAAATTATACGCATGATGATACATGCCTGCTGTTCCATGCCCTCCAGTAACTTCTGCTGGAGAAATCGATGGAGATGCCTGTGCGAGCAGCAACGAAACAGAACGAAGAGATCATCACCTAAAAAGCAGCGGAGAAAACACATGACAGGGAGCACGGAGCACGCGGGGGTACGTTCCAAGCAATCTTTTCTCAAATGGAAAGTTTTGTTACTTCGGTCTACATAAAAAGACTCCCGCTCGCAGTAGAAGATATAGTTTATCCAACGCAGCGAACAAGTCGCTACTGCTTACTGCTCTTTTCACCTCTCTCAAAAATGAACAAGATTTTTGTAAGTTAAACATTAACATTGAATTTCATTAGCACAAAATTTGGGTAAACCTTACTAATTTTCTACTTCCATCTCTTAAGTTGATTTCCCTCCTCGTGCTTGCTGCCTTGATTGCGCTAAGCAATGCGCATCCTTCTGACTACGGCTATGGATATGACAAAAACTATGGAAGTGATTACGGAGGTGATTTAAATTTGAAGCACTTTCTGTTACATCGATTACCTTAATTGGATGTTTTGTGAGGAATCGCAGGTCATGGATACGTCGGTTATGCTCCACGATACGGTTCCGGTTACGACAAGTATGTCTACGGTTACTACGACGGCCACCCGGTAAGTCTTACTAAATATCAGTTTAGACTGTCATCCTTTTCCATAGAATGTTGTGTATGAATTTCCAACATTTTAATTTTGTTATCTAGGGAGATCATTACGGAAAAAGCTATGGAGGTCATTATTAAGAAATCTCATCTGAGCTTGCAGCTACACACTACCGAGGAAAAGGTGTTTGATGGCTCAAAAATATTCTGAATTAAGAAAATGTATACTCATGATGTGATCCTTGTTTGCTACAAATAATTTACTCTATGTGATTAAATACAATCGATATTTTCTACACATCATCTAAAAAGGTAGCCATACTGGTTAGAGGTAAGAGGTTTAAGCGTGCGTATCGGAACTGAACGTTAGTAACATGCGACTGCTGGCGACCCGTGTCCTCTTTTATTTTTCCTTTAGGATACAGTAGCAGTTTCTGATGTAGGATATAAAACTGGAACGGGCATCAAGTTTTTTTTTTTAAACAATAAATCTAACATTGTAACCTCAATTAGCCTTGCAATGCTCAACGAGTTCTTGTAAAATGGCTTTTTGACATGACGTAGAGAACCACGTCTTTATTTAAATTTGTCGCAAACGAAAAAGGATGCTTTTGCAATTAGGGTTTTTTAAAATCCCTTGCTATAGGCGTGTGACCAGGAACGCAACAAAAACCTAGATATTGGATATTGGATATCTAGCTATTTTATTTATTTTTCTTTTACCGTGATTAAAAATATACGAAAGATACCGTCCGCTCCGTGTCGATCATTCCGCAGTATCCGCACTACCCTCTAACGGTGAAAAAAACAAATGCATTTTTTGGTGTTTCTTTTTATTATTCGCACATCTTTTTTTATTGCCCTGTAACAAACGCGTACTTTTGTAGTTCTGAATCACCTATATATGATTCACATGATTACGAATGTTTGTCTCACCTTCTGTGTATGTAAAAAAATAAATAAAAAGGTACAAGGTAGCAGGCACACACGTACGAGTGCGTCATAAGCGGGGAGCGGCAGACTGGCGGCAGACGAATCTCTAACGAACAAAAGGCTGGCCACCGACGTTCGCAGCCCAACACCGACCTATTTTCAATTTGACGTTGATCAACGAAAGTGACGGAACACTTGTGGTGATTCATCGAAAGGGGAATAGCGATTCATAGATTTAGTCACAGTTCAGTGTTCTGTCAACAGCAGTCCCTACTAGAAGTAAGTCCTGCTATTCAGGTTTTGGTGTAGCTCCATTTCAAATACATGACAATTTTCTTAATTTTTGTTTGCCTTTTGGTGCTTACCTTTTAGTTTTACAAGATGCCTATTTGCGGAGGAATCTCAGATAATGCTGAACCAGCTACCCCTGATGTACATGCCTTAGTTGAACAAGTGAAAAGTGAAGTAACTGGCAAGATGAATTCATCTTTTGATGTGTTTGAGGCAATCTCTTACAAATCTCAAGTAGTAGCTGGGCGGAATTATTTTGTGAAGGTATGTGTTTCTTACATAATGTTTCTGACACAGTTGTATTAATGATAGTAAGTGGATTTCAGGTCCATGTTGGAAATGATAAGTGCATTCATGTCCGCATTTATAAAAATCTTCAACAGGAAGTATCTGTTCATTCTGTTGAAGATAACAAAACCAAGGAGGACCCCATCACATTCTTCTAATCAAAATCTTTTCTTTCAAAAATACCTTTTAATATTTTTTAGAATTTCTTCATTTTACCCTGTTCCATTTTTACCAATTGTGATTATAGTCACTATTGTAAACACAAAACTTATTTGTATTACTTGATGAATGCAGAAAATACAATTTGGAGAGATCATATAATAAGGTTATCCTTTAGTGAAAATGGTGTGGACAAGTTGGCATCAAATTCATTTGTAGCAGTGGTTTGTAGAGGGAACATATTAGTACCTGAAGGAATTGTTTGATTTTTCTCAGCAGGCTTGTTTCGTTTCTTCCTTATGTGTTTTGGACGAGTTTTTTGAATATTTTCTGCCTAAATTATCAAGGTTGTTATTAGAGGGTTAGGTTGTTTTAGAATAATAAACTAATACAGAATAATAAAACAAGTTTTTTACCTTTTCACTTACAAAGTCAGTAGTTTCTGTATAACTACTTGCTGCTGTTGCAGCCGCTGCTGCATTGTAATCAACTCCATGATACTCAAGCCGATCTTGCAGTTTTCTGGAAACATGAACCTTTAGTTTCTATAATTAAATTCTTTTAATACAAACAATACCTGCATTGGTTTTCAGCTTTGTAAATAAGTAGTTTTAAATTGATCAATCGTGAGGATAGAGCATCATTATCCTATACGTCGACAGACATTGGGCGAATATTAGGTAGATTAAATTAAAGAGCAAGTATAGAAATAACATATTTTAACTAGCCTTAGATATTTCTTCACATCTTCCTTTAAGTACTTTGTGCAATTGCTGGTAATCTTTTTTTGGTCGACAATGGTTTGACAGACCTTCTGTGTTCATTTCTCTTGTTTACGTTTCAGACGAATGATTGAGGTGGTGATGATCGCCACCTGGTGTTTTGGGTTCTGGCATCACTGGATGATGATGAAACATATTATGAATATAACTTTTTTTTTTTCAATTACTACCAATAAACGAGACCTACTCACTACTCGCATGCTACTCGTATACCGCGCTGATGACTGTAGAATAATAAATAAGAGGCTTGATTTTGGCAGGATGATTACCTGCCGCACTTTAAATAAAATTTGCGCATAAGAACGCTTGAATGCATAGTGTCTCCCCAAAATCAGAAATGGCGAAGCAGAGGCCTTTTCGACATTCTTCGACGTTTTTTAGGACAAGGTGATCATTTTTATATTCTTTGGGCGTGATGTTTCATAATTTCGCTTCAATGAATCGGATTTTTATTTAGAACTCTTTCACAGACCACTGGTCACTTTATGACAGAAATACATTGAAAAAGAAGAAAGTGAAAGAGCGTGCGTTTTCTTCCACATTATCCGATAGTAAAACGCATTAGCTTGTTACAAATTAAATCGACCGTTTTATATAGCTTAGCTTATCCGGCCACCTCTCTTTTGACGCTAAGTCCTTTATAACAACAACGTTCGTCATCAAATTCTCAGCCGTCATCAGATTGCATTCTTTCTTTAGCTTGCTAGGCGAGTGGCCAAAATGCAAAAAAAAACTAGAAACAAGAAATGTTGCATGGAATATGTTTTATCTATTAGTACCATATTTTGAACAATGTATCAACAAATGACGAAGATGCGGTCTATGACTAAAACAAATAGCCAAAGAGGCTACTATATAAATATTGTGTTCTCCTCAACTAATATTGTGACAATTTACACAAATAATTGCCATAGCCGTCCATTTTTGTTGCTACAAACATTGCTTTTTTGACAAACGTGGTAAAAATAGATTGTATTTTATTATTTTATTATTATACAGTATATATGCACGAGTTATAACACTGATCCAGGCGGATATCTACCAGTTTACGTCGTTTTATCTTTTAAACAGTTGAGGCAGCTAAGTGGATTAATATTAATCCCACACTATGAGTTGTACGTACGTATTACGCTAATAGCCATGAAACAATTCCAATGAGAGCTACATTCCTTTCCTTATCGTTGCACAAATTGAAAAAAGTGACAGCGGCATTTAGACTCTTTTTAGTCTTTGACTTACAAAAAGCAAAGAGTATTTTAAATTATTTGATTCTTTGAATGTTAACTCAAACTTTGTTAGCTGAAACTGACCTGCTGCTGTTTTTTATATACGTGCCATTCTTTCGTGACGAACACAGCAGCGCAGGTGTAATACAAGTACGGTAAGAAGAAGCTCGTCCTTCAAATACATTTTGCAATAGCGAATTCGAACATTTATGACCGGGAGCCGTCAGCTGTGACCCTTTGCCGGTGCGTTGTTCCGCTAACCTGGATATCAGACCACTCGAGAGTATGGTTCACTTCCAGCAATCTAGGTTGTTACATCAAGAAAGACCTGCTTAAGAAGTTAAGTGGAACATCATTGGAATCTCGTCAAACACCACACCACTGCCCTGTGCGGCTATTCTCATTCACTGGCTCATCTCTAACGGCGCAACAACTGTAAACATGGACGTCCGCCGGGTTTGTCGTGTAATTTTTTAAATCTTTCTTACATTAATTCGGTATTGTAAAATTTTACCACACAATTTCAATGCGGTTTTTGTTTAACAGAGTGTCGGTGCCATCCCTTTAATCCTATTAGTAATTAACCTGTTATTGGTGGCAGTAAACGGCCAAGGCGGGTACGTCGATAAGTGGGAACCCTTCGATATCAAGAACAATCCACAAGTTGACAAGTATGAATCAAGTTACAGTCAGTTCGGCCCACCATCCAGCCCGCTAGTTGGTACAATCTACGAATATATCGCCCGTCCAGCAGTCCGTCTACATCGGATTATTCCGTACAAAACCTACAAATATTACTGATTTCGCGCTACTAATTGTACCGAGACACGCATACGTTACACACAGATGCTTATTTGTTATTTCTTCTGTGTTGGGAGAAATACGGGCGCTGGAAGCACCGTTAGTCACTCTACTGATTAATATGATTATTAAAGGTCTGCTTTCTTACATATGGTTTACGCTGGGTTTACGCAATAAAAATTTCACGATCAATTTCGTTTACTTTCTTTCTGAGCGTACTTTTGTTAAGTATGACAAGCGAGAACGTATGGAATCTTCAAGACTTTCTCTCCGTCCATCAACTCGAGCATCTTCGATCAATGCACCCGCGACTTTCAGAAGCGCCGGTTACTTAGCCTTGCTCCGTATCAGTTGGGTATTTGTTGAGTGAAATTCTGGTTGTGTGTGTATGAGTTTGCAATGAAAGGCCAGCGGCAGTCGATCACATCGTACTCTGAAGCAAAATCTAGGGTGCACAGTAGGACCACTTTGTTAATGAACTAGTAGGGCTCGTTGGAAATAATGTGCGCCGTGAACCAATTATCTCAATTATTGCCTGGTTGATTGATCGAGCGTACAAAATCGAAACAGATCCATGTAAAGGTTTCTTTTCAGTTCAAGGCTCATGACGGACGAGCCTTCGATCTTCTCACAATTACAATAGAGATGTCTAGGATGGAAATAATAAATTGCTTTAGGCGTTTTATTTGTCTGATGATTGCTACTGTACGGCCTACTTACTATTTACAGTATTAGTACCGTAGTACTACAACGTACATCTAGCTAAAAAAGAACTTTCATAATAGCCGAAAGGGAATATAGCAACAGCTGCAGTGTTAGACAGCATACCTCAAGTCGCCGAAGAAAAACGATTGGTAGCCAGCCCGAGAAGATGCAACAGACCGAAAAAGATCTCCACCTAAAAAGCAAGCCAACGAAGAGAGAACACGTGACACGAGCACCAATATGCTATCACGCAATCTCCTCCGAAATGGAAAGTTTGGAATGTTATTGGCAGGTGGATAAAAAGGCGTCCGCTTCTAGCTGTCGGCATCTTACTTTCATTCAGTTTCTCGAGCAAGTTACAACTCGCGGTTCCTAGCTCCCAATACTCTAGAAATGAACAAGTTTACTGTAGGTGCAGCTTATTGAATTTGAAAAATTTTTGAAAAGTGTTTATTTTCAACTGATTTTCTGATGACTAGGCCTTTAGCGTTTTGGTTTTTGGAGTCCTGGTTGCGCTTTGCAGTGCTTATCCGACAAGTTATTATGGAGACTACGGAAACGGTTATAACACCCAGGGTTATCAAAGTTACGGTAAGCGCTGTCAAAGTTGAGTGTTTGGCTATTGAATCACTAACTCGTATGCCTCTCGTGTCATAAAGGAGGTTTCGGACCAGCCTACCCGCCTAAATTTGGATCTGGTTTCGACACTTATGTTTATGGTTCGTACAAAGGCCATCCAGTAAGTCATACTTGATTTCTAGGTGCTTCTACGGATTTCAATATTAATTCCATTTAATATCTTAGGGACCTTATGACTCTTACAGCAAACCATCTTATGGCGGCTACAATAGCGGCTACGATAGCGGCTATAATAGCGGCTACAATAGCGGCTACCAACAAACACCTTACTCTTACGATGACTCCTATAGTCGATATTAAATTTGCAATGCATTTGCACCAAACCAGAAGAGATGCCTATTTCTATTACCTGATTTACAATTTTCTAGCTGTGTGATTTTCGATTCAATATATCGTTTTTTATCAAAAAGTATGGTCCCGTCTTTTTTTAAAGGGAATGTTGCTTTTGCCTAATAGGTGAGTGCATGCCGAAAGGGCAACATGCGGCAAGAAAAATAATGCTATAAGCAATAGGTACGTAGCGCAATTAGGTGTAATTGTTAGAGATTGAAGAGCACACATTGGTCGCCTTTCACTTTCAATTCGCGATTGTCCCTTTTGATGCCCGTCTATCACCATCACCTCATTTTCTGAAGCGCCTTGAAAGTCCAAAGAAGCTCTAGTACATGTCGACATGGAGAAGTGTATAGGGCGACAAGAAGGCTTCAAGGGCTAACGGCCAGGAAAGTCTGGACAAACTACACATAAACTTTCTAAACCCATTCAGCATATGTTAGAGCATCTTTTAATTGTAACGTATCCTGAAAGTATCAGTTTGCGAAGGAAACTTTTCATACAATTTTCTTTACTTTCGATTCGTTTTGTCCCTCCCATACGTCGTCGGGCCTAGAGTTACAGCTTCCTGAGCGAAAGAGCGGTAGTGACAAGTGGGACAAATGTTAACCATTTGCCGCAAAATGGGTGGACTCACAAATAAGAAAAAAAGGAGAGAGCCGCCACAAGGAGAAATATAAAGTAAATCATGCTTCAAGTGGAAAGTCTTGTCCATCGATCTTGTGGTAGCTGTTATGATTTCAAACCTAACATTTTGCGGTTTCACGTCGACTTTCCATAGAGATAGTTTGCAAAAAGTGACGCGTCCTAAAATGCTTTTTAGAATGTTGGTTCTTTTGTACTTAGATTAATATGTGAGAACAAACAGAAAGAGTGACATATAAATAAGCAGGGGGACAGCGGGTCATTTTCAAATATCGTTTTCTTCTTATCGCCGTTGCATAAATAAATCGGATGTAAAAGCAAACCGGAAATTACGTGGACGTTGTAGTGTATATGATGTAGCCGGTGAAAACAATGGTAGGGGGGGGGGGGTCCACGTAAGTATAATCCGCCGATGTTGTTGCTGCTAGATTCTACCCGTGGTCATAACTAGTGAAGCCCTGCGATCATCGGGTGCTTGGTATGCTTCGTAAACTAATTATTCATTCGTTCCCACGCAAGCTACACCTATTTAAAGAAGAGATTATTCAGTCGTTAATCGTTCGCCATCAAAGTTTGCGAAACAAAGAAGAGATCTTTTAATTAACTTTACTGTTTGTATCTTACAACGAACAAGTTGTTAGTTAGGAACAACGTTACGAATTATATCAGATTGCAAGTACCAAGACTCAGTTTCAGATGCGTAATTTAATAAAAATGTATTTAGATACATGCGTATTGGCACGGAAAAACGTTAATATGAATAATGCTCGAGTCATAATTAGTAACATTATTTGATACAGACTAGTTTTTTCCCAATCATTTGTTGCGGTTGTGTTCCTGTGTTTTTCCGGCCTGTCTGGCTGTCTGTGGTACGTCCGTACAAATATTCAGCAAGTTTGTTGGCCTTGTCTCCCGAAAGCCGACATAAAAAATGCGAGAGGCGGCTGGCTTCATATGATGTCAAAGTATGAACGAGCAGCGCCTGTATGGCTAAAATAAGCGCCGCTATCGTGGGTTATTTATAGTGTTGACGCATACCGGCATCATCAGAATGCCAAGTGTTTCTTTTTAAATAATAAAAAACACGTTTGGTACGTGCATCTTTTAATCGAATCACTGTTGTCAAATGCTTTAAATGTCATATTACTTTGCATAACTTTTGACGAAACAGGAATCATCGAGTAAACAACAATCCCGTCCCTTCTCTGCGCAAGCTTGGGTCTCGTCCCCTCTTTAAGCACATCTGCCAACCAACCCTCGCGGCCATTTTCTACTACTAGGTGTGGTAGGTTTTCTCACTGTTGTCTGCACTCTGCAGCACTGCAGTTGAACGAACGCTGTGTTTTTCTCGTTTGCCGGAAAACTCCACAAAAGTGTACTAGGAATACTGTTTTCTTACTGAAGGTATGTTTAAACTGGTTAAATCTTGTTTCTGTGCTTTTAGAGTAAATTTTTGAGTTTGTAGTAACTTTATTTCGACCCATATGACTGCCTTTTACATGCCCACAGTAACAACAATTACTCTGGGACGCGTTTTGTTTGATCGTTTCCGAGCCGCACCCTTGACACAACCGGATATGTCGTTTTAGAGACACCAATTCCTTAATTTTAAAATTGAATACTCTCTGATACAAATCTTAATGATGAATACAATTTGAACAATTGTAATAAAATAGTTTCTTTATCTTTGAATTTTGAAATCTGACACATTATCAAAAACCCTACTATGCGAAGTTATCTCTGTGGGTCTAGGGGTTCTTCTTATCAGTCTACCGTTCTTATTTAGTGAACCAGTATTAACATTTTTTCTCTTCTTTCTAGAAAATCTTATATCAAAATGGAGCAAACCATAGCTCCAAAGGAAGTGAGAATCCTTGAAACAGCTGAGGATATTCAAGAGAGACGAGACCAAGTTCTTTCTCGTTACTCCCAATTCAAGTCTGATGCCAGAGCCAAGCGTGACAAGTTGGAAGATTCTCGTCGCTTCCAATACTTCAAGAGAGATGCAGATGAATTGGAATCATGGATTTTTGAAAAACTTCAGGCAGCCTCTGATGAAAGCTACAGGGATCCTACCAACCTTCAAGCCAAAATTCAGAAGCATCAAGCTTTTGAGGCAGAAGTTGCTGCACACAGCAATGCTATTGTCAGCTTGGACAATATTGGTTTGGAAATGATCAATGAAGGCCATTTTTCTGCAGATGTCATTCAAAAACGTTTGGAAGAGCTTCATCGCTTGTGGGAACTTCTTCTATCTCGTTTGGCCGATAAAGGCATGAAGTTGCAGCAAGCTCTTGTGTTGGTGCAGTTCTTACGCCAGTGTGACGAAGTTATGTTTTGGATCAACGATAAGGTATTTTTTCTCAAATCACATTAATTATTGCAGTTATTCAAATGTCTACTATCTTTTACAGGAAGCTTTTGTTTCATCTGATGAGTTTGGTTCCGATCTGGAACATGTTGAAGTGTTGCAGCGTAAATTTGACGAATTCCAAAAAGACATGGCTGCCCAAGAATTCCGAGTTACTGAGGTCTTGGACCTCGCTGATCGCCTGGTCAAAGACGGTCACCCAGAAGTCGATACTATTAACCGACGTAAAGAGGTAATCGACGAATTTTCATTGTCTTCTACCAATCGAGTGTTACTCAGTTTTTGCTATTCTTCAGGAATTGAAAGAATCGTGGCAAAGATTGAGACTCCTGGCATTGAATCGCCAAGAAAAATTGTTTGGAGCTCACGAAATTCAACGCTTCAATCGCGACGCAGACGAAACCGTCGCCTGGATCACCGAAAAAGATGTCGTCTTATCTTCGGATGACTTTGGCCGTGATTTGGCTAGCGTTCAAACGCTACAACGTAAACATGAAGGCGTTGAGCGTGATCTTGCCGCTTTGGAAGATAAAGTGATGACTCTTGGTCAAGAAGCAGCTCGTTTGTGCGGCATTCATCCCGATCACGCTGAACAAATCAAAGTGAAGCATCAAGAGATTGAAAATAACTGGGAAAGATTGACTGGCAAAGCAAAGGTAAATAAAAGTTAGTGCCACAAATGAACAATCGCTTTAATCGTTTGTATTAATTTTTAAAATAGGAACGTAAACGTCGGTTGGATGATTCATACTTCCTTCATCGCTTCTTGTCCGACTTCCGCGACTTGGTGTCATGGATTCACGACATGAAAGCTATTATTGCTGCTGACGAGTTGGCTAAAGATGTTGCAGGCGCTGAGGCTTTGCTGGAACGTCATCAGGAACATCGAGTATGTACATCTCAATGATGCGACACGAAAAATGTTTTACAAGTTTGATTGATTTTTGTAGGGAGAAATTGATGCCAGGGAAGACAGCTTTCGCGCAACTGCCGAAGCCGGACAGGTTCTTTTGGAAAAAGAACACTGGGCTGCTTCCGAAGTTAATGAAAAGTTGATAACCTTATCCAACGAGAAACAGAATTTGTTGACTCTATGGGAAGAGCGCCGAATTTTGTACGAACAGTGCATGGATCTTCAACTCTTTTATCGGTATGTTTCAATGAAGTAAATGAACTTTAATTGTGTGTTTATTAACAAGACACCTTTTTATAGCGATACCGAGCAGGCAGATACCTGGATGGCTAAACAAGAGGCTTTTCTGTCGAATGAAGATTTAGGCGATTCACTGGATTCCGTCGAAGCACTTATCAAGAAACATGAAGACTTCGAGAAATCTTTGGCTGCACAGGAAGAGAAAATTAAAGCATTGGATGAATTTGCCTCGAAATTGATCGAAGGTATTGTGAATTTAATTTTAAATTCTGCAATGTTAAACTTTTTTTTAACCATTATCTTTTTTCTTTCTAATTTTCAGGTCAACATTATGCCGCAGAGGATGTTGCTCAGCGCCGCGCCCTTTTATTGGATCGCCGTGGAGCATTGCTGGAGAAGTCTAGCCAACGACGTGTTTTGCTTGAAGATTCTTTCCGCTTGCAGCAGTTTGAAAGGGATTGTGATGAGACCAAAGGATGGATCAACGAGAAACTCAAATTCGCCACCGATGATAGCTACCTGGATCCAACAAATTTAAACGGGAAAGTCCAAAAGCATCAGACTTTCGAACAAGAATTGACCGCAAACAAAAGCCGTATTGAAGAACTTGATGCAGTTGGCCGCGAATTGGTCGAAGGCAATCACTGGGCGACTGATAGAATCCACGCCCGCCTTGAAGAGATTGTTCGATTGTGGGAAACACTTCTAGCCGCTACCGAACGAAAGGGAACACGATTGGCACAGGCCTCACAACAGCAACAATTCAATCGTGGTGTCGAAGACCTGGAAATCTGGTTGAGCGAAGTAGAAGGACAGCTACTTAGCGAAGACTATGGAAAAGACTTGACTAGCGTCCAGAATTTGCAAAAGAAGCATGCTCTATTGGAAGCCGATGTCACTTCACACCAGGACCGTATTGATGCCATCAAATCAGCTGCTCAGCAGTTCATCGAATCAGGACACTTTGATGTTGATAGCATTCTAGCCAAACAGGTGAATTTACGATTCTTTGAATGCACAGTGATACCATTGAACAAATTTGAACGTATTTTTTTTTTTCATTTTTTTTTCTAGGCCGGTGTAACCGAACGTTACGATGCTCTACAAAATCCAATGGGATTGCGGAAGCAACGACTTTTAGATTCACTTCGCGTCCAGCAACTCTTCCGCGACGTGGAAGACGAAGAAGCTTGGATCCGCGAAAAGGAACCCATTGCTGCGTCCACAAACCGTGGTCGCGATTTGATTGGTGTTCAGAACCTTATCAAGAAACACCAAGCTGTCTTGGCTGAGATGCACAATCACGAACCACATGTCTTGGCGGTTTGTCAAGCTGGTTTCCAGATGGCTGACGATGGTCACTTTGCAGCTGATGAGGTACGCAAGCGCATCCAGGCGCTCGCTGACCATTGGGCCCATTTGAAAGAGAAAGCTTTCCAGCGCAAGCAAGATCTTGAAGACTCCCTTCAGGCTCACCAATACTTTGCTGACGCCAACGAAGCCGAATCATGGATTAAAGAAAAAGAACCGCTGTCCGGCAGCGTCGATTACGGCAAGGATGAAGATTCTTCGGAAGCCCTCTTGAAAAAACACGAAGCATTGATGTCGGATCTTGAAGCTTTTGGATCAACTATTGTAGCTCTCAGAGATCAGGCTCAATCTTGTCCGGTAAAAAGGCTGCCAAGAAACATCTAGTTTTTTTTGTATCTAATTTTCTGTTTAATAACAGCAAGAAGCCCCAGTGTCCGATATTTCTGGAAAGGAGTGCGTCGTAGCTCTTTATGACTACACTGAAAAGTCACCCCGTGAAGTCTCTATGCGCAAGGGAGATGTGCTCACACTGTTGAACTCCAACAACAAAGTAATACTTTTCCTATCATTCTGGCAACATTTTCTTTTTTAACATATGACTTGGAATTTGTAGGACTGGTGGAAAGTCGAAGTGAACGATCGTCAAGGATTCGTTCCCGCTGCTTACGTAAAGAAAATCGAACCAGGATTGTCCGCTTCCCAACAAGCTTTGGCAGAGCAAAGTTCAATTGCTGCACGCCAAGTCCAAATTGATAGCCAGTACCAAGCTTTGATGGCTTTGGCACGCGAACGCCAACGCAAGTTGTCCGAAACTTGTAAGGCTTACGTACTGGTTCGTGAAGCAGCTGAACTTGCTCAGTGGATTAAAAACAAGGTAGTTATCCTTAAATGAAGATTTTAAAAAGAGACTCGATAAAGCGAATTCTTTATACATCAGAATCTTCTGTTAAAAGTACTAAATTACAAATTGCAATATGTTTTTCTGAACTTATAGGAACAATATGCCCACATTGAAGATGTTGGGGAGGATTTGGAGCAAGTGGAGGTCATGCAGAAGAAATTCGATGACTTTAACGCTGATTTGAAAGCCAATGAAGTGCGCTTGGCAGAGATGAACGAAATTGCCATGCAACTGATGAGCCTAGGTCAAACCGAAGCAGCTCTAAAGATTCAAACTCAAATGGAAGATTTGAATCGAAAATGGGCTTCCATTCAACAACTTACAGCTGAGCGTGCCCAACAGTTGGGCTCTGCTCATGAAGTCCAGCGCTTCCATCGTGATGTTGACGAAACCAAAGACTGGATCCATGAAAAAGACGAAGCTCTTAACAACGATGACCTAGGTAAAGATCTTCGCAGTGTACAAGCTCTTCAACGCAAGCACGAAGGCTTAGAGAGAGATCTTGCTGCTCTCGGAGACAAGGTAATTTTCACATTGTTGGATTGTTTTGTTTGCTGTTGTTGTCATGTCTCTTATTAATATTTCAGATTCGCCAATTGGACGAAGCTGCTGCTCGTTTGGTACAAGGACATCCTGATTCGGCTGATACCATCAGATCGAAACAAGAAGAGATTCACGATGAGTGGACTCAGTTGACTGCTAAAGCTAACGCGCGCAAAGAGAAATTGTTGGACTCGTACGACTTGCAGCGTTTCTTGAGCGACTACCGTGACTTGACCGCTTGGATTCAGTCCATGATGGGACTGGTTGCTTCAGACGAATTGGCTTCAGATGTTACGGGCGCCGAAGCACTTCTTGAACGCCATCAGGTTTGCAGTCTCATCCCTTTCTATTCACTAAATTTGGCTATTCTTAAAAAAAATTTCAAAGCATAAGCAAGGATACTTATTAAATTGGGATTATTTAGAATTATCGGAACGAAATCGATGCCCACTACGGTATTCCGCAGGTCAGAGCGGCATGTTGCGTTTAGGGTGAAAAGAATTGTGTCGTATCCTCCTAACAATCGATTTTGTGTGTGATTACTGACGTTTGATGCACGACATGGTCGTTGTGATTAACAATTATTTCAGGGCCCATAGACGTCAGAGTCATTTGTAAATTAACACAGCTCGTAATTAGATAACAAGCATGGAATTGTCCATGGGTGTGCTCCAATCAGTCATCGAGTTCTCCTTGGTTTAATTTATCGTGTTTTTCTAAATTTTGCAGGAGCACCGCACTGAAATCGATGCCAGGGCTGGAACCTTCCAAGCGTTTGAGCTTTTTGGCCAGCATCTCTTGCAATCCAACCATTATGCTTCTCCTGAAGTCCAAGAGAAATTGGAGAACATGAATGTGGCTCGCCAAGAACTTGAAAAGTAAATTTCACAGTTCAAATAACAATACTTCTACTTAAATGGACAGTCTAATAACTTAACTGCGTTCAAATTTAGAGCTTGGATTGCTCGTCGTATGGAATTAGACCAATGCTTGGAATTGCAGTTATTCTACCGTGATTGCGAACAAGCCGAAAACTGGATGTCGGCCCGTGAAGCCTTCCTTGCTGCTGAGGAGTTAGATAGTCAGGGTGACAACGTAGAAGCCTTGATCAAGAAACACGAAGATTTTGATAAAGCCATCAATGCACAAGAGGAAAAAATTGCCGGTATGTTAGGCGACTTTAGTGTGAATAGTTGTCAAAATAACTAAATTTGATTGTGCAACACATTTCTAGCTTTGGCCACTTTTGCTGATCAACTGGTTGCTGCTGAACACTATGCCAGCTCTGCCATTGATGGTAAAAAGGTCCAAGTTTTGGATCGCTGGAGTAACTTGAAGGAAGCTTTGATCGAGAAACGCTCCAAGCTTGGAGAATCCCAAACGCTCCAACAATTCTCTCGTGATGCTGATGAGGTAATGACGTAAACAAAATTTTTAAAATTAGCTTCCTTTAATATTCACTGTCTACTGAACTAGGTCGAAAATTGGATGGCTGAAAAACTGCAATTAGCTACGGAAGAAAGCTATCGCGATCCAGCAAACATTCAATCCAAACATCAAAAACACCAAGCTTTTGAGGCTGAGCTGGCTGCCAATGCTGACCGAATTCAGGTACTTCAGTTGAATGAACAATTTAAAAAAATTAGAACTAATATTTTTACATTTATAAATTTAGGCCGTGCTTGCTATGGGTCAAAACTTGATTGACAAGCATCAGTGTGCAGGATCCGAAGAAGCGGTTCAAAGCCGTTTAGTTTCCATCGCAGATCAGTGGGAGTTCCTTACCCATAAAACAGCTGAAAAGTCAATGAAACTGAAAGAAGCTAACAAACAACGTACCTACATCGCCGCTGTAAAAGATCTTGATTTCTGGCTTGGTGAAGTCGAATCCCTTTTGACTTCTGAGGATGCCGGCAAAGATTTGGCATCAGTGCAGAATTTGATGAAGAAGCACCAGCTGGTCGACGCTGACATCTTGGTATGCATTCATTCTATTTTATCCTATTTTAGGAATGATACGTATCCTATACCGTTTTAGTTATGTTGCTTGAATGCGGGAAGCCCGGGTAGCAAAATTTTGGGCCTTTAAAAATTAACTAATTATTTTCTTTCCTTGTTTACTCTAGGCTCATGAAGATCGGATTAAGGATATGAATGACCAAGCTGATTCTTTGATTGAAAGCGGCCAATTTGATGCTGCTGCCATTCAGGTATTTAGAAATTTGATTTCAATTTGGAAAAACATTTTTTTTTCAAACTTTTCTTGCCTTGCAGGAAAAACGCCAATCCATTAACGAACGCTATGAGCGCATCAAGAACTTGGCTGCTCATCGCCAGGCACGATTGAACGAGGCAATGACCCTCCATCAGTTCTTCCGTGACATCGCCGATGAAGAGTCGTGGATCAAGGAAAAGAAATTACTCGTCGCTTCTGATGATTATGGTCGCGACTTGACTGGTGTTCAAAATTTGAAAAAGAAGCACAAGCGTCTTGAATCCGAATTGGCATCACACGAACCCGCTATTCAAGCCGTTCAAGAAGCCGGTCAGCAACTGATGAACGTCTCGAACTTGGGAGTGCCAGAGATCGAACAGCGACTCCGTATGCTTAATCAGGTTCGTACTGGTTCATGTCTTGTACATGTTTCGTAATTCCGTGTTAATAAAATCAAATTGTTAATTCTCGCAGGCATGGGACGAGCTGAAACTAATGGCAGCCACTCGTGGCACCAAACTGGAGGAGTCGTTGACATATCAACAGTTTTTGGCTAAAGTTGAAGAAGAAGAAGCTTGGATTAGCGAGAAGCAACAGCTACTCTCCGTTGAAGACTTCGGTGACAACATGGCTGCCGTTCAGGGTCTCTTGAAGAAACATGATGCATTCGAGACGGACCTTGCTGTCCACCGCGATCGTTGCAACGAAATTTGTGAAGCTGGCAATACCCTTATCCGAGATGGAAACCACCATTCGACTTCGGTCGGTCAACGCTGCCAACAGTTACAGGTATTTTTAAATTATTATTTTAAAAAATTCTGTTATGGAATTCATTTAAAAATTAATGGACTAATCGTTATAGGATAAGCTTGATACTCTCGGGTCGATTGCCAAGCGCAGAAAGGGCCGTTTGCTTGACAATGCTGCTTACTTGCAGTTTATGTGGAAGGCTGATGTTGTAGAGTCCTGGATTGCTGACAAAGAGAATCACGTACGATCGGAGGATTTCGGTCGTGATCTTTCTTCTGTGCAAACTCTCCTGACGAAGCAAGAGACTTTTGATGCTGGTAAAATCAGAGCATTAATAATTTAAAAATCGTTCTCAAATATTAACCAAATTCATCAACTATTTGTCCAAAAGGCTTGCACGCATTCGAGCAAGAAGGGATACAAAATATCAGCACTTTGAAAGACCAGTTGGTAAGTGCAGGTCACGATCAAACAGCTACCATCTTGAATCGTCACGGTGACGTCATCTCCCGCTGGAATTCTCTGCTGGGAGCGTCCAATTCGCGCAAGCAGCGTTTGCTTCGTATGCAGGATCAATTCAGGCAGATCGAAGAGCTCTATCTTACTTTCGCCAAGAAGGCATCAGCCTTCAACTCGTGGTTTGAAAATGCCGAGGAAGATTTGACTGATCCAGTTCGCTGCAATTCGATTGAAGAGATCCGTGCTCTGCGGGAGGCTCATGCCCAGTTCCAGGTTAGAATGCCGTTCTCATGACAAAATTTTGAAATTGCTGTTTGGCTGTGTTTACTTAATCCTTATGTTTGGTTCACGTTTATATTTTTTCCCTTCGCTTACTAGGCTTCTCTGTCATCAGCCCAAGTTGATTTCGAATCTTTGGCTGCACTTGACGCCGAAATCAAGAGCTTCAAAGTCGGACCCAACCCATATACTTGGTTCACTATGGAAGCCTTGGAAGATACTTGGCGCAATCTGCAAAAGATCATTTCTGAGCGTGACTCCGAGCTCTTGAAAGAGGCTCAACGTCAAGAAGACAACGATCGTCTCCGAAAAGAATTCGCCCGTCACGCAAACGCTTTCCATCAATGGCTTACCGAGACGAGGTACATAAATGCAATATAATTTTACTAGACATTTTCAAGCTCCCTAAACACGATGAACTGGTTTTAAATGATTCACTTTTCGTTCAATGACTGGTTTTAGGCTGAGGCTTCTGGGCTGGGACGGGTGAATTTTTATGAATTTTCGCATCTGAATCTTAGAATAACAATACTGTGATAAACACTAACAAAGATTGTATCTAATTTAAGATTCGTACCTTTTTCTGAAATGTTCGCATCAGAATCATAGAATAACAATATTGTGACAAATACTAACAAGATCGTACTTAAGTAGATCGCACTCAAAATCTAACTCAATCAAAGACAATTAGAAATAGAATGTTTGGCACGTGATTTAATTGCGTGTGTATTTCGATCAAGCATGCTGGACATATCTTGGGAAAAACATTAATACAATTTTTTCTTATAGGGCTTCCATGATGGAAGGTTCTGGAACCTTAGAGCAACAGCTTGAAGCAACTAAGGTAAACTTAGATTTGTAAAATCAAAATCTTCCATGCACTTACTTTACTGATTACGGTTTTAGCGTAAAGCATCAGAGGTACGAGCTCGCCGTCAAGATTTGAAGAAAATTGAAGACCTTGGAGCTATCTTAGAAGAGCATCTCATTCTTGATAATCGTTACACCGAACACAGGTATTTAAGACGTTCTGTCTTTTTAATTACCACAATTTTAATGTTGTTACTTTTGTAGCACCGTGGGTTTGGCCCAGCAATGGGATCAATTGGATCAATTAGGAATGCGCATGCAACATAACTTGGAACAACAGATCCAAGCCCGCAACCAATCTGGTGTCAGCGAAGACGCTCTTAAGGAGTTCTCCATGATGTTTAAGTAAGTACTGATAGCTAACAATAGGGAACATAAATATTCTTATTCTGTTTTTTTTTTTTCTTAGGCACTTCGACAAAGAAAAGACCGGTCGTCTCAATCATCAAGAATTTAAATCCTGTCTGCGCGCGCTTGGATACGATCTGCCTATGGTCGAGGAAGGACAAGTTGATCCAGAATTTGAAACCATTGTTGGTTAGTATAATCATCTTTCATTTATTTATTTATTTTTGTTCCTTTGTTGCATGTTTTTAACATTTCTAATCAACCTTGAAATCATGCAGATATCGTGGACCCCAATCGCGATGGATATGTATCCCTGCAAGAATATATGGCATTTATGATCAGCAAAGAAACCGAGAACGTTCAGAGCTCGGAGGAGATCGAAAACGCTTTCCGCGCCATCACCAACGGCGAAAGGCCTTATGTCACTAAGGAAGAATTATATGCTGTAAGTTTACTTTATGCTTGTTTTCTATATAACAAACTCTAACCGAATTATTACAATTTTCAGAACCTTACGAAAGAAATGGCCGATTACTGCGTTTCACGTATGAACCCTTACGTCGATCCCAAGTCCGGAAAACCGGTCCTGGGCGCGTTGGACTACATGGACTTTACCCGAACCCTATTCCAGAATTAACGCATCTTCTCCAAGTTTAATCGTAGTTTCGGCTTGGCTTTCTATCAGTAGATATATGCTTTGAATTTAAGTCTAAATTTTCCCCCTATTTAACTGTCATGTCTGGCAGCTGTCTTTACATGAACAAAGGTAACCTTATGTTCCCAATCTTGTATTCCGGATTGGTTATGCTAATTAAGGTTTTTCACCTACAAACGATTGACAGTTGGCATTTAATTTTCTTCGTTTCTGTTTTTTTTTCTCTTTAAACAATGCTATATTCCCTTCAATAGTCATGTGTTCTAATTAAATATACTTTAGACGAAAGCATATCTGTCTACTATTGTCACAACTCTCACAAGGTGGACATAATTAAATTTAAAAACCACCATTCGTTAAGGGAACCACAGGTTATAGCCAATTTTGTTGGTATTAAAATTCAAATTATGAAAGTTCTCATGGAAGGAAAATCACGGTCGATTTGAAATTTTAATCTAGGGATATCCAATTATTCATAAAACAACTCGACATCTAGTGATGCTGGATACCGAAAAAAAAAGAAACAATATTAGGATTGTTTAAAAACAATTTCATCTTTTTAAATAATAGAAGGCGCTAAAGCGGATACCAAATTATTTTTTTTCTTAGTTCATGCATGCGACTCATTTTTAAGATCATGCGCTCGATTGATTTTTTTTTTCATTCTTATTATCCAAGAAAAACTCGATAAATCGTTATGGCTTGGCACCTAAATTTGTCAAAATTGGTTTAATAATTGTTTTAAAAAAAGTTTATTAATGACTCATAACATATTTGCTGTGAACGTGAAAACATTAACAAAGTAATCCTAGATTCCTTCTTGTCATTATAACCGGTAAAGGTCGCAATTTCCCTAGCGTTTACTACTTGATAAAATAAAACTGATACGATGTAATTGTGAGAACAACGTCGTCGTTACGCACGCATGCACGCCTAAACGTGCGTTTAATCGTTTCCTTATGAAACATATATGCAATTCGAACTAAAGCAATTAAACCTTGATCCAGGCGAACGAGATCACAGAATACAGATGAATGCTTACATGAAAACTGAACCCTCGTCGACTTCTATTTAGCCTAAAGTTCATTGGGTAACGTTCTTTCTAACACTCAGCTTTTGCAATATTTGATTGTAAAACGCTACATGGCGACACCGACATGTGAGCTCATCCGTGCATATAGTGCATGCGAAACCACGTTCGACTACATTGATTGGTTGATATTAATTTATCACGTGATTTTCCCAAACTATATTAACCGAAGCATAAGTAAACAGTTAATGGGCAATTGGTTCACAATTCTCAAAAGGTAAATTTCTAGTTTATGTTAATTCTCTTAGAACGTTAAGGATATTTTAGAAAGATTTTCAATATTTCAAAAACTCATTTTCTCCAAAAGGTCACCACTTCCGCGTCACATCGATCATTCTCAAGATTCTGCAAAATGAAATCACTTGTAAGATTACAGTAGTTAAATTTTCCATTCCTGTTGTTGTCAAAGTAGTAGGTACAATATGTGTTTTTGATAGTTTATCCTCATGGTAGCGCTTGCGATCGTCTATGCCAAAGAAGACGGCAAGCATGTTAAGGAAGATAAGCATGCACACGCAGATGAAGTTAGTCATGGCAAGCATGGTAAGGAAGATAAGCATGCACACGCTGATCATGAGGTCACTCATGGCAAGCATGTTAAGGAAGGTAAGCATGCACACGCAAATCATGAGGACCTTGGAAAAGGACACTTGGAACATGGAAAAGAGAAAATAAAGAAGACTAGAGAGCTTCTCCATCAGCAAGAGAAAGAGCTACGCATGGCAGAACTAGAAGCTTTTTTGGAACGTCGTTGGGCAGAGAAGGAAAAAAAGAGGGACGCGAGGATAGCTGAGAAGATATTAGCCGTGAAAAAAGCCGTTGCTGGTAAAGCAAATGACCCTGCTGCTGTTCCTGCTGCTACTCCCGCTGCTGTTCCCGCTGCCGTACCAGCTGCTGTGCCCGCTGCTGTTCCCGCTGCTGTCCCTGCTGCTGTTCCAGATACTATTCCCGCTGCAGTTCCTGCTGCTGTTCCTGCTGCTGTTCCTGCTGCTGCTCCTGCCGCTGTTCCCGCTGCTGTCCCTGCTGTTAAAAGTAAAAGAGAAGCTGAAGACTACGAGGCTACCTATGCCCATAGACCTAGGAGAGAGTCAGGTAATACAGAATTATCATGTAAGAAGTTGACTTTACTGATGAGGTTGCCTTTTACTTGATTCATTACCCGCAGACCATGTACGAACGGAACACATGAAGACTCTGATTAAGCTTTTGGACGATAAAAAAAAAGTTCGTGATGCTGCTGCTGCTCCCAGCAAGCCTGTCGCTCCTATCAAGCCTGCCGCTCCCATCAAGCCTGCTGCTAAAGCTGCTCCCCTTCCGGCTCGGAAGCCTGCTCCCCTTCCGGCTCGGAAGCCTGCTCTTGTTAAAGCTGCTACTCCCGTCAAACTTCCCGCCAAACGTCCTTCTCGCTATACTGAATAGTCTAATACCTTACCAAGTTTAGCGGGAAATTACATTAAATATATGAAATTTTTTTTTTACAAATAACGAAGCAAAAATATCATTTCATTTTTGCTCCCTTGCTTTCTTTTAATCAATTTGAACTTACAATATCTTCATTGAATAAACTAACTTGAATAAATACCAGCAAGGAAATTTTATTCAACGATATTTTGCTGTATTACGTTACATATATACTTCCATTAAAATTAGAAAAGAGATTGCCATAATATTCATTTGTAAAATAATTTACTAAATAATAGAATGGTGGTCTATAAAATTATATGTAAAAGATTACTTGAATCATGCTTGAATTTATATGAAATCATTTATCGATAACGTGAATTAGAACTCTAGAAAACTGATTGCAATTTAAATTTGAACTCTTTATTTCCCGTTGTTACAAGTTACAACCCACTCGAGTCCATTAATTGTCCTAGAACTCTAACCACCGATGCACCGAATGCCCATTAAACATATTCTTTCGCAATCTCTTTTTCGGCATTTGAACGGTACTTCATTTGTCGCCTCCTTGTCAGGCCCGTCAGGCCTTGTTAACCCTGGCCTGATGGCTGATGCTGGTCGGGCCGGCCCGTACCGGTCCGGGTTGTTATGGGCGTACATAAATCGTACGCTTGGCAACTCTGTTGGCTTTCGGTCCCAGTGAACAGTTTGCCGACTGCAGACACCGTTTTCGTCCATCTTGGTCTCGTAATTCCCGATACGAGAGATTCACGATACCAAAATGTTGAGTTTTGTTGCACGTTCAGCAAACCTTTCCTCCGCAACTGTTGCTGCCACACAATCGGTTGCTAATGGGTCCAAAGCCCTTCTGCCTGCTGTTTCCGTTCACTCTGAACGAGTAGTCGTTCCGCCAACAGCCTCAAAACTAACGACTAATTCCTTGGCGGCTTCTTTGCCTAAAAATGCAATCCTAGCATCATCTTCAATTGGTGGTAATTAATTTGATCAATAATGAAGACCCATATATTCTATTAATATGAAAGGTTTATTTAGAAATTGATAAGGCTGTATGTTGCATAGTAGACGAGCAAAAGTTCATTTGGGTTACAAGATTCATGTTTTAATTTTCAATAATTAGGTCACAGTCAGGTGCGCTTTGCCCACACTGATGTCCAAGTTCCGGACTTCTCTCCTTACAGACGAAGCAGTGTTGCTGACAGCCATGCTGACACCCGATCAAGTGCTCCCAAACGCCAGGGATTTTCCTATCTCATTGTTGGCAGCGGAGCAATAGGTGGTGCTTATGCTGCCAAAAGCATTGTATCTGAATTTGTCAGTTCCATGAGTGCTTCAGCTGATGTTTTGGCTTTGGCCAAGATTGAAGTCAAGCTCAACGATATCCCTGAGGGTAAGAATGTTACTTTCAAATGGCGTGGAAAGCCTCTCTTCATTCGGCATCGTACTGCGGTATGACTTGTTTGATTGTTCTATGCAAAGTTCAAGGTCAACAATTTTGTTTTGTCATTTAGGCCGAAATTGAAACGGAGAGTAATGTTGATTTGTCAACTCTTCGCGATCCCCAACTCGATTCGGACCGTGCCCAGCGTCCCGAATGGCTCGTCTTGCTCGGAGTCTGCACCCATTTAGGATGCGTCCCTATCGCAAATTCGGGTAAGCTATCCATCTACTGCTTTCTTTTCTTCGTGATGAGCAAATTCATTCAGTGATTGGTTTGCTTTCATAGGCGATTATGGCGGTTACTATTGCCCTTGCCATGGTTCTCACTACGATTCATCGGGTCGCATTCGCAAAGGACCGGCTCCCTTGAACTTGGAGATCCCGGTCCATACTTTTGTGGACGAAAGCACCTTAGTAGTTGGTTAAGTTCATACAAAGATTTCCTGTGAACATCTTTCTAGGAAAATAAACCCTTAGCATCAATCCCCCTCTTGCTTTGTACAGATACAGTAAATAAACGACCCTGTAGCTGAGAGATGGGCTCGGTAAATGTACTCTCAACTTTTCAAATATCTTTATTAATGAAAGTTTTAGATGGAGGAGCAGTTTCTGCGGGAATCCTTCCATGTATAGGTATGACTTATCTCGCTTATTATGAACCAATCCTAAGCGGATTTACAGACTCGTTTGATTAAAAAGTTTGCATTTATTTCATTGGCATACTAGGAAGTACATCAGCCAACTTGGCCTTGCATAATTTAGAATTATTTGCGTAAGGGATGTACATATACTAGACATCTTAATTATCTTGACTAACTTTACTTAGTTAACATAGTTTCTGGTTTAGATCTTTAAGCTTGTTCTAAGAGGGTCAAAAAGACAAGAAAGCTCCGCCACTTGTATAAAGATGAAATAGTTTCCCGAAGGGATTAAGGAGAAGATATTTGGGGGGTAGGGAGAAAAAGTTTACGGGCCAAAGTTGCGTTTTTATCCCAAGAGATGGCTACGTTGGGTTCCTTTACGGTAGAGCTAATTAATTCGGGAAACAATCTCAAAGTTTCTCGATTACCAATTAAAAAGTTTCACACATTTTTCCAGTTTAATGTCATGAAGAAATTTCGATTTAGGACTGAAATAGTTTAACGCAAATAAGCGGCAACAATTGCAAAAGTGTCATACTAGCAAGTGCAGACGACACAATTTGAAAAAAGCGTGTGTGCCTCTCTGCCTCACTGCCCCCGACGAGTGAACGCATCAATATTTATCCTTTATGCTTTTCCGTATTAGAAAAGAACCCTTTTTACCCTTTTTTCATACGTAAATTAATTTTATGTTTTTGAATAGTTCAATTCCGTTGGAACTAAATCACTAATATTTAGCCCTACTCATGGGTGGCGTTAAACTATAACGGCGTCAACTTTGCGACCGATGCTAAGCTTACTATCAACCCCTTCCTTTGTAATCAACTAATTTTACAATTGTGCGCTTCTGACATTAGCTTTGCCATTTGTCAAGTTATTAGTAGCACGAGAAAATCTACACTCTCACGCGTTACAAAAAAAAAATGACGGGAAACTCGCGGGGCGAGGGTTGGGGGGTCTACGGGGCCCAACCTCCGCCCCGCGAGATCCCCGTTTAAAATTCCTTATTTCGATTCATTTCGCTAAAACTTCAAACTTTACAGCTTTACTTTACATTTACTTTACGTGTTTCAACAAAAAATTACGGGGAGCGAGCGGGGTGCCAAGCAGAGTCGAGAGCGCCCAAGAGATCCCCGCGTCCACACACTCACACTTGATGATCAACTCATTACATCTATAGAAACATACATTTCCGTCTGAGGCATATTACGAGAAACGTTTTCAGAATATTAACGTTAACTACATTTCCAAATAAAATTATTTTGTAAGTATCTTTAAGCGCTTCATGTTCTCTTCATCATTTACACATTTTGTATACTCTCACAAATCTCCTTACATCATTCATTTATCAACAAAATACTCCACACATTTTTAAGAAAATTATAACACCCCTGTGAGTGCGTCTTTTAAAGCTTATATCCCTTCGGGAACCTCTCCAGAGCAGCGCGATGGTGCTAGTTAAATTACGGGCAGTCTAATGGTCGTGTAAGAGCTCATGAGGTGGCGTGCAAGTCGCGATGGTAGCTTGCGGTTGGTGAACGCGATTCCCGCTCTGACGCGGAATAAAAAAAGAGACCAGGAGGAGGGATCCTATATCTCCGCAAACCATTCCACGCGTTTCTGTTCGAGTGACTGAACGCCAGGACGAGCGACTATCGACCGGGAACTTTCAATCGAATCGTCGTCGGGGGAGTCCGAATCCATTGTTCGCGATCAAAACCAAAGGCAAACGCGTGTATTGAGTCGTTCAACTTTACAAGACGATAACAGCACAGAAGGAGACGGGTCGGAGAGAAATAAAAGAGTGTTGACAAATCAAACACCATTCTTGTCACGCCGAACTCTTCATATTTTAGTCTGCGTTGGATTTCCAACTTGACGCTCTCTGACAATTTAAAGCGCGTATGTTGAAAGAAAGTGGGCCTAGGCCCCAGTCCCAATCCAATGGGCTACGTATTATACGTTTCCTCCTTTTCAATGTTTCTTGGAAAAGTTATCTTGTTTGTATTTTTGTTGCCCGCATCGTAAATTTTATGTGCAAAACTTCACCGAGTGACGTAATTGAGGATAAAATGAACTAGACTTCTAAGAATTTCTACTTTTGCTATTAAAAACCATTGTTCGGGGAAGAGAAATGGTCTTTGTTCAGTTATTTCACAAGTATGACTGAATTATGTAGGATCAGCAAAACCGAGAAGTTTCAACTGGATCCTTTTCAAATCCCGAGCTTATTCTCAAAGCCAGAACTTATTCCTGGTAGTATTAAGGAATAAAAAACGAATAAAAGTTTTTTTTGTCTCTTTTTCTTGTAGATTGAACACAGCAGCGATACAGGTATTACACTCGAAGATGAGAGAAATCATTTGACTAGGTTAGACACTTTTTTTTGGTTTTCACGCACGTTTTTGGATGTGTAGGAAAATGAAAACGAGAGGGAGGAGGAAAACCGATGAAAATTGGGTAGAGAGCGACAGGATCCGAGAAGATTGTGACAACTTCTAGACCTTTCCTTTGAAAATGTTGCCCAAGGATCTCTTGGTGTGTACATCGATACAAATCAATAAAAGGGAGGAGGAGTAGGAGGGACGGGGGCAGGAACAGGAGGGAATGGGAGTAGAGGAGATGAAGTTGCAGAAGTAGAATGGAGGAAGAATAAGTTGATGATGAAGGAAGTCGAAAACGGACACAACTCCTCGACACTCTGAAACGTAAATACAAAATGGCGTGAAACGTTTCAAAAATAGAAACCAGAATAACAGGAAAACAATACAGGTGCGAACGGGGGGAATCGTCGGGACTGGGCCAAGGATCAGGATAGGCGAGAGCAAATTGTATAGAGGAGGAAAACAAACATTTTTTTGTGGTTGGATCTCACGTAATTAGAATGAAAGAACATACGCTCTTCGGATGAGCACTTTCAGATCGTGGTCGTCTAAAATTTGTTTTTGGTATTGTTTTTTTTGTGTTTTTTTGTCTTTCTTTTTGGTTTCATGTACATTAGACATAATAATACACACACGTTCGCTCGCTCGCCTAAAATCACTAATGTCAACGTGAATAAAAAGATTTTTTGGGGTTTTCGACGGTAAAATTGCATTCGCAAAATTAAAATAGAATTATTATAAATAAAAAATCATCGAAATAAAAAGAATGAGAAGTCGTCAACAACTCGCTGACACACGACAATATCATCATCGAAGTCTACATCGTCATCTTCATCAAAACAATCAAATTCTTATTTCATTTCAATTAAAAACAATCCTACAATAGGTATTTTTTGAGTGTCTGTTTTTTGCGTTTTGTGTCTTTGGTGGAGCGACGTATGTATTTTGTGCGTGCTGTGTTTTACGAAAATGGATTGGAGCGACAAGGTTTCATGTGTTGTTTTTAATATATATTCTCTTTTGTGTGTGGGTTGTTGTTGTTGTTGTATTCTTTCTTTTTGGCGGGCGGGCGGGCCAACAGTTGCCCCCGACTGAGAGTTTGTGACTGGATTGGATTTTCATTGTGTGCGTGACTGAGTTACTGTGATCACGATTACTGTGCTTTGCCTGAGAAAGGGCATCACGCTCTGACTGGGGACATTCTCCTACCGCGAAAATACACACGGCTCCTCTTTATCGTGTCCACTTTCTACTGTTGCTGCCTTTGTAGTTGCGCCTGTTTAGTGAAGTATTAACGCTCAGGTGAGTCGAGTGAGCCCGTTCGCATTTTTCTGACAAAAAAAAGCACCTGACTTGGATCCCCCGAAAGTTGTTTGGCCCGGTGGGTCGTTCACAACGCAGAAAATCAATAGATATACTTTCCAACTACCTCTGACATTTTGCCTGGCACAACCGGGATCGAGCCGTCGTCTTCATTGCCAAACTCGACTGAAAATGAAATTGATGAAAAAAAAGAGTGCCACAAAGAAATGCTTAAATGCTTATTTTGTAATATATATCGACTTTTGTGTAAGGGACAGCAGCTGCAGGAGCAGCAGGAGCAGACTAGAATTGGTTTTTGACCATTTATTTGGCTTGAAGGGGCTCGTGTCCCGTATCGATCGTTCGTGAATCGCGTCGACCCCTTGTAGCAGGTTGTACACGGTTTGATGATGAAGATAACTCGAGTCATTTGTCTTGTTTGTAGTTGTTAGTTTTCATGTGCTTTGTGTGTGTTGTTGTTCGGCAAGGTTTTTCCCTCTCCCCTTCTCATGATTGGGGAAGGTCTAGATGGAAGGAGATAAAGGGTTTGTTGGGGAGGGCTAGGGGTTTTCGGTATATTCGTTTTTGTTTGCTTATTTTTGTCTTTTCTTTCAATAATATAAATCATTGTGTATCAAAAAAGGAATTGAGATCAAAGAGTTGCGTTTCTTCACTACACAAGATATACAGATGCTGCGTCTCTTCCGCGCGACTGCCGTGTATCGAGTCCGTGTCGAGAGTGATGCGTGTGCGTGTCATCAAAGAGAGAAAGACGTCGACGAGGGTTATAAAAAGAGAGAGAGAAAGAGAGAAAACGGAACGGAACGGAAATCAGTGTGCGGTTTTTTTCCCTTCCTCTTTTATTTGTGTGTGTTTGGTTCCTGCCAAAAGAATGAGTTTCGCTTGCCCTTAAGGTAGTAAAAGGTGCAGGCTATCGACGCCTCAATCTCCCGAGTCCTATCGTTTTTTTTTTTTCAATCTCTGTCTATCCGTTTCTTCTTCTTTTTTTTGGGTGGGTTGTTTGAGATGAGGGTTCGGTCTCTCTCTCTTTTGCTTACTTGGTTGAAAATGAATAGGGAATAAGAGGGAGGGAGGGAGGAGGCGGTGACGGTGGTTGGAATAAGGAGAGAGAGAGAGCGAGAGAGAGAGAAGCTGAAGGAAGTCTATTTCTCCTTTTGGACGATTGCCTTCGCTCGCTGCTCCTGGTGTCTGCGTCCTTGTAGTTGACGTCGGCGGAGCGCGGACTTGCGCGCGCACCAGCTCTCTTTGATACCTCCCGGGCAACCCGCCAACCTCGACATGATGAACTCTTCTCCTCCTACTTTCCTCCTCCTCCTCCTTCTTCCACCCGCCGGCCCTATAATAAATCAACCTAATATGGCGTGGGCGTCGGGCGTCAGCAGCGTCGTCGGTCGCGGCCGCCGCCGCCGCTGCCGCTGCCGCCGTCGTCTGGAGGAGCGGACTTGCCCGTTTTCTTCCTCTACACACAGAGACACACTTCGGCGGGCCTCTCTTTATAATTCCCCCAAGTTCCTATATAGTACAGTATATCTTTCATACTTGACGTCCTCTTCCGTCCTTCTCCTCTCTCTCTCTCTCTCTCTCTGCCCGTCTCATTCTTTTCTTTTCCACTCTTTGATGCTCGCGTACGGCTTTCGGCTTTTGCCTCTCGTATCTAACGTTATCCGTTTTTTGTTTGCCTCGTCTCTGTTTGGGGCGGTTCGCTGGCCGTCGTCTTCAGAAATCCTTTCTCTCTCTCTCTCTCGCTCGCTCTCACTCGCTGACTATATACTCCCGGTTCTGAAGTCGTTATCCCCTCCATCGCGAGCCCTTCAAGCGGAGCTCTCCTTCCGGCTGGTGCTGCTCAACTGGGCCAGCTTCTTGTAGTAGGCGGAATTGACGAAGCGCGGGTACGAGTCGCGGTGCATCAACGTGTAGATCTGCAACTGGGCCTCGTCGAATGTGTGCGGCGTCGGGTCCACCATGTTGCGGTTGACGATTTCGCGCACCCGAGAGTCCAGGCTGACCTGTAGGTCGACAGATGATCAAGAAAAAAAACAAACATGAGAGACAAAAGAAAAGAAGGAAATAAGAACGAGATGCCAGTGACAGACGAGCAGTCGAGTCGGGTTCCAATTTTGGCAAGAGGGGAAGGAAAAGAGAGAAAGAGAGAGAGAAAAAGTCTCGAACAAAACAATTCCATGCTCTTTGCTCTCTTCTTTCCTTCACTGAGCTCGTCTACGCCTTTGTGTGCAAGCAGAGATCCTCCTTCTTTGTTTCGACCTCTTCCTCTCTCTCTCTCTCTCTCTGCTGGGCGAAATCAATAAAACAGCACAATCGGATCATCGATCCCTACTCTATACTCCACTACTACTACCTCTACTCCGTTTTCCTCTCTATTTCTCTTTCGCGCAAGGTTATCCCGCGAGATGGATAGATGGCGGCGCCAGCGGCCGACCAACTGTCCCGGAACGATGGATGGAAATTTCATGCGAGTCAAATCCCGAAAGTAAGAAAAATAAAATACCGTTAAAAAAAAAAAAGAGTATAGAGATGATAATCATGGCGATAATATAGAGATGGCGAACTGAAGAGGAACGACGTTCTAAAAGAAAGAAGAAAACGATGGCGCCACGAGTTTTAGGGAATCAAGAGGCAAAGCCTACGTAATGCTTTTGAAAATTATTGCCCCGCTTGGCTGCCTTTCTGGCTCAAATGACAGTCAAAATCGATTCCGGCTTGGCGCCCCAAGACTGATAGATGGTGCTGACGTTTTTCTTTTTCTTCTTTCTCTCTTTCTATCGTTTCCTCCGTTTCCTTCTTTCAAATAAAAAGAAGAAATTAAAAAAAATAAGAAGGAGGAAAAGAAAAATCCCGACTGGCTTTCCTCTACCACGAACTTTTGGCCGCGACCAAACTGCCATTTAACAAGGTGTGACAGGTACCGGAAACTGCCGTCTTCTTTCCTCTACGTAGCAACCTTACTTTTTCATCGAGTTGACCATCAGCCCCTGGCCTCTATAACCATTATCCTGATCTCTTGGTCGGTCGGTCGGCCGGCCCATTCTATAGCTGGCAAGGAATCGCCCAATTCATTTGTCATTGACTTTGTTTGTCCCCCTAGATACTCGTCGGGACTAATATCGATCGCTGTCCGTCCAGGTTCTAAACTGTGGATTCCAGCTATTTTTTCCCCCCTCCTCCTCTTCACCAGAAAACGAGAGATTGTCTTCTCTCGCCTTCGTCGCAAAGTTGTCGAAAAATTGGTTTCTTTTCTTCTCCTTTGTTGTTAAACGGCCGATGAATAGAGACGTCACCGATGTGCCGTCGCGCAGAAGCTCCTGGGTGTCTGCTCCTTGCCTCCGATCGATCCCTCCTCCTCCTCCTCCTATTTTTTGTTGCCTCCTCCTTCTGCAAAAGTCGTTCATGCACGCTACACCCAATGTTTGAACTGTTTCATTCATTATTTTTTTCCTTCCTGCCTCCCTCATCCGCCCCGTTTCGCTCTCCGTATATCACCAATACTTCCGGATTTGGCCGTCAGCTGGAATCACTGAACGACATTTTCCGCATAACTTTATCAATAATCTCTCGGCGTTCTTCTCCTTTTCTTCCTTAAGTCTTTTCTCTCTCTCTCTTTCTCTCTATGGAGCTCAGAAATCGTCATAAAAGCAGCAAAGAACAAAAGACGACACTCGCCCAGCACAAAGAGAACAAGGGCGAAAGCCCAGAAAGAAAAAAAAAGAAGAAAACAAAACGGAGAAGGAAAAGAAAAGTCAAAGTATGAAAAGTGCGATGGGAAATATATAGTAGTACGGCGGAGAGAGAAAAGACAGAAGAAAAGAATTTCCCCCCTCTTGTTGATGACTGATGGACGGCGGCGCAGAGCGCATATCTCCGGAACGGTTGGCGATAAACAATCTCTCGGCTGGCTCTCTCTCTCTCTCTTTATATATTTCTCCTCGCCCTATCGCCTTTTGCTCGTTCGCTCCTCGATAGGCTACACTAGACGCGGGACGATGGATATTCTAGCAAACACCCACAGCAGCAGCAGCAGCACGATTCTCTCAACTTTTTTCCGATGGGTTTTTGTACTTTCGACCGAAACTAGGAAAACTATCCGTTATAGAAAGTAATCCGCCCTTTTCTAGCATTAACTTCGCATTCACAACTCGTTCAGACTTTGCCATCGCTCAAGGTCCGCTGACGTCATCCTCCCTCTCCATCACCGCACAGTCTCCTCTGCGGATCTATTTCTGGATAAACGACTACGTTCAGTATATATAGCCAACTCTCATTAGATCCTAATAAGAATCATTGAAGCAGTTGAGATTCTTCTCTGGGAGACGACGACTTTCGTCACGATTGGAGTTCAGCAGCTTCAGAGAGAGTGCGCCGCCCCCGGAAGGAGACTCAGTCACGACCCGTATCGTCGCAATACGGGGCAATAAGTGCTGCTCTAAGGAATTGACTCGTTGCGCGTTGACGTCATTCATTGATGGCGACACTGTAATACGGACGGGCGCTTCAAGAACAACAACAACAAAAGAACGATTCCCCTTTTTTTCACTTTGTATCTCGGCATTAAAGTATTAGATTTAAAGCCGTAACTCGCCACGAGCCATTTGGCGCCCTGCGGATCGATCAAGCGTAAAAGGGTCGCCGGGTACATTTTCAGATGTCAATTGAAAAAAAAGGAAGGGGGAAAAAAAATAAATGAAAGAAATAACCCGGCGTGAGAGTGTTTTGGGCGAGAACCTGCTGCTTGCTGCTGCTGTGTATCCGTTAGTGCTTTGTTAGTGCCATATCTGGTTTTATGTTGTCTAAGGAGTTTTAGGATGCGGGTAATTCTGTAGCGTACGTACCTCTTTTGGCGATAGGATGGAGATGTAGTCTTCGTAGATAAGTCTGGCCTTCTCTTCAACCACTTCGGGGTTGTTGTCCTTCTTGAGGTCTTCGCAGGCCAGCCAGAAGAGGATGTTCTCCTCGCTGTACTCGCACTTGAGGAACTCGCGGAAGACGGCCCGACCCATGGGGCTCTTCATCAGCCTGTCGAACGAATCGCCCCAGCAACGGATCTCTTCCACGCTCGGCCTTTTTGTTTTTGTATTTTTTGTGGTATGTGTTTCGATTCCCGCGCACGCACGCAAGTCGTGTTGTTGACCGATTCCGACGAAATCATCGACCGAGGAGATAAAAGAAATTTACAAAAAAAGGGAAGAAGAAGAAGAAAAAGAGTTAGGAGAGACGCTGGTGCTCAACATCCGTTGATAGGAAAAGGCATTCAATCGATAAATAAGTTGGGAATATTTCATGAGGAATTGTCAATATAATAAGACGGGCGGCCCACGGATCCAGCCGAAGAGAAAACAAGCCAAAAAAATAAATATACAACAGAAGCAATCAGAAGAAAAAGAAGAAGAAGAAGAAGGAGACGAAGAAGGAGACGAAGAGGTGGTTAAGACTCACGTCACTTCTGGATCGTTGCTCCACGAGTCTCGACTGGTGATGTCTTTGGATTTACTCAGCTCCTCCTCTTGATTCCTCGATGATAGGCTGTTGTTGGAACACGACATGACGAGAGGAACATGGAAACAAAACAAGACAAAAAAAAGGAAAAACGGAACCAATCAGCGACGTGAAACACCATTTCCAAACACACCAGCGCCCCGCTCCCTCCTTCCACAGTACGTAGGCTACGGTACAGTATATATAGAGTATACTTATAGTACGAGTATGTAATACATAAAAGATGGAAAAAGAGGGTGGAGTCTTGTGGGTGGAATGTCGTGTTGCTGTCCTCAACGCGCCGGGTGGCTGGAACATGATTAAAGGTAATGCAAGTGCGGTGGAACTCGTTTCACCCATGGCTGAACACTTTCAACGCCTTCAAACGGCAGTACGACTACTACTACACTGTAGAAGACGCAGTTCGTATAGACTTACTATAGGCCCTTTAATCGCGTGTTTTTTTTTCTATTCTATTTTTTCTATTTTTTTATTTGGACGCTTCAGGAGCGTCGTGACGAGAAATGGCGACAGAGTTGAAGTAGGTTCGACATCTTCTTTTCTCTCTCTATTTTCGTGTTGTTTCCCTCTATTATTATTGGGTCCCCTTAATCTCTGAGAGCTGTTTTGCGGCGCTGTCGAGTGGCCCTGGGTCCACAAGTCGAAGCGGATCGGCCCAAAGTCGAGAGCGAGAGCCCACTACAATCTAAAGCGGCAGTTTGGGGGTCTTTCATTAGGTCGACTTGCCCCTTAGTGGTGGAGAACACGCGACCCCGGCAGTCGATTCGTCTTCTTACCCGCTCTCTCCTGGTCGTCCTACACGACTAGCTACTAGCTACTACTATATATCCTCCCGAATCCGTTCAATGCCGTCCAGATGCGACGGCAATTTAAAAGGGAGCCTTTTGGCCGGGGATTTTCCCTGATGGTCTTGGGCTCCGTTTCGGCTTGCCCCAATGACCCGCCGAGGGTCTATAAGCCTATAGCCTCGCCCTGATGGATGCTATCTCCTTTATTGATGAACACAAATTCTCCAGGACTAGCGAGTGGAAATGTTCCTTCTCTTTGTCCCATACACGTCACCCCAGGACGAGCCGATAAACCGGAACGGGACCGCAACACAAGCGCATCCATCAGCGGATAGTAGAGAGAGAAAGCGCTTCGTGCCCCCCTCTAGACTAACCCGGGCTCTTCTACTTGGACTACTACGGCACTATATATAGGACTATTGCATTAGTTGAATGGCCTACAATGAGGAAGACGAGTTGACTTGGGGGATGAGGGCCCTGCTGTTGCGAGTTCTAAAACCCGACAAGAAGAGAATTAACAGGAGCGGCGCGAAGAAAGAGAGGGGAAAAAAACGGGGCTGAAACAACGACGATGCTCGGTTGTTTTCTTTTAGAGAGTCTCTAAGAGAGAGAGATGTAGAGAGACAGGAGCAGAGAGTGTAGAAAAGAGCTGCAGAGTGGAGAGGAAATAAAGGAAGAAGGAGTGAGCGAAAAAAAAGTATTTAAAAAAAGAAGAAGAAAAGAGAGAAGCGGCCAAGACCCCCACACGTCGGAATGGCGTTGATATAATGAGACCCGGGCGACATGCGCATCAAGCGGACGCTCTTTTAGAGCTCGGCTGGGCGGAAAAGCCGATTATTTGACGATGATGTGATGACGTTCCAGGCCAGCAACAGCCAAAAGTGACGCGGAGAAGCAAAAAGGAAAAAAGGAGGAGGAGCTGAGAGAGAGAGAGCCCTCGATGAAAAAGTCAAAGTGGGGAAGAAGAAGAAGAAGAAGAAAAAGAAAAAGTATTATTAATACAAAAAGGAGGGGACTGCCTGGGTGGTGGTAGCGGTCGGTAGGAAACAGACGACTACTAAGAGAAAAGGATCAAGAAGATGATGAAGGCACACGAGAGGAAGAAAAAGAAGAAGAAGAAGAGAGAAAAAACAAAAAAAAGTGTCGAATAGTCGGCACACAAGAAAGAAAAAAGGAAAACGGGCGGATAGAAAAGGAAGAAAGAAAGATAAAAAGGCTAAAGAAGAAAGAAAAGAGAGAGTGACGAGAGCAGACAGACTGCTCCTGCTGCTGAAGGGAATACACGGCGTCCACATCAAAGAGGCCGTCAGCCGTGCGAGAGGACGCATCCGCGTGCATGAAATCAATATAAAAGGGCAGAGAGAGAGAGGAGACTCGGGCTTTTCTGATCCATTTTCTATTTGTAGTCTATATTTTTCAGCGCTTTCTTCTTCTTCTTCAAAAACCCTCCCGTTCTTTTGTTTTTCTTTCATCCATCCATCCATCCACTGACACTCCTTCTATAGCCTATTCGTATATATAATATTACCATGTGCATCGATAGCAGCAGCACCAGCAGAAACAGCACGGCTTGGTCGTGTTCCTACTACTGCTGTTGTTGGTTGTTGTAGCTGCTGGGCCTGGGCCGCCGACGTTCGACGTTCTCCGGCCAGTCGGCGTTTCCACGGCCGTCGTTCCGCCTACGCTTCCTCCGCCGGTGCTGAGAGGAGTTGGACTACCGGATGCCGCTATGTGATGGATTGGATTGGATCCGGTACTATCTTCCGCTGTTGGCTTTCGCTGTTTCAGCTGTTCGCCTTTACCAGCTCCTCCGCCAGTACCACCGCCACCGCTGCTGCTGCTCGCGTTGTTCCTCATGGCTTTACTGCTGCTGCTGCTGCTGCTGTTCTGATTGGTCCCGCCTGATTTCGGCGACAATTCGTTGATGGCTTTGGGCGATGATGGCGATGTCGGCGATTGGGTCGCCTTTTTGGCTCCAACACTATCTGCCGCCGCGACGCTGCTGTTGTTACGACTGCTGTCGGTAGCGGCCAACAAGGAAGAAGGACAGATCTGGCCAGCGCTCGTCGGGCTGGTCGATAAGACGCTCGTAGGAGTCTGCGTCTTCTGCTGTTGCGTTGCCGCTAGTAGAGAGGTCGTTGCCAACGAATCGGCGGCGACCCCCGACGTTGTTGTTTTACCACTTAAAAGTCCACCTCCTTCACCCGATGCACTGCCGCTGCTGCTGCTGCAAGTTGTCGTTGTAACTAGCCGGTAACTCTCGCCAGCCGGAAAGACGTCCGCATTCAGAGATGCCATCGTCTCCTACAGGACCACAGCAATCTCCTGTACTGAGAAAAAAAGGAAGAAACAACAAGGAGACAAAAAAAAGAGGAAAACTTGAGTCTCCATCCGTCTTGTAAAAGTAGCTAGTCTGCTAGTCGGCAGTCTAGACATGGTCAATTTATCATCATAGAAACATGCATGCATCATCCATAGAGTAGTACACAGAATGTGGATGCGCACAGAGGGTGCATGGGTATGTATAGACTTGATAATGTCAGCCGGGGTCGTCGACTGCTGCCAGTTCAATACAGTTTTGCTTCATAGATCTTGTTCCTGTACAAGCAGCTAGCAACTTCCGCCCAGTACTACTACTACTACTAGCACTACCTCCATCTCTCTTATGGCTTTATGCATTCGCCTTCTTATTGATTACGCTGCTGGAATATGCAGAAGAAGAAGAAGACGACGACAGGGGGGAGCAATGCGTGTACGTATATATACAGTGAGCCACACATACGAGTCGTGACACAAAAGCGGATACAAGGAAGGAGAAGAAGAGAAGAGAGAAAGGTTCTCTCTTTCGAGAGATGGCTGCAATAGATTTTCCCTTTTTTTCTGTCGTCCCAACTCGAAGGAAAAGATAGCTCTGCTTTTTTTTCTGTCTCTCTATATGGGAGCTATCGATTTAAATAGCGTCCGTACCAGCAGGAACCTAGTGCTCTGTGCTGTATCCATCTTTCCCCATACAAGTCTTCTTCTGTCTTCTTATTTTTTTTATCGATTCCTCTTCTTTTTGGCGATGAATTATAGCCGAGCATTCTGTGTGACGACAGGCTCTATAACACTAACCAACGATGCGATACCTAGTAGTACGTATAGTATACCGCTTATATGCGCACCGTGTAGTATATATAGTAGGCTATACTATCAGTCGTCTATATCTTGGCGTCGTCACCGTGATCCTTTCAGAGTTCAGCAAGGCATAGTGTATATATCTCGACGCGAACGGGGTAATTCTGGCCCTCGAGATGAGAGCCAGAACGTCTATCGCGTCACTCCTTCATTTAAAAAAAAAAGTTCCCTCTATTAGCAGTTTTCGTTTGAACTCGTTTCAATCATCAAATTCAAAAATGTCTTGGTTGACAAAAAAAGGAGGAAATCTCTATTCAATTGGCCATCTTGTGGACCGAGTTCAATCGCCAGTTGACGAGTAATCACCCTGTCAACAGTCTAATTAAATTGCTTATTTCTTTTCCCCTTTTTTGGGGGGCCTTTTCCTTTCTCTCTTTTCTTGCGATAGAAATAAGGGGAAATCTCCGAGTGCGTGTACACAGCATAGGGTACGCACCCAGTTTCTGTTTGGACCTTAACATCCGGAGGAAAGGAGGCGGCCCTGTCAATAGGGTTTATACTTTCTTCCAAGAAAATCACGTTTTTTCAGCAGTGATAATACAGACAAAGGTCTTTGTTCTGTCTGCCACCGCCACCTCAACCAGAAGAAACACAGAGAGAAGAGAAGAGAGCTAGGGCGATATCGATATCAACGTCTTCCACGCGGATATTTGTGTGTATTTTTCTGCTCTTTCCCTCTTGATACACAGTATATCGACGTGTAGACGGACGCCAGGATTGCGGACGTCAAGTCGAATGGCCAGTCGAGTTTGTCACCGTCTTCTTCTCTGTTCTCTCCGCGTGAAAATGAGGCTAGCTGAGCTAGTCACGTCACGCAGGAGCAGATCCCTTACGGACTGTGCATGTACGTCGCGTATTGCCTCTTGTATGACGCGTCGTGGGCGTACGACGCCGACGGCGTGAAAAAGGCAAAAGAATAAGCGTGTGGGGGCGTGATGTCGCGGGGATTGCTGAGCCGGGACAAAAGAAGAGAAGCGCCAAAAAGAGAGCCAGCCAGCCAGCCAGCCAGAGAGAGATATATGGGGCTTTGCGGTTCTTCTCCCTTATATATATTTATACGATATAAAAGACAAGGAAAGAATCGTCGAGTCTACTGTTGCCCTGAGGGGATCCATTCAGCGAAATAGCTGCAGTGAAGGCGGCGAAGGGGCTGCGATCTTATCTTTTCGGCCCATGTTGCATCGGTCGGAAATTCGAGGCACGTGCGTATTGACACATACTGCACTGTCAGGGAGTGAGCACACAGCCGCACATCACAACTTTCCTCTGGGTAATAATCAAGTCGACAGCCCCATGATTCTCTATTCGACTGTCTAGAATGGCTCCTAGCTCCTGATGCATCACCTGATGAGCTCCTCTTCTTTTCTCTTTTTCTTCTTGACGGTTTTTCCCCTCTGCTCTTCGTCTTTTCCTCGTCAGTGCCATCAAATCAATCCCGGATGGATGATAGGAGAGAGCGCAGACAGATACCAGACGCCATGCCGACGGTCTATACGCTCTTGTTTCTCCATATCTATAAAGAGAGGAGAGGAGAGTCCAGTGTCTCTAATACCGTACGTACTCTAGATCGCAGTAGACCGAATAATTTTCCTGGAAGAAAAAAGAAGAGTCTTGGGCTTCAAGTGCAGCAGCAGTCAAGAATGGGAAAGGTCAGCCATCAAAGTACCCTCATCACTTATTAAATGGAACGTTAGCGTGCCCCACGTACGGTTTTACAGGAGGATCTCGACCGGCGGAGGGTAGAAAGGAAAAAGGAACATCATCATTTTCTCTCTCTCTCTCTCTCTTATTACGTTGGCCCTCCGCCGACGTCGAAAATCATTTTTGATCGATTCTTTTGTACCTCGGGGCGCCACTCGGCTCCCTTTAACACAAAAGGCGGCCGAGCACTACAAGTATTTTCTATTTATATATACATGTACACTTCGACATGAACTGAGGGGAAACGTTGTTGCGGCGCACTTATTTGATTAAAAAAATATAAAATAAGGGGGACAAAAAGGGGAAAAGAGTAGTCGAACGGGTGCGTCAGACAGGTTTCGCATCAGGTGCACCAACTCGTGGTGTGCTGTGCTGGTATCGTGCTGGGCCGCCGCCGCCGCCGCCGCTCGGGGAGCGCGCCGTGCTCTTCCAATCAATACCTCACGTCACAGTCTATGCAGTGTTGTATGTGACGGAGATGGAAAAAGAAATGGAGAGAGAGAATGAGAGCGCACAAGGCCTCGTAGCTAGAGACGAGAGAGGACGTCGTCCTTTTTACTTAACTGGCTCCTTCATTTCGGCTCGGCGGAGAGAAGACCCTCCTAGCCGTCGTCGTCTCCGATTCCCTCAGACTCGTTTTTTTTTCTTCCGTCCTCCTCACTTATTCTTTTTTGATTGCTTCCCTTTTCCATCATTTCCATTTTCGCCTCAGACTTCCATTCGCAGTCGCCTCGAGCGGATTCCTTATAGACCGACGGCCGCGTTCTACGGTCTCAATGGAAGAGAGCCCGTCGCCAACGGACACGCAACGATCGCCGCCGCCGTGTCTATGAACAATGAAACGACCAGAGATTCCACGAATGAACGGAGTCAGCAGAAAAAAAAAGAGATTGCGCCGATTGTTAATGTAGAGCGGCTAAAAGGCACGGACTGAAGGCGTCGTCCTGCTCCATGTGTAAATAGTCTAAGGTTGTGAAGTTATTCAGCTTTCACATTTGTTAAGTCGCATGGCAACTGTTGCTAGGTTTCAGGCAATCAATCGCGCGCTCGGCGAGAATCACATCCGACCGGGAGACACAGAGGGGGCCGAGAAAAAGATGAAAGAAGAAGACAAAAAAGAGAAAAAAGTAAAAGTGAGGATTGGGTCTCACGGCAGCGAAGCGGTCGATATATGATTCCATCTGTAAAAGTCGCTACTTATTTCCTATCTATAGCAGCAGCGGCAGAAGCAAACGAAAATGCATCGATTACGTCATCGTTTGCCGAGACTAGGTGTCGTCGTCTCTTATGGGGAGCCGTAACCACACAATGCTCGTCCAAACAGAACGAATAAGGAGAAACCCACACAAAAGAACGACGTTCATAAAAACAGGACGAGGCCTACAATGGCGGCCGACGCTGTTCCGGATCTTTCTCCGTAAATGATGTACAAGTTTGACGAAGACGAAAGAAAAGAAATCCAAGATGTATACAGTAGAAGAAGAAGAAGAAGAAGAAAACACGTGTGCAGGAGCAGGAGCAGCAGGGACGGTAGCAGCAGCAGTTTCCGAGTTGTCCGTCGATAGGATCAACACGAAAGGTTAGACAGTTATCGTGACAGTTCTGGGTATATAACTCCGTCTAAGCCCCGGAGCACTCGTGTAGCGCACACGGCAGTCTATGCAACATCAAGCGCAAAACTTTGAGCGCTGTCGGGGAGGAACAAACATGTCAGAACGGGATGAAGAAGAAGAAGAAGATCTAAAAGCCGAGTAGTAGCAGTAGTAGTGAGACGGGCGGAGCATTAGGAATTCGATTGCCGGATGCACGGCAGCAGCAGCTCTGGCTGGCGGCGCAGACCCGCCACCAACTTATATTTTCCCTTCTCTCTCCTTTTTTGTTTGGCGAGACAGGAGGTTGTCTTCGTTTGCAGGTAGCTAGCAATTGGTTTAGAGGTTGTTACTCGGACTCAATATTACGCCAACACGATAGATCGTCCGTAGACACTCCTGGAGGAGGCGGAGCCGGCCGGCAGGAGCAGCTACAGATGATACAGCATCGAAGACACGGACGGCCACTCGAGCCGGTTTCTACTTCTTCTTCGTCGTCGTCGTCGTCGTCTCTCGACTTGATGGATCTCGTGTCGAGGACTTGTGCCTGTGCGTGTTTCTCCTCGGGCCTCCTGTGTGCGCCAAAGAAGGTACCGTCGACGACGGTCGGGCGATAAGGTCGCTACGCTGCTGCTTCTGCCCGGGTATTAGCGGTGATGCATCGCCTCAAAAGAATGAAGAAATGGGTGTAGCACGGTGACAATATGCAGAAGCTTTTCTCTTTCTCTGTTCTGAGAGGGGAGAAGGAAGGACGAGGCAGCGGAGCACATCTCCTAGACTAGCGTCTACAACAGAGAGACATCAGACCGCAGCGCGTGCTATGAATAATGCACAACCGGCGAGTGCCGCACACGTCCGTTCACCGTTCAGGCCGCCGCGCTCTGCCGAGACGACTAACTCTTCCTCCTCCTCCTCCTCCGAGTGCGTACGTCCTACTACTACCTCGCCGGACAATGTAGCTGCCGGGGAATGAACCTGTCAGCAAAAGTCTCTGCCGGAGCAGGATACAGCGGGGCAACAACAGAATCAAAAAAAAAGGACGACGCGGATTCCGTGGCGCATGCATCACGTCCATTGAGACGGGGCCCCCGTTGACCATTGAAGGAGAGACATTTCTTACATTTCACAACACAGACTCTCCGATCCTTTTCTTCCCAATTCTAGTGGGGATTCTTCTCCTCGCTGCCCGACCGTCTTCTTCTTCTTCTTCTATTTACTTTTCTCTACTACTCTATACGCGCCGTATTCATATTATTATTATCATACGCAGACGGAATACTATGCGGCTATAGAAAACGCGTCTGCTACTACTGCTCCCGTTTTATATACAGGAACGAAAAGAAACGGAAGGGATTCCAATTGTTATCGTCTACAACCTACGTCTGTAGAAGAATATAGACTAGTACGGCTGCTGCCACCGCCGCCGCCGTCGCTGCTGATGCTGTCGCGGTATTAGCGCGATTTTCGGAGCGCGCTATTTCTATTTTGGCGAACCGGAGAAAATGGAATAGAGAGAAAGAGAGAGAGGGAGAGAGAGAGACATCTTGTATATACAGCATCCCAACCCGACCGAGTATTTATAAATATATATATTATATTCCTTTCCCTACTGTCGTTCTTTCTTTCTTTCTTTCTTTCTTTCTTTCTTTCTTTCTTTTCTTTGATTCTTCCTTTCCTGCTCCGGTCGTCGTCGGCGCGCGCACAACAACTTGTGTCAACAACGATGGCACACACACGGCAAGCAATAGTTGTCGGTAGCCAGATTCACTCAACGTTTCGTTTCCCTCTCTCTCTCTGTCTCTATTCTCTCGTTTCTTGTGTACAGAAGAAGAAGAAGAAAAAGTTGGTAAAAAAGAAGAGAAGGGCCCAAGCTCTGGAGGGAGACAGAGACCATTGGAGTGGCCCACTATATAGTAGTAGGGCGATGAGCGGCTCTCTCTCTCTCTCTCTTCGTACGAGATCACAGCGATCGATAGAAAGACTCGACTGGACCATCACGTATACCAGCAGATATATTACATTTTCCTTCTTCTTCCTTCTTCCTTCTTCTTTCCTCTATTCTTTTCTCGTCTGTTGTTTTTCAAATAGAATGAAAAGAAGAAAAAGAAGAAGGAGATTTGAAACAAGTTGAAATCAATAGAGTCATTGAAGGGATCAACGTCTGTCCAGACGATAGGCTACGCCAGCAGACAGCGTAGATATACCTATAGAGAGAAAAACTGTAGGCATGTCGTCTTCATCACCGACTAACGAGCACCCGACCCAATCCACTTGATCCCTGGCTGCTCCCATCTGTGTATATATCGCAGAGATGGAGAGAGAGAGAGAGAGAGAGGAGAGAAGAAACAAGGAATAAGAGGTCGGACGGGGCCCGTTTTCGATCAAACATCCAGAGAACAAAGGGATTACGTAAAAGCAACACAACCGATTCCGTAAAGACTCGCTGATTTATTGTTTCCTCTCTCTCTCTCTCTTTCGCTTTCTCTCTTTCTAAGCACTCTGTCGGAGCCCTAATCGGTTCGAAAGTTAAATGCCATCAAAGTTGAGTCGACATATACACAGGGCGAGGCTGTTTATTCAAAAAGGAGTGGACGGAGCTGGTGAGGCGTATACGGAGGCGTTGCCGCGTCGGCGTTTTATTTTCTAATGCGGAAGCAATCAACTCTTCAATAACTGCGGGTCCCTCTCTCTATATTTGTGGTATTGGCCGGACGCGCGAGCTGCTGCTGACGATCATTTGTCATCACGTGATATTGATCCAATGGTTGTAGGTCGCATCAGAGTCAGTCAGCCCCCGGGTGGAGCACTCACTGCACAGCTCACGCAGCGAGCGCCGGGGATTGTTATCAGACTGCATCAAAGCGAAATCTCTTACTCGATTCCGTCCTTGTCTCTCTACACTCTAACTCTCTCTCTCTCTAGTCTCTAGTCTCTCTGTCCGTACGTATACATACTACAACATCAGTGCGCCATCGAGAGAAGCAGCCAGCAATGTCCAACTTATTTCCCGACTAGTAGTACCTGAGAGTGTAGTGTAGTAGAAGCGACGGGGAGACTATAGCGTACAACATCAGAAATCGATAAACGACAAGGGAATTGGGAATCGGGTGACTCATTCACAGCTTTGACTACGACTTTTACTTTGCGTCTTCTTCTTCTTCTTCTTCGTAAACTATTACCCAATTCCCCCGTCGCTGCTGCTCTGCTGCTGCTCTTGTCGCCGCTCCTTATTCATTCGATTGACGCGCACGCATTCTGCCGTGTCACATGCAAACTCCTCCGCCCTATATTCGTTCCCCCAAACTTGCAGCAGCAGTAAGCAGCCAGAGGTAGTTATACGCTCGCCCCATTCGTTAATACGATGGTCGCTTAACCCGCGCGCGCGCATCATACGAAGCGGAAACGCGCAACAAACGGGACGGACGGACGGAAGGAAACGCAGATATATTGTATATATATATTTTTCCGCTGCTTCTCCTGCTCCTGCTACCGCTATTCAATACAGACGTGCCTAAGATAAGAGTCTAGAGGAAGAAGAAAAGGGAAACCAATGGTATCCGGGCATCGATCACTCGACCTGTTGGCTCTCCATCCCTTCCAACCACTAAAAACATCGACACGGTACACGATCGTCTTTTTCTGCCGTTGAATGTTACTAGAGGCAAAGCATCAATGTGGAGTGGGGAAGAAAAAGAGATTATAGAACTCTCGTAGTAGTAGTAATAGAGGATGTGTTTTTTACTTCTAGCGGCAGTGGACGGCCGACTTAGGAAATCGTTGCGTCCTGCTGGGACATGGAAAGCAGAGGCTGGCGTTATACACTTATACTCTGGCGAGAGCTACTTTTCTCGAGGACGGTAACGAAAAGAGACTGGTGTAGGTGGCTGAATGAAGATGGATGATGCGAAACGGGACAGATGATGGAGACGGGCGAGAAAGAGAGTGACGTATCACGAGGACGCTCTACTATACGCAGATCCATCCACCATCCGTCGGTGGTAGGGAAAAAAAAGAAGAAGAAGAAGAGGCGATAGGAAAAGAAAGGGATCTTCGCCGACTACTTGTTCGAGCTTGATCGAGAGTGACGTCGAGGGATGCGCCAGCAACTGATGATGTCTCCGCCGCAACCAACTGCTAATAGAGCCGTCGAGTTCACACACAAAACCACCACCACCGTCGTCGTCGTCGTCGGTTTGAAACACAAGGAGACGCCGAGTGAGCGAGCTCACTCACCATGCACCGATATACGTCACCGTCTTCTCGGGTCTTCGATTCCGTATGAATGGGAAAAGTTGGCCGACCGTAAAAAGATAGGAAGCTCCTCTCATCCTTGTTGCTCCTCCCGTCTGGCTCTCATAGAAATATGAACGAAATGACGGAGGCGGCCAATGAAATGGATCAACAAATATCTCGTCTTTCTTTCTTCTTTTACCTTTTCTTTTATTGATTGGATCACGCAGACAAACTGATATATATATTTGATGCATGAAACCAGCCGTCTTCGCATAGCTGTATTCCTCTCCGGAAGGATTTAATGCCTTTTCCACCTCGTCTAACTCTCGCGGAGACGAAGAATTCTCTCTCTAGTTCTCTCTAGCTCTCTCTCCACAGAGTTGACTCTCCGTCCCAACCGTCTACCCAACAACGCGGGGATCAATACTACACAGCAGCACCAGGGCGGTAAGGAACGAGCTTCTCTCTCTCTCTCGGCTGCGTGCTGTGTGCGAGTGGGTGGAGAGAAAGAGAGAGAGAGAAAGAGAGAGAGAGTTCATAAGACGACGAGTTCCATGCGCAGCGTGACTGACTAGTCGGTGAACGCACGCACGCAACCATAGAGAGGAAGAAAAGGAAGTGAACACGTTCGGAGCCGTTGAACAGGACCGAAAAACTGGGAAATGGACGTAGGAGTCGACGATGTTGAGAGCCAGAAAAGGGAAACGATGGAACCAGCAGACAAGACAAGACAAAAAAAGCAAGAAGAAGAAGAAGAAGAAGACGAAATCCCAGCTTGAAGGGTTTAAGAGTGAAATGATGATAATGGCTCCGTCTCTGATGATGCTGCGGTATAGTAGTAGTAGTAGTACTAGTGGCAGTCCTAATACTACTCTTTTTTTCTTTCTTTCTTTTTTTTCCCTTTTTATTCTTTGATGGATCCTCCTGGCCTGCCATTGGCAACCTCCGGGCCTTTTCTCAATACACAAACAGAAGTTTAGACTGGAGAAAAGAGCGGCTTTTTCTGGCTCCACTCCAGGTGCAGCCTCATCGTGCGGCAGAGTCATCTTAGAGAAAAAGTCTGCTGCTGCTGCTGCTTTTATCTGACGACGGTCCGTCAGGAAGGAAACAAAAGGCCCCGGCACCATCTCTACTACCGTACTTGGCTCCTGTCTTTTGATCGATCGGCTAACGATTCTTTGTCGATTCTCAGGAGCCGGATCGTCCGTCTATATGGAGAGACAATGGGAGGGACACGTGCAACATGCATCTTTGATGAAGAGACGATGACGTCGGTGGCGGTTGGCAGTACGGTACCGTCATCAATGTTCGGTTACTACACAACGGAAGCGTTACGCGGGCAAAGAAGGCGAAGAGAGAGGGAAAGAGAGAGAGAGAGAGAAAAACGATGGGCAATATATATACTGTACGGTACTGTACCTTTGGGCAGGGGGAATTGTTGTCCGGATCTACGACGAGTCGAGTGCTGTTGACCGGCGAGACGACAAAGAAGAGGCGCTGGCGCAATAAGGAACTGAATAAGGTGATGAACGTCCGGCTGTTGCCGATGAAGAGGACCGATGGCATCACAATGGGGGAAGGAAATAGCCAGACAAGATCTCCCCCTCCGTCGACGTCGTCGTCCACTTTATGCCAACACTTTGAGAGGGGCTTTTGACTCGATGTGTCTCTCTCTATAAGTAATCACTAGACGCAACGACGATGAAAAAAAAACCCTTCGCCGGGCAGAGATATATTTTCTTCTTTTTCGGCGTCGTGGGCACGGGAAAAAATTCAAATTCTACCCGCCACAGTTGTCGAGTTGTTGTTGTTGTTGCCTTCCTGTTTTTTGGTTGTTGACTAGTTTAGCAATTTTGTGGCGGTGAAGCGACGGGCTTTCATGGCCGCGCCAACTGCGGCTTTGACTCGGTCGGACTAGACTTTGTGGGTGGATTGCAGGGTGTGATGGAGTAGGTGGAGGTGGAGGAGGAGGAGGAGGAGGGAAACGACGTATGTAACAACACGCCCAATATAGAACTTTTCCTAGGGTGAACCGGGACTAGAGCCTACACACTCGTCGACCACACGAGACTTGACTTTCCTCCTCACGCACGGCCTTGCTCTCCTTCTTCTTCTTCTTCTTCTCTCGATAGATTTCACCAACTCTCTTCTTGACGAGAGGAAAATGAAATGAGGAATGATGGCGTATTGTTATAGAGTTGTCTAGTCGTCTTTCCTCGTCGCACAAAAACACGCGCACTTTTAATCTCTTCCGTTTTCCTTCTGTCCGTCTGCCCGTTCCGTCGTTCAATGGATCAGATCTTTTTTTCTCTTCCTTTTCGCCTTTCTCAAATTGACAATTTCTGCGTTAGCTTGAATAAGCCCAGAACGTGTAGAGGCGCACGCTTGTGTGTTGTGTCGGTTCTTTTCTCTTCTTTTGAACCAGAGACGAAGACGAAGACGACGAAGACGAGTCTATTTTTTTTCCTTTTCTTCTTTCTGTGTGTTTTTGGTCCCGTCGACCGGCACGGGGTATCTCCGTCTATTCCTTCCTTCTTCTTCTTCCTCCTCTTCTTCTTCTTCTTCTTCCTTCTCCTCAACTGTATTGATCGGTAGCCAAGGAGTTCAGGATGCCTGCGCCGCGCCGCGCCGCACCACGCCACGCCAGTTTCGCCCGTGATGACACGCCGTGTTCCAACAAAAGGCGCTGGCCGCCGCCACCGCCGCCGCCGAGTGGAGCAACAACACAGACAAACGCACGAGAGAGAAAAAAAAAGGGAAGGAAGGAAGGAAGAAAGAAGAAGCAGAGAGTAGAGTAGAGGAGAGAGAGAGAGCGGGCCGGAGAAAACGACGGACCGAGTTGGTCCGGACGATGACTAGCACCGAATGAAATGACCTAGGGAATGTGCCGCTAGACCCCAACCGAAGGGAAGGAAAAACCTCTCAGCTCAGCTCAGCTCAGCTCAGCCCCCCCACCACCACCCAGATGGTACACACATACACACACACTCTCTCTCTCTCTCTCTCGTCGGGGCCTCCACTGTGCTGGGCACTCACACACACTCACACACTCACGCTCCCTCACGGTCAATGAGGAGGGATTCTCCCGCGCTCCTCTTCTATTTCTTTTGCCACCCTTTTCTCGCTCCTCTTCACTCTCCGTCGACCGACCGACGACGGGAACCGATCCAGTCGCGCAATGCGCGCGCGCGCGCCCAAAACACACAAAAACGCCCTTCCAACACAAAACTGTTGAACGAGTTCGTCGCCGCCGCGCTTGATTTTCTTCTTCTTCTTCTCGTCGTTTGAAAACGGTTGGATATTGAGGCAAGAAGAAGAAGAGAAAAAACCAGCTACTTTTATTCGGCCATCAACTGACAGAGAGACAACTTCTGCTGCTCCTCTGACGGAACCCGGTTTGATAGGGTTCTTCTGGGCCCGGCCAATGGACCGGATGCTTTCTCTGTAGAAATGTTGCACAGGCACTGACACACATACACACGAGGGTTAGAGTAGCACAAACACTGACTAGAGAGAAAGAGAGAGAGAGAGGGGGGAGAAGAGATATGATTATGACGTTGCACTTGGTTTCAAGTCACTTTTGTCGTCGGTTAGGTTATTCCTTCCCTTCTCGTTGCCTCAGTCTTTTCCCAATGTCTGTCTCTTGTTGTTGATTTTTTGGGGTAACTGCCTCTTTCTTTTTCTCTCTTGTGTTTTGTGCGCGTCTTTTTGAGCCACGACGACGACGGCGTTCGCTACGGGGTCCGGGATGTGCTGCTGCTACTCCCGCCTCTCTCTCAATGGTGGCGCCGTCCCCGACCGTCGGAGTTTATTGAAGGCTCTTGCATGGCTTCCATTGCGGCGCTGCTAGCGCGCGGATGCAGGAGGGGGAGAGAGAGAGAGAGAGAAAGAGAGAGATTGTGCTCCTCCCTCTCCTCCCCCATCTCCATTTTCTCTCCTCTCCGAAAGGGAGAGAGCAGAGAGAGCAGCAGCAGCCCGACGCTGCAGCTAGCTACGGGCCTTTGTGTGTATATACGGGACGGAGTTCGTCGTCCTGCGCCCAGAAAGCACTCGAAAAACCAAACAGATTTCCTACGACATTATTATTATTACGTCTCCCTATTTGCAAATGGGAAGCCTCTCCCATATATTGAAACGGGAAAATTCAATTTCAACATTTTTTTCATTATTCACCGAGCATTTTTGAAAAGGCGAATATTTCCGTGTTGAGACTTGATCGATCGGCTCGCCAGGAAATTCACCGTCAATTCGGAACGATTCTGCCGATTTCAAAGGAGACCACAAATATACAGTAGGTTGAGAGAAAAGGGACGACGACAATGGGCTAGATTATGCCAAGTTGAATATTTTAGTTTTAGCTGCGGATGGATGGATGCAATTCGCTTGTTTAGGCAACACTCTCCGGGGCGCCCTTATATGAAATACAAATCCATTTGACGGAGTTGCCAAATCCATCCCAAAATGTCCCCTCTTATTGTACAAATTGTATATATTTTCAAGCCTCTCTTTTCTTGGGAATTTCATTCAAGCATTTTTGTTTGATTGAGTGACGATTGTATTTAAAACGATGATGTAGCGAACACCTTTTTTGTTCTGGCAAACGACGATGTTTCAGATTTTAATCTAAGAGTTTATGCAAATACCAACCGCGTCTTTTCAAGCGCTTTAAGTCAATAGGCACTGCCTTTTTCAGCTTCCTTTCCCGCTTAGCTTTAGCGATTTTTATTTATTTACATCCAATGTTAGCTATATTCTTCATATTATTCAATACATCTTATTTAATGGAAAATAGGATTTTCTACGATCCTGTTAGCTGTTAGCTGAAAAATCCTTGTTAATAATAAACTGTGAACAGTTGTGCAGCACAGCTATCATATAATCTTCTCTCATCTTAGTGCATTGTTTAATATTGTTGCCAGCAGCCATCTGGTGCATCGTTGCTCATACAACCTAAGAAATTGTTAAACTATAAATTCGTACTGTATTATTCAGGGAACCGGAACGATTTATTACTTTGAATTGGAAGCAACACGTCATCCAATATGTGGCGAAGCAATCCTGCCTGTCAAAGGGGGGGGGGGGAATCAGCATGGTTGAAGTGGGGTAGCCGTTATTGAAGGCTTTGTTTACACAAATTCAATTTTGTCAACACCACTTGATAAGAAAATAATTTTTTCTGGAAATTTTGTCTAGAATCGTATACCAAGAAGATAAGTACGTAGCCTATAATAGACGCATAGAAAATAGATGTGACAACGATACCACGAACTATCCTATTGCCTCCACTTTATCACTTTTAAAGTATTTAACTTCATTCCCGCTAAAAATTGACCAATAAAAGGTAGGAAGTAGCGTAACATTTAGAGTATTTTCAAAGAAAAAATTACTTTAGTTTGTTACCCCCGTATCCTAGACTCCATACTATTGTTTGGTTCGTATCTTTGAGGAAGGTAGCGTGGCCGAGCGGTCTAAGGCGCTGGTTTTAGGCACCAGTCAGTAATGGCGTGGGTTCGAATCCCACCGCTGCCATAAAATCTTTTTTTGTAAACGTCTGCTGAAATTAATCAGAACATTTTGGCGGATTTCACAGCTTTTATTTAATGTATTTTGATTCGTTTTCCATTCAAATGCAAAGGAAAACTACCAGCATAGCTCCAATTACAGTAGTGATTCGATGGGCACTGAGTGACTAAGGGGAGTACTCGGGAGTACTGCATTTGGTCAATGAAGTGTATCCCCCTGCAGTGAGGAGAATGAGTATGTCGTTTGATCTGATTATTCTTTTATTTTAACAAACTATAAAGTAGGAGGGAGCTGTATCACTTAAGCTGGCTCTCGTATCGTAGCGATGAGATTGGTGAGAAAGCGAATCCCTGAAACGCTATTGCCACTCGTCGTTCAATTCACGAAGTTGGCGGATTGAAATAAAAAGGTTTTTACAGTTCAAATTCTTAAGTAACCGCCAACCGCCGTTTTCCACTTTGATTTCCTCAAAATGATATATACCGTTTTTTAGTGTTCAAGACCTCTTGCAAGTTTTCTTCTGGGAATGCCTGAATGCACTAAAGTAGCATTCGTTATTACATAGTGCTTCGCGCTTCGTCGGCAAATATGTGATGTGATACAATAAAAAAACGGATCGTTCAATACACAACGAATTTTTTTTCACTGAAAATTTTTAAAATGTACATACACAAAATTTAAAACCCTCTTAAACCGTTGTACACTTTGTTGATCGAATCTTGAGACAGTAGCTGTCGAAGCTTTTCTTTAACTTCTGTGGAGAGTTCTTCTTTAGGGAACTGAACGTCAAATGTCACGTAGAGCATGCCGAAAAGATTGTTGTTTTCGTAATTGGGCATTCCCTCACCCTTCTTGCGAATACGTGCTCCAGGCCAGGTCACTTTGTCGCGAACTATGTGAACCTTATGCCCATCTAAGTGTTCAATGTCTAGCTCAAAACCTGCAGAACATTTTAAAAATAAATAAATAAAATTTGAAAATTTATATCATAATATGAACGCGATGCTTCCTATAACTTACCGGCCAAGGCATCTGCCAATGAGATGGTGACGTTCGTGTAAAGGTCATCGCCTCGGCGTTCAAAAATAGGGTGTGGAGTAGTTTGAATACGTAGACGGAGGTCGCCTGGTTCTCCGTCCATATGAGGTTCACCCTCGGCAGTGAATCGCTGTTCCTGACCATCGGTCATTCCCTGTTCGATTTCCACCTCCAAAACTCGCTCTTCGTTAACAAGTCTAAAAAAGATTTTAAAAATTAAGAAATTTTTACAGATGATTCAAGCACAATGAAATTCATTCCCACCCCCCACTTACTTTATATTTGGACACTCATCACAGACAGCTTGTTGAGTCATTTGGAACCTTCCAGGCCCCAATTGACGTGTCACCATCTCCTGCCTACAGTTGCACTTGCGTGTACCTTTGGCTGGTTTTAGAACAGGTTTGTTGTGTGTTATCTAAACAAATTCAAAAGGAGCGTAAACACAAATTAATATTGAATATATTGTAAACATCTATATACCTCTACAAAATTTCCAGAGTAAAGTTCTTCTAGTGAAACTGAAAGGTCCATCAAAATGTCTGCTCCTTTCGCAACCTCCCTCTGTCCCTGGTTCCCGTTGGAGAACCCAAAACCAAAATCTCCAAAGAAGCTGGCAAATGGGTCCATTCCTCCTCCACCAGCACCCTCCTTTGACACACATTCTTCACCACACCGATCATAAAGTTCCCTCTTTTCAGGATCTGATAATGTCTCATATGCAGCACCTAAATCTTGAAACTGAGCACTGGCTTTTTCAGGGTCCTCCTTGTTTCTGTCTGGATGAAGTTCTTTAGCCAACTTTCTGTATGCTTTTTTGATTTGGTTGGTGGAGGCTGATTTTTGAATTCCTAAGATTTTATAAAAATCTCGTCTATAACGGGATTAAGAAAAAGAGTTAATATTGATTTCCATGTTGATGATGATTAAAAGTTTGAAGGCCGGTATTGCTAGAACAGTAAACAACCTACCCAGCTAAAACGGTTCCCAGTCCAAGGCAAAAAATAAATAACACGTTTAACTTCATGATGAATTCGAGTATGAGTTTCTAATTGAGGTAATTTAGCAGAGTGTCCAATCTTGCGAGTTAGTTCAACTATAAATCGCAAGAAATGATGACACTTGCTCTATTGGTAGAGTAGGTCCAAACGCGCCGAAATCTAGAGACGTCTGCCTTGTATATAAAATTCGTGGTTCAATCTGATTGGTCGCCGTCAGCTTCGCCTCGAGCGACTTCTGACGTCAGAATACGTGGCCAGGGATAGGAGGCGTTTTCCAGTGGATTGCACTGGAAATTCAAGGATAGCTATAGCCCTGGGTCGCTCGCATCTGTCGAAGCAGAATCAGCTTAAATCGACTGCGATAGGCTTTCTGCCATGCAGTGTTCCGATCCAAGTTTTATACTGTATAGGGCCACATGGTCGTTATACGGATAATAGCTCCATTTCCATTCCAATATCCCACATGAACATTTCCCCAAAAAGAACATGTCAATAGGTCTTTAAAGAACACCGGAAGAGATAGTCGTTGGGTTTTTATTGTCATGATAAAAAGCAATACGACATCGAATAGAGAATCGTGGCTCGCCGTCAGTCTTCAGTATCACATGTTATTACAAACGTCATACGTTTATAAAAGATTTTTTATTCGGAAAAGCTCTGGTAAGTCGCGTTTTCACATCAAAGCTCGTCTGATTTGCGCTGCGACTTGCTAGATTGAGCTTGCAAGTGGCGATAGGCTGGGTGATTAGCTACATGGTCGGCCGCCGAGTCGACTATGCGTAGAAACTCCTCGGCATCAAAGGAATAGTTTGTGAATTTGGCGTGTGGCCCGCCCTCCGGATGATGGCCTTCGTCTTGCGGCTTTAGTTTTGTGAGGTCCGTCCATGTCTGGTAGTGAACACCACGAAGACGAGCGAGATCAGCGTAACAGTGCTCGTCTCCGCAGTTGTATCTTGTAACATGATAAACAGCGATTTCTTAAAGTGCACTCGAAAATTCGTTTCCGTCTTATAACTTACAACTCGAATACGGAAGCCCAATCCGGAAGAAACAGCAAATGGGTAAGTCCGGCTCCGTGCATCCCAATAAACACATCCGTGTTCTGAACGACTTGCAACTGGTGCCGAAAGTCCGTCTCATGAGTAAATTCAACCTACTTTCAAAAAGTGTTGCTATTTATGTCGAAAAAAGGTTACATGGAAACTTCAATGTACCCTCTGAACCGAGTATTGACGAGAACTAGATTTCAGCTTTTCGAGAAGGGCTTGTTCGTTGAGAACTTTTCTGTATTGAGTGTTACGAGAGAGTAACGTAACTTTGATTCTGGGCTCCTCTTCTTGATCGATAAACGATCGCTTGGAGATTTTCAATCGATGCAGGATAAACTTAGAAAAGGCGTGGAACAGCCCTGATTCTTGACAGCCCCAGACGACTGGAGTGTTGTAATAAAGTCCAAAGATCATCCGTGGTAAAAGAGGGAAAATTACTTCACGAAAACAAACGCGTTTTCCTTGAAATGTTCTGAGATTCCATAGAGGATTTTTTGTAAAGGCCGACCACGTAATACCGAAATTTGAGTGATAACTGTACGTTTCCCATATAAGAATGTTGACATCTCGTGAAAACATTCGCTTATTCGTTCCATTCACGTGCAGCGAAGTGTACAAATTGAAGAAATCACAAAAGTGATGATACATGTTTACAGCTATAATGAGAAAAGAAATAAATATCTTAGCTTGACAATTAATATGCTGTTAATTGCTTACTCGCATCAATCTTCATTATGAAAGTTGGTCGGTCAATAAAAATGTCGCAGTTTTTCGACTTCTTATTCACTAGTTTTGGTAGTTCTTGAAAATGTTGCATTTCAGGGGCCCATGATTGTAGAGGGCTTAGGTGAACAGCTTCAGATTGAAGTTGGGTGACATTCAGTTTGCATTTACCCCCAATTTGCCCCTTCTTTAATACATCCATTTTGTACCTGAAAGCTTCCTTTCTAGCTGGCAAGTCACGGAAATCCATGTACAAATTAGTACCTCTACAGAATTGCAGATACTGGCTGCACTCCAATAATGATTCACCCTAGCAAAAACAAAATCATTTGGTTCAGAGTAGCTACTTTTATCTCAATACCAAACTTACAGAGACACTTGGTTCACACATGACCGTTTTTGTTTGGATCTGTTGTTTCACAAATCCAAAATCTGCTTGATTGATGAATGTTTGAAGCTGCTGGGGTTTAGAATTTACCCAACCTTTATGATCACCTGGACAATGGGCATTTGAATAACCCAAATGGTGTGGACAATCAGCTTCATATCCCCAACATAAATTTGTATCCAATATATTACGAAAAACGCAAGAACTACTACTGCGGCACTTTTCTGCTTCGTCCTTAAATGAATTAAGATATCTTGTGATGTGAGAATCTGGCAAATCGATGGTTTTTGACGACCATTCACACACTACTTCCGTTGAAATAACAAAAACAAAGATAATAAATACGCCCATGTCCTTCATGATGGGGAAGGGATATAAATCACGTGTGTTTAATAAAACTGAATGCATTCAGCCTGATTTATGCATTATTACAGAATATAATAACACCAGTGATAACACAACAACTGTTGGTTTGACCGGTGAAAAAAAATTGGATTCTTTGATGTCGTCTGCTTCTCACCTGACATTTCGTTGACAAGCGTACTGCTAAAAAAAGCCACTTGTAACCTATTTTGCTATTTTATTAATAAGGCATAACAGATTTACAAAAAAAACTGCATACAATAGAAAATCCGCTTTCTAAAATAAGAATATAAGATAATAAACACATCTACAGGTTCGGTGAATTCGCTGAATTTATATTAGATGCGTAGCAGTATCCACCTAGCGTCAAGTGTTATAACTACTTGAAATGTGACTGTGAACCGAGACCCTGCTGTAGCCGATACGATAATAGCCGACTTTGCCATGTCTGAATTCAGTCCACTGGGGCCGAGGCGGTTGTGACATGTCGAGCTCCGTTATTTCGCTGGGAACGGCCAGCTATTTTGTGCTGAGTTGCATTTAATAGAGAATTGTTTAACTGCCCAAGTTTTCTGTGATTCTTTGCAGTGTACTTTCTTCGTAACTACCGCTTATGTGAGCTCAATCTTCGCAGAGACGTTGACGTGAAAGCAAACATCAACATGATTGTCTGAGAGGGGGTACACACTTTGGCGGCTTGAGTGAACTTGGTCTCTTTACCAGTGCAATCCAAGACTCTGGGACAATGGCTGATTCTAAACCAGGTGTGCATGTGCTGCAGCTGAAACATGTGTCAGTTCCCCCTTCCATGCTCGTTGGTGAAAAATTCATCAAATGGGATGAGGTAAACCATATTTGCCCTTTTTTCCTGGTTACCAGATGCTCAGCTGTTTGTGACATTTTCAATAGGATTCTTCATTAGTCACACCTGTAACACTGAGGGTAGATCCAAGTGGGTACTTTCTCTACTGGACGGATCAAAATGAGGTAACAATCACCCTTTTTTTCTTGTTTACCTTTTACCATGACTAGATAACTTGTTAATTTCTAAAATGTTTTTTGATTCCAAATATAGGAGACTCAAATCTTGGACATGTGCACAATCCGGGACACAAGAACTGGGCATTATGCCAAGGTCCCCAAAGATTCCAAAATGCGTGATCAGGTCACTATGGGAGCAAGTCAGGACTCCCTGGAAGATAAAACACTAACAGTAGCATATGGGCCTGATTTTGTCAATGTTTCTTTCTACAACTTCTGCACCTCAAAGAAAGAGACTGCCAAGGTATGTGAATAGATGCCCTTAATCATCTTGATGAATGCTGTCCATCTGAGTGATAGCAGGGTAATCCCCCCCACCAAAACACGTTCTCACTGAACCGTGATCACACATTCACCATGGAATGTGGATGACCAAACCGACGACGAGCTCGTGGTTCACGAATGATGCACTCCAGTTTCTGCTTGTAAAATAAAGCAAAGGGGTTGTTTAGAAATCCCCACTTGTTTGTTGAAATTGTGCCAGATAGTGGCCACTGCTGGTCTCTTTTTGGCATTGTGTATCGTTACTTCTTCACTCCGCCATAGGGATTTAGCAACAGTTAGTAACATCTAATCCGATCATTCTACTACTAATTATCCCTTAGTTACAGGAAATTTTAGTAATGCATGTTCGATCCTTTCACCATCGTGACCCTTGCAAATTATGATATAGAGTTAGAATTTTCGTTTTTCAGCAAAACCTTTCTCTGTACCTGTGTGTGTGTTTTTTTGTCACCTTCAGCAATGGACTGATGATATATTGAAAATGGCCAACAATCTACTGGCTCTGAATGGCTCCGTGCACTATTTCCTGCGAAAAGCCCACGTCCGGCTTACCCTTCAGGCCGATAAAGGAGGAAGAATTGCCGTCAAAAAGTAATCGATTTTGTGTTTTTATTATTTTCTGATCTTCACCAACACACGCACCCACCAATTTTTTCTAATTTTATTTTATTATTTTTTAAAGTTTTTTTTCTGTTTAGTTTAATAGTTCTCCTCTAGTTCTCTTTGTTGACATTATTCGGCCTTGTATGTTGTATTTATTTACAAGAAAAATGAATGATTTCCTTGACTGTTTTTTTGTTAGCATCGTTCGAACTTTTGCCCAACACAGAGACGATCGACGGCGAGTGGAAAAGGCGTTTATTGAATCTACGGGGCTGGCTAGTGGAAAAGTAATTCAACTTGTTGAAGTGTTGCGAAACTTTTAAAGTAAAATCTACCCTTTCCGTTCTCTGCTTCTCTAAAGGATGATGCGATTGCACTATCGCAGTTTAGTTTCGACGTTTTTTACGCGTTCTATAAAAAGCTGACGGGACGACAAGAAGTCGAGAAAATCTTCGAAGAGTTGTAAGTGCTTGACTAACGGCAGGAGCTTTCAGTGTGAAATGATTGTCACGGCTTTCACAGGTTTGGTACCAAGTCGTACATCACCGTGGAGCAATTTGTCGAGTTCCTTAATAGCTACCAGCGCGACCCGCGACTCAACGAAATCTTGTATCCGTACGCCAACCCGGATCGAGCAAGAGACCTCTTCCAGCAGTACGAACCCAGCGAGCCCAACGCTCCCAAAGGTATTACATAAGACTCGTGTAAAGAGGGCGAATTCCGTCTCACTGCCCGTTGGAAACTTTCTTGTCGCAACAGGACTCTTGAGTGCTGAAGGATTTTTGCGCTTCCTTTTGAGCGAGGATAACTCGATCGTGTCGGCCGACAAGTTTGATCTCAGTCACGACATGGAACAGCCCCTTTGCCACTATTTCGTCAACTCGTCTCACAACACGTACTTGACTGGTAAGTAACACGAATCCTCCCCCCACATTCCATGATGTTTTTTTCTCTCGCGTCTGTTATCTGTCCTTGTGGACTCGCGTGTGGTCTCTGGCTAGAAATTAAACCGGGACTCGTTTATCAATAGGACACCAGTTCACCGGAAAATCGTCGGTAGAAATTTACCGACAAACATTACTGGGCGGATGTCGCTGCGTGGAACTAGATTTCTGGAATGGCAAGAACGAAGATCCCATCATCTACCACGGATACACCCTTGTTCCCGAAGTGCCGGCTAAAGTAATATCCGATTTCATTTACTTACTTTTTTTAGTATTATTGCTTTCGGTTTCCCGTCGCAAACTGCTCGAGTAACACGTCCCCGATTTTTTTGTTTAGTAGGGAAAAAAGATCATGTAAACATCTGCACGTCTTTCCTCATGCTTTTTTTTACATTTTATTTTTTGAATGTTTGAAATAGGACGTCATCGAGGCTATTGCTGAAAGCGCTTTCAAGACATCCGAATATCCGGTGATCCTGTCGTTCGAGAACCACTGCAATCCTAAACAGCAAGCGAAAATCGCACAATACTGCCGTGAATATTTTGGAGAAATGATGCTCGACAAACCATTGGAGAGCCACCCTGTGAGTGGAATGCATTATTCCCTTTTTCTTTTTATCTTTCTCAAATGTCTTTTTTAACTTCAATCGTCGCCGTATATGATGTTTATCTTCCCCATTTTTCACGCTTTTTTTTCTTTTATTAGTCTGGTTTGTGTTTGGATTGTCGTGGTAGGGGGGCGAGGTGAAAAGTAGAGAAAGAGAAGCCGAATGTCGACTAGAGTTTGTTTTGGCTTTGATTTGTCGACTCTCTTTCTTTCCCTCCATGTGTACGGTATGTGTTTCCGGTGAAATTTGTGGCCCATTTACGTCAGAGGACGCTAGGTTGCTTCTACGATAGACAGGCCAGATATATCGATATCATGAACTTTAATTTTAATTTTTAAAAATATAGATTTAATTTTTTACAATTTTTTCTATCGAGATTCGACCTTTGGGGGGAGAGAGAGTGTGGATATCTTTTATCTAAGTTGCACTTCTTTCTCTGGCGATCAATATTGGGGCGCGAGAAGCGCTTTTCATAAGCCACCCCGCCCCTCTTCTCCTCCTCCTCCTACCATCCTTCCTCTCTTACATCTACTTCTTTCTCCTCCTCTTCCTCCACCGTCCTGCATCCATCTCGTATCCCGCCCTTCCGTCTCCTCCCTTCTTTCGTCTTTGACTCGGAGCTTTCCAACTCGTGTGAATCCCAAACCCCGTCGTCGTCGTCGTCGACGTCGACTCCTGCAGGAGTGGTGGAGCGATGAAAATCGCAGGAGAAAGAAGATAGAAGCGGGATGGTGAATGGCAAAGGACAGGAAAGGCTGTAAAACCAGGGAGAGAGAGAGAGAGAGACAGGGAAAGATTATTTGTTGAGAAATGACTCACTGTGTGTAGCGTTCGTGTGGCCAACTTGGGGCGAGGAGGAAAAGCAAACACAATCGTCAGCCGGGAGCCAATGCAAACACAACTAGACCGTATAGACCGTTTCGGAAACAGCTGCGTGCGCTCCGACAACTGCTGATACAAGTTTATGTCCAGTTGTCCGTCGCGAGACGCACAACGAGACTGTGCGATTAAACTAGGGATTGATCTGGGTACTGACTCTATACCATCATTGAAAGGGAAGAAAGAAATCTGAGGCTATTCGACAGCGAATCAAAGCGGATATGGAGACGATAACGGGGAAAATACGCTCTGGCCCGCACGTACGGGGGGTGTTGGATCAGTTGTTGAATTCTCGATCACACGAGACCGATCGATACAGTTGCAAACGCTTCCCGCTAGATACTACACCCAAATATCCATCCATCCATACTCCCTCGCACATTCTCTATATATAGCATTTGAGGGTTCGACCTGTTTTGCTATTCTTTGATTTATTCATTTGTTGACTGATGCATTAAACAGGTTTCACATTGAAAACGTTGAACTATTCGTGAGACAAATCTCCTCAGGCAGCCAAGACAAAAGAGTCTGGAGGAGAGAGAAGGTAGGGGGGCAAAAACGAATTTCCCCTGATATCAAAGCAGTATGGCGCCGTAGCTGCCTGCGTGTGTCACCCTGCGACGACGCTTTTTGGTCTTGTTGTGTTTCCTTCTTTTTCCTTTTTCTGGCGCTAAACTTGTTCGTGACGCCATAGATACGCTTCCAGTAAAATCCGCCAGTCTTCTTTTTTCTTCTCCTTCTTCTTGATGATTCCATTATTCATGCTGATTCGATTGGAAAGGGTGGCGGTGGGGTTGGCTGGGGTGGCTTTCGTAATGAAGTCGGTGTAGTTCTGGGTTTCATGCCACTCTGTAGTTGCTGATATTTCCCGGCATTTAATACTGCCGCAGTCATTACGGCCCAATGAACGTGTCTGGGACCCCCTCCCCCCCAGTTGTGATCAAAGCCTGTTGGATTGAAAATCCACGATTGCTGCCTCTTGTAATTGGAATGCTCGCGAGAGTTAGTGATTGGCTCGTAGCTGCGCTTCAGTTGATAATCACTGCTAGAGCGGCTCCATCTTATCGACTCTTATCCCTGGCCCCACCTTCCGTTTTTCATGGCTTTTACTCCCCGTACTCTTCCCCGCTCTGCTAGAGTTTTTTTTGTATTAGCCTACTCCTTATGTAATTCGCTCCCAACATCTGGAAAGCGATCTTCTGATAGCTGTCGTTTTTCTTTTTCGACATTCAGCGGCCGTAATTATTTGATTTTGGCTAAATGCACGAGCGCTCGTCGCTATTCGTTTCCTTTTCTTACTGCCTCTGTTCTGTCGCTGCCGAGCTCGATGACAAAAGCTCGAGTGCCTTTTTGTGGGAGTCGGCAGTTATTAATTCGTCATCGCTCCCCGGGTGAATCGCCATCTGGGAGATTTCGTAGAGCTTTTCATAGGGATACTGTCGAGCGAAAGAATAGCTACCGTTCTCCCGCCACAGCGTCCGCTACAGCGTCCGCATGTTTCTGTCGACCTAATCCGCCTTAGCTGCAAAGAACCGACGGTTAATACGATCATCCTCATTCTTTAGGAAAACGACGTTAATGGATTTCGGACAAGCCAGGACAATTCGCAGAATAGGTTGAATTGTAGATGATTGCGCGCTCCACGCTCCCCGAAACTCGCTCCTACTTACTTACTGATGACTGAAGCTCCTCTGAATCCTCTGTGCCATCTTGTGTATTCGCCTACATAATTCCTAAAACTGTTCACATTTAAATTGTTCAATAGGCAATTATTTGGAGCGCCACTCGGGGGCAAGAGTATGGTATGGGCTTGGTGATTGTCAAGTTCCTGGTCGTAGTTTTAATGGATGATATCGCGAGAAAAGGAGAGCTTCAGGATAGCGAGGAAAAGGGAGTTGGGTTTATATGTGTGTGCACGAGAGAAAGAGAGAGGAGAGAAGAGAGAAGAGAAGAGAAGAGGGCCAATTAAAAACTCATGAGCTCAGTTTAGTCTATCGCTTTTGCTCCCGTTGAACGCTGCTTGGGCGCCTCCTAGCGAGCCGGTAATCGATAGCGACTCGACTTCCGTTGATGAAGCTTTGCTGTGATCAACTGGAGCTAAGCCTATCCCCGTACGGCACAATTGCACGATAGCAAGTTTCTCGATGGGATCTGGAAGCTTAAGAAGAAGGAGAAGCAGAAGGACAAGAAGGAGGATGGAAGAGAGAAGAAGAGAGAGAGGAGAGGAAGGATAGGAAGGATAGGAGAAGGACTCGTCTTGTGTGCCTCAGCGCGGCGCTTGGCAGTGTGGCCCTCCACTCACGCGCACTAGAGTGCAGCCTAGTGTGTAGCCGCGCTAGAAAGGGATGGAGAGAGAGGAAAATCTCACTCTATATACTGCCCCGCTTAGAGATGTATTTCATTGTTCCGTCCGTTTCTCTCTTTTTACTTTGAAAGCTCGAGCCCGGAGTGCCTCTTCCGTCGCCCGCCCAGTTGAAACGCAAGATAATCATCAAGAATAAAAAGAAGCATCAACATCATCGAGCTCCCAAAGACGTAGACAAAGGAGCGACAGCGGGCGCGTCGGCTGCGGCCGCACCGATTGGATCTGTCAGTGGCAGCACTTTGCCGCCGCAAGGCAACGGCGAAATCCCCCGACCTCGGCTGGAGAAAGAAGAAAGCAAAGAAAGCATCACCGAGGAGGAGGATGCAATCATTCATGGTGATCTTGATGAGGATCGAGAGAATGGCTTCGTCAGGAACGAGTTCACTAACGCCCAGCTCTTTCCTGTCTTTTTATCATCTCCAATTGCAGCGGCCGAAGAAATTGAATTGGGCAGCGAGAGTGACGACGAAGATGAATCATCGACGCTGTCCAATCTCAGCCCGGAGGAAATCAGGCTTAGAGAGAAAGCACAGAAGGATAAGGGTACAGCTGGCAAGGAAACGGAGGCCGGAGCCGAGATATCTGCCCTGGTCAACTATGTTCAACCAATCCACTTCCATTCGTTCGAGCATGCTGAACGTACGTCATCATTCCAACAACATGACAACTTGTCTCCATCCAACAAAAAGTACATGACCCTTCGGGACTAATTCGATGTCTCATCTGTTTCCAGGCCGTAACCGTAGCTACGAAATGTCGTCGTTTGTCGAAACTCAGTCGACCGCCCTCCTCAAAGAGCATCCGATCGAGTTCGTCAACTACAACAAGCGACAGATGAGCCGTGTTTATCCGCGGGGGACCCGCGTCGATTCGTCTAACTTCATGCCACACGTTTTCTGGAACGCCGGTTGCCAACTGGTCGCTTTGAACTTCCAAACTCTAGGTGCCCATTATCAGTCATCACCAATTTGTCATTCTTTATGCCCACGCTTTCATCATGACTTACGACTTTTTATTTTTATTTTTATTTTTTTTATTGGTCATTCATATTAAACCAGACTTGGCCATGCAGCTAAATCTCGGTATTTTCGAAATGAATGGACGGACGGGATATTTGTTGAAGCCGCAATTTATGCGCAGAATGGATCGTAAGTTTGATCCTTTTGCCGAGTCTACTGTCGACGGTATCATCGCCGGAACAGTTTCCGTACAAGTATGTTTTTGTTTGGTACTCAAACAGTAAACATTCAATAAACGTGCTCGGTATTTTTTTTTTCCTTTTTTTTTTTTTTTCTTAAAGGTAATATCTGGCCAGTTTTTGTCCGACAAAAGAGTTTCGACGTATGTTGAGGTGGACATGTTTGGACTGCCGGCTGACACTGTCCGGAAGCGTTTCCGTACCAAAACTGTACTGAACAACGGCATCAATCCCATTTACGACCAAGAGCCTTTCGTTTTCAACAAAGTAAACTTTATTGACCCTTTAAAATATCGCTCTCCTTTTTGTTTTAACTTTGGCACTCTTGATTTATCCTAGGTGGTTTTGCCGGATTTAGCTTGCCTGAGAATTGCAGTTTATGAAGATTCTGGACGACTCCTTGGAACTAGAGTGCTTCCAGTTACAGGATTGTGTCCAGGATACAGGCACTTGAGCCTACGTAATGATGGCGGACAGCCCCTGAATTTGGCAACTCTCTTCGTCAACATTATGGTCAAAGGTACGTTTTCTCGTGTCGAAAGCATTATTTGTAGTAGATATTTAAACAACATAAAAACATGCATAATAATACTCCATTAACAGTTTAACACCATGAAAGGCGTGAGGTGAAACAATTATTACCATCTTAATTTTTTTTTATAGATTACATTCCCGACGGATTATCGGATTTTGCCAACGCATTAGCAAATCCTATCAAGTATCAATCCGAATTAGAGAAACGCTCGAAACAGCTTAGCATCTTAACTGGAGAAATAGAGGATCCGTTGGAGGTAATATGGCTTTGAAATTTCCTTGCGTCACTGACTACCTGAAAGTAGGAAGTAATGACCATGTCTTGACGATCCTATATCTTGACGTTTCAGTATGAAGTTGACAGCAGCAAACCGACAAATGAGAGAGAACCAGAGGAAAAGGATACGGAATCAAAAACCCGTGCTCATCAACAGCCATCACTTGAGGGAGATAGCATGCCAGTAGCCAGCACTGTCGCGGAGAGCAGTGCCCCAAACAGTAATTTCAGTGTTTAATGCAACAGTAATGGGCAAGAATTTATTGTAACACTTCTTGAAAATGCTAGAACGCCAAGATTCTACGAAACTTAAGGTGACCAGCAGCCTTAAAACTGATTTCAAAGAGGCGGGCTTGGGTCCCTCCAGTCCTAAGGAATTCGTCGATGTGGCGGAGTCGGAGCCCGTTGTTGTGGCTGAGTCGTTTGATAAATTGATGGAAAACAAACATGTCAAGAAACAACGAGACAAACTGAATAAGAAATTGGAGGAACTACAAAAAGACTTTGACAAGGAAAAGTCTAAGCTTGAAGAGGAATTAGGCATAGTGTCAAAATCCAAAGTCACTAAAACGTCTAGCCGACTTATCAAGCGCATTTCGAGTAAAAACTTGTATGCATAATACCTCTACGTGAATTTTTTAGTCAAATTGCGTTTCAGATTATTTTTGCGTTCACAGGAATAAAGAACCCACGAGTGTGAGGTCGTCTTCTGAATCAGCAGAATGTCTGCTCGCTCAAAGGCTTCCGCCTATTTTGCAGAAATTCAACGAAGAAAAGGCCAATATGAGAAAGCACTATCATGAAATCGTAAGTAGGCATTTAAGTTTCACCGTTTCCGAAAACGTTTTATTTCTGCTGTGATACTTAACATGGTTTTTTCTTTCGAATGTTCCTTTCTACTTTTAGATTTATACTACACTAGAAAAGTGCATTGCCGCGTCGAAAGAAAAGCAGTTGAAGTTACTGAAGGAGCAACACGATTCCCAAGTTGGTGGAGCTACAAAATCTATTCACGCCCAAGTTAGCCGTGAATTCAAAAGTTTAAATAAACGTCACAAGGATAAAGATGAACTGGATAGGTAAGTCTTTATCGATTTTCTTTTTGTGTTGAGGTCCACATGACAACCTGTTTCAAACTTCTATAACGGGAATAGAATGAAGCGAGAGAAAAGAGAGGAAATTGTTCGTAAAGGAGTTGTAGAACATGAACGACTTGAACAACAGTTTGACAAGAAAGAGAAAGAACTTCGACGACAGTATGAAGAGCTACAAAAAAAATTTGAAGAGGAAAGAATGAAGGTACCGACTTTCTGTTTTACTTGTTCAGGAGGTTGTAATTAACTAACAAATTTGTGGCTTTGTTTTAGGAATATATGAGTATTAACCGAGAGAGCGAACGCTCGACTTCTGTGGTTTCCGATGAAGTGTTTGATGCTGTTCTCCATGTAGGCCCTGCGTGTAAGCCCCACTCTTGAATTTTAAATCCTTTTGTGACACAAATTTAGAAATATAAATCCCCATATATTGATATATGTATGTTAAAGTTGATGTTATTTCCGAAATTTCGTTGAAATACCCCTCGGCGTTTCAAAATTTCTATGTTCCGGACCAAAAGGAAAAAAATACCTACTGATGTAACGTGTTAAGCGCCGCAATCATCCTGGATTTTCAGGGTTGAATAATTTGTTTTGATCACAAGAGTGCTGCACACTTTGGGGTTCTAACGTTTCAAGAAGAAACCAATCTGGAAGTTCGGATTGTCAAAACAGAAACCAATCTTCGAAAACACTTACGTACAAGGAATTATCATAGTTTTGAACATGGCTACCATGTCTAATCGGCTTCCGTTTCACCGACAAGAAGAATGTCTATTTGAAATGTTTGTGATTGATAATTTTAGAAGACAATCTATTCGCGATTTCCTCATTTAGTTAACAGTATTTGATGATTTCTATGCAGTTTAGTCACTTGTTCATAAGACTTCGCTGTATATCGCGATTAGCTTGGTTATTTTCAGTTATCTTTGGCGCACAATCAGCAAAGGTGCTTTTGAAGGAAACGGATGTGATTTGTCTTCTGATTTATCGCCATCTTTCTGTTTATTTAAATTCTTTACATTAGACCGGCCGTTTACCTGCCAAAGAAATGATTCAATTGCAATTATGTAGTGGCTGTCTGTTGGTAGCTGGTCACGATTGTTCCTGCTTATATTGTTATTTGCCCTTTCCTTCTATTGTATTTCAACATCACCTCATTCTATTTTCCTTTTATTCTAATTTTTTTTTGTATTGGTGTTTCCAAAATACATGGACTTATATCATCAACATTTTTCTGTTACTGTTTCTTGAATGCAATTCCAATATAAAACTGGGTAGTTGGGTACGCGACTTTAGATCCTTTTGACATAGGATCTGACACTAGTAAAAACATCATTAGTAAAGGAGATTAACTACCCGCCACAAGATCCCTTTACCACTACACAAAACCTCAGTAAAGACGCACTGCGCAAATCCTCAAGCGTTGTGCGAGGCTGGTGTGAAATCCTGACCTCCTTGCTGGGAGCGACGTACGAGGACAGGACAGGGGCAGCTCGACAGTCAGATCGGCGCATTCAGCCGTTTCATTGCTCGTGAGCCCACAATATAATTAACATTAAGGTTTTGTGTTAGGAGTAGGAGTCTTAAATAAGAAGAAATATTTATTTTGGGATTTCTGAAATTTTGGAGGCTCTTAATGTCGGGTTATGGCGATTTAGTGTCGACCCATTTGAGGACCTTATGTCGAGGGGGTCGAAATTCTTTCTTGCCTATTGGCTTCCTTGCCTATTTAACTAGATTGTTCGGATAAGAACTATTCTAGTTTTAAATGTCAAAATCATATTTTTTGAATGAAAATCGATGAAAATTAACCTTTCGATTAGCCCCTCACAATTAGTGTAACAAAAAATATTTATTACGCAAAAACAACGAATCCAGCCGTTTTAATATTTCTACCGAGAATCGGTTTAATTTCTTTACTATTATATGTAACAATAGGGAAAATCCCAGACAATTTATGAGTACCGGTACCTACCTACCACCATCTGTAGGACTTTTCTCGCACCTGAGTGCACACACAACTGCATACACATTCTTTTCCCCCCTTATCATTGACAACAGAGTTACTTTTGTTATTTGTACTCGTAAAACGCAGCTTAAGAGCTAAGCTACAGCCGAAGTTTGAGAATTGCATAGTATTTTGACACAAAGCTAACGAAAATCAGCAAATATCTCGAACACAATACCTCGGATAAATTCGATTAAGATATCTACGTAATCCTGGCGTTAACAATTCAAGTGATGACATTCAAAAATTATGACCTGTGAATCTCCAGCAGTATATAGCACAAGCAAAATCTTAACCCAACTCGCCTCCTGACTAACGAGCTCACTCAAAGTTTTACATTAATACAACTTGGCCTGAAATGGTCGGCAGCGTATAGGCTGAAGTCCTTTAGGGTTTCAAGAACTTGGGACTCAAAGTTGGCCTGCTGATCCTCATTAATTCATTACAGATTCCGTAACCAGTTCAAGTCGCCGAATTCTGATTGGCTGGACGAAGATAATGATCATGCTGGAAAATGCATGAAAGAGGGTGGAGAGGGGGGGGGGGGGGTGAGGGCATTTTATGGTTTATTTAAGCTATAAATCTTCCGAGTCAAAAGTGCGCTCTGTATGTACACCCTTTGCATAAGCGTGTCTAATCAAGCTGGACGAATGTACAAACTATCGCAGTTAGCTTCCGCTCCGGATCTGACTCTTATTACTTCCGCGCGTTGATTGCCATCACCTATAGCCTACCTCTCTCTGTAGCTGATGATAACCTTCAAGAGAAAGTTGGCGCACGCGGAATGTTCATTAATAGGCGTCTATAGTTCCTGGGAAGCATCAGTGCATCAGTTATTGCACTTCTTGTTGAGATCTAGAGGAAAGGGATTTCACTTGGCAATGAACCGAGATACTTCGCTAGCTATAACTTGGCAGTCTATATATGTCACTAGATCTGGACTAGCTTTTGCAACAAACATGACTCTGCCTAATGCACAACTTGCTAGCTGGAAACTTTGTACGTTGACCTTCTCAATTTCCAAACACCACGTAATAATATGAGTGAGCTGATAAAAGCGTAGACTACTGAAATTTTCTTTTAAATAGTTTTTAACAAGGTTTTTCCCGTCCATAACAAAACAGAACCAATTAACAAACATACTTCTTTATTGATGCAAAGAAAATGCAAAGAAACCTCATCCTATTCGTTTTTGCTTAGAATTGTGTGGAGGCCATACAAGACTCTTGTATTGTCAAGACGTCGTAAGTCTTTAAACCATTAATTTTCAAATAGCGAACAGATATGTGACAGTAAGAAACCCTGCTGCTATCTGAAGATGCAGCTTTAATAAAAACAGAAGGCAAGCAGCAGCAAGAAGCTCCATCAGTTGAATATTTAACTGATCTGTTCTAGACTACATTCAGTATTTCACCAATTGCTTTGGGGAATGAATTCCATCAACTGATTATGGATATGCATAGTTTTCAACAGATGAACTCTATAAATAAATGATTGCCAAAAACAGTCTTGTCTGATAGCAAGACCTGCTTATAACAACTTATGTAGGGAATTGGTGCAGTTGGCCCTACAAGATGTAGGAATATTGATAGTGTTGTAAGTATATGGGCGTACGTACGTGTTAGAAGTACCTACGGTATACGGAGACTAATACTATATAAGACCTGCCTATTACAAACCTATGTAGAAAAAGGGTGCTACAAATGCTTAGAAATATTAAGTGTTGACAATACCCATGCGGAAAACAATTTTGAAATCAATGCGTGTGCATAAATTAAAATCTTCGTTATCCCAAACAACTTCCCCTCTGTTTCCATACATTTTATATATGTTATCATAGTACAATTGCACGCAGACATGGAATACATGAACCCCGAGGAATGTTTTAGGTCACGATTCTCCCTTACCGTTTGGGTTTTATTCGTCGTAGTGGCCTCTCGTTTAGATAGAAGTCATGAAAGTGAAGATTGATGGTTTGTAATAATACTGTAACAGCGGAATACAGACATACGGTTCGTATGTGGATAGAGTCTAGCGCGACATTTTCCAACGCTGTACTAATTAACATCAGTGACTAATATTTAAAATAGAGTTATGTTGTTGGATTAAAAGCAACTCACAAAGTGTCGTGTGCACGTTTCGGCAGCTTTTAATTTTGTCAAACCGTTTTCAATTGGAAGTTGCTTTTGACGGTAACTCGCGATCATCGTTTCGCTTTTTGACATGGCTCGTTCGAAGGCCCGATAAGTGTTATGCAATTTTTCAATCTAAAGTTACGTCTCGTTTATTCACTTCATACGTAGCCTCCAATTGGTAGATATTTCAATAGACGGGGTAATACGCCGTTAAACGGGACAAAGAAAACTGTGTTGTGAATGTTTGGTGCAATGGCGAACATTTGAAGTCGTCGATAATGCATTTCAAGAGGGGAGTCGTAATATACGAAGATCGGGCGAGGAGAACAAAAGACGTGAGACACGAGAAGGTAAGAAAAAGATAAAACCAACATATAGTCAATAAAATGCATCATTCTGCATCGTAATATTGCCAACAAACGTAATGAAACAGAGGAAGGTATGACACATCAACCGAGAAGTCGCCGCCAAGATATTTATAACTTTCTCTCTTTCCCATTCGTACACACACAGCAAAAAGAAATAAGAAATAACACGACTAATATCGATTGAATCGTTCTGTTTGAGAGGCATTAGACCTGACAAATGTAACGTTGATGGATGTTGTCGGAACTTAAGGTGATGAATGCCGGCAGACGGGAATTGAGTTTTTAGAACGATTTTTTTTTCTAGCGGAGCCCAAAAGAAGCCTCCTAATGAAAACGAATAAAATAACACTACACTACAGGAGGTTTACTCTCAAGTCAGCTGGTTTGTCGATTTCTTGTGATTGAATAAAGCAGAATCTAAAATACAAACATCAATAGCAACGTCTGCACGCCTTGCATCCGTCCCGCATGGCATCCATTCAAAGTGGGGAAATGAAAACCTCTTTCGCGAGTAGGGTGTGCGCGTTTATTGGCAGGTCTATTAGAGCGTCGTCGTCGTCACCGTACCACTTAAAAAGCGAAACAAAAAATAATAATAGGTTCTCGAAGGGAAAGGATCTTGTCGACGTCGTCCCCACTCGTGTTTTAACTGTTTCAAATGCATAGTTTAAACAGGCCGTTGCTACGCGGCCAGGCCAAACGGCGAATAAAAAGGACCCACGATTCAAATATGTTCATACATATTTTTTTCCATGCACACGCTCATACGAGACAAATGGATTGATACAAAAAGCGAGGATAAAAATGTGTGTAAAGAGCGTTTTTTTCCATTTCTTATTGAATACATAGAGAGCCAAATTGAATTATTTTAGAGAGAGATGCCTAAATGTAAATGTGAAAGACCAAGGAGCGCTCTTCTTCTCTTTCAATATTTTGTTTCCCTATTCTTTCTTTTTTTCGGAACCAAATGTTATTTACTATGTACTGAATAGATATAATGCGGCCATTTAGTCTCATCCATGTCAAATGGAGATCGGGTAACATTTTTTCGAAATATACGTAGAAAGTATACGAGAAATACTTGAGTGCGCTCAATACGATATACAACAAAACACTGGTGCTGCATTTTCCTTAGACTAGCCCTAAAGCCATTGATTTCTGTTGAAAATGTTGGGTGAGTCAACATCAACTGAATAACGACCTGTGCCGTGCCTGGCAACAAAAACACAAAAAAGTCAAAAAATATAAATCAAATAAATAAAGAACGCTCACTGGGGGGAAATGAGAATTTCCCGGACGACAGACGATGACAAAAGTGCAAGTTTTACAATCTCTCTATCGATTTCTAGACACCATTAGCGTCATTTTCATTTAAAACAATTCATGACGAACGAAATATGTGACAATTTGAGTCTCCAATATTCAAAAATTATGAATTATTTTTTGTCTTGTTTAATGCCGGACTAGCGAGGCAATTACTCTCCAAATAGCTGTTCCTGTTTAACGTGAACGGAATTGGTCGCTGTCGGATTATTATGGGCGCCGAAGGAGGCTAGATGTTGTACGGCGTCGTCGTCCTCGTCGTCCCCCTCGTCGTCCTCGGCTACGGTGACATCATCGGCGGCAAGATCTACGATGGGTAGTTGACCGCTGAAGCTGCTGTTGGGTCCGAACCAGGCGGCAGCTTCGAGGGCAGCAGCGGCAGCCGCTGGATTTTGAATACCGCTGGCAGCTCGTTGCTGGCTGCACGACAGTGACGGATTTGACGACATGGCAGCGCCCAATCCAAAGTTGTCACCTGGATCACGTCCCGAGGTTAAGCAACGCCCATTGCTTGGATGATGAAACCGCGACGTACCTTCCAGTGTAGTCATCAAACGTTGAGTCATCGCGTTCAAAGCGGCCAATCGCGTCTCTTCCGCCACTTCCTGTTGTAGAGCGCTAAACAGCGATGAGGAGGTTAAGCCGCTTCCGCTCAGGCAGGCAGCGCTCGATCCGGCTACGTGATTTCCACTGCCTCCTTGCATGTTGTTGTTATTGTTGTTGTTTGAACCATTGCTGTGACCCATCTGCCCACTGGCGGCCATCAAATCGGCCATGATTCCGTTGGCTGCGTTGGTGGCAGAGGAAGGTCCGGCTACCGAGCGCATCGACGGATAAGCTGATCCGCTAGCCATAAGCGATCCTGCTGGTTTTAATTTATAAGAATATCTGTGTTTAGTGAACGCACGGTACTGTATTGATGAAGACCAAAAAATAAAAGGGAGGAAGTGCGGTGAAAGTACCGTGATTGTAAGTGCCAGTCATAGATGAAGAGGACGGCAGTGCGAATTCGTGATTATTGTGGCTATTACCGTTGTTCATGGCGCTCTGGATCAATCCTCGCATTCCCGAGCCGCTGCCACCGCCAAGTTCTCCCTATAAAAGACGATATTTTTTTTTGCTCATCAGTTGTCGGACATTCTTTGTTTACTAAAAACTCATATCTAAGTAAGAAATCACGACGATCAAGTTGTACCTGGATCGACTGCTGATGAGGCGGATGAACAGTCAACAAACGACTCATGCTGGCGCTCGCGGCGGATCGGTTAGCAGTCAACTTGCTAGCGTCCTCGCGGTCAATGTGCCGCGGAAGGGAGCTTGGATCACGAAACACGACAGCGCGGATGACGCCGTGCACGTGGTCTTCTGGCCACGAACCAGTCAAAATTCGCTGGGGTCGTCCACGACCTTTCGGGCGTAATTCTATGTAGTAAATCAATCGACAATATTTTAAAATTCCAGTCGGGCTTTTCTCTTAGCGGCTTTAGTCTTGTTAGACATTCAGTACTGGTAGCGTTTAGAATCAGCACAACACAGTTTCGAAAGAATATTTGTAGTACACAGGGAAAACAAGGTAATCAACTTTTGTCTTTTATGGTCGCAGATTTACACCTGCGCATCGAAATTACCCTCAAAACTCCAATTGACTTGGGCTTGTCGGAATACTTTATATGGGGCCGAAGTTCCTTGAAGGGCACAAGCCCAAGAGTTTTGACTTTTCACCGAGTTAATTGGAGTAGTAAGAGAGAAAGAGATTCAACTGTTGAACAAGTTTCGCAACGTGGCCGTCAAATTCATGTCTGAGAGCCAATTGGTTCATATTAGTTTACTACATTAGGCAGGTAGGACGGAATAGTGTGGGTCGAAATGTTGACGAAGCCGAGAGACACATAATCATCTTCCATAAATGAAAAGCAACTGGGCGTTGACCATGTTGGCCATTGTTGACCATGAATGCACGTCAGTCGCCGCCGTCTACTACTCGACGAGATGGAATTCAGAAATGACAAATTGACAAGTAGATTTGGAGGAGTTGGGGAGCGGACAGAGGGCATCCAACCAAATTTCTGGCTACTACTACGAATTGTATGATTGACCGAATAGATGTAATATTAAAAAGAAAGCAATGCAGCCATTTAGCTTGCGAGCTGATTACCTGGTCCACCGTCGGCCGAAGGCCCGAGCATGTTATTCACGCGGTTGGCGTACAACACGAACGTCGGGTACGGAATGTCAAATTTCCTGGCAGCCTATTAGCATATGCAAATCAGACCATTATGAGCTCGCCTCGTACACACACTTGGGAGAGGGACGCTGATGTAGATTAACAGTTTCTCTGCGCGGCACACAGCACAAGCGTGCATTCCCTATTCAAATGAATTCATCTAATAAAGAGCGCGTCGCCGGCGTCGTGGGCGTCGTCTTCGAGTGTGTCGGTTCGACTCCTGATGGCAGCTCCTCGTCGGTATATGAACGCGTGATTACAATTTCAATAACGACCCTCCTCCGTCCCTCCAGCAAGACTGCTACGGGGGGAGGAGGAGTTTGAATACTTGATGCAATTCGCCATTAATCAATAGGAGGGAGTCTAGTGCGTGTCCCGCGCTCTCCTCCGTTTGCTCATTAACCATTCGAAAGCAATCTTATATAGCATACAGTGCGGAGAGACGACTCTGTGTGTGTACACTGCGTATTAGACGATCAACATCAGCAAATCATCAGATTTCCCTCGTCGTCTTCCTTAGCTGCTGATGACGAGTTGAGAAATCAATAGCGACACGAAAGTGACTATACAGTTCGTCACAGTAACAACCGGTCCCCCCCCCTCTTCCCACCTCCCAGTACGTATTGAAAAAAAAACACAAAAACAAGAAAAACAAGATTTGTATAATTACCTGGGACAGCGACAATCCTTCGCGGAGAACGGCCATGATGGCCTCGGCCATGGTTTCTGGCCTCCAAGTTTTGAAAGGACCACGCTCACGGAAACGCAAGTTTTGCATGACACCCTGTCCGGTAGCCCAAGCTTTCTGCCACAGCGCCTGCAATTGGTACTGGTACGTGTCTGCACGCACAAATAATTTGAAAATAAAATTTAGCCAAAAAAATACTACGTTTTTTATTTCCATTTTTATGAGTTTCGGCGATGGAAACGCACACCAAAACAACCGGAACCGGTTAAACGGAAACTACTACCACTAGGCAATAATGAAACTTTATTATGAATGAGAGAGGGGCCCGTCGCAGCGAAGCCATTAAGTATTAGTCGCTTATTTCAATTAACGTCCAAATTAACAGCCCGACGTTGGCGACTGGATCACGATTGATAAGCCTCTGCAATTTCTCTTGGTTATGTCGCCATTGTTTAAATGCAACCGGCACCGACCGTCAGCATCATTATTTCAGCGCCTTCAACATTATAAATTATAAATCTTCGCAGGGCCATTTCAACTACTGATCCGATGATCCCGAAAGCACGTGGAACTGTTCAATCTTGAAAAGAGGTACGCCGCGCACTGCATTGACTATCCAATGAGAAACCGGAGAAGCTCTTCTTCTTCCCGACCTGACCGACTGTATATCCGATGACAAAGTTTTCGTAAAGGCACTCTCGATTCCACTACGTTTGAAAGATTGAAGGGCCTAGAAACACACTCTACCTTCTCGCGGCCGGTGCCTCCAAGATCGAAAGTTTTCAATACATGTTTGGCTCTTCGATTTAACTCTTTGAAGCCGGAAACCACTTCGCGAATCTCGAGGGAACTCAGAACTACCAAATCATTCAAACGTGATTTTCCAACATCGGAGAAAAGGATTCATCCAAAAGTTAAAAACATATGAGAGTCTAAAGGAAATGTTGATATTGCCGAAAATGGCTTACAATTTGTTACAACCTCCGCCGATTATACGACTGCATGTCTACTTTGTCACGGACGATGGACGAGATCCAGTGTAACGTCCGTTTAAACCTCTCTAATCTGTCTATGTAATGCTATCGGTTGTTTGCAATTGTTGTGCATCATTGATGCGGCTACTGAGACGTTCGCTGCTTTAAGTGATATGCCCACTGAAAATTTGATTTGCTAAGAGCAGAAGCGTATAAGAAGCTAAAAACAATTCTGGTCGGCTAATACTTTAATAGCTCGGAATATCGTCTAATTTTCCAACGCCATCTCTAACCTTTAAATGATGGTCATAAATACAGAAGTGCAAGCGATCATACTTTACCTTTACAATTCAGCTTCAGACTCGGAAAATTATAAACACGAACACGGGACAAAACGAACGACAAAAACGTAACTAAAAAAAGAAAACTTCGTTCCATTATTGTATTTGTTGACGAGGATAAAGGCGAGATAATGCCAGCAGAGCACACAAAAAAATCAAACCTGGCGAAACACAAATCTGAGTGAATGAAAAAAAAAGTTAGACGGGTAGTATGAAAAAAAGTGGGAAAAACAAACATGCGACACTCGACTGAGGATTCGATCGAGCACACAAAACATGTCAGAACCCAGGTGTGAGATTGTCACAAGGTGCAATTCGAGAGAAACAAAAGACAAATTGGCGCGTCATTGGAAAACGACATATTTTGGCACCTAAAACAAAAAAATCAACGACTAAAAATGTTTTTTTTCTTTTCACTTTCTAAACACGCAGGGGGAAATGTGGAGGAGGAATGTCCGGTCCCAAAATAATTCGTTCTGACAAACAAATTTTTGAATCCGCTTTATCGAGATAAATGTTAGAAATGGGATGGTGACGAAAATCTGACGCAATTTTGTAAAAATCATGATGATAAACAAAAGTAGGGAAGATGAAGAGGTTAAAAAAACGGGGAAACGAAATGAAAAATGACATTGGATATGGCCGCCGAATTGGCACGTTGCGTTACGGGAGACTCGAAATGGCCTGGAAATGGGAGAGGAAAAACAAACAAACAAACAAAAAAAAAACACGCACAAACGACATTGACACAGTTGGCCGATAAGGTCCTCGATTTGATTGTCGCCTTTTGGCAATTCTTTCATCACGACCGGCGAACGGTCATTAATGTACACGGGAAAAAAAAGTTTAACATTGCGGAAAACGAAACAAAAATATTATTGAGAAAGGAGTGGAAGACTGGAGAGAAAAAAGAAAAATATTCAAACGAGATGGAAGACCGATCAAGTATTGCCACTCTTTTAAGATAGGGGGGACCTAAGAAATCAATCACGACAAAGGGAATGTAACAAGCTCTCATAACTCATCCAAAATAGAACGTCCGAGAGAGCGCAACTATGGGGGCTATTAGAGTAGAGAAGGCTGGAAGAAAAATACCCACTTTTTTCCCCTCTCCTTATCCCCTCCAGAAAACTTCCGGAGCGAATAACAACAACAACTCGACTCCGCCTACCTCCTTTTTTTTATTATTACAACCCTTCTTTTCTTCCACTGGTAAGTCACCTCTCTATGGTACCCACTACGATGCCACTTTTTTTCTACTACTTTTAACTTCACAAAAGAGAACATAAACACAAATATTTTTGAGCGATAATTAAGGCACAAAGTTACCCAAAATAAGACACGGAAATTCTACCCGAGAAAACTTGTATACAATGTCAAAAATTGAGGAGGTATTTAGGGGGTGAAATAACACGTTGATGATGTTGATGGCGTTTCTTTCTTGTTTTGCTTTCAACTTTCCTGGTTTTGAGATAAACAATTAAACTCTATTATTTTAATTGTTGTTGTTTGTTTTGTTTATTTCAGAGATAAGAGGCGGAAAGAATGATTTTCAGCCTCGATGAACCGAAAGGTTCTCCGGCTCTGGGTCACTATCGTCTCCGTGATCGTGGTCGACACTGTGCGTCCGACTCCTCAGATTGTGGCGATGGTTTTGTCGCTGCTGCTGGAGAAGAAAGGCATGGCTGAGCTGGAACGCCTGGCTCAGGTGGATGTTGTTGTTGTTGATGCTACGGAAAGCGGACGCCGCTGCTGCGGCGGCGGCAGCAGCGGCCACCGACATGTGATTCCCACCACCGACGGGCATCTCTTCTTCAAAAGGTTTCGACAAATTCTCTGGGATCAACTCATCGGGTGGTGAGGGTGAAAGGTTGTTATTGTTAGAGGAGCCGGACGAAGCAGAAGAGGCCGAGCTGGGTGACGAACGATTGTTGTTCTTATTCTTGCTGGATTTGTTGTTGTTGTTGTTCTTGACGTAGAAGAGCGAGACAATGTTGTGCTTCTTGCAAAATGCCCACCACCATCGGAAGCCCATCAGACTGCCGAGCTTGTACGACGGCTGGCCTTTGCTTTGTTTCAGCTTCTCAACAAAGGCGACGATAGATTCCAGCGACTTGTTAGTCCGTCGGTTGTACGGCATGACGCTCGTTTCGCAGCAAAAATCCAGAACAGCTTCCTCATCTTGGGTGTCGAGACCGAGTTCGTCCAGGACCAACATGCGCTTGGATTTTCCGAGAATGTTGTCGTACAAAGTGCCTTTTGGAATGTTGTAGTGAGACGACGCCTGAGTGAAGCGCATCTTTTGCGTCACAATCGAGTTGATGGCCTCTTGGAGCGTCTCCTTAGACCAGGATGGAGCTTTGGACCGCCACTGGACTAGCGATTCTTTATTCGCGCAACAAACGAGGAGATATGGGGAAAAAAGAACGAAACAAAAAAAAAACCAAAACTTAAAAACATAAATCAACCAAAATCAATCAAGAGAAGAAAATGGGAAATGGAAATAATAGAAAACGATAGATGCTTTTTTGATGAATAGATCATTGAGTCTAGCAAACTAAGCGACTGTCATGGCCGACGAAAGAAATAGGCAGAGAATGACGACAAAGAATCAATTTGAAATGAATTGAATGAGTGAAATACGTCGTAAAGGTCTTTGGAGGACACAGTGAGTTTGTCATGCGAAACAGACCTACATGCCAGAACCTACTAATGAAAACATTTCGTCATGAGGATGCGAACAGATAGATTGACTCTTTGTTCCGTCAATCCCGTGAAAAATTCAAACTCCAGGGAGGAGTTGTTGACGGACAAAACTAGAGAAAAACCATGCCCTTACCCTGTCAGTGACTGTATGTGTAGACCCAATTTTGGACAAAGAGGAGAGAAAGAAACAAAAAAAGAAATCGAAGAAAATGAAATGAAATAAAATAAAGCCCGGGTCCGGTTCTTACCTGAGAGCACCGACGGTGAAGCGGTCAGCCACGGGTGAGTCCCTTCCAGCATTCGAGCCTGAAAACAAAAGAAGAAGATGGTGGCGTTAAGAGAGGCTGAAAGAGAAACTTACTACAACCACTCCATGAGCCAAGCCACCAACCAACAAGAGTTGGCCGCCACCGCTTGTAGCGAAAAATTCCTGATTTGAGATTTTTCTTTGAAAAAGGGCAGAATCGTTCCATAGTCCACCATCACCAGGTAAAGAGGGAATATAAAACTGGCTATGGGGTTTCTCACGATCCGTCTGAGGCTATTAAAAAAGAGTTGCTCAATAGAGATTGGGAGCGTCCGGCCGTTACGAGGCCGATCCATCAATAAATGTGAACTCTGTTCTTGTCCGGTATTTGGAGAAGAGGAGAAAAGGTTGCCTATTTTTACTTCCTCTTCTTCAAAAATGGAAGGTTTCCTAGTGACATATCCCCCAGAAAACGAGATATGTACATATATTGAGGGTCGCTATCTTTTTATTATTATTAAAAAGAGGAAGGGGAGGGCTCATAAACCATGTCCCTTTGGTTGGGGAAATTGTACTGGCTTTTTTATACTTATTTTTTATGATTTTTTACAACTTTCCGAGAGAGGGAGCAATGAAAACAGGTTGCAAAAAAGGAAAAGAGAACGGTATATACCTCCTCAGCGGGTGGGCAATACACAAAAACCCCCCTACACACACCCCGAGAGGCTATATACTTACACCCCCTCGTTTTCACAAAAGAAGGTATTGAAATGATGGGGGTACTTTACTCGTTTTCTCCCCAAGAAAGAAAAAAAAGGAAAGAAGAAGAAAGAAGAAGAAAATAAATCCTAAAGGTGTGTAGCAGTCGTCGTCGTCGTCGTCCCATATCACACAAAGTGTCTGGAGAGTTCTACCAAGTGGTCAATGCCCCAGTGAACAAGTTGGACGGACTTTCCTCTCCACTTGAACAAATAGTAAACCATTGGTATAGTGTGTATATAGTTGGATCTATTTCTCTCGTCTCTCTTACCGAATGATGCATCCGCACTCATTAAAAATGCAAGCACTAATGACAAACAAGGAAGGCATTTCTCTCTCTCTCTCTCTATCCGTTGGGATTGATTGACAGACTGGATAATACCTCCGCGTGTGTGCTGCTGCTGCTGCACCCCATTCGATCTTTGTTCATTAAAACTTGTTCAAATGATCGATAACTCTGTACTGGAGATCCCGGCACTACTGGCAACATTTCTTTTCTTTCGGTGATAGTGCTGCTTGCTTGCTTGCATGCTTTTATTGTTTCGTCAGCAGATGGAGAGAGACGATTCTTAATGAAGTTGTACCAGCGAGGGGATACCAAAACTGCTGCGTCGTTAACCGTTTTACAGCTTCACCGAGTCGAATTGCGCTGACCTCCACTAGTCTCTGGAGAGAGAGATCGGGTCGAATGAGGGGAGGATAACCATCATCCATGGACAATCCTCCCAGGTAACAAGGCCAATAGAGAGCGTGTGGATGTGTGTGGATGTCATCAACTATCCCCAGACAGGTGTCAATATAATAACAGAGGGTACCTATCTTTTTTTTCCTTCTTGGGTTCGAAAAACAAGTGGCAATAACACCTCCAAAGCCCCCTACTACTACTACTACTTCTACCACCACTATTCCTCCTCTTCAATTGTTTCCCAAATGCCTCGACCTTCGGCCGGAGAAAACCTAGAGGCTATTCAATCTTTTTGTCTTGTTCTCTACTGGGAAGTCGTCTCAAGATTCGCAGCATCCATTTGGATGCTAATGCGTCTGTTGTTCCAACTCTCTCTTCCGCCACAGATGACGGGTGGGGGGGGGGGGGAGAAAGTCGACCGACGACGCCCCGAAATCAACTTTGATCTCGAGACAGTCAATCTAGTTTGGAATCTCGATCTCTCTGCTGGCTTCGCATATGCGTGTGTATATACAACCAAAGTCTAAATAAACAGGGGAAAATAACAAGCCAAAAAGGATAATAAAAACTAAACAAAAGAGGGAGAAAAGATCCCCATCCAAATGTTAGAAAAATAAGACGATTTTTTCCTTCACTCTCTAGAAAAACACCTATTTCTGGCTGTTTGCTACAACTAGCGCTATAGAAATATCATAAAGTCATTTCACATGATTGGGAAAGACGACGTCGACGTGTTTGTTCTCTTCCAACTGGCAACAACACATCGCTTAGCATTGAAAGATTGAAAAGAAGTTGAAGATTAATGATGCCACTGCCGCGTCTTGTATGTTGTTGCTGCTGTTCCCGGTCTATTTCGGTTCCGAAAACATGGACGTTGTTTACTTCGTCGCCGACATTCAATAGCCGGTTGATATTTGGGGGGAAACGGGGAGGGAGGAGATCCGACCGACGACGTCGGCATCATGAAAACAGGAAGAGCATTTTGCAACGGATCCTTCCGCTGGATCGCCCAGCAATAGACTCTCGTCGGTCTTTTTACTCGAAAAACTTTTGACAAAATGCTGTTGCTGATGCACACAAATAAGCTTTCTCTCTGCGCTGTAGCGGTCTGATTCTTCTTCTCCTTCCTTTGTATACAAGCAGGTATGAGCGCTTCGCCCTACATGTAATCCATCAGCCGATATCGTTTTCAAGCTTCGATGCACCGCTGGATTGCGGCATCCGAATTTCATCAATGAAACATCTTTTTCTCTTCTCTCAGATTGAAACTAAACGTACTTTGTCTTTAATGAAATTCTGCTTGGCCCGTTTCCCATTAAGAAAAAATACTCTCCGCTGGATGGGGGGAAGAGAAAACGGCGGCATCGAGAGGTCGAAGGGATTTGGGACCTCAGCAGGGGGTGTCGGGACTGGTCACCTTTCAACCTTAAAAAAAAGGAGGGGGGGCTTGGGCTTTTCTTGTCTTGTATAGCTTTTCTGGAAAGAAACATTTTCTTTCAAAAACTTGTTCTGCCCCGAGTGAACATCAAGGCCATCGTGCACAAGCGTCTTCAACTCCCCCCCCCCCCAACCCCCAAAAGAAGAAAAAAAAATACCATTTTTTTCCTTCATCTTCTTAACTCTCCGGAGGGAGAGTTTTTTCCCTTCTTTTTTAACAAGCGTCGGAATGTGGCGCCGAGGGCACCATCCACCTCTGTTAACTTTTTTTTCTCCCCCTCTTAACAGAATAATGAAATGTTTCCAAGACGAAAGCTGCTGGGGGGGAAAATCAGGGCGTCGCGACGCTAAGACGCCGACTGTTTTATCGCCCGACAACAGAAAAATCCACCCACAAAATACCCGCCTTGGCAAAAAAAAAAAGAGAGGAAAAATCCGCCTCCCCCCGAAGCTGTTCTTCTTTTGTTTATTCAAGAGACGCCGTTAAGGTCTTGACTGATAAGATTTGAGTACCCCTACTAGTGGTTAAGGTCGCCGAGCTTATCAACTTCCGGAAGAAATGACGTATCAGGCAGATTAATGGAAAAGAAAATGTGTCGTCGTCGGACAACTTACCCTCTCTTCTTCGCGGATGAGTTCGGCGATGCCGGGTTTAATATCAAGGTCGTCCGAGTGCACCAGTGGATGTTGATGGAGAGACGAAGGAGGAGGCGGTGCCTGGGTCAAGGCCTGAGGCGCCAACGAGGAGGCAGAGGAGGCGACCGGACTGTGCGGCGGCGGCGGTGGCGGCTGCTGCTGCTGACCACCAACCAACGACAGAGGACCGTCGTGATGATCCAAACTAGCCTCCTCGTGATGCTGATGATGCATTCCCGGTGTCGAAGCGGCTGCCGGACTAGCGGCGCCAGCTGGACTTTCGCTGCCAGAGATACGACGCCGTTTGACTCCAGACGATCGAGACGCCGGAGCTGGAGATGGCGACGGTGTGGGCGTCGTTGCCGTCTCTTCTTCCACAACATGAGGCCAGGCCGGCTGGACTTGGTGTGGCGGCCACGTCGGACTTTCAACCATTCTTCTAGACGACGCCGATCCGACGACCGATGGATGAATCGTCGGCATCAACGGGCTCGAATCGCTGCGGTCATCGGCCGCGGCTGCGGCGTGTCGGTCGCTGTTGAGTTCGGAGAGACCCCGGATTTTCAGCGTCTCGGCGACGCGCAACAACGACGTCAACTCCTCCTGGGCGACGGAAATCTCACCACGGTACATGTACTCGACAATGGCCTTGAGTTCCGGCCAGCGCGTGTCCTTCAAGATGACGATCGGATGCTGGCACGGGTTGTCGAAAAAGAGATGCTGGAAATAGGGCGAACAGGCCGACAAAACCATTCGGTGGGCCTTGATGGCGTGTCCATCGGCGGCCAAAGTGACGTCGACGAACGTCTCGTTCTGCAGCAGCTGGTCAAAGACGCTCGTCAAGTTCGACTGGTAGTTGTTCCAGCGGAGGCACAGGTGCGGCGAGCCGGCGCCAGACGCCGCCGATGAAGATGACGACGGCGTCGAGGCCATTTTCGAAGACATTCTCTCCTCCCTGCAATAAGACAACGACATATATGCATTGGTCATTCAAGGTGATATAAAAACAGGTGAACGAGATTCGCTAGCCGACAACAACCAGTCAAAAATGGCGGACGTTTCTTTTTTGGCGACCAAACAATGCCCGACAGACACGCACAAAAAAAAACTACGTTGCTGCTGCCCCCCTCATCCAAAATAAAAACCTGTTTTTCTCTCTCCTCTCTTCTCAATGGCGACTCAAAGATTTTTCAAGAAGGAATTCCCCTAAGACTTTTTGTGTCTGCTACCGGCGTCGTTCACACCAACGACGACGGTTAACCAGCGACAAACGTTTTCAAAACAGCAAAACAACAAAAATGGAGGAAAAAGTCACCTGTTTGTTTCACAAAAATCCTCGAAGCACAACGCAAATTTAAATTCCACTTGTCAAAAGTCAAGAGATGTGAATGATGGCACGTTGTCGACAGAAACAGAGAGAAAAACAAGAGAGAGAGAGACAGAGAGAAAGAAAAAAAAAGAAGAGGGGGAGATAGATAGATAGACAGAGAGCTAGTGTGTGTGTACGACCGCTCTTGTGGACACTTGTCGGTCGAATGGGCTCTAGAGCGCCACCGGCGGGCAACACTTGGAGACGCGCGGCGTTGGCAGCGTCTCTCTCCCTCCCTTCTCTCTCTCTCTCTCTACAGAGCTCCTCCTTCCCCCTCCTCTTTCATCCTCAGGTGGTTTCTTTTATCCACCTTTCCCATCTCGTCGTCTCTCTTTCTCTTTTGCTAGGAAAGAGGAAAATCACACAGAGAGAAAAAAAAATCTCTCCAGCGCGCGCGCCAAGACGCTCTCTCTCTCTCTCTGTCTCTCACTCTACGAGAAAACGTGTCCGTCTTTTTGATTTTTTCCACAGGGTCTTTCCTGAAAAATTGACTGGCACCATGTCAACGACTCATCAACGTAGCAGACGACGAAGCTGACGGCGACGTCGAGAATTTATTAGATTTTTTTATTATTTGAAAAAGTTTGGAAAAAAAGTTTTTTTTTAGATTTTATTTTTGAAAAAAAAGAGGGCGGAGGTTGACCACCCGGCAACGCGCTAGGGTCTGTCCAACAACAAACGAAATCAGACAGAGAAGAGAGAGAGCTGACCAACTCCCCTCTCTTTCTTGCTCGTAAGGTGGTTTTAGGGGTCGGGTTGTTTGGGTGGAAGGGGAAGGGGGCAGCAGCATTCCACTGCACACACGGGTACCCCCCCTCCTATCCATGATGGCCGCGCGTCGGGGTCAAAAACTCGTCCCCTACCCCCTGCCAGCGCAGCCAGAGATACCCATCACCCCTCCTCATGGGCTTTTTAAACGTCGTCGTCTGTTTTTCGAGAAAGAAAATCCGGTTTTCTCTCTCTCCTCCAGAAAGATTTAATTTCCATTGAATCAGCGAAAAACAGTTTTTACTCGGTTCTTTTTTTCTTTCTATTCTCCCGTCCGTTCGTCCGCCGTCCCAAAACGACACACACAAAAAAAGAAGCAAAGCGCGCGAGATTGCCGATTGGGAAACCGGCGCGAGGCCAGCGCGCGATAAGATAGACGGCGGCGGCGGCGGCGGCGTCCGAGATTTGTTATGTTTTTATTTAAATAAAAAAAGCTAAAATTAAAAAATAAAAGATTTTTGCTTTTATTTTAGGGAGGAGCCGCCATCCGAGAGCACAGCCGAAGGTGAGAATGTAAAGAAGAAGAAGAAGAAAAAAACGAAACTGGACTTGTAGAGAGCCTCCGGTCAAATAAGGAGGGGCTGGCCAAGAGTTGGTGGGGGGATCTCGTCTCGGTGTTTGTTGTCTTGGCCACCGACGTCGAAGGCGGCCCAACCTTGTGACGTCGTGTCCGGGTCAAACTCGACTTTTTGAACAAAAAAGCTGTTTGCTTCCCCTACAGAGTATATTCTGCCCCAACAACTTGACCAACAACCACAACTGAAAAGAGATTGTTTCCTTTAGCCAACTTTTTCATCCGCAAAAACGTTGGGCACAGTTCGAATCAAGCTATATATATTTATATACATTTGCTTCTTCGAAATATTCAAGACACGCTAGACGAGATTTTTCAAGATGGCGCTCCCCCTTGGTCCAAAGTCCGAGTCGAGGGCGTCTCGAGTAAAGGAAAAAAGAAAAAAAACAAGATAAACTTGACCGGCGGCGACGACGACGGCCCCAAAAAACTTTTATTTCTATTTTCTTTCTTCTTCTTCTCTTTCTCAACCTAATCTTCATATACATAAAAGGAAAATATATAAAGAAGTTCGAGCCGACGACGACGGCCAACGACGACGACCACCTGACGACAAGTCAGATCGTCTTACCGTCGAAGTAGACCAACGAAAACATAATAGAGAAAAGAAATTGAAACTTTTCTTTCTATAGGGGGGAAGAGGGAGCGCGAACCAAAACAAAATCATCTGTAACGACAACCGTGTGCGGCTCATTCTCGTAAAATTTAACGACGCATATTTGATCGTTACGCGCGCGCCATCTTCTCTCTAGCTCTCACCTTCCGGGCTTCTACTACGAGAGCCATGAAAATGGATTAAGAAATACACTGTGGGTGTAGACAATCATTTTTTCCCTTTTTTTGCAGGTGCGTTTGTCTGTTGGAACGTCCGGCGCGCTTTTTTTTTCTTTCTTTTGGAGGGAAAGGCGTTGTTGTTGCAACGTCAGTTTGGCGCGGCCATTTTCCGCCGTAGCCATGAGCAGCCTCGATTCGAATCATGGGAGAGAGAGAGAGAGAGAGAGAAAAAAAGAAAGAAAATAAAACCACATTTCGCCATTAGCGTCGTCGGCGCTCTACAGATCTGGACTGGTGCCTGCATCGAGTCTCCATGGCAACCGATTTTTCAGTCAACGACCGATAATCTCGCAGTGTGTGGGTTATCATTTTTAAGGAGAATGTCGATTTCGAAGGACTGTCCGTCGTCGGATTGAATCTCCATTTATAGATGTAGGGGATAGTCAACGACGACAAAGAGAGGGGAGCGGGGGGACACACCTGCCCCTATAGGTGACACACCTGACGGCGCACGTTACGCATTCCCAATGGCCGTCGTCCCGATGCGCACCATCTTTCAAAGTCGCCGGCATTCAAATGAATTGAGCGTCCGATGGAGCGCCAAACAGACAGAACGAGACAATGAACTTTGACTCGACAACACTCATCGACACTACTCATTCCTTTCCCTTCGTCCTACAAGAGAAAAACGGTGGATAAAATTCATCAGAAGGCGGCGGCGGCAGCCAACAACAGGTTCACCATTCACCGTCGCATACCGGTATTGAACTGATTTTTTCCCACAACGAACGGGGCCATTCATCGACCGATGGGAGCTTAACTGAAAAACGGCGTAACATCATCACGGCAGTTCAACACCTTTGTGTTGATGTTGAAAAAAGAAAGAAGAAGAGGTTCAATAGCTCTCTCGGGGCGTTTTTTTTTCTTCTTCTTTTGTTCCCAACGCGCCATGAGCATCCGTGACGCGTCGCATTCCATCGCTTCTTTTCTGTTGAAAAGCGTCCAACCCACCCCTTTTTGAATGTTGTGTGTGTGTGTGGATAATTCTTATCCCCTTTTTACATATTTAACGTTGTCCATTTCGGTCGTCGTCGGCAGCCAAACACTAGCAGCAGCGGCAGCAGAAGCAGCAGCAGCAGTGAATTTATCGTTGTTGATCAAAGTTCAGACCCAGTGAGATTAGAGCGTCGGCTATCAGCTGACTAAACACACTCGTCGCGTTCCGTCTAGGGTTTTTTGGGGGGGGAGGGGATGAAATCCGACGCGGCTCTCATGTGTTTTCTATTGAACCGGTTGCGGCCCGATAGTCTTGAGCGTCCGCGTCTGAAAAAAGCTCATCTTCACCTTTGAACTCGCTCGAACCCAAACTCTCTATTTCATTTTCATAAAACAGCGTCGAATGACTTCATTCTTTATCGAATCAACCCAGCAAAGCAGCAGCACCCGGCCAACCAACGCCGAGTTCCGTGTAGCAGGACTAGCAGCAAACAAGCAAGCAGCACCAAGACGTCGTCATCGTCTGCTGGGTGCGGTCACCCAATCAGTTCTTCTTCCAACCGTTTCGGAGAATTCTTCCTCTACTCATATCGCCTCATATTTTTTTGTTGTGCGCGCCTATTATGATTTAAAAATGGGCATCATAACTGCCAAATGGTATATCGTCCCCCTCACTCTCTCTCTCTCTCTGCTGTAGATCTCGACATTAAAAAAAGAATAAGAAAAAAAAAACATTGGGATGTGTTGTTTTTTATATCATGGCGGCGGCGGTCGTTCCACCTTGTTGTTTTCGAAAAAAAGAGCGTCTTCTTCTTTTCTTTCGCCGATATAGAGGTTTCCAGTTACGTCAATTACACGTTTCTCCTCTCGAACATCGTCTAGATAGAAATTAAACCGAATTACCGGGCTAAAGGGCTTTCTTTTTTTCTCGATGCGACCAAGGGAAAATGGCCCCCCATATCTTTTGTCGACGGCGTCGTTGTCTTCTTCTTCTTGCTCGTTTCTTGATCGCTTTGACTGTGTACCAGCACCATCGCAGCGGATGATCGAATGGCGAAAATCAGTACACGAGAAGAAGAGAAGCCAAAAGGTTCGTCTCTCTCTCTGCCGTTCTTCTTATTTACTGGAAATCAGAAGTAATTCAATCACAAAAGCGACGACGACTTTTTTTGTTATCTCCCTCTTAAAATTCGCTTTCTTCTTCTTCTTCTTCTCCTTCTTTCGACTCTTGTGTGTGTTATTATCGGGATAATTCCTAGTCGAAGAAAGGTGTGTTCCCTCCTCTTTTTTAAACTGGAATACACAAGCCCTCAACGCGGGTAAATGGATTACACATGTAGTAGACTGGCTGGCGGAGGGATAGAAGAAGAAACCCGGTTCCGGAAGGGATCGTCGAGATGTCGTTACATCGCAGCGCTTTGTACTTCTTCATCATCTCGACTACTTAATGAACCGTGACTTCTTTCTTCTTCTCCTTCTCTTTCCTCTCTCTCCTCGAACTACTACTACTACTGCTTCCCGTCCCTTATTTTTTGTTTAAAACATCATCATTCGATTTTCCATTTTCATCCCCGAAAGATTTTGTTGGAAATCGAAATGAACCGTCGAATAATTCCGCCGGTCGCCCTCAGAGCCATCTAGTGCGATCAGATAGAGGCCGGCGCTGATTTTTTGTTCTGTTTTTTGTTTTGTCTCTTCCCTTTTCTCTAGTTAGTATATACCTCGCGCAGTTGCATTTAGTGTAAATGTGCACGTATAACGTAACGACAAGAGAACTGACTAAGAGATTAAAACGGTTCTCCCTCCGGCTCTAGAGAGACGGAGAGGGGGGACACTCGATTTGCATATCTACGAGGATCGATCGTCGTGAACGGACGAGCCAAGGGGGCGACTGTCAAGTCGTTGCTATTCGCCAGGGCCATAGTGAACATCATTTGCTCGTCTTTTTTAATTCAATCTACTCTCGTCGTCCTCGTCGTCGACGTCTCTGTACCACCCCTGCTGCTAACCCCCACGTTCGCGGGGTTTTCGACATAGTTGAAGACTTGAAGTAGCAGTAGCTACTCTGCAAGTAGGGAGATTTGGCTGCTGCTACTGCTGCTGCTGCTCCGTTCTTCGTCGTGTGACAGCTAAATCGTTCCCTCTCCCTCTTTTACCCATCCTCCTTTTTCATCAAGTTTAATTAGCGCGCGAGCGCGCGAGACCATTTCAATTATAATATCCTTCCTCCCAACCACCCTCTGGCGTTTTCTCTCTCTATTCTCCCCATTTTTGGTAAATGAACCTTCTTTATTAATTCGTCCCCCCCCCCTTCCACTCCGTTCTTTGCTAGCTGTGCTGCCCCCCTCCGACCTTCTTTTCTCTTTGCATATTATAATCGATAATCATATTGCAGTCAATCAACCTTTTTTTTTCTCGTCCCCCTCCTTCCACTTGGATAAAACTTTTTTTTTATTTTTTATTTACTATCCAGCAGCTAGCTAGCAACTAGTTCGCAATTCTTTTCATCGCCAGCATCAGCAGGGCCTTTTCATTTCGTGCAATATGGGCCATCATCGTCATTTCAATCAAGAGATTATTAATATATTTCCATCTTAATACGGATATAATAGTTGCCAACGGGATAGCCGTATTTGCGTATACAACGTGAATCATAATAATCTCTAAACACGCGCAAGCGGTCGACGGCGGAAGTGGGGCCAAAAAAGAACAGAACAGGGCGTCGCCGGGAAATGACGTTAATATAAACATTTTTTTCTTCTAAAAATCAGATAATGCTTCTCTTTTCGTCTCTGGGCTCCGACGATTTAAAAATAAAACAAGAGGGGAGAAGGCTAGGAGTGGGAGAGAGAGGGCAATGTGGAAAATGTATAACAGCTTTCATCAATCTACATATTGACGATGACGGGCAAGAAGTAAAAAATCGACGGTCGACAGAGGGGGAGAGATTGATCATAATCTTTAATCTTCATCAAGTTTCATTATAGAATTTAACCATACGTATTAGAACTTATCTTCAAAGAGGAGATTAACTTCCAATCTAAATATCCAAAATATAATCTAACACAAGTAAGGATTAATTCATTCAATATTCTAGGGATGACGATTTCCATAAAGTATAAGGGCATTAAGAAGACTATTCGGAAATGCAAGTCATCTAAAGCGAATAGGCAGATTACGTAACAGGACGTATTCATATCTCTTAATCTGAATACGAAGAGTATAATACAGGATTAGCATAGTTTTTAAAAAATAAACTCGTAGTTTCTAGTTTGGTCAGGAACAAGTTGTGTAGGTCGCGGATATGATGGCGTCGCTCCGGCAAAAGACAGAGGCGGCTCGTGCCTGGCGCGTTGGCAAATTAGTACTTAATGAAGCGATATGGATGGTTTTTCATTTCCTGCTTTAATCCTAGTGCTTCTTGATTGCGTGGAAGGCCCCATTCCCCGTTCGTGGGGTGGAGCGGAGAACTTGATCAAAACCCAAGGCGCCGTCGCTTCGATTGAATTCAATTCATTTTTACTTGCGCGCAACAACCCGACGGCAACATCATCCTTAACTTCTCTTCCTTGGAATTGGTTAAACTTTCGTGCAAATTCATCGCGAAGAAATAGCTTTTCATAAATTGAAAAAAAAAGGCGACGGCATCGTCGGTCGCTCAGATGCATAAAGCGCGCTAAATTTCCAAATCGATTCATTTCCGGTTCTTTGACGTGACCGTGATTTTAGTGCTCGACACTATATAACCACTCACGACCGGAGGGAAAGATCACGAACTAAGAAAATGTCTTTCCAATCTTTTTTATATATTTAGAGAGGAATTCTTCATTATCGATTGCCGGCAATTGGAAAATCGAGAAGCGAACATCGCCTCGAGGCTATGTTTCCCCGGAAAATTCGATGTCAATCCAATATAATTTGGATGACGGCACGGAATATATAGTCGCACATATATATATTTTTTTTCTTTCTTTTTTTTAAATCTTCTGGCATTTCGTATCTCCTTTTTGTGTTGCGTGCGAGAGGATAAATTGCGCTTGGATGCCGCCAACGAGGCTGTACAAGTACTACGTGTACAACAGCCTCATCTGATTCCATCGTTGCGGCCGGATCAACTCAAGTGTGCGCCCGCTTCTCTCTTCTCGCCGTAGATCAGAGAGAAATGATTCAATCGAATCATTCCGCCGCCGCCGCCAAATTCAAATGTTCTTCCCGTTCCCATTTTCTATCTCTTTACCCTTGAGCGTTTTTCATCACATTTACCACCATCACCTTCTTTTTCCATTTCTTTTTCTTTTTAGACTTCTTCTCCATTTCAATGGAAACGAAAAAAATAAAAACGGTGCTAGTGGGGAGGGGTAGTGTTTGACGGCGGCGGCGGGAACGGCCGTTGTCGCCGCAGGTGCCCGTGGCCAATCAGCGTAGTGCGCGCTCTCTATCGAAACAAGACGGAAGAAACGAGTCGCTATTGAATTGTTTCGATTTCTGACTTTGAAATGTTTTTCTATTTCCGTACAGTTTTCATTGCATTTGAAACCCTTACGGCGATGTCGAGTTAGAACCAGATCATTTCACGTCGTCGACGACTTGTTATGACAACTTGGTATCATTATCAAAGAGGTTGCGTCAGTGATGACAAAACTTCATAGCGCCCCCTCGAGAGAGAAAGAGAGAGAGGATGGATTTTACAAGCCCTTTCTCTCTCTCTGGTCTGACGAAGAAAGCCTATAGCATCATTGAAAAACAAGAGTCGAGACAACCATTTTGTAAAACGTTAGCGAAAGAAGAGGCTGCGTGCTCGTAGAGCCAAAGAAGAAAAAACAAACTTTTGGCCCCCAAAGTCTACTCCTCTTCTTCTATACTAAGCGAACGGTTCTTCTTCTAAAAGGGACCCGGCGCACCATCCACCAAAAATGTAGATGTGTGTATACTCTCGGCATGTTACTACAACAAACAGCCTCCGCTTCTGCTGCCTGGGTGGTGATGACGAAGAGTAGGTGGTAGTGGTGGTGGGAGGGAGGGAGTCTGGTACATCTATCCGAGAGCAACACACACACACACACACACATATATATGTATAAATATATAAATATAAAACAATGTTTATTTATACAAGCGTCGAGCCAGTCGGCAGACTCAGCAGTAGCAGTCGGCGTCGTTGTGCGTCGTCGTTATAAACACCCAGAAGATTTTGACGAGCCAACTCTTCTTCTTCCTAACAGAGACTAGCCTGCTACTAGTTCAAACCCATTCTGTCTTTTAGGAACTCGGCACAGCAACCCGAAATTAAAATCAATAACTCGCACCACTACACTCGCACAGCACACACACACACACAGCCCGAAAATATATGCGTGCGTATATATATATATATATGTATGCGTATGAGATGGGAGCCGGCAGCAGCGAAGAAGGCGAAACCCAATCATAAAGCCTGATTCACACTGACGGTTTTTTCACATTTCTTACGTATTTTTTCTTACGGAGTGGGGTTTAGCAACCCATGCTTTTTCCCTATCTCGCCCCTTTAATCTTACGGTTTTGGTCCCAATTTGTCGTAAGAACCCTTCGTAGCCGGGGAAACGAAAGAATTTTGCTCACTTTTACGTACAATTTGAATAATGTCTCTGACTATTATTTTTTTGTTACGTTTCGGGTACATTACGTAGTATTTTTTGATCTGTAAGTACAAGTGGAGGGAAGGCCTAGTCGGGCCTAGTACAAACTAACAATATATAAAGGGTCAGCTATGAGCTGCATACTCATTTTTCTCAAAATGCTCTATATTATATTTAAGAATGCTAGCCTATATGAATAAAAACCAACGACTAAAAAGGTTGAGGATAGTTTTTTCACCCGTCCAGGAAAATATACTACATACTACATAAATTATGTTTAAAGAGTCCAAGACTACATGTGGTCATGTGTGTTACTCTGAACATATTTTCATGTTCCCAAGATTTCCGATTTCATTGTAATCAATTTCTAATAGCTTCCTTCAACAAATAGTTTTCTCTGATATTTCACATATTTTTTACTCTTGACAATTGCAACAGTAAACTAACACTCCGGCCTATTTATTGAGGGTCTAGTAATCTACCGCCAAGTTCCTGCATGTAAATACCGGAATTCACCCTCTCAAATTCACCAAGTCCAAGGCCATTTGCGGCCATTAAAGCGCCATCTCAAGAGCGCGCTCAGCGCTCTCCATGCAATGCTCGGCTAGGGGAATTCACCCCTGTTCTATGGGCTCAATTCTATATAACAAATCGGCGAAAGGCAAAAGTAGCATATCATTCACCGATGAAAATTATTGAGTTGTTCGTTTAAACCCCCTGTACTGTCCGTTTCAAAATGCCATGCCCATTCCCTTATGATGGAAAATAACAAGCATACAAGGCGAGCACACGATGAACAGCACAGGTTGCCGAAACCCGTTTCGTAAGGAAAAATACGTAAGATTTCCGTAAAAACCGTCAGTGTGAATCAGGCTTAAAGTCTACCCCTACTCTCTTATATGGCACTCTACTCTGTAAATTTTCATTTGACCGTTAAAAACTTAGTGAGTGCACAAAACGAACGCCGCGACGCCATTCAAATTTTCAACATTTTCTCTCCATTTTCTTAGTTTTGGGCATTGAATAAAAGAAAATACCATCTGATTTTGAAATGGATATTTTTTTCAGAAGACCCATCCTACCTTCATGCAATCATGATTTAGTAAGTAAGCTAGCATACTGAAGCTGCTGCTTTACAAAAAAAAAGGAGTTGGGTTTGAAAGTTTGTTTGGTTCAAGTTTTCTTGATTCTTGACATTTCCGCATGGGGTAAGGAAAGACAGGATCAAAGTTGGCGCCCTGAAAAAGGTATCCGCATCGGAGAGATCTTCTCGAATTTTCTACATTTTTTCCCTCATAAAAATTTCATTTGTTTTTCTTTTTTCCAATCTCTCAATCAGATTGTTTGGGGTTTGGATTTTTCGTCATGTGCACGTACATACATGAAAAGAAGTCGAAAGGGATTGGGCATTTCATCGAAAGGGGTTTACAAATACACAAAAGGGTTGCCGGGGCGACACAAACGCTTGCCACCACCACCCAGTTGTGTGGCACGCGTTCACTACACATCCGTAACTGGCTAAAGGGTGTAGTAGCAGTATATATACTATTTCTATGTAACAATTGAACTGTGCTCTCCCTTCACCCTCTTGTGTCCAGCAGCGGGAGGAGAATCGTTGATGAGTCTAAACAAATCCCGAGTCCCACACGGGAGCGTTTCCCTCAATGCCCCCGTTGATATCAACGTATTCAAAGCTAAACACCAAAATACGTAGTAGCAGTAAGTACTGCTGATAAGTCAAAGCCAGTGACAGAAGAAATAGAGTATGTATTATCGTTGCGTCGTCGTCGCTCGTCGTCGTCCACCTATCCGAACCGGTTGAATTGTTGAAAAGACACGTCATCGATGAATTTTTCATTGAAAATGATAGAAACCATCGATTTCAATCAGTTTCGACCCTTCCCGGCGGACCCATTGAGCGCACACCACCCCCTTCTCCTCTTTTAGCTCTTTTGTCTCCGCCGTGTAACAACTCTTCGCTCTCTCTCTCCCTCGGCGCTCCTGCTGCATATAGTATAGAGACTGATGCTGCTCGTCTCTCTCTCTCTCTATGTACTCGCAACTATCTATCTATCTATCCACCGAGCTATATACCGCACTACTGTTGATAAATTGACAAAAGGAGAGCTACCGTTGCATGTTTGATTGACTACCGCTAGTACAGTCGACGACGACAAACGGGCAACGAGAGGGACAGGAAGAGGTTTCTCTTTGATGATGACCATGCTGCGACGCGCGGGACCGGATCTCGTTAGCGCGTTTCGCGGTCCTCACCGGACACACACAAACCTCCGCCAAAGTTGACGGCACTTTAGTTCCGGTCGTTGGCGGTTCTCTACAGCTTGTCACAGTCCTACATCTTAACTCGGATTTATATTCTCTATATAGATGATGATAGAGAGAGAGAGAGAGAGAGAAAGAGAGGGTTTGATACGACGGAGGTGGAAGGAAGGGGGGGAAAAAAACCCAACATCCAGTTCATAAATGTGAATCGAACGTTGTTGAAAAATGGAGCGGCAGCTGATTTGCTATTCAGTACCGAATAACTGCGTGGGAAGTCAACGGGAGTAAGTACAGCTGGTTGAGGTGAAATAGTGCAATAAGTAGTAGTGAAGTGAAGGGTGTCTCGTTTGAAGAACCAGAAAGAGGTCCCAATCCAATAATATTGCTCTTCCTCGGCTTCTGCTGCCGCTGCCGCCGCCACCGCCCGCTTCATTTCCATGATAAACATGAACGCTGCTCACTCTCTCTAGATTCGTCAGCCTCCAGCAGGAACCCCAAAAAGTCAATCCGCCAATGCATCTAGTTCTCTCTTGTTCTGCCTATGTCGATGTATGTAAACTGTTTCACCAGCCCAAGATGTTCTTCTTCTTCTTCTTCTTCTACTACTCTCCATATACTCCGATAACGCAATAAAGGATTCTCTCTCTATTTTTTAATATTTTGCTTCTTCTTCTTACTGATGGCGCAGCCAGCGGTAGCTCCTTGATTTCTATTTCGGCTGCTGCTCCTTGTTCTTCTCCTTCGGGGCCCATGAATATTTGGCTGGGAGTGACGAAGGGGGGAAATTACCATCAAAAGAGAGCGTAGAGCAAAAAGGGGGAAGCGAGCGAAATCAATCAATATGCGTGGCAAAGAAGATGTAAAAAAACAAAACAAAAAGGGAAAAACCTAACTGAGAGAGAGAGAGAGAGACAGAAAGAAGAACACGTACGGAATATGCAAAATGATGAGACTCAGCGACTCTACCCCCATACACAGTTCCAGGACCGGAATGAGAAAAGACGAGAACGAGAGAGACGCAAACTGGATCAGAAAGCAATCGAAATCAGCGCGTCTTGCAATCAGGTTTTTGTTAAATAAAAAAAGAAAAAAACACACACAGACAGCAGCGGAGAGAAAGTTTGCGTGCGGATCTCGTAAAAAGCTCCGGACGCGCATCCGCAGCGTTCCGCCATAGTACGTGCGCGATGCTGATCACTTTTTCGAACTCTACTCTATCTCATTTATTTTGCTTACGCCTCTTTCAATAATTTTCAACTACAAATTCATATTGACTAGGCGGAAGTAACGGCAATCATCTGTTAGTTAACAATGCTTAAAATATATCCTTGAAATTCAGATTCGGTCATTAAAATCTGTAGGATGAATCTCTGGAGGAAGAAAATCGTTTTTTTTTTTCCTTCTCGTCGCGAGTTGGTGAAAATAATACCTACGAAAACCGAGGTGAATGAAATCAATGCCTTTTAAATGATGAGATAACCACACTCTATAAGTAAGATGGTAAGGTTGTTGATGTAACGAGTTCCCTGTTCCCTTCCTAGCGGGACGGTCTAGGTCGGCGACCTAATCGACTATTCTAGTCACGTTTGTAGTTTCCAGGAGAAAAAAAGCAAAACAACTGTGAATGAAATTCAACCAACCAACCAAAAAAAAGAGAGAAACTTTTTTTTATCATAGATGAACCCATCGCTGGATAGAGGAAGAAAGCAAAAAATATATATATATAAAAGGGGAATCGACCAAGGATCTTTTTGCTTTTCTTCTCTCTGTATATATAAATAAAAAAATATAGAGTATATACCGCCCATATAGTTTGATAACAGCCAAAAGGCAATGGAGAATGTAAAGACCCCAAAAATAGTCGACTACCATAGCAGTTGTGAGAAGAAAAGGAAAAAAAGAAACTGGGTGGAGCGGGAGGTTAAATAAAGTTGCCCTTTATTGGATTGTCCCGAACCATCCCCCCCTTTTCTTTCCTTTTTTTCTATATCTTTTTTTTCTCCTCTTCTTCTTCTTTTTATACTTCCAGTAGAACAACAACAGCGACAACAACACGACAGAAAAAGACAAATATATATCACATAGAAAGGTTTGGTATTTTCCTTCCTATCCCATTCGCCGCTGCACGCTGTTATTTTGTTGTCGGAAAACCATTTGTTTTATAGACGTTGGGGGTGAGCGGGTTGGTGGGGGGATGTCAAACGGGCGTGGATGTCATTTATTTGAGACTTTGTTCTCTCCGTGTACTACACACACACACGTACTATCGAGTGTTGTGTGTGTATAGAATATCAGCTGGGGTAGGCAGAGGAACCCCCCCGGTTGTGAGGGAGGAGGTTATCAAAAGATACACTTCCTCCTCTCCGCCGTCATATTTGTCTCTCTACGACGGGGCTGTGAGGCGGCCCGACTCCGACCCTCTACATATATATATATATATATATACTTTTTACTTATATATATAGATATAGAAGAGAGAACGAGTTACACAGAGGATCCGAGGCCCCTCCCGACACACAGCAATCAATACTGATGCAACACAAAGCGCACTCGAATAACAAATGTAAATAGATAATACGCCAGCGCGCGCGCCGCGTCTCTCTTCTCCCCTTCGCCGACAATTTTCCACTGAGCTATATATATATATGTATAGTGTATGAATTTCTATTTATTTTGTTGCTTTTTTTTCTTATAAGGAAATACGAGTCAAACGTACACCCACACGCGATAAACACTTGCACTTTTCCAAGATGACGTCTTTGATTTGGAAACAGGGACAATGATTCATTTAAAGGAAGCGAAAAAATGTAGAGATTCCGGTATAGAAGAACCGGCGGTGGGTCGTCGCGCGCTCGTGCTACGCATCGCAACAGGTTATCCGGCGCCAGTCGGCCGAATAATAATAAAAAAAGGGGGGAAAGAAGAGAGAGAAAGTACATCCGGATGGCGGTTGTGGGGGGTGGGAGGGGGACTGTAGCGGATAGATTCAAAAGTATAAATCACGTGCGGTTAGAAAAAAAAAGGGGAATTTTTCTTTTTTCCGGCTTTCGGTGGGAGGCACTCCTTTTTTCTCTCTGTCCAAGTCAATCACGCGCGACACTGTCCATCTGACGACCATTTTTTTCTTATTTATAAACAAACCAAAAATAAAAACTCTTTCTTCTAAAGGGGGGGGGGGAAATATCTGTAAGGAAATAGAAAGCTATACATTCCGGAAGCTATTTGAGCAAGTCCCGGCGGACGCTCGGAGGAAACGCAAGGAACGGCGGGATCAATTGCGTAAAGCCGCGGCGTCCTTGACAGCCTGAAACGACTGGTTGGGCAATCGACGTCTGTCACGAAACGAAAGATGGCGAATACAAGAACGCTACTACTAGGCTCTATACTGTGCAAAAGTAAAGAGTTGGCACAGGATAATCATACAGAAAACACTCGAGACGAAGACGAGCCTACCGGATGTAAATATGTTGAACTCTGCGCTCATTCTTTTCTTCACTGCTCTCGTCTGCTATATGGTGCGCGTAACTATCGATTCGCATAATATATGGGCGTTGGTTCATCATTAATGAAGGCATGATCCTCGTCGTCGCTTGCAGCTCCAAGTATTTGATTATTAATATTAGAATTCGCATATGTAATACGCCATATATTTGTATATAGATGGGTACTAGACAGAGCGAGAGAGAAACTGGCTGCATGGAGAGCAAAGCGGGTAAGTATATATGTAATATATAACACCGTACCGAAAGGAGGGGGTTAGAGAGGGGGAGAGAGAGAGAGAGAGAAAGTCCGATTGAATTATTGACGATTTTCAGTCCCCAATCCTTCTCTCTGTCTCGCGGCCATAGTGGCGCACACAGCCAGTCCTAGATGCATTATTAACGCGCGGCATAATGAGATTCAATGCTATAGACTAGTGGGTGGGTACATAGACGACTGGACGGGCCTAACTAACCCGTTGTCGGCACAGCGGCAGAAGCAAATGCTGGAAATAAAACCATAGCTGTCGCTCTCTACTACTGTGCTACTACTACTACACACAAAGAGCGAAAGAGGAGAGCTAGAGAGACGGACAGACATGGAAGAGGATGTGGATTCAAAGCGATACAACAGAAACGTCGGGAGGTGGGTGGGTGGTTTTAGAAGGGGCCAAAAAGGGGTAGTAGTAGTAGTAGTAGTAGTGGTGGTGGTAGTAGTAGTAGTAGAGGAGAGGAAATGACGTTAAGGCTCTGCCGCTGCGTTATGGACGCGCGGGATTGGTGCGATGACAAACGAGATGAAGCGGCAGGACGACGAAGGGAGGCACCGGAGAGAGCGATGGTAGAAAATGGACTGTGATGGAGCCGGGAGGATTAAATTTTGCATGGCCAACGAGGATGCAAATGAGATTGGGACGGTGGGTAAGGGACGCAAGGTTGGGCCAGGACAGCAAAGAGAGATGGGGACTGATCTTTGCCTTTGAACCGTACCTCCTCTTCCAATGTGAGTTATGCATGACTCACGTGAGGGCGGCGGCGGCGGCGACAAACTCTAGAGAGAGAGAGAGAGAGAGAGAGAGAGAGGCCCACAACTTCGCGTCACCACCTTCCAAGAATCTGAATTAGCTCATTCTTAATTACTATTCTTCGGTTGGCGCTCAACCTCTGTTGACGTTTGGGCACATCCACCTGCCGTCGTCCGCCAACAATGTCAACTTCGCTCGGAATAATCAAACCGGTTTGATTACTATTTCCTGCACAACGATTTCGAATAAGAAAAAATCACCCAATAGACTATGCCATGTGTTATTAAACTATCCATCCAACAAGAGCAAGTGCGGACGTCATTATTTGTTACTCTTATTTTCATGTTCCCCTGTTGGAAGAGCAACGACGATGGTGGCGGCGGTGGCGCGGAGGTCGCTGCCTGCCTGGAGAAACAGCCTACTAAATAATGCCACTAGACTTCAGAAAGAAGGGAATATATAAAATATCCACGACGCACATCCACTTTTGTTATTATTTTTCCGACTGCATAATACAAAAGGCCTAATCTACTCGCGGGACCGCGAGGTCTCTGACATCACTACCAGACCGGAACGCGTGAATTTATCATCCAACGACGAGGGGAGAAAGGACTAAGAAGAGAAGAAAGTTTTCCGTTCCCAATCCAAAAAGAAACTATACGGAAGATGTTCTGCATCATTCAAAAAGTTGGAAGCATCAAGGAAAACAAGTTGGAAAACATCCGTCCACCACGTGACAACGACGGCTGCCAGTCTTGCGACTGGGCAACCTGCTGAACCCTCCCCTCCATCCCGCCTGGCCGCCTGGCTACGTCACATACACAGCCAGCATGGATGTAAACAATCGACGACACAAGAATTTGTAAACGATTTTTTATTTTATTTTCAGGAGAGACTTACCAGTCGAATGTCAAGTAGACGGCGGCGGTCTGTGTGTTTTGCGGTGTACGGAAATGCGGACGACGACACACAACCAAAAAAGGATGTTGTGACGAGAAATAGATTATGGCTGCTTGCTGTAGACGAGAGAGAAAGCTACCGATAGGGCGTTTATATAGCGCCGGTTGTGGGGTGGGTGATGTCTGTGGCGCGTCCTCTCTGCTCGGATGCTGGTCGTCAACTGGCCCGGAAAAAGTGCCGCGGCGTGGAATGAGAGCGGCGTCGCCGGGCGCGCCAAAAAATGCGTTTTGCCTGCTTAGTCGTTTCTCTGTTGTTTTTTAAAATCTTTTTCTTTTTTTCTCCCGTCTCGTTCAACTTGGTTGCGTACGTGATGCTGCTGTAATCAACACCGCACTAGCTATATTGCTCCTAGTCCTTCTCTGGCTCCTATCTCTATTCTGTTTGAATAGCAAAGTGATTATTAAGTCTGCACGCCGTCTTTCTCTCTCCCGTCGTTTATTTTGTTTCACGGTCGACGAGGAATTATCCACGTAGCACAGTAGCGCATAGCCGGGATCTACTCATTTTTGCTCTTTTTCCAACGCGTTGTTATTCCTATCATAATCTAGCCAGCAGCCGGAACCAGCTGTCTTAAAATGCAGTATATATATTTATAGCGAATGTTGTCTCGTCGATCCGTATTTATAAAAAAAGACAAATAATCCAACATGCACAGTTCACAGCTGTATATTGTTCAAGATCATGCATGCTATATATTTACACTGTGTATCACAAACAATTTCCCTGCAACAAAACGTTGCTCTTGCAAGATTTCTTTGGCTATCTAGAGCCGGGGGCTTATATCATCATTTGCGTCTACGCCAGCAGGAGCACTTTATTGATTGATGCAAAGATGAAGGAGTGAATCAAGGAGAGGCAGGAGGTTGGATAAGTATTAAGAATACAGAAGGGTGAAACATGTAATCAAATTGGCATTCAATCTTTGATTTTGTTCCTTCCCATGCTCAACTGAGGAAATGTGGATTTCTGCTGTGGAGGGTTCAACCTTGAGGAGAGGTACACAAATGGCTCTATCAAAGTTTGTTGGTCGAATACAGACACCTCAAAGAGCCTCACTCGTTCCTTGGCAGCCCACGAGGAAGCCTGAGAGTAATCCACTTGTCTCTCTTCCACTAGGTCTAATTTATTTCCCAGCACAATTATCACTGCATCTTTCTTCTCTCTGTTTCTGTCAATATCTTTTTTCAATGAATCCATGATGATGAAGGATTCATGGCTATTGATCGCATACACCAAGATGTAGGCATCTGCAACACTAAAGTAATGGCGTGGAACTTCTTTGTTTTTGGAGGTGATACCACCCAAGTCGTAAAATCTGACCAACTCCTTAACTCCTCTGTCTGTATCCACATTGGCTTCATATGTGTCTTCTATTGTAGGGTAGAAAACCTGCAGAATTCAATCCAACAAACGTTTTAATTATTTTCATTAAAATGACCATTATACGATACTGGCCATTTCGAACAAAATCTGTGCATGTACCGAATCTCTAGTGACGTGTCCGTAAATCAGTTGTTCTAGAATTGCAGACTTTCCTATCTGTTTGGCTCCACAGAGCAGGACTTTATTGATTCTCACCATCTCCTAATAAGCTAAACACAATTGTACGACCGTCTCTCCCTTTCTCGTAAATCTCAATCACAAGGACGAAACTTGTAATAAAAACAATAAATTGTCAGCCACGGGCAACACTAGAGCCATCTATGAGCTCGTATTCTAGTTTCGTACCTTGTCTGCTTGCGCCGCAGCCCAGTAGGCAGTATGCACCAGGTTTTACTCGACTCTTTAATGAACCTCAAAAGTATTAAAATCAACCATGATCCAGTCACGACGTTTGTATTTCCAACAAGCCATGACCAAGTGACACGCTCCCATTATTTTCGTAATTTAAATCATTCGGCGGAGGAGTTCGTTGATCTTCTCTTCGCGGTTGCCGAAATCACCACCCTCGACGTAATGGGTTGTCTTCTTGCGCCAGCCACCAGTTGGTGTGTTCAACTGCGAGTTAAAAGTAGAAATAATCAATTAGGTACTTTTCATAACATTAATAAATTGTTGCGCAGCTTTCCACTCCCCAGGTCTATGACATCAGACAAGGCGAAGGATATACTACGAACAGTAATCTTTGACAGTATTATCGTGCATGACTATATAAATAGCCACCTTATTAAATCCCGTCACATACAAAATGGCGAGGACAAATGCAATACCTTGAACGGCCACAAGAAGTTGGATGCGTGCTTGAAGTTGGATCCGACAGTGAAAACAACATGAACCAAATCTTCCATACAGATGACATTGCCACCTCCTGCATAACCCACATTTAGTTAATGTACCTTATATACAGCTATCGAAATCAAACAAGTTTACCGAGTTTTCGCTCGATGATGTCGTTGCTAGTCAAAGGAATACGACGACCACGGGCCTTGGCGAAACCACGCTTGTAGATCAAGTCGCGGACGCTCTTGAGGTTGGGGTAACCCCAGGTAATGTAAGGCTCGCAAATGCGGAGCATATTGAGGGTAGCCTAAAGAAGAACGAGTTTTTTATGTCATCTCATTTTGAATGAATAGTAGATCTGCCATGAAAAATATTGCTTCAGATCTCCAAGGTGAACAGTATGGATTTTGTTTCATTGTGCTTCAAACATTGTGGGTCATCATATACAAAACAAACATGTACAGTAGCAGGTAGTAGTAGACGTGTTACCTTGTTAAGCTTGACAAAAACACCATTGTTGATCTGTCGGAGCCTGAGCAACTGCAGAGTCTTGCGGACCTTTGGACTCACTTGGTTGACACTGCAAAGATCAATCATTAGTCCTTTGTCAAAAGAATGAAGATGAACTTTGACAAAACTCACCCTCGGATACGGATGACAAAGGCCAACTTGGACTCAGCTGGAACATAGAAGTTTCCTTCCTTCTTGGCTTGACGGGCTAGCCTGATTTCATCCCTCTCCTTGGTCCTGTACTCTTTGATGTATTTCTCGGCACGTTTGAAGATCTCAACACGCCTGGCACGACGAGCCTTAAGGTACTGTATACAGAAATCGACAATGTTAATGATGGGTGAAACGTAAAGCTATTGTGAGGTACTTACGGCAAGGGCTTGCTCGAGTCTCTTGGTGCGATCGGCCTTTTGCTTCTTTCTGCGCTTAAGCAGAGACTCGGGAACCGCTGGCAGCTTGCTCTTAGAGGGCTGGGGTGGTGGGACCACTTTAGCCGGGACTTTGCTGTAAACATGAAAGAAATATAATTTAGAAATCTGAACTGAAACCTATGGGGCACGTGATACGTCAACCCAGTCGGCAACAACAAGCTGACGAGAGCAAGAACTTGGATAAAACAAAACTACTGGTCACTCAAGACACACACTAACAACGGGCGAATTTGACGCTGAATCCAAAATACAAGTTTAAACTCTCGTTAAAGGCGGATGTTGACGGATGAATTGGATTTTTAAAGATGAAACCGAATCAACTTACTTTGCTGCAGACATGTTGGAGCAGAAAAGACCTCGTCTGAAAGAATCCTTTACAGAGATAGCCTTGCCTATGTGCTGCCCTCTTTAAAATTCGGCTGACTGTTTGCCGCTTTTCCAAATTGTAACTTTTTCCTTCTGGAAAGTTAATTTGTAACCAAGCATTTCTTGTCATATAAAAATTAAAAAATTGAAATAAATTCATATAAATATAAATCATCACTTAAATTAGAGTTAATTTGGGATTTTTACTTTTTATTGCAAGTCCGGCAGCGGTTCCCGATTTGTTGTTAAGTTGCTCTGTTGCGGTTCGCACGTGTGTTCTGTTCTGTCACCTTCTGCATTAAAAATGAAACTTTTAACTCATAACATGTTAACTTCTAAATGCTTGAAAGGCGTGACAGTTGGTTATCCGTTGGCCATTCTCGTAAATACAGTTTTTGACATATTTTCATGGATATGAATTAAGTAATGTATTTAACTTGACAGGCAAAGGAAGTTAAGGTCATAGAAGTTGAATTCAACCCTGAGTTCATTTCTCGCATGATTCAAAAAGTGGATTGGCCAGCTCTTTGCAAAGCTGCAGAAAATGTTAGTTCTTTGTTTTAGTTTCCATTTACTTTATTCTCATACACATTATTTGTTCTGTAGATAGGGCACTTGAATGAACTGCCTCCAACTCTTGTTGAAGATTATGAAAACAATGAAGAATTCTTGAAAAAGGCTCACCATGTATTGATGGAAGTGAGTTCTACTTGCATGTCTCAGTTATTATTAGTTAATGATGTATTTAATTGTCCTCTTAGATTGAAGTCATAAATGGAGATTTGGTGTGTCCAGAAACTGGAAGAAAATTCCCTGTCACAGATGGAATTCCTAACATGTTGGCAAATGAAGATGAAGTATAACACAGTTGGAAAATACAAAGTACAACAAATTTTTGGTTGAAACTTTATTTATCTGAGACTCATTTCCCATTCCAATTTAATGATTGATATTGAATTTCACCATGATCATTTACACTACAGAGTAAAACTGTTTTTTTTACACTAGTCCCTAAGCGGCCTTTTTGAATAAGAAATCTGGGAGTCAAAGACTGATGATTATCTACACACACAGCTATGAAATGAGAGTGAAATTTCAATGGATCTCCAGGATACACTAGAAAATCCCCACCAAATTTCTCACCAGGAGTAATGTAATAACCTCTATTCCAGAGATCAATAAACACTTTGCATCTCAAGGTTTCCTCCATTAAATTTGTTTGAATTAATTCCCCTTCACATGGCCAGTGGGGTCCTGTGAAGCAATTATCATGGTTTTCTTAAGAATATGTAATAGAAACGAGAAAAACTGTTTACTTGTAAAAATTTGAACCATCATCAAATCTTCAGACATTTCAGGTATTTTTCTTATTTCTTCTTCTAGGGCCATTTTTTCATCAATAACCCCTTTTAATTTTCTTCTTTTACCCTCTATAATTTTGTCTGCCATTTGTAAAAGCTGCCTGGTACGTTCTTCTTTGAACAGTACTCCTTGATCAGCAAAGCTTGCTTTGTGGATTTCTTCCCTTTTCTGTCTGTTATCTTCTTGTGCTGGAAAGTTGAGTTGTTTGAATTCAACTAATTTTGCAACTCCTTGCTTCAACAAGAGAAAAACTTCTTCACTCATTAGTTCCATTGGCAGCCCTAACACCTGGTCTTGTCTTGGCAAAGATGGTAAACAACCAATAAAATTCCCAACAATTCTATGGTCAGCTCTTAACCTGTGAACATCTTTCATTGAAAAATAACATTTTTTAGATAAAGTTAATGTTTTATTTTAAAGGATTTTCACCTTCTGGATTCCACACGAGGATTGAATCGTTTGAGTAACAAAGTTCAATCATGTTTTGAGTTAAGTCGATTCAGCATAAACAAACAAAATCCCATTTCAAAGACGACAGAGTACAGACGTCAAATACAAGGCTACGTTGCCAAAAAAGAACTTGTAATTTTGTAATGCTTTAAACCTTGTCAACGCTTTAGATAAAAAATAGATAAATTCCATTCAGCAATTTCTTATCTTGATAATCACAAAAAGATGAATTTCGATTCTTTCTTACTTTCACTTATCTTTCATCTATCAAAAATTGATAAACTTGATAAACTGTTGATGCCTTCGGGTATTTTTTTTACGATAATGATAATGAACAATAAATATGGAATGGCCACAAACCAATAACTATGTAAAATAAATAAAAATTGTGCACAATAATAAGTGATCTAGGTTATATATAACACATAAAAGGAGCGAATTTAAATTCAAATGGCTAAAAGCAGACGCGATTTCTGTCAAAAAATCTCGAAAAATATGAAGTTAAGGTTTCTCATTTCTCTCGTTATTTAAAACAATAGTTATAAAGGTATCTCAGATCAATTTTAAAAACTAGTTCTGTTTATTTATTTGATTTGAAGGGGAGTAAAAACTCACGTTACACGTCTTTTTGAATTTGACTAAAATTATATTGGGTTGAATGTAGTTCTCCTAGCAACAATGTAATTTTTCCAGGTATTACCATAATTAAAAATTAAAGTATATTTAAATGGGAAAATTCGACGTAATTTATGAGAAGGGAAGTTCAGAATTATTGACAAAATTGGTTAATATTAGTTTCAGAGGATGCGCAAAAAATAAAGTAATAAAGATGCTGGGCTCCAAGACAGATGGAACAACGAATCTAGGAAAACTTTAAGAACGGTAATATATTAAGACAGATAAACTGTTGAATAAGCAGAGTCATGTATGGACGGTTGTCACTTGTCAAAAGCCCACTATCATTTAACATTCCTTGTCTGTTCAAAAATCAGGCTTTATTTTCTATATCAAATTTTGTTATATAGGGTGTCGCATTTACGTCTACATAAGATTTAAATGACTGTGTTGAATACATGTATAGTTCACTCCAAACCCGCTCATGTTGGGGAGAGTGGGGTTGAATGGGACCCTTTCGTTTTTCCTTATTACCTATTTATTTCTATATTATTCCTATTTACCAGAGGATGCGCTGGTAATAGTAAACGCGACAGATGGGAATGAGGAAAATAAGAACTATAAAGACAGTAACTTCCTATAAACAAAAAGCAACTCTCCTTGCTAATCAACTATATTTTCTATATCAAATTTTGATTTAGTACGTTTACGTCTTGAAGGGATTGACTTTTGAATATGTCCATGCAAACGGTAAGCTAAGAAGACTTTTTGCAAACTTGTTGCTTTTACCATTTTTATCAATTTTACCGTCGTTATTCGTTAGTCAGGAAGGCTGAAGATATTTGATTGAATAGGTCAATATAAATAACGTAAAACTAATGTGCGGCAGTGATAATAGTCCTCTGCAATAGTCTGGGCTAATTGCAGAACAAAAAATAAATGTAAAAGCTCATCTTCTTCAATATTAATGATTTTCTACTTTTATTTTAAACTCCCACCCTTTGAAAATTTCGCGGTGTGCAACGCTGTTACTATTATATGTGTAAGAAAACACAACGCAACTCGACGAAAACAGAGGTTAACCTCTAAACTTTGACGTGTAATTAATTAGAGATATACATAAATACAAAAAACAGGAGTTGATGACATGTGAATACTAAGAAAACATTGCGCGCATCCTATTTTTATGAAATTTCCTCCTTGAATATTAGTTGAAATCGCAGAACGTGTAGATGGGCTTCTTTAGTGGGTGAACGGAGTGAAAAGTTTACAGTTAGAATGAAAAGGTACACCGATAATGGTAAACAATCATTCAAAAATCAAGACTAGAAGGGAGAAACGCCCGAAACCACGGATCCCAAAGTAGTCCATATCTCAAGCAGATAGCCATTTTAATGAAGAATTTTTTTTGCCAATATTCACTGATACGGTGAACGCGGGGTCACGTTGGTCATTTCACTGTTACTGTAAAAGAAAAAACAAACAAAGATTCAGGATGTCAATATTGATCGATACGACTGATCTGAAAAGCCGTTTCGTCGTCATGGATACGGCAACGCTCTGAATTATTTAATTTCTATTTAAGAAGTTCAAAAACCCAGTAACAGCTTTCGCAACATTGTACCATTATAGTTAATCATAAAGTACGAAAAAATAATCAGGAATTTCGGAATTATCGAAGCTATGATTGGATTGTAAATACTTTACCTTTTGCCATATTTGATGTGGATGATAAGGAACACTATGCCTAGCAAAAGAACAATGCAACCCACTACAATGTAACCAATTCCAAGAAATGGGTTTTTGCTACCCAACAAAGAAGTTGTCGATATGATAAAACGTTTGCTACCAGCAAAAGATGTCACTGGATAATCTATGAGAAAATACATACATACAGTCCTTTAATTATTATTCCTTGTTACTTGACTAAGAATTTAAACATTTCTTGGCCTCAAATCATTTCAATTAGAAGACAACTTACTATATTCAACTTTGAGGAAATAATTTCCACCAGTAAGCCCTGAAGTGTAGCCTTTTTCCTCACGGTTGAGGCGGCGGTACAATTTGCGGAAGGTTGGCAAAGCAGCAGTTCTCATCCAGACGATTAAGTCTTCATTTTGCAAGCCGTTGTTTTCAGGTTTCTCAGGATCAAGCTCCCAGATATTTTTCCTCCAGTTTTGGGGCTTAACGTAGTCCTTATAAACTATGAACAATCGAGAGCGACAATCCAATCAATTTCAATTAATCAACACTACTTCCTTTTTTCATTACCTTCACTTAAATTAGTGTTGCTGTTTGGTGGGTTTCGGAATTTCATTTGCTTATCTGATGGCCAAGCAATGCCAGTATTCAAAAGAGGAACCTCAGACACCTTATCTTCCTTTAGCAGTATCAAAGTATCTGCAAATTAAATTTATAGTAAGAAAAATGAAAGAATTTTAGTTTAACTTAACAAATACCATTGAAAAGACTGTTGGCTATGGCACCACAAGGCACCACACTCTTGACGACACTCATGTTTGATGGATCTGGGGCATACTTCGCAAACGGATCGCATTCATTCGAGGCTTCGCCAAGAGCACCTAAGAGTTGATGATCATCCCTCGACTTTACGTAACGCCGATGGTTCTGATAAAAATTGCTAAGACCATAATAGATGTAGACATCCCCCTAAAGAAAATTTGAATTTTCAGTAGATCAAGTGAGTGAAAATTAATCCCAAACTTACATCAAAAGTCTCTGTCAAGTTGACTGGTAGCATACATGAACACTTCTTGTAGATATCAGCAAGCAATATATTAGCACAAGTTTCATTTGGTTTTTCTTGGCTCATGCAGTAGGTATAGTCATAAACAAACTCTTTTACCTAATTAGGGACAAGAATTTTAGCTTTTGTTCATATTATAATGATAAAAAGAAGAAATTTACATTATTGGAGAAATGAAGTAAACCAATGCCAATGGGTATAAATGCAACCCCGATAATGAAAAAGGTGGGCAAAACTGTGCCAGCAGTCAAGATGGGTTGCCAGGCAGGAAGTCGCTGCTGCTTGAATGCACTATCTGTAAGTAGAATCAAAATATAAGAAAACAATGAAACACTTAGAATTCCACTCTCCAGAACAATTTACTCCAAGTGATATAAACAAGGTAAACAACTATACATCAGTTGCTGTTTTTTGGACAAGCAAGTCTAACTATCATTAAACAGCAAAGAAAAACTCTCACTTGATGGTTTCCGAGAAACTGATGAAGATTGCGTGTTCGCAGGATCAGGCATTTTTAAGTTTCGGGCGTAGTCAGCAGCACAAAGATTTGACAGGGGTGATTTCTGTGGCACGACGGATTTCGACACAACTTTCGCTATCACAGGTGACTACGAGTTGCTAGTACCGACCAAAATGTACACATTCACGAGTCAGCGCCTCCGGTCGGGTGTGTGAAGAACTTGATCTTCCTACCCATGTTGTCCTTGGCAGCGCCATCTTTTAATTTGAACGATAAAAGGGAAAAATCACGAAGGCGGTATTTTCCAGAGGTCCATCGGGAAAATCAATGACCGTTATATTTTACGTCTGGTTTAAGGCGTTGAGCTCAAAGTTGCGTGTCAAATTATTCAAACTATAGTTCGTGATTTGAATATTCACCCAACCGTTCTAAAGTGCTACGTTGACGGGAAAAGTTACCCATTTTGCTTGCACAACCGATTTTATTGAAAGATCAAAACATTTTACCTTATAAAACCGCAGTATATTACATATTAGTTCTTATAGTTAATGGAACCGTCTCAAATAGTCTGAGATATTGAGTTTCAAAGTGCTTTCGGCTTATGTTTTCGAGAGTGAAAAGAAGAGCATCTAACGGTGATATCGAATTTCGTATGCAATTAGAGCACACTTTGCCGTTGGGTCATTCGAGAATTTGATTACACCCGTTCGAATGGGTAAAAAACCAACCGTAGGGATGAATCCTCGCCAACAAGTTTTGAACGCAACGGATTTGCTTGCCCTTTGAGTTAGACAAGACTTTTCTCTTTTTAACAAGACGCTCGAGTTGATCGTCGGAATTCTGCACGGGAAATAAAAGTCGTTAGACACTTCAGACTCTCTCGTTGGCATGACCCTCCCCGTCGGTCGTTACGTCAACGTTATTATACATACCTCAGAGGATGATCTTGCTGACGCCGGCAAATGCCACTTTCAGGTCATCCGCACAGTCTCCCCGACGATAAAATGGCTGCAAAACCGTTGAGGTTTCTAGTTTTTTTTTCCGTCTGAAAATTCCACATTTTTTTCTGCTGCTGCTTATTTCTCTAATTCTCTCCGGTGTTGAAGGGGAGAAAATTCGTGGTTAATAATGCGCTTCCTCAACAGGGCTTATTCCTGGAGCATTTTCAATGGAGGTATCATTGGCGGCTGATTCGAATCACACGCATGGCTGGATTGGCTGCTATGATATACCCCATTCGACGCGGCTAATCAATGCAGCAAAATGGCTGGGATATCGCCAGCGCTCTGTGGATTCTTTTCAAATCTTTTCTCTCAATCCAATTTTTTTTTCTTTCTCTTGTTATCGGGGAATATATGCGATTCACTCTCTCCAAAATGCATTTTCCGTTTTCTCTCGCTTTAGGCGAATTTTCTCATCTTTCAGCCTGCACTCGCTCGCTGCACTCGCTCGCTGCACATGTGAAAAGGGACACAAATCGTCCTATTCTTTTTACCGCAAGTCTGGCGTCCCCGAGTTCTGGTTGAACATTGTCATGTTGATTGATGTCGACCCGTCGAGTAAAAAGGTCCCTTTTGTGGCCAAGTGCGGACGGAAGAAAACAGGCGAAAGAGGTCGTTCGACCGGATATAGAGATACGACTGACAATCAGACCGTTGGTGTATGTTCAACAATATATATGGGCAATCCTTGTCGCTTTGCAGGCACTTCTCCTGTTTCCTTGCGAGCGCGGATGTATCGATCTGGATGCGGATGCGCCAGGAAAAAGTTGTCAACCTTTCGCCTCTACTTTGGTTTCCCCGTCAATTTCATTCAATCAAGACAATCCAATCGGAAAAAAGGAGGGCATCCAAAGGTTGTAACCAGTCGGTTACGGCAGTCTTTTTCGTTTCTTCTCTTTCTGTAACGTGTGACTCGGATCCTGACTTGATTTCCGATACGCCAACGTTTCACGCACATTCCCCGGGCCCGTCAGAACAACAACCGGCACCGACTAAAATCACGCACAATTGCAATTCTTTTGTTTTCTTCTCTTTTTTTCTTTCTTTTTCCACTCAAATGTTTAACGGTTCCGCTTTAATCAACAGCCCCCACACGTTCAGAAAAACCCAGAGTGTTAAAAAACACACAATAGACTCGGATACCGTCGCTGAATGCCAAACTGCTCATTCGATGCACACACCGCGTGACAGTCCCGTTGCGCTATAGTCGATAAAAGCGCTAGCACGTTACATCCTTTTTCCAGTTTTTTTTTCCACCGATTTTTTCTTTTTCTTTTCGGTGAATAGTTGTTTTTTTTCGGCTTTTTTTTTGCGGGAATAAAGTGTGAGAAAAAAGCAGAGTTCCATCAGTTTTTCGGTGTGAAGAGATACTATAATATGTATATATATATTAATCGAACTCGACCACATAATGGTACAAAAAAAAGATGGAGAGGGGGGAAGAGTCGGGGTTGATAAGGAGAAATGACGGATATAAAACAAATTGACAACGGAGACAGAATAGAGCAAAATTGGGTGGCGAACAGAATGGGACGAAAATTGTACAGGGGTAGACTAAATAAACCACACACACAACACACGACACGGAAAGAAAAAAAAAACGAAAAAAAAAAAGAATTTTTATATATAAGAAAAACGGGTGATGGCGGCGTCACGCTGCGTCATCAACGAGGAAAGAAAAATAGAAGAGATGCAAGTTCAACGACACGAAAGGGCGCCAAGGCATCGGCGTGACCCGCGTGTTCAAGAAAAAAACGGGAGAACAAGAGAGAAAATTTGAAGAACGTTTGCGCCCAGTGTACCGTTTTACCCCTTACTTCGTTTGCACCGGCATCCATAGAAATCTAGCAGCATAGTAGTAGTAGTAGTACTAGTAGCAAATAGTATTTTGTTGTACTCATTGTATACGCGGTGGCGGCATGAAAAAAAAACGAAAGAAAAAAAAAACGATTCGGGAGAAAGGTAGTTCAAGATGGCGTCTTCATGAGACGTTTTCATTCTTTTCAGCTGACAGCTCATGGGAAAGAGAAAGTGACAATACAATCATTTCGAGAAAAATGCCGAGGGAACTATAGGGGGAAAAGAAACACAAGACAAAAAGTGTAAGAGAGATGAAGACTCGTCGATTCCCCTCCAAATGTACAAATCACACAGAGAATGATTGGGAGGGACGGGGAGAAGAATAGTTATAAATTGTATATCATATAAGAAATTTTTTTTTTAAATTCGACGACAAAAAAATGCATTGTTTGCTGGTATTCGTTTTTTTCCCTCTCTCGCTCTCTTATAGCCTATGCGAATGTAATATATGGGTTAATCACTAGATAATTCATGTTGTTAATCGAGAGACAAATGTCGTGAGAGAAGATGCGCGACTAGATGGTATAGACATTATTTTGAAAATTTTTTTAGATTATTAAAAAAATAATAATAATAATAATTTACGAATAGTTTTTTTTTGTTTTACTCCTCCATCAGGCCGGTATGTGTGTGTGTGTGATTTCCCGTCAGGCATCAACATCTTTTGGTAAAACATTTGATTTTCCAGTGGTTCACTGTCGGTTGTTGTTGTTGTGTTTTTCCATCTCCCCCCGTTGTGACTAGTCCGACGCAACAAGACGCCGCGGAACCCGCTGGCTGTGTGTAAGATGTCGGTCGGGGGAGGAATTCGGATAAGCATCCTTTTGTTTGTTGGCGCGAATAAGGGGAAGATAGGAGGAGAGAAGGTTGTTGATTCATTCGGAGCGGGGCAGGGGGCATAGTACAATAATTTCTCTTTATCTATTTAAAAAGGTTTTTATAAAAAAAGGGGGGAGAAATAGAGATGATGGATGAAAAAAAAGACTCAGAGGCAGATAGAGCACGGCGTACAGAAATAGTGTCGTCGTCTAATCTAGACATCGGTGCAGTGAGGCGTTGGATAGCTATTCGTTGCTGGCTGCTTGCCCGGCGTGCCGGCGGCGGCACTGGCGGCGGCGGCAGCGTTGGCAGTGGCGGCATTGGCGGCCGCCACTGCGGCGCAATCGGATCCGCGAGAATTTTTGCGCTCGCGCGCCTTGTGGAAGATGTTTCCCAAGAAGGAAGACTGGTGCTGGAGTCCTCGAACTTTGCCCGTGGCGGCAGAGACGGGCGGTTGCTGATGCTGCAGATTCTTGGGCGACGAATCGCGGCTCATCGTGCTGTTGGTCGTCGACGACTGGAACGAAATGGACATGCCAGAGTCGAGCGAGCCGACGCTGCCCCGGCGCTGATAGCGCTCGGCCGGATCGTGAATGTCCAGCAACGAGTTGCTCAACGTCGTCCGCTTCAGACTGGCTTCTACCCGACCCGTCGTGTCTCGAATGACGACCGATCGCTGGACGCTGCTGTTACTCGGCCGGCGCGACAGGGGCGTCGACGTCTCCTCCAAAGTGGTGACGGAGCCGCTGTGGTCCATATCGGCCACGCCGCTGTCTCGATTGTCCCTACCAGAAGCCAAGAGCGTCGTTCCGCCACCATTGGCCATAGGCGGAGTCGGGGGCTGGAGCGCGGTGGGCGTATTAGGCGCCCGGCTGATGCGCGCCGCCGTCCTCTGCTTGTCCAGTTCGCCTTCGATGCGTAAATTCTCCATCTCGTCCATTTCCAAAATGGCCTCACGAAGATCCTCGCAAAATTTAGCGCGGTCATGGTCGTTACGGGCATTAAACATGATGAGCGTGCGCCCGTCCACCCGTTGCGATAACCGTATTCCAAACGGGTAATCTAGAGAATAAGAACAGGAAAAAAAAATGGAAAATATTAATGCTAACCACAAGGCCTGGTCGGAATACATAAAAAACCAGTTTCCATAACTGGACAGCGGCGGTGGCGGGCGAAAAAGAAGAAAAGAAAGAAACGGAAATAAAAGAAAGTCAACTCACGATGGGATTCAAAGTAGGACACGTTGAGGCCGGCCAATTGGAAACTCTGGCGGAACGAATAGGTGACGCCGTTCTTCTTTTTGCTAAAGATTTTCGTGACGACGAGGATGTCGTTGAAGAGAAAGACTTCGCGCTGGTGGAGGCCTGGGCGCTCCCGTCGTCCGGCGTCGGCCACTTCGTAGAGGCGACAGTAGCAGACGAGCCGCCGATGAGGTAGCACTAAATTGGGTTTCTTGCCGACGATGCTCTGTTGCACTTTCAGCACCTGAGTCACATGATCGGCGCCCGGTTTGAACTCGGTCGCTTTCACCCGTTCATAGATGCCGACCAGCACGTCCTGGTCGACATTGGCACCGTCATCGATCCCTCTCAAGTTCTTGATAAAATCCTCCAACTTCATCCGCTTATCGGCTGCAATCCAGAGAGATATCCAGATAGAGAAAAGAAAACGGTAAAAAAAGAAAGAAAGAAAAAAAGATCAAATCAGTTAGGGCTTATTCAATGATTGCCATCATCATCCGTTCCGTCCACTGGTCGAGATTCGATCAGTCGACAGATCGCACATACCTTTAATGCTGGGAGTGTGGAGGTCAGTGTTGAGCATGATGACGGCAAAGGCGAGGATAAAGACCGTGTCGGGATTACGTAGGCGGGCGACGACTTGCGGGTTGCACTGGCAGTAACGCTGGCCAAAGACTTCCATTAATCTTTCAATTTTTTGGGCTTCGCCCGGCATACGGAAATACGTCTGGAAGCGTCTGAGGGCGACGTCAATGTCCAGACCGGCGAAATCGAGTTCCTCGATGAAGAAATCCAGGGCCGCCATATTGAAGGGATTCTGCAAATTGCCCAGGTACTCGCCAATCATCTGCTTGCTGACGCCCTTGCGCGAGATGAAGAATTTCGCCACGGCCCGCGGACTGGCTTCGAGGAATCCCTTTTGCGTTAAATAGGCGACGCCTCGCTCCGGCTTCTTATTGAAGAGATTGAGGCCGACGCGGTACTGACGCTTGCGGATGCTCTCCAGCACTTTGGCCTGGGCCGGAGTCGGTTGTCCGGGTGTCGTGGCGCTCGGGGTGGCCGCTTGAGCTGCTTGTGGCGTCGCGCCGTTGAGCCGATCGTATTGGACCGGAGGGAAAGGCACGGGCGACGAATGGACGTGCGTTGACGTCGATGTCACCGGATGATTATGATGGCCCGTCCCGCCATTCTCGCTCCAGAAAATGTTGCTGTAGCCGGCGCCTTCCAACGAGTCCTCGCTGGTGCTGTGCTCCGCCGACAGGTTGGACGTCCGTCTCTCGGCCGCCGGATCGACCATGGGCGGGTATCGGGCCCCGTCCGGCAGGCTGGGCGTTTGAGAGCGTTGCTGGTGCTGCTGCCTGGGATGTGGCGACTCGCCCAAAGAGCCTTGGGACACCAAGGATTTGGTGGACAAGGCTGAACTGGTGCGTCTCGGCACTTCGGGCGGAACCCGCTTACCAGCGCTGCCCGGCCCAGTCGACGATTTGCTATCGCTCCGCCGGAATTCGCCGTGAGAATTGCCCTGCTGCTGCTGCTGCTGGCCCTGACTGCTATTGTGGTTTTGGTGGTGCGGATGGTGATGGTGGTGGCTGCCGTACGGCGAGTGACTCACTGACGGAACTGGGCCAGCAGCGGCAACACCATTGGTCACAACTGACGGAGCCGATGGCGGAGGTGGTGGAGTCGCTCCGACGTAATGAGCGTGGTGGTACTGGCTCGAGTCGAACGAATGCTGATACTGATAATGACCAGGTGCTGTATGATTGTGATGATGATGATGGTGGTGGTAGAAGTGCTGATGATGTTGGGGGGACATCCGCACCTGCTGCTGCTGCTGCTGGTGATGCCGGGCAGCTGCCACCGAACGGCTGGAACTGCGCACGCCTTCTTCGTTCAGTTCGCGAACCAGAGCGGCGAAATTGGTACGGATCACGTATTCGGCACGGGCGACAGAGTCGTCGGCTGTCGACAACTGCTGCCCGTTGCCGCTGCCGCCGCCGCTGCTGTTGAGGCTGACGTCGAGCGCACCAGTGGACCAGGCCGAATCGACCAGCTCACTGTGAAGTCGGCGGCTGAGTCGCCTCTGGTCCGCTTTGGCCATCGCCGTGATGGTGGCGAATTTCCGTCGCATCGAATAGTGACGGAAGGCTCGCTGAATGATGCGCGCCGCATTATTGGCCCGTCCCCGACCGCCGTACTTCCGTTCCAACAGTTCAATCTGCTTATCCAGTAGGTCTTGTGACATTTCGTACCTGTTTCAGAACGGAACAGAAAACACGGGCGAAAATGAGGATATGGAAATTCCAAAAAGGAAGAAGGAGCTAACCCATCGACAAACACATACACGCACACACATACACACAGTTTGGAAAACCATCGGCCCGTTAGACAACAAACGAGTTCCGGACCATTTGGTTCCTTTTTTCTTTCTCTTCTTTTCTCTCTCCCCTCTTGTTATTCATTTTATTTTTGTTTTTCGGCTTGTTTTTACTCTCGGGGCACCGAGTGGTCGTGCTCCGGCGGGGGGAGAGGATTTCCTGGGTGGCGGCATGTTATTTTCGAAAAAGAAAAAAAAGGAAAATAAAGAGAGAGAAAAAGCGCACCGAAAAAATTTTCATAGGCGATGGCGTGACGGTCATAGTCGACGTCCCGCAACGGACATACCGGGCCTAGTTGGACGCTTCGAGGGGGGTAAAGGAAAAGACGAGAGAAAAAAACCAAAAAAGTAGTGTGTGTCTCTCACGTCTCACCCTACCCCCTCTCTCACCTGCCCGCCCCCCCTCCTTTCCCCACAATAATAACACAACGCAACTCGGTGAAGAGTACGTGACCGTGAGTAGTTTCGGAAACGTCTAATGTTCGAAAGGTAATCAGTCATCATCTGATGGCTACACCAGATATCCTTGGTTAGATTGTGAATGATTTAACTTGTCGAGAATTCTATTTGATCTTATATACTAACAATTTGTGTTAATCTGGCCAATTATTACCTAGAATGGGTTGACATCGTACGCACTTGTATTCATTTGTATCTTCCACCAAGAAAAACCTCTTTTCTCGACCGAAAAAATACTAACACTTTTCCCGAAATCGTCTGCTTTTTTCCTCACACTTCTTTTTTTCCAAGATGCGTTATTGCCGTTTTCTTCAAAATAGAACATCCTTACTAGCAACTAGTACTAGTTAGAAAGTCCTTGCTCGATATGTTATTTCCCAACAACAGCTTTCTACTAGTTGACGAATGGAAGTAACAAAAAAAAAAAAAACAGAAAAAAAAGAAAAGGCCGGAGGAAGTGGATGGGCGTTAGTCGTCGTCGCCTCCAATCGCGGCCGCAAGGCGTTTCAATCAAATGACGTTACAACTTAAAATAGAATCAGTTGGCAAAAGACGGTTAGAATTTGTTTTATTTTTTTTTTTTTGCTGTTGTTGCCGTCGTTGTGTGTGTGCGTGCAAGTGCACGCGCGCGCGGTGTGTAATAAGTGCGCAGCGCTATTCCGGATGTCCTATCGACTTTCAGGGCGTCGTCGACGTGTTTTAAAATATATAGAGGAGAGGTGGAATGACGCCATATAGCCGTTCGGCTCGACCCTGCAGGCAGGCAGGCAGCAGCAGCGGGCAACTGCTGTAAACTGTAATCATTCGCTGGTACTACTGGGAAAAGACCAAAAGGTGGTCCCTTTTTTTATTTGGCTTATTGAAAGAAAAGAAAAAGCAAAAAGGAATGAATAAAAAAAAAGGGTCCGGGAGGCGTTGCTGAAGTTAGAACATGATCGACAAGAGCTTCGTTTCGATTCTCTTGTTCCCTGCGTTTTATCATCATCATTTAACGAGTACGTACGCAACTTGATGTTGACGCTATTGTCTAGCGACGACGTGTGTCTCTGTGCACTCAGGGGTTGAATCCAACAATAGGATCGAGGACGCTTCTGTTTTTTTTTTGTGTCCCGCTCTCTCCTTGTTGAGCCGTTTCATCTCCCTATTCTATTCACTATTGGCGTCGAAATGCAACACGCGTCTGGATCAAACGCCTTCTTTTTTTGTCTTTTTCTATTGACAATCTAAAAGGAGGAGGGGTGGAGAGAGAGAAAAAAAAAACGACGCGCACAAAAAGACGGCACCGGTCGATACAACTGGGGGGCGAGCTCTACACCTTGGCAGAAGAAGCTGTCAATTCGCTTGTTTATTTTTGACTCGTCGTCGCATGATTTTTTTTTCTTCTTCTTTTACGTTCCTACCTTCTATTCAGTCGACTTTTACCTGGGACGTTCTTCTATTCAGTGCTGTATACACACTAGAGCGTGAGAGAGCAAACAAGGGACCCTCTTTATTATTGATTCTCTCTTCATCTTCGTCATTTTCTTCCGATGGAAAGAAGAGTGAGAGAGAGAGAGAGAGAGACGAAGAAAAGGAGAAAGAAACAGAAGAATAGGCAGAAATCCAATGTACAGTCGACGAATGAAAAGTGAAAGGTGAGCAGCACACCAAGGGACGACAATATAAAGGGCCTTGGCATTTGAGGAGTTGTTCCCAAACGCCCCGTCGTCGCGTCCTCCTCCTCGCTCATCTTGTGCGGCTCTTCAAGTATATTGTGGGAGAGAGAGAGAGAGAAAGAGAGAGGAGTAAAGAGACTAGAGAGCAGATCCATAACGAAATAAGGGTCCGGCCCTGAGGAATGTCTGCGACACCCATTCTCTCTTCATATTGTTGCCCGAAAAAACCTCCCCACTGACAACCCACTTATTCTTGATATTGTCGAATGAAAATGGAAACCCAACAAATCATGTTCAAATAACGAGAAAAATGCAATCATCAGACCTTGTCGCACAATGGCCGAGGCCGAGAAATACGAGCTCAAAGACAGCACGCATATGTCGTGTTTCAGGGAGACAAAGTAGAGAGAGAGAGAAAGAAACGGAGAATTCCGTGCGTTTCCAAAGATAAAAGACTCTTTTTTTTCTAGGTAAAGGTGAGAGAGAGAGAGAGATAGAGGACTTACACATTCATGGAACGTGTCCGTTTAACGACATCATCGCCCGGACGTACGGGAAGAGTTTTCTTCATTAATGCGGCCGTCGTGCTGCTGGCAGTGGTCGTCGTCGTACCATTGATGGACGTCATCTGATGTTGTTGTTGGGGCGATAGCAGCTGCTGCTGCTGCTGGAGACGGGATCGGACGTGCATGAGGCACTGGCCGTTGGATGAGGAGGCGTAGTTGGCGTCACCGCTGACCACCATCTCGCCCGTCCTGTCATTAAATCCGACAAGAGATTCCAAATTGACATTTTAGAAAAGCTTTTTCTCCAAATCAAAACAAGTGTGAACACGAATACACGATGGCCATCTGCCGCAAACCAACCCTCCCGACATGTTTTCCCTCTTCCCCTTTTTTTATCGCCTGAGATGAGAAAGACCCAGGAAATAATCAAATAATCAGCGATTCGATTCAGGCTTTTCTCCGTAAAACCCACACGATGGAAAAAGGGGGAGGAAAAGGGCAGGGCGACAGAGAGAGGAGAAGGGAAGTTAAATAAAAAAATAAAAAAAAGTGATTGACGTCATCGACCAGTTGGACTTGATCAAACTAGTAAGAGTCTCCCGCTGAGAAGATTTGGTGGTGAATGATGTATCAGCCAAGAGCCGGATCCGCACCGCAGTGCGCCGGTGGGGAAGCGAGTTTTCATGGAGATGACACGAAACGAATCGTTCGGGACCACGTCGTTGTGTGAATACAAAAGGAAACAACCAAAAAAAATGGGGGAGAACCTCGTAAAATGTCATCCGACTCCAACACACGGCGAGACTTATGAAAAATTCTCACTGCCAGATTTTTCCAAGGTTCCCGACGACCCTGGCCCCAAGAAGCTGAAAGTATATAGACGGCAGACTATAATATTATACTTATATTATATATATGTGTCTGTCTCTTTAGATAAAAATTCTGTTCCTTCTAGCGACCCCCAATAGCGTGGATTTGGGAGAGTGAGAGAGAAATGATGGGCCACCACTCGGTCACGACTCGCGCGGGATTACAGCAACAAGCAACAGCAGAGAGACACACACGCGGACACATATAATACAACAAAAAAAAGTGACCAGATGGGAACGGAGAGATTTGGACATTGACAGAGAAGGGCGTCGTGTCTCGATGTATATTTTCGGGACAATATTTCTGACGATTTCTCTCCTTTCAGCCAGGAGCGAGCGTGCTGCTGGTCGCCTGTTTGGCAACTAGAATCCCCCCGATAATATAATGTCTAATTGAGAAAGAGAGAGAGAGAATAAAAAAGGAGGGTTGTGTGTTTCCTCACCCGACGACGAAGCCCGAAATGCAAATCAGCATCGTCACTTTTGGAGGTTTGTCGATCGTTGTCGCCACCGTCATCCACTAACACACGTTGTTTTTTTTTAAGATGAAGACAGAAAAAAACTCTAAAGTTGTGGGTTACACCAACACGCACACTGGCAACAGGAAAAACTCGTCTCGAAGGGAAAAAACTTGTAAAGAATCCAAGAGGGGGGCGCGAAACGTAGCGCACGAAACGACAGTCGAGTGGAAACTGTCCACAGGGCCGTTATAGAGCCCGGACTTGTAGTAGTACTACTACAGAGCTGAGAGTTTCTCTTTCTGCCCGCCTCTCTCTTTGGTTAAGAACCAGTCAGAGAAAGAGAGGGAGGGGGGGTTCTAGTGCGTGTGTCTCTCTGCTGCTGCTGCTGTTGCTGCCAGTCCCTTCCCGACAAACAACAAGGAGAAAAGGAGAAGGCCACAAGAGAAGAAGAAGAAGAAGAAGAAGAGGAGAATGTGCTCGCGAGTCTTTTTCGACGACGCCAATTCACAATGGGATCCGACCGAGGTGCTCATCTCCTATTCCTGGCCGTATATGCGCGTCTTTGGCGAATGCTCTTGACGGTCGAGGTCACCGTCTTCTTGGTAACAGAGAGGACGTCCCCCCCTGAGCAGCTGGCCTGATGATGGGGCCAGGTGCTGCTTCTCTTTTTCCCTATTCTCAGTGGCACGTGACCCCCCAATGGCCATCGGTGAAAAAAAAAAAGACCAGAGACCTTAAAAAGAAACAAAAAAGACGTGCCGACGACCGACCACTATATACACACAATATATAGTTATATTATATATAGATATACTCTCGCCCTGCTCTATCTCTTCAAAAAATAAGGAGGGTTCGCGGTGTTTTGTTTTCCTCCCCCCTTCAGCCCAGTACCACTCGGTAATTGAGATGATAATCAACCCAATAAAGCGCGAGCCAGCGGAGCAGGTGCTCATATAAGCCTACACCTACGCACAACAGACTACCCCCTACGGGGATTATTCGTTCCATCATCGAAAAAAATCAAATGACTTCTCCGTAAAAGTAAAAAAATTAAAGAAAAAACAAAAAAAGATAAAAAAAACAAAAAAGCTAAGAGAAAAAGCCGCGGACTTGTATAGTGCACTGGCACTGAACTGGATTTTCTGTTTTCTTAAAGGCTCCGAGCTCTCTCCGAGATTCTCCAAGCGTGTTTCACGCACGGCTGGGCCACCGGACTTTTTGTTTTTTGTTCTTTTTTTGTTGTTGCGCAAAGACTTGGGCGAGAAGCGACCCAGAGAAAGAGGAGAGAGAAGGTACAATAGACACACACTGTTGGTGGTGGTTGGTAGTCGTAGTACGTGCGGTTTTAGGATGGTCGGTATCAGTTATTCAAATCACGGCCGTGAAACGGTCGACTAGCCAAAACAATCTAGTTCCTCATAACTTTTTACCCCAAGGGCCTCTCTCTCTCTCTCTCTCTCAAACAACCTTATGACGAAATATTCACAATATATTCCCGATGGTACTGCGTCGTTACGGCAGAACGGTCACTTCTCCAGCTGCGATACTTCCACAATGGCCTAGTCTCTACCGCCATTTTCACCAGCTTTTTTCAACGCGTCAACATTCTGTTTTCAGAGAAAAAAATATATACAAACTAAAAGGAAAAAAAAAGAGAGGAGAAACTCATTTGTATCCGACGCTTGCCTCCATCGTGAATCAACAGACACAAAGTTTTCACCGGCGCTTCTTCTTCTTCCTCCTTCTCGTCGTCTTTTGTGTATATTTAAATTAAATCAAAAAAGACCGAGAGGGCGCTAAGTAGGGTCATAAATAATTCCCCCAAAGAGAGAGAGAGAGAGAAAAAAAAGATGACGAGAAGAAAAGGAAGCCGAAAAAAGAACTTTGACTATATACACAAAAATAAAGTTCCCGGATGTTGTGCGCGTGGAATTTAACCATCTGTAATACCCCTTACACACACACGGACACACGCTAGCCGCGTGTGCTCTTCTTCTTCTCTCCTTCTGATACAAGGAAAACGAAAAAAAAGAAAAAAGAACGAACGAGAGACGTGGCTCGTACCTATCTTTAAATTCCATATTCTACATGTGTGTGTGTGTGTACGCTGGGAAAGAGCCGCGGGGCATTAGAGAGAATCTGCATATGAAACGAAATGAACGCAACACGCGCGCTTGTAACCCAACTGATTAGAATAATATCACGGAGGGTTTTTTTTCCTTCTTTTTTTTCTCGAGGAAGAAGAGAAGAAAGAGCCGGCAACGGGAGGCGGCCTTTTTTGCCAAACGATCAATAGCCGAGACACGGTACTATCGTCTTTCACTTGGCGGGAAAGAATAATAGTCGGACAGTGTGGGTGGATGGATAGGTTAGATAGGAAAAAAAGGTAAAAAAAAAAAGAAAAATATATATAAAACCGCGTAGGTTTTTATTGTGATCTTTTAGTGGTACAAGAAAGGCCATCATCGATCTTTTCTGTCGGCGTCGACCGGGCAGTTTCCATCACGTTGGACACTAACGTCGCCCATCGGGACACGTTACCGTCTTTGATAGAGCACAGGTGCAACACACACACACAGCCAGCCAGAACCCAATGACGATAAGAACAAGTGAATAAAAAAAAAAGAGAGAGAGAAAATAAAAAAAACGATTATCTTCTCTGCCCCCTTAAAAAACAAAAAAATCGAACCGCAAAAATTCCCGGGCCCCCCGATGGTTAAGACGGCCAGAAGCGGATCAAGTGGTCGGGAAGCCCGAGGCCGTTTTCCAGCAAGAAAACCCAGAAAACTTTGTGTTTTTTTATTGATACTTTCAGAAACTATAATAGAGTTTCTGACAGTTCTCTTTTTTCTTCTACCTCTCTCTCTCTCTCTTTCTCCCTCTCTTTCTGTTGGATCTGCTGCGCGCTCCGTGCTCGGCGTGCCTCTAACGTCTGTAAATGTATACCGCACGTTATTCTTTTGATAGGCGACGACAATAACACTATGGGAACCTTGAGCGCACCAGTTCCCCTCTCGCACATTGCGTAGACTACGTACTTCCATCATAATAATAAAGTACTCAAATATATATGGCGTCGAAAAAAACACGCAAGCTACCGAACGATCAAACACAATAGAGCAGATGATCCGATTGATGTTAAGGTAAGAAGGGGACAAAAAATATATACCAATAAAAGGGAGAAGAGGGCGAAAAAAAAAATATATGTAGGGCGAAAACAGAAATGCCGGAATCCCAGCAAACAGTTTGAAGAGTCGTATCGCTTCGATTCCCATTCTTTTGTTGGGTTCCTGTATTTATTGATATTTTCGCTTTCTGTTGAATTGTTGGTGCTATACACAGAGCGTATAGAACTTGGCTGCATAACATATAGGCAACAAATCGTCGAAATCCGATGAAAAGGGATCTTTTGCGCCACCAGGTGCTACAATGGGGGCTCCGGCAAGACGGCCCCGTCCTTAAAGACGGGACCGGTTTCAAAGGTGATGGCCAAGACGACAATGGATGACGGGGCTACCCCGCTGGGTGGTTTACAGTCTATTCTCTAGTATATCGCTCGCCACGTAGACAATGTCCGAGACCGGCCGTCGATTTGTTCGAGAAGAAGAAGAAGAAGAAGAAGAAGAACTCCTCGCGCGCACAGCATACACACACTCCCCCATTACTCTGTTGCATATGTAACCGATCCGACCAGTCGAGTCCAGTCAACTGTGAACTGTTGGGATGGAATTCCTCCGGTCGGCCGGCCGCCTGATGCCCGACTCGAGACTCGTCGACGTTATATAGCGCCAACATGTAAATGTTGTCTTGGGAAAAGGATACAGTGTTGGTTTTTCAAGAGCCCAACGGCGGCGGGCGGCGGGACTTTTCGGGGGACAACAATAGATTGGGCCCGACTCGGTCTCTCTCCAACCGAAAAAGCTCATAACAACAAGACGCAGCTGGACGTCTGTCGCTCGAAACTGACGAAGACGGAGAAGAATCTATCAAAAGGTGTTGAACATTCAATCATCCGCTGCTCACAATCGAAATACATCTATTTTCTCTTCATTCCCTTGTCCCTTCCGAGAGACGGTCCCATTCAACAACGTTTTCTCTCCGCGTCTATCCCGCAGTGATTGTCCGTTGAAGCCCATCAGAGTCTTTCAAGCTGGCTGCTGCCGTTCGTGTTGCTGTTTCTGATGCGGTCGCCCCGTTACATCCGCTCCCGCACGTGAAATTGAGGATGTGCCATTTACCAAACCCATTCGAGGCATCTAGTCTAACGTTTCAGGACGCAACAGTATACCAGGGACCACGCCCCCCTACAAAATGGGCGGACTCTATTTTCTCGACAATAACGAAGGAGAAAAAGGAAAAAGAAGAAGTGCAGGAAGAATACGAAAAAAAACAACAACAACAACAACAACACACAAGGGAGATGAATGAGCAGGCGAGATTGTATCATCTCTAGTGATTTAACGTGCACCCAAACTCCCATCAAGCTCCCGGGGTTGAATAATGGAAACGCGTTTGTAAGACGCGGCGATTCGTATGGTAAGTCGACGAGTCTAAGAGGTAATTCACCTAGTCTGTCTTTCTTTTTTACATTCACCTGGCCTCGTTCTTCTTCTTCTTTTTTTTTGTCTGATTGTGCCTTATTGTGTCTACCGTACAAGAAGAAATAAAAAAAAACGAAGAGAAGAGAAGAAGAAGAAGAAACAAAACAAGAAACATGTGTTGCAGCCAGAAATCACGAAGAAGCGTGGATGCAAATTACAAATTGAATGTTAAACCAAGTTCTCCTTCTTATTCTCTCTCTCTCTCGATTCGTGTTAAAGTGCGTGTTTCTACCAACGACTGTTGCTAACGAGCGAAATCGTGCACGAAAGAAAGACGTCCGTGACCGGCACACGTCTTCTCTCTCACAGGCCCCCCGAAGCTGATGATTTCATATTCCCGCGGTTTCTCATTGCCCCGACGCACGTCATAAGGTCCTGTGTAACCTGATTTCCACTCATTAATACACCCCAACTACAACGGCAAAAAGAAGTGCCGCGCATTTCCTGGTACAATGATGATGATCAAGCCCTGCGCTGCCGCGTTGCTGTCTATAATATTATACATACATGAATTGATGATAAGGAGAAGCCGAATGAGGTTGATCATCACTATGATTCCCTAGCCCACCGGTCCGGTTTGTTAGACTTTGATTTCTCTTAAATACTGACAACGATGTCTCCCTATTCCTACTAGGCTCCGTCTGGGATGTTGTTATCGCTAAACAAGATCCAGGTTGCTAACTGGATCCAACAACAACAACAAAACTTTCCAGAGATCGGGACAGATGCAGGAGAGAGTGAATGTCATTATGTCGGCAGAAGAAGAAGAAGAAGTAGTAGTAGTAGTTCTACAGAGTGGATGGAGAACAATCACTGGAAAGCAAAACAACAATCAAGATAGGAAAAAAGGAAGACAACAAAAAATAAAGAGAAGAGTTGAAGAGAAACTTTCACGCCGAAATGGGAATAACAAAATCAAATGATAAAGACATAAGAATCCTCCTTTTACGGGCGGTTGGCCCCTTTTTCTCTTTCTTTTATCCAACGAAAAATGTCAACGTGCCGGTAATAAACTCGTTTATATGTCCATTTATTTTGATTTTAGGGCGCCAGGGACCATTTAGGGAGTTCTCGGTGACTGGCTGAATTACCCCCCCTTGCTCTAGTCACTCACGAAGGCACGCTCCATCAAGAAAAAAGAAGAAGAATAAAAAACAAAAAAAAAAACAGCTTGGAGTACGGTGAGCCGAACTCGCCAACCTCCCTACACGGCCACAATTTGACTCCACCCAAAAATCCGATGCTAATCACTTTGACTTCTCCTCTTCTTCTTTTCTTTCTCTCTTTCTCTCTCTTTTTTTAATTGTTATTCCTCCGGGATTTTAGGTGATGTGGTCATGTTAGCTGGAGGACGTTCATGTTCCCTTTTTAAAAAAAAAAAGAATTTCCCTGTTTTATAAATAAATTTTATGGGAAGGTCAAGTGATTACACAAAATAAGGAGGAAAAAAAAGGACCGTCAAAAGAGATTTCATCGAGGACACCGCCCAGTTATGGTCGTTATCTACTACGGCTTGGCTTTATACATATTATAAAAAGTTGCTGGTGTAAAAAGTATTACGATTGTCCGCTTCGATCGGTGGGCCGTTTTAACTCCATTTGGTGGGGGTACCCGGAACGACGCCAAACAGGGAAACGATCAAGTTGAGATGTCAAACCGCCTACAATGGCGAAGCCGATGCTAATCGACTAACATTCCAATCGTCCATAAAAGGTAGTCAATTTACCCAAAGGGAGGGGAAAAAAACTCTTTTTTTTTGGTACATGGATTACAACAAGAAAAGATAATAATAAATAAAAGTTGGACATGCGTCTAATATGATAGATCAAGGTTGACTGTGTTGGCGAAACCCGGAATGATTTGCAGCAACGAGTTTTGGCAGTGAACACATCCCCCCCAAACCGGAAAATCCAGTCGAAAGGGATAGGATTAGGCTGTGTAATGCTATATATTCTCCCTCTTACCTCATTTCGTTCACCATCATCATGATGGCGTCTCGTGGTGGTGGTGGCGTCGTCGTCGTCGTGGGGGTCAGAAATTTTCGACGCTTTTATTTATCTCAAGTTGGCAGCGCTCCCATGATGGCTGCCACCGACTTTCGGTCTCTCTACATTAAAGATAACAACCATCCAATCAGTCAAAGAGAACTTGTAAAGATCAAACGACAACCGTCGGTCGTCATTTCTTGGCTATCAACAGCAGCAAAGCCTTCAAGGGTTTAGCATGAAAATCATATCGAGTCGCAAAATTCGATGATGATAAGACCATGACTCTTGGGGGGATCGTATATAATCGCTGATAGTCGACACACACAGACACCACTGGGATGATTGTTGTTTCCAACTGCGTCTCTATCTAACGTGATGATGCCAAAGCATTTAATGAATCCAACAGCAAACGCGCCCATGGCCTTCGATGGCAAGACACTTTTTTAGCCACATCTAATGTGAAAAACAGCTCGGGGCTGAAATAAGGACATCACGGTCGAATAGAAATAAGAAATAGCCAGAGAAGTGCACATCTGCGTGTCGAGCTACTCCCGCACGAACAGACGAAATTCCCTAGCATTTCTTCTCCTCTGTTTTTTTATTTTTTTTTGTTCTCAGTTGTAAATCGACCCGAAATCAATTTCCCGACCATTTCCCACACGACGTATTAAAATAAAAACGAGGGCATTTCTTTCGAATAATGCTGTAAAGGTTAAATTGAATCTAAATGTCTTGCTCCTTTTTGCTGCTGCTCTGAGCCTCTAAAGCTGGAAAATCACATGTGATCTCCAAGTCTCTTTGAAGTACCCCCAAAAGAAAACATAACCTTCAAGACTTATCAGGCTAAAATGGTACTAGATGGTGTTGGTCTCCCCCATTCGTCGGCTTCCTTCCTTCTCTCTGCTGGCCTAGCATAGTCACAGTGTACGTATGTGGGGGGGGGGGGGGGGGGGGGGAGATCGCGGCCATTGGCAACACACACACACAGTATGTCACCCCATGTAAAAGTTTTGGGAACCCAGTTCTCCAACACAGCGATCCCCCGAACGTACTAGCACCACCACCAGCACGGCCTGGCCTGAACTGCACTAGGTATTAGCTATAAGGTAACACAACAGCTGATTGGAAATCGGGTCGATTAAGTGACTTACTTGCCGATACGGCGTGAAAAGACGACGTCAACGACAGGGCCTGGTGGTAAACCGAATAGCTGCACTGGGTTCGAACAGTTTGGTCGGTTGGAAGCAACGGAAAAAACGAGTGGAAAGAAAAGTCTATAGAGGAAAACTCGTTCTCTTCTCTCGACAAAACAGGCACCGCTCACAACCACACACACACAAGCAAGCACCACACCACTCGCGCCAACACACGGGGTCGTCTAATGCGCCCAGCCAGACTTTTATCGAACCGAGACTCGAGCCTTCTCTCTCTCTCCCTCCCCCCTACCTCCCCTTCTCGCGCGCGCGCGCTACGTCTCGTCCTATCCAGTGGTTGTCGCTATTCTCTCAGTCGTCTCAGTCCCTCGGGGCGTCGACCGGATCATCGATTCTCTTTCATTGTGATCGACTAGAACGACGCTAGATGGCCGTAGGAGACGAACTGTGAGGGGGGAAACCCTAGAGTAGTTACCGGCCGTCGACGTAGTGTGGTAGATGAGGGGTCGACCGATTGTGTGTCCTTAGACCATCTTCCGCCTACTGCTCTTTCCGGTTCTCGGCTCGGCTTTTTTATATAAGAAAGAGAATCGATCGAGCCAATCCTTTCAGGGTAGAAACAAATCAATTGCTGACGACGTCGGTCGGCGGGGCCAAGTGAAACACAACAAGAAGGGCGATTCTAGTGGATAGATGGCAGGACTCGCACGCGACAACAAATAGAATATCCGGTCTCCGTTTTTTTTCCACTTCTTCTTCGTCTCTCCTTTTTCTGTAGTAAAAACCAACACCGACAAAACCGGAATGAGCTTCCGTGCGTGCCTTTTTCGGCTGCAAAGCAAACAAACTGCGGTAGGTTCCCCCTTTTTGTCTTCAAAAATTGATCACTTAATGAATGTATTCCACTCGCCAACTTTGTTTGTCCACAGCGAACTGAACCAAGTCGAGAAATCCTTGGATCCTGCGTCATCAACTGAAATTGGATAGGACACACAGCACTGAAAATCCGGATCTGTTGCTGACTCTTTTTTTCTTCTTCCTCTTTTCTTCTAGTATTTTGTCTCTCCTCTCTTCGCCTCCTCCTCTTCTAGGCATCCGCACAACTCGCGTATTGGGAGACACGACGGCGAGTGGGAGAGAGTAGGAGAGCGCGTGCGGCTATTATTAAACCCGGCGCGAGAGTATGTGCGGCGCTCCCAAGTCAAACAAATCTCCCCACTCTACTTTTTTTCCCGCTGCTTCTTCTTCTTGTCTCTCTCTCTCTCTCTCTCTCTTTTGTGTTGTTGTTGTTTTCCTCATTGGATGAAGATGAGAAACGCCCTCTTCTTGTTCATGATTTAACCTCTAGAAAAGAAAGAGAGCGTGGAAGAATAGGGAGCACACCTACGTTTCCAAAGCCGAGGAGCATCACATTCGACGGACGTCAACGGACGTCAGCTACGACGATGTCAACATCCGGATCGGTCGAAGACATTGCCGCCGTCGTGACCCGCCTATCCAAGGTAATAGTAATACCGTTCGAAAAGCATGAAGCTCTTATCTCAACGGCCGGAGAAAAACAGTCTGCCGGCCCGCTGTAAAATAGAAAAAAGAAACGAACCCGAGAGCCAGCTAGGCATCGAAGAGATTGGGGTCAGGAAATGGAATGGCGTGTGCGTAACTGCCGCTGCTACAGTAGGTCGAGATTGAATGAGACGAGAAAATGAGTTTGCCTATCGATTGATTTCCTCCTCCCATCGACACCCGAATTTCTTTTCGCCGAACATTGGATTTTCTACTTAGCGGGGTTTCCCTCCTCCCTCCGTCTTTCTCTGATAATCTTAATGGAGTCGAGGTGGAGGTCACGGCGACCATCCGCCGGATGTCTTTCAGTCCTGTATCTCAGTCATCAAGCGGCATCAATTAGTTTGGGTTGTTCCTCTCGTTGGAAAATCTTCTTCCTCTTTCCGATGGTGTTGCCGTCGTTCGTGTGGAAGGGGGGAAAAACACAGTCGTCGGCGATGACAGATACAACACGGCCTGTCTCGATCCGGAATGGGCGGAGCGCGCGGATGTTGCCGCAGACAAAACACACACACGAAAGTCTTTTGAGAGAAAACATCTCGTTCCTTAAAATCGCTCCTCCTCTTTCTCCTTTCTTCTCTCCTTCCACTTCTTCTTCTTACGCCCATAAATAGTTATTACGGTTTTCCATGTCATCCCCAAACTTGGCCAGCCATCCGCAGCCCGGATCCGGGTCGTATATCGTCTATTCCGATTTAGAGTGCGGCGGCGGCGGCGACGGCGGCGGATTCGTTCCGGTAGTAGTCGTGTTTTTCTTGATTCCGACCAGCAGCAGCAACAACAGAAGCCGTAAGTTCTCCCAGAGTCAACTCGGCTTCTACGTGTAGAGAGAAAGCCAAAGATGAAAGAAAGAAGAAGAAGAAAAAATAAGAGAGAAAACACGTGACCGCAACATGGTTGAAATTGTTTCCAAAAAAAAAGGGGGAAAAAATATCGTTTTTTTTCTGTCTTGTATGCGTGTTTCATTCCGCGGCGGTTTGTGCTACTGCGGTCGGTTCGGCCATCCATCAAACATTTCCGGTTGAAAAGAGGTAAAATGAAGAGAGCGCAAGAAGCCAGCTCCTTTGTGGCGAAACGTTCAAAGAGACAAGAATCTCGTTTTCGCTGCCAGGGAGTAGCAGAGAAAGTTGCCAAGCTATTAGTCGACACAGATCGAGGTCTTTTTAGATTTTTTTTTTCTCTTCCTTTCCTCTCGAAACGATGTCGTGAACCGTGTACACAAAAGAGAAAATTTTTCACACAGAAGGAGAAAAAAAAATGATGCTCTTCTGTGCTCCCTTAGCGACGACGTGATGATTCTTAACGATCCCCAGAGCGTCGCCATATTATTCGCCTCTTTTTCTCTCGTTTTCTGTGCGCTGCTGACTGCCGTGTTATCTTTATCCACTGAACTGCAATCAACGTTCCGGAGGAAAAAGAGGACTCGTTAACCGATTGGGGCTTGTTAGTTGCCTTCTCTTCGGAAAATAGAAAAATTACGTATGCCTGCATGAGATGCGGCTTTGATCTTTATTTATTTATTCAAAACAATTTCTTTTTTCTCTTTTTCTCTCTTCTGATTCGTTCTGTATGTGTACTGACGGAGTAGTAGTCGTATAGTAGTATAGTGGTAATAATACGGTGCACGTCTGAGTTATTTTAGAAAACGCGTATATAGCCTTCATAGCGCCAGGTGGTTTGTTCATGGGGGCCTTTTCTCTCTCTAGCACTCGTCCCAAGTCCCAATCTGTCTACATTTCAAATTCAAAGAGGGATTTGGATCTTTAATCAGAGATTCCCCGTAGCTTTCTACGACGGTCGACGACGGTGATTGGAAAATGAAAATAAGATAGAGAAATGATCCGAAAAACGCAATGATCCGTCGCCGGTGCCAGCCATTTGATTGGCATCCCCGTGGTTTCTCATAGCCACAATTCGTCCGCGCGGGCCATCAGTTGGGCGAAATAACAAGCCAGCGAGAGCCGTTGGGGGAAAAGATACATATGAATAATCAGCCATCACATAAATTATGAAGATGAAGATGGCCTTTGTAACACTCGGATCATCATTTTCGGCTGCTTTTTTTTCTCTGTGGATATACGTTTTTACATATAGGAACTGGAGTTGATGGGTCTGCCCGGTTTGGCCAGCCAGCAGGACGAACACGACGGCGCCATTGTGGACGTGATCGGCCTGATAAACGCCTCTTACGACCTGATCGGCCTCATTCGGGATCTACAACGCTCCAAACGCCAACGGGAAGATCACGCCCAGCAGCTTCTTCACGACTTGCAGCGTTCACAGGTCTTCGTCTCTCAATTTCTTCCATTTTCCACCGACCTCAAAGAAAATTGGTCAACAAAAAAATTGACTTTCTCGCCAAATTTTTTTAACGACGCGCGTGTCCCGACGACCATTAACTTTATTCTGTTACTTAAAAAAAACAAACAAAATCGCTTTTAGTGGTTGCTGGACAAGGAAAAGGAACTGACCGTTCAACGGGAGCGTGAAGCGGCCGAAGCTTGCGAGAAAGAGCGCCAGGCCAATGTCCGTCTCCAATTGGCCGAGACGCTTTTAAAAAAGAAGACGGAAGAAAACCGCCAGTTGGTTCATGAATGCCAACTCAAGGAGAATCAGGTTATTTTCTCTTGACTTATTTTACATACTTATTTCCTATACGTCTAATATGCTAATCCATCAAATGGAAAACTAAGTGGGAAAAAAAGGAGAGAGAGAACCAAACAGAAAAAAAACGATCAATTCCCGAAAAAAACCTTTTATTTTCATATAGTGGGTACACGCCATCCGGCGTCGTGATCAAGATAACCATCGATTACATCAACAGTTACTCAAGTTCTTGCGTACGAAACCTGCAACTAATGCGACTTCTGGTAGTGGCAAAACGGGATTCGTCCCTTTGGAAATGGAAATCCGTGGGTCGCTTGCTCCGCCCCGAATTGTCGGTGCTGTTTCACGTTCGGAAACTCCGACGAGGCGCAAACAATGGGATAAAACAGTCGACGATTCACGAAAGTAAGCTTTCAAAAGAACAACGACGAAACCACCTCATTTTCTTTTTTTTTAAAGAAAAAAAAGGTAAACCGTTTATTATCCTTCGTATTGTATAACACAGACTCGTCGAAGTCAAGTGGAAGTCGGCACTTAACTCGCTTGAGAAAGACCACCAACTCTTGCGAGTTGATTACCTACAACTAGTGGACATGGTCTGCCGCTTTTTGACCAACTGTTCAGCCAAAATGTCCATCCGGCGCACGACGACGACGACGATTCCGAATCCCCTGAATTCGAACATCACGGTATATTCTATCGCAGATGTGCCAATGGTATTTCTTTTCGATAGTCTTCCGATAATAAAGATGGCTATCATTTCCGTAGGAATGGATCCAACTTCCCGTTAATTCCATGCGTGACCGACTGGAAGATGTCTTCAGACTGGTGGAGGACAGTCTGCAGCCTGCCACGATGTCGATATCCGGACACAGTCTAGACGCGAGTGCTGGATACGAGGGCGGCCGTACGAGGAATGAAAATGTTAAACAATCGGAACCAACGACAACGAGTACGGTTGCTGCTAGAGAGAATTGCTACTCGTCGTACAGGGGAGCCACCGTTGATGATTGGCTCAATCCGATAATGAAAGACGACGCAGTTGTCGTCACGCCGCCAAGTTATAGAGCCCAAGTGCCTCGATCTTCTCAGCAAACATCCGGAACGGGGAAATCTATCCTCCGTTCGGAGCCAACAACCCACGAGCAGCAGCAGTCAGCTGATGGACTACTACCATTACTAACCGACCCGTGCGCCTTTCCAAAAGCGACCGAGGGCAACGAACCGTTAGATGCTGTTGCTAATCAAATCGATTGGAACCAAGCTACCAAGATGGACAACAGCGACTTCGCTGTTTATGTCCGCCAGAATACGGTTATTGTCCGAAAACCAACGAACGGAGCGTTATCGGCATCAGCTCCGGCGCCAATCGAATCGGAAACGAACGACGAGGAAGAAGACGAAATTCCGTCGGATGTCCAACAGCAGATCACCTTGGACACACCTTGTCCGAGTCGTAGAGGAAGTTCCAGCAGTAGTTCGTCGAGCAGCTCCAGCTGGAAATCCCAGTCATCGGCTAATAGCCGAGAGATCGATGAGCGATTCTTCCGGGCATGCACCGATGCCGCTTCTAATATCGTCAACCCACGTCGACGTCCTTCGGCGTCATCGACGACAGTCAGTCTCAATGGCGGGGGCAGCATTACGGCCAAAGTAAGTTTCGTCCAGCATACACGCGACTAACGTCACTCTAACGCCCACTTCGCCAACTACCCCATTCACCGGCTCATCAGATCCGGTTGACCTTCATCAGCGTTTTGTTACGCATCACCTGATGGCTCTGCTACTCGATGACTCTCTCATTATCGTCACCGTACTCGCCATATGTGTATTCAATTACTTTCGGTTGACTAACAATGGATAACCCACAGCCAGCACGCGCGTTGCAGAGTCAACTTACCACTAGCATTTCTCTTAGGGACGGTCTGCTTCCATCCCATATTTATTAATTTTATTCGGAACGGGACTATGAAGAGATATTTTCAAGGCTCTTTTGACGCAACCAAAGTTTGAATAATTATTTACTGTGTGTGAAAATGTGTAACACGTCGTCGGAATACATAACTGAAGCGGTCGAATTTCCGAACTTTTCCGGAAGATTTTCTTTTCTTTTTTTTTTTTTTGGGGGGGGGGGGGGAAGACAGACTTTGAATGTCGATAGATCGTCGGGTAGACGAGAGTTTCTCTATCGTGAGAACCTCCAACTTACCATAGAAAATCAGGTTAGCCGAGAGAGTTCACTAGGTGCGTATGTAGGGCCTGAACGGCACAGGTGAATCGTAGTTAAGTGATTGCCGTATTGACAGTGAATCTGATTCGCTACGACGGCGAGCGACGGAAAGCAGTCTGATTTCGAAAAAGCGGAGGCGGTTTCTTCTGGCGGAGTTGAGATCGAGCGTGCCCGGCTTAACTAATCTTTCCCGGGAGACGCGGACGACGGACGGGAGGCGTATATGTAGAGATATGTCCACAGTCACGTCTATATCTGTAGACGAAGAAGGATAGGACTTTTTACACGGCATTTTATATTCTCGTTTTCACTTTGACGGAAAATTCAATCGAACCGACTAGTCGCAGAGAGGAAGGCTGCCCGTCGAGTCCGTCGTCCCACCAGAATGCGATCTCACATCGATTGACCCTGTTGTGAGTAACCTTGGACGGCATTCGTCCAAAGACATTCAGACGTTATGGATATGACGTCCATCAATGGCGACGGTGTCATGAATACCAGTGCGGAACATTCCGGGTTATTCGTCGTTGGCCATTCGACGCCAGTCCGCCTGTTCGTCGATCAAGGTAAAAAATTCCCCGCAAAAAAAGAAATTCGCCATCAAATTATATGGCGCTGGTGGGAATTGTTGTTTATTTTACCCCGGGACGTTATTTGACGTTAGAGTGGAAAATGTCATTGGGCGATGCGGTCGTTCCGGCCGGAACCACTTTGGCGCCATCTCGCTGTTGTAAATTGACCGAAGGCGTTTACACCTGGCTCGGATGCATCTCCGTCACTCTCTTCTTCCTCGGGGTGGCCACCATTAAATTTCTCAGGTATATTGCTGCTACATTCCTTTTTCATCTTTTCCTCTCTACCATATAGTATAGTATATATATTTGGCTGGCATGTTTATATAATGCCTCTGCGTGTTATTCAATATTATTCCATTCTCGCAGCAAAAAATATTCGACCCCCCGAGCAGCCAGAAAACACCACCGACTATTGAGGAAATACCAAATAGGTTCGCTGCATTTGACATTTTACCCATTTCGTCTTCTTCCCTTTCCCGTGTAGTCTGTAATGTACTTTTGGGGTCGGTATCAGCCGTAATGGCGACGGGCCAAATTTTTTAAAAAAGAAAGAAGATTTGAATGAAGTCGAAAGAAAAAGGCACGACCGTCCCAGCCCGCTTCGGCGATCGATTCTCCATTTAAAAGAATATATAAAAGGAATAGACATCAAGAGTAGCGAGTTAATATGATATTCCGTAAGATTACGTGGCCGGATCCCAAGAGCCATCAAGACTCTCGTTGCTGACTCTTCTCGAGTTTCTCCATGGTTTCTTTCCTTTTTTTTTCTTGTGGCGCACTTCCTTCCTTAAAGGCGGTTTTTGCGTTTCCGAAATACACGGCCGTAAAAGAAGAACGAGGAAACAAAGAAAGAGCCAATCAACAATTCATGAAAACGAAGAGGGAAAACTAGCTCTGCCGTGCAGCCGTGTCAATAATAGCCATGTGGATCAACAAAGCTATATACCAATACGGCACCGCGCCCCTCCGGAACAACAGTAGGGCGCGGTCAATTCAATCCAATTTGTTTGTGAACTTTGAAAAAAAAAACGAAATGGGATCGCAGTTTGATAGTATAATCATGATCCAGTGCTGGTTAATTATCAAACATTCCCCGCCAATTTTTCTTGTTGTTTTTATCGTCGTCGACGGAATTGTTGATTTTCTGCCAGCTCATCAGAATTTTATTGAAGATTGCTAGGTACATGTTCACGTTTCGCGGGCAGAATCCAGTCATTCCAGTCAGGTGGTTTTTATCCGTTTGACTCATATAAAACGCGATGTCCACTAACTTGTAATGAGTTGGTTAGACACGGTAATCATATTTCTCCGATGCGATTACGTCTACGAGAATTGAATGCCAATCAGTTATTGAAGGGGTGTCGCATCTTACTTTCCCTTTGCCGCCGCCGACGACTGCTGCGTAGCGTAATCGATGGGTGGCCATCAGAGCATAGGCCACTAATTGTTTCCCTAACTGCCTTCATAAACGAAGAGCGTGGCAGCCCCATCCAGGATGCGCCATCTTTTGATAGAATGAGTTGGACGTCGAAGACATTCTGCTTGCCCGTCTTGGCTGCGCAGTCGCCATCCGATTCTCCCCTTTCGCGTCCCTCTCTCTCTCACTATATATATAGACACGCACATACTTTCATGGCCTAGTTGTTACCGACAGGCTCGAGAAGATTTTCCCAGTCTCATCTGTTGCACTGCTCCGGACGGAGCGCCACCGCTGTGTAATTTCACCACCGAGAGGAAAGTGATTGGAGAAGAAGAGGAGAGACGAAGAGGAAGAGCGCGAAAGGTCTGCAGCATTTTTCAATTTGGACAAAGAGGCAAATAGGCAGTCAATAGCCAAGAACGGACAAACGGAGTCAAACGGCAAGCGATCGTTACTCTTGATCATCGGAATGAACGGGCCGAGCAGTGAGACGTGGAACATGTCGAGCGACGGCCGAGTTCGTCTCCATCGCCCAGGAGTCCAGGAGGACAAGAATTCCTTTGAGAATCTCTTGACCCTGGCGGACGATCAACCTGGATCGCATCACGAGCGTTCGCCGACTCGCCAGCATGGACTCCACCGGAAACACAGATCCCTGTCATCCCCGAAGACGACCGGGCCGCAGTCAAACAGCAGCCGGACCCCTTCATCGGCCAAGCCTAAGAAAGCCAGACGCTATTTGGGCACGGCCAGCACGTCCCTGACATCCATCCCCAATGCCATCAAGCTGTCGATGCTCAACAGCGGTCTCCTCTCTGTTGGTGAGAAGATTGCTCGTCTTAAAACATTTAGTTTGCGATGTGCGTGCCTCTGTGTTGAGCTAGTGCGTCCGGCTCCACCCCTGACGTCAGATCCGCTAACGACGCTGCTACCATTCGAGTACGGGCGCACGGCAGGAAGAAACAAGAAAGCGATGACACAGCTGCTAAGTCCTGTTTGCTGCCTCGCTCTTACGCGGATCTATCCCAGTCCGAAAATAAAGTCCGCACACACACACACACACAAAGGACCCTGTACACACGTAGACACACACACACACATAAGGGAATGAGAGAGAGAGAGAGAGAGGCTGGATCAGCTGTCCCATCCGGCTGTTATAGCCATACTACTATTTTATTTTGGTGTTGTTAAATTTGTTTCTTCAGGCTCGGCAGACTGGAAAGGAATGTCTAGCTCTTCGTTATGATTTCCTCGCGCCGAGGCGCGCTCAATATTATTCTCATAAAGCGTATTAAAGGGACTAAGCTTTACACAAGGCTACACATTTGGGGCTATATACTAGACTCGGCAGTAGTAGCTTGATGTTGTATAATTCTAAAGATAGTTATAGCTACCCCTACCGGTTTAACCTTGGCCTGGAATTTAGCCAAAAGGATGCGAGCGCGCGCTGCCGGAACTCGTCGGGACGCAACAATCTAATATACCCAAGATGCTTCGCTGACGTTGTCTTGTTTGTCGTGGAATACCTCGTCCCCCATACCGCCCTCCTTTTCTCTTCCGCGATCGGATCCAAAGACCCAAATTGATGACCCAAGACGTCCCTGCTGCTCCTTAGAAATCAGACATTCCTTGATGACTTGAGACTTGTCAATATTGTGACGTGGCCTGACCAGCCCAGTTTGATATATATACTGATCACCGTGTTTGTTTTTTTCAATGTTTGTTTTTCCATCTACAATTCGTTTTCCGACTCGATCGCGGCCGAACGGGATGTCCGGCAGCTGAAGAAGGGAATGCAATGGCCGCCATAGCCGACAAGCCGGTCGAAGTGGCTAATTTTGTCAAGCATTGCGAACAAAGGAGAAAGTACCCAGTACTTCTCCGTGTCGAATTTCAAGTAAGTTTAGTCTTTAAATAGACCAAAAATGCTCATTGTCACTTCATGAATGCCTTGCGTGTAATTTTACAGACGGCGTGCAAAGTGGAGGGTCATTCGACTCGCCACGGCTCCAAGCCAGAAAACAGACCAAAAAATCAAAACCAGAAAATCATTCCCTGTAAGTATTTTTTTTTCTTTCCTGCTTATCTAATACTATGAGGGACTAGCATTATGATAAGAAATATGTGGGCGATAGAATAAAAGATACACTAGGTAATTCTAATAGGATTACAAAGGTATGCCAGTTATGTTACATCACGGAAGATAAACAGACGCATTATGTAAATGAAATAAGAGAAGAGAGAATGAATACTGAAGATAACAGCAAAATTATGCGTCCCTTTTTTTCTAATTAGTGAGATGGTCTTGTGGCTTTGCTGGCACAGTGCCCGCTGAGCGAAACAACGCGCACTGGGACCTCGCATTGTAATCTTGTGGGGAGAGAGCATACATATATCCTTTTTATCGCGCATACATGGTACCTGTTTAGAGGAATTATTCGAACCATAGTGTCAACTTTAAATACTATAGCAAGCGTGTTTGCTAACACTTTTTCGATAGATTATGGTAATGGGCGACTACTAGTAATGAGTTGGTTCAAACCAACTTTACATACACCGCAAACGCGGTCCTATGGCTTAGATGGCAAAGCGCCTGCCTAGTAAGCAGGAGATCACGAGTTCGAGTCTCGTTGGGACCTAACTTATTCATTATCAATCATTATTTTTCAACAAACTCCCTTCATAATTATTTTCCATTTTTTTAAATTTTCGAATCAACCAAATTTAATCAGTCCTGAAAGTGAAAGCGGTTTTATCGGTGAAACTTTTTCTCGATCGAGTTTTTTTCTTCTTCATCAACATAGTTTTACATTCGTTGCGTGCATTCGTTGTCGCTACAGAAGATTTTTATCAGAAGAATATCAAGTTGCGACTTTCCTATTACCATGTCCTCGGAACTACTAAAAGCTGGGCTACCTATTCTCAGTTCTCTCCTGAGCTTTGTTGAATTGGCAAAGGGAATGATTCAGCTAGTTTTTATGCGATTACATTTTTGAAGATTATAAGGTCCTATGGCTTAGATGGCAAAGCGCCTGCCTAGTAAGCAGGAGATCACGAGTTCGAGTCTCGTTGGGACCTGCAATACCATTTTAGGGAAACATTTATATCATAATCCGAACAATCTTTATTTATTTTGTCAGTAATACCTAAAGCAAACTCTTAATAAAACATGCAACAATTGAACGCATTCTAGCCGTTTAAAATGTTATTTGGTAAGCTTAAATTCTTACAAATGAAATATTTTACATTTTCTCTTTGGTAAGATGACTATAACCGCGTTGTGCTCGACCTACAACCTGGAATTCCAGACTCGGATTACGTCAACGGTAGCTATGTCGATGTACGTCACGCGTGACTTTAATAGCCTCATTAAACGTCGGGCGAGTATGATTAACGCCTCTGCTCTATATAGAGTATCCTCAAACCAAATGCCTACGTGGTGACTCAGGGACCGAACGAGAGGACCGTTTCCGATTTTTGGCGCCTCGTCTGGCAAGTTCACGCCAGCTGCATCGTCATGCTCACCAAGACTTTCGATTTTATCAAAGTATGTTGATTTCAGTGAGCATCGCCCGACGCATCAACCGCTCCAAATGTTTTTATCTATCTAGGTCATGTGTGTTCAATATTGGCCGGCATCCAAGGGGAAAGAGGAGGTCTACGACGGCATCACTGTTAGTTACAATCACGAGGAGCAGTTGGCCAATTTCGTCATTCGCAATTTCAAAATCACGAAAGAAGGGCCCGTGAGTTTTTCTTTGGCAACCCGTTGACGCCACTCGGTCTCTTGATCTGTTTTTTGTTTTCTCTCTCTCCTTCTCTCTCTTTCTGCCGCCTGTCTGTTCAACATCCGCGAAGAAAGGGAAAGAAGAGAGGACGTTGCTCCAGTTTCACTACACGGAATGGCATTCTCACACTTGTGTAACTATTTATAGCCTTCTATTCGACCCGCATGCTAGTAGCGGGCCCTGATGTTAACTATTTCTTCTGTCAATAAATACATCTAGCCGTATTCCAACAACATTGTGGAATTCCGACGTCGAGTGCGGGCTGCACTACTCAGCACTTCCATTTCGAATAGTACCGGACCCATGATCGTCCACTGCAAGTACGCAACTCAATGCATCCATTATTCGGCGAAAGCGTTTTGTTGTTGTTAGCCTTCTAAACTTGCCGAATGTTGCTATAGCGATGGAGGTGGCAGATCTGGCGTATTCATGGCTATCGACGCCAATATGGAACTGGTAGAAGAGGACGGCCTTATTGACATCTTCGGCTACATGAAAAAACTGCGCCAGGCTCGACGCGGCCTTGTGGAAACATTAGTAAGTTGCAGATTCAATATAAGACGCATCGTCGACTCCAATAGGCAGCGGTTCGTTGAACATGATGATGTTGTTATAACAGGAGCAGTTCAAATTTATTTACGATACACTGGAGGAGAGTATCACGTGCGGATGGTCCTGGTTCCCAGTTTCCGAGCTTTCGACTTGTCTGAAACAAAAGTCCATCCGCAATCCCGTCACGAAACTCAACGAGTACCAGCGGGAGTACACGGTAAGATTAACTCTTGTCGCTGGCGTGATCACCAGTGTTCGTGACTTGAATGAACCTGTTATTTATATATTTATTTTTTGTTTACTTATAGCAAATCTGTAAGTTAACTCCGCGCTTTACAATCGGCGACTGCGCCGGAGGACACCGATCTGATAATCGTCACAAAAACCGTGACGTTCTCATCATACCGCGTAAGCCATCCTTCTACCGTGTCATTATTGTCATCACTTAAAAACTAATCTCCATATCGTTAGCCGACAACTTCCGGCCTTATTTAACGTCTTTCCAAGGCAACAGCTTCACCGACTACATCAACGCTGTCTTTATTGACGTAATTATAATCAAGCTGCTTTAGCGAATGCGTATCATTCAACAAAGTTCTGGCTAAACTCTTTATTCCTCATTCTATATCACAGGGATATACTCGTCCTCGTGAATACATTGTAACTGAATGGCCCTTACCACACACACTCGGCGATCTCTGGTCTCTCGTGTACGATTACGATTGCAGCGCTGTAGTCGTCCTTACGAATCCGGCGCCGAGCTCTGTAAGTCCTCTTGTGTTTTCTTTCACGTTCCATCTTTTATCATGGGTTTCTTTCAATTGCTAAATCTAGAGTTACCCAGCGTTCTGGCCCGACGGTCGGCGCTCCGTCAAGTACGGCCCCGTATTTACTGTCGATCACGTCTCTCACAATCACTATCCCAATATCAAGAGCTGGATCTTCCGCATCAACAAGAAGGTACGTGATGAGATAATACAACACGGTAACCATGTCGTATTTAGTGAACCCGCATGAGACGTTGAAAGAACTATATATATTTTGTGCATGGGCATGAGCATGATAGTCATTGACTGATTAGGAAATTGCTCCTCATCGACGCACGTTAGCTTCCATTGTTGATGAAACCAGAAAGGCAAGAATAAAATCTACCGACGAGGTATGATTTATTGTTTGATTGAATCTTTTCAGACCTTGTACAATTTCCCCAATACCTGTTTTAACATCGTACCTTTTCTGGATGAAAAAAAACAGATTGATTGATGGATTCATTCATGTGTTTTTTGAAATTGCTAGTCGATTGATTTCATGATCCTATCGCTGTAAACCGTGTAGATTGTCTCGCTGACGGAATTGATGGCCGGAGTCAAGGCAACCCCAAAAACCTGTCAACTCTTCCAACTGATGTGTTGGCCAGAGGGCCATAAAGTGCCCACTTCCACCAACGCCCTCGTCGAATTGATGAATATGGTGGAGCGATGGAGACAGCGCACTGATTATGGACCCGTCGTCGTCGTTTCCTCGTAATTTCAGATTGCTTGAAAATCTAATTCCCCGCTAGATCATTTCCGTCTTCTAACTGAATATATTAAATAGCGACGGAACATCCCGCGTAGGAGTTTATTTTGCCGCCAATGCTTGCATTGAACAAGTCATTCAACATGGAGAAGTTGATGTTTTCCAGGCCGTGAAAAACGTCAGAAGACATCGTCCTCAACTCATTGAAAATTTGGTGAGGATTAATCGACCATCTTTAAATTATTAGTAATCAATTTGCCTCATTAAACATTTATTTGAATCCGCAGACCGAGTATAAATACTGTTACGATCTGGTCCTTCATTATGTCCTTCACTACCTGCACCGAGATGGCTCCAAAAAGTGAAAAACAGTTTTTCTATTTTTATCATAGTATTGGGTGTGTTTTTCACTCTACATTTATGCGTTTTATAAGCCACTCAAGTCTTCCGCACTGAAATTTTTGGGTGACTGAACCTTTTTTATTATTTAAAGACAATTTAAAACTAGGTTGCTATGGGTACATGTGATCCAGAACAACTGTGGTAAAGTTCCCCTCCGACACAATAGTTTCCTCGGAGATTTTCCCCAAGATATCCGATGCCGGCCTTTTGTTGGTTTCCCTTTGATCTTGTGTGTAAGTTGCTCCTGGTGCTTTTAGCTATTGTGTTGGTTTGATATATATATCAAGAGTATCACAGGGTAAGAGGTTGAATAACCTCAAACCCTGGCACACTTTTGCGCACATTAGTGACTCAGTGATGCAACGAGAACAAGATGAACACAATATTGTTTATATATTTTTTAAAAACCTGTCACGGAATTGATTGTTTTGTGTCATACTACGACATAGAGCTTATGTTGTCACTATAAGACAACTATAAATTTATACGAACGTTTGTAGTTTCGGAACGTTTTTAAATTGCTATCATACCTTTCAAATTGGATATACAAATAAAAAGTTAGTTTTGAATTCGTCATTAGTCATGTCTGTCATATATGAGATATATAACGGCATTGCCGGGTTGTACCTTGGGTTGTACGAAGATGATTGCTCTACAAGTTTTTAAAGATTTCCGGTAATGTAATTTGAATTAATAACAGAAACCAACAACCACGAGCAAAAAATGTCAGTCAGTGGGGTCTAATAAAGACAAGTACGGTATGATGGGTAGCGTTAGGAATTAGGTCATACGTACCGTATGTTAAAAAACTCTGGTGTTGTAGGTGAGACCCTTTTGGCCGCGGAAGTGTTATGGGTTTGGCTGTTGCTGTTTAAGCCCATTTATTTGTTTTGTTTTGCCTAGTAGTTTCATCCACGCGACAGGTTTAAGGTAGCTTTCGAGCAAGGAGCTTTGAAGTTACACTATTTCTATAGTATCGAGACTTTCTTTTTTTTTTTTGGTTCTATTTTTTTTCTATAAGTTTACTATGCTACTATACTTGCTACTATGCTCCGCTGCAGGAATTTATTTGGAATGATACTTGATGCTCGGTTTATTTTATGCGGGTCGATTCCTGGATTGTGGATTTGGAAAAAATGAGCCTTGTCAAAGGAGAAACACATGCTGTCATTCCATACCATTTTTGTACATAAAAATTTTGTACACAGTTTATTCGATTCACCAAACTAATTGAATGGATTTGAGGTTCACCTTCTCACCGTGTTTTATGCATGCCAAAAAATTAGAGTAACATAGGCCTACAGCATACATTTCTAAAACGCTACAGCCCTGAAAAAGAGGCCGAACCATCTTGATTGACGAGACCAGTCGATGGGGTACCGTTTGAGGAAGAAGCTGTATTGAGACAAATTGAGGTTATATGTTAAGTATAATAAGGGCAATAGCGAGGAAAAACTATTTAAGTTTAGTAACATTCTGTGTTGATCAAAATTAGATATAGCTGTAAATGGTGAACATGAACATATGAGTTCGCTAAATACAACTTTTCCTAAATTGTTGCAAAGTGAAATAATAATTACACTAGATCGATAAAAAAACACGTTTTTAGTTGCGAAGCCGTCGTCATGGTTTCATCAAACATCAGTTGGAATTTAAAAGCTTGCAAGAAAAATATGTGTTACTTAAATACGTCCGTAATATGTTTGTTTTAAAAAACTGGAAAAAATGTGGTTTTTCAAGCTATTTGTTAAGCTGAATCTACCTAGCACGATTTACAGGAACCTTGCTACAGCCTAACATCTCATTTTTTCCAATTAATAACCGAAGGAATTAATCGTTCAATGAAGACGCCGGGACTGCGAGCTCAGTTGCGCTGTCAAACCTCGCCTTCGTGTACTGTCGAAACAACACACATGACTGGTAGTAGCCGCACTCTTACTTACATAGTAAATTTTAAAAGTATTTATAGCCGTACTGAAGTGACGATAAGTGACTAGTGTTGTTTGCGGTTGGGTTTTAGTTGTTATTAACGAGATTACTATTTCAATGTACAACTAATTACAATGAACTTTGTGAGAAATTGTATTAGCTTTCTAGTAGTTTAATGTAGAAATGTAATGGAAATAATGTTTGATTGAATAATTGAAATCTTCTGCATCATCGTGGCCAAGATATGGCAAATGCAATTTTCCCCTCCCGCGCAGTTTGTTCTTGGACCGGGAAAATGTAGGGAAAATCAAGGCATTACATTATTATTTCATTTTAATTGAGGAATACGTTCGAAATCCATCATCTACAGTTAAAAGTGATGGTTTACAACAAAATTCAGTCAATTTCAATGATAAATATACCAAAAGTACTCCAAAAGTAGCTTTCAGTTCGATTTAGTAGAGCGCGAGCATGCAGAGTAAAGAGCCGGGTGGCTGAGTGTGTACCTACCTGGTACCTACGAACTAGCACCCAGCTTAAACGGGCATAGTAATCCCCACTGAACGTCTAGTGAAATATCTAGAGACAAAATAAAGACAGCTTGTGTAGCCGTGGCCGGTTAGGAGATAACTGTTGCCCAATATAATGAGTAGCCTATTACCATTTACCATTTACGAGTTTAAAGGCTAATAAATAAAATGTGTTGTGCCGTTAAATATTTCGACAGAGTGATTTCGATTATTCTGTTTCCCGAAGGGATTCTATACGTTTTTTGTTGGGATTGAGTAGTGCATTAGTTAAAGGGTTTTCACCTAGATGGCTACGATGGGCTGCTGTTTCTTAAAACTGTTTCTTAAAACGAAAATATTGTGGCCAGCGCCGAGTACGGCGCGAGTTTCCCGAAGGGCCTTTCTTTTTTCGATAGCGGAATATGCAACATATTATAAAATGCGTAATGGGCCGGGTGACTAGTTCAATTCAAAAATGTTGGTTGGATTTTTTTACTTTACGGAGCTCGTGAGTCGTCCGGTGGGCGGCTCCGCCACCCACCGGCCACCCCCTCGCTCCCCCTGTTCTATGGGACCTATGGGTCTACCACTTATAAATAAGAAATGAAGAAAAAAGGTCAATATATCTGACGTATCATCAACGTCGGAGTCTCAGAGACCAGACAGCAGAATTTGTATGAATCGATATTGACATTTTTCGTTTTTTTATCAGAAATAAATCCTACGAAATATAGTTTGGTGCAAATTTACGATAAATTTCGTGATTTATCAAATAACTTGCAATTAAATACGAGAGAAACTTAATTAGTTCTAAATGTTAGAATATTTTCCGTTCGCCATCTATCGGTAGAAAAATGAAAAAATCCGTCGTTTACAAAAGTGCATAGAATCCCTTCGGGAAACTGCCCACTTCCCTACCTTTAACTAACATTTGACGAATGAAATTCAACTACAAATCGTGTGCGCAGTTTTTTAATGTATAAAATGTAATTTTTTTAACGTTTAAGCATCAAATAAATTCCATGGCTAAATTCGACTAGCTGGCACACAGCACAAACCTTAAGCATTTTGTGGGGATTGTTTAAATATAGCTAACCAACCCTATAAACAACACTTTTGATAAATTACAACATTAGGTACTTGTTTTTTAAAATTAAAATTAACCAAACAGTCAATTCTTGTTTTAAAAAAAAACTAATACAGAGATGGAAATTAGTTTGAAAAACCGAAAAACTGTTTAGCTTATGGCTTTTCCTATCGGTCAGGCAACGCATGCAATTTGAGCTCAGGCAGAGGCATCGCCTGACGATAGGAAAAGCCTTCTTTAGTTTAGCACCAACCCCTTCCCCCATACCCTTTCTCGTTCGCCATTGGCTGGCTTACAGCCGATCGTTAGTAGCTATTGGCCGGCCGGCTCTCTTTCACCGTTGAGGGCTCCCCCTTTTCTCCGTAGAGTCCGTACAAAGCCCCCCAAGAAATAAGGTTTACTGGATTTTGACAAGGCCAACAAGTTCATTTGCGGTGGTGAGGATCCTCCCTAGTACTGGTCCTCCGTTATTTTGAGGGTCTCAAAAAGTGAACTCTTTTGAAACCCCAAAATCAAGGTTTAAAATGGGTTTTTGAAACTCTTCTTAGAAATATCATGAATTAACACTTTCGCAGGCAGTTTCAACTTGGTTTTTTTAACCCTTCAAAAGTTTTCTAGATTGCCCGTTGCAATCAGGTTTAAATACCAGTTATTTGCTGGTTTTTGGACCACAAAGGAAAATGTCAACTCACAAAGCTGTGTCCGTGATGAGAAGTATTAGGGCAGATAAAAATACGGCTAAAAAACTGATCAAAGCCTTTAAATATGCCAATTTCCAAGTTTTTGAACGCCATTCGTCCTAAATTTGCATTTTCCCGTCAACTTTATGCATATAGTTCACAAAATTGAAACAACTATTAAAGTGAACAATATGATCCTATTGATTTTTTATATGAAGCTCGATTCAATCATTCGTTTTCTTCATCTAGTTTACGGGAAAAACAGCATAAGGCACGTTGAACATGCTAGCCTTGTTCAGATCAGCTAAACCCTCAAGTTCACGAGTCTTCTTAAGATAGTAAATATGTATGTCTTGATGGTGTCCGTGAAATGTTCGGATACGATATCATCAAAAACAATTTTTGACAGATGACTAGGTCTACCTAATAAGGTCTGTCCTACATCACCGGCATTCACCTTTAACATCCAAAAACTGATCAGTAGTTAGTTTCACTTGGAAAGATGTACGTTCTCCTTCACCTTCTTTATGTACAACATTGTACTCGGGTTTCTTGATAGGAAATGCATCGCAAGGCTCTTGAAAGGTTGACACATGAGTCTTGTCTATCTTCTCTTTCACATTCACTCTGTTGCGATCGGCTGTAAGCCAGCCAATGGCGCCCCAATACCCAATCTTTTCGGGTAAACGCTGCTCCGCATTTGTCGCAGAAAAATTTTTTTTTGCCATGATTAGACCTAGAAAAAGTCCAATGGAAAAAAAATTGAGCGTTTTATTTTCACCATTGGAAAAACCATTCCAAAAACTGATCAGTAGTTAGTTTCACTTGGAAAGATGTACGTTCTCCTTCACCTTCTTTATGTACAACATTGTACTCGTGTTTCTTGATAGGAAATGCATCGCAAGGCTCTTGAAAGATTGACACATGGGTCTTGTCTATCTTCTCTTTCACATTCACTCTGTTGCGATCGGCTGTAAGCGAGCCAATGGCGCCCCAATACCCAATCTTTTCGGGTAAACGCTGCTCCGCATTTGTCGCAGAAAAATTTTTTTTTGCCATGATTAGACCTAGAAAAAGTCCAATGGAAAAAAAATTGAGCGTTTTATTTTCACCATTGGAAAACGCCTTTAAAAATTTGAAAATAAATACATGATGTGGCGATCTAAAGTAAATTGTCTGCTGAAAAACTCTTTACAGATGTGGCATTGGAACCGAGTCTCGTCTAGTTCAATTTAGCTTGGCTGCTACCAGCTAGTTAACTTCTAACAGTAATTTAACAATTAGCATACACATTTAAAAATTCTTTTATTCTGGACCGATTTCGGGATTCCAACTGTTGTCTCCCGAGTCACGCTCTAGAAGCTAACCAACACGCAACTGAGCGACGTTCATAGGTATTAGAATGTTGTTGCATTGGAACATGCGAGGAAACATGGGAGCCATACGTAGTGGTCTTAACGGATATACGTGTAAAGCATCAGTAATGTAATGTTAAACACTACTACATAGGGTAATTGATTATAAGACCGCTTCGCTTATACGACCGCGCACTAGGTGGTCTTATAATCGAGGCGGCACTGTACATCCTTCGCCTGTCTGAGCAGCTTGAATTTTCAACCTTTAAAATAAAATGAATTATAAAATGAAAGAAAGAAATGGAAGATTAAAATGGAAGAAAAACATACTTGTGGCCCTTTTTTAGAGTTGGATTATGCACTTCTCCAATCTCTAGGAGCTGCGGCAATAAGCATAGACCTTGAATCATACGTACTTTTGACAAAAATGAGCTGCCTATTGATTTATATTTTACGGAAAAGTCAGAAATTCGGAAAATACTAAGATCAAACTATTTACAATTTCACAAATTTCACTTTTTTGTCGGAGCTTTGCGGTGTAGACATTTTGTAAAGCTGCCATTTCCGCAATCAACATCAAACTGCCGTCCTCGTTATTACCACCAGTGAAAGAATAAGAAGTACGAGAAGTTTGCACTGGAATGGGCAGTGTTACTTCGATTTCTCCTCTGGGGGTTTCTTCAACATTGTCTCGGTTGTTTTCCAGTTCAGCTTGATGGGAAAGAATTTTAGGGTGCAAAGGATTAAGGCCACCTTTAATTTGTTTTGCCAGCAAAGCCTCTACATCATAGGCAAATTTTGGCCACGAAAAAGAAACTTTTGCCGTGGAAGTCCCAGTACCGCTTCCAACTAAAGTGAATTCAACGTCAGTTGAGCCTACCGGGAGCGCTATCACGAGGAAAACCTTCTGTCCCTTTCGTCTCAGGGTCGAGATAAATACTAATGGTAAATGGTAAATTACGGCAAATGAATCTTGAGTCTTCGTCTTTACTCGTGACGTCGTTTGAATTCTCTTCGATATACGTTTTTTTCGAGCCAGAACAACTCCCAGCCTCGCTCTCAGTGCTCCCAGTCACCTCTTTACTTGTTCTTTTTCCTCTTACTATTAAATTTAAATAAATATAAATAATCTGAAAGACAGAAAAAGAACAATTTGCACGCAACAACTTACACATGAGGCCGAATCGCGCTCTTAGCTCATTAAACACCCCACGAAACACTTCAGGTTTGTACTTGAGAAACTCCTCATGCGTCTTGTGAACAGCTGCCGCGGTGTCATCTGTTGTTATTTCTTGTTTTTCAAACATCTCGGTAAGAATTCGATGAGCAAGACAGCTAGAATTTCGTCTCCACTGCCCAATTTTTTCCTTCGGTTCTTTCGGCATTTGAACAGTCGATTGAAAATCACGAGTATTACACGCGTTGATGTAAAAATCACGAATAAGTCCCGTCTTTCGTCTGCATACGCTACATTGTCACTTTAACTATTTTAGGCCGATGCAATAATTATATTGAATTATTTCGAATTGAAATTATTTACGTATATATTTTCAAAATATTGATAGCTAAAACTTTAAATTATCTCACGTTAAAAATGTGTTAAATTCAAGTTTCGATAAGAATCGAAAGTTTCAAAACCCACTAATTTTGAAAAACGCAATCGACGAACACAGTCTTATAAAAGACGATATCGTTTTAATTCTTGCGAAAGTATGTTTTGTATATGTATTTGCATCAATTTTCGCCATGATAGAAAGAAAAAAGTTAATGTATCACGTCGCAACCGACCATCGAAAGAGCGAAAAATTTGTTTGCACCAAAATCAGTATTAAATGATGGCATTATCTGGCTAATGATTGTGAAAGGTCATTTTTTGTAACTATAGTACCTTGCTGTGTTAGCATCTTCGCTGTTAAAATATTAAAAATCACTTTTTTTGTTTTCTTTAGCGCCTGTATCTAAAATTCAGGTTACCCAACTGCTTCTGAGTATGGATAATGGGAACCACACTCAATTACCATGGGTTACTTTTGTCTCGCACACGTTTTCGCGCATTTTCATGCGTTAGCATTCCTTCGTGAACATCGTCAATCCAAAACTGTTGCATACTAGATTCCTATTGTATTCGTATCTACTCATGTTTTCCCGTCTTTGTTACATTTATCATAACATTTAATAGCCCCTTATCACCTCCCTCCCCCCCCCCCCCAAGAAAAAAAAAAGAAGGCAGCACGAGGCATGATAGTTCGGTAAAACATTCACCAAATGTATCTCCATCCCTGTGTTACTGGCTGGTCATTGTAGTACATTACACCTGATTTATTATAAAAGCTCAAATATGAAAGTTTGAATAGATACCAATCGGTACGTCATCAACTTCAGAGTATATTAATTCAACTCTAGCAGCTGCGTGCTTTATTTACTGCTGCCTCTCTTCCATTCAGGGGTATGTGTTGGGAATTTTTTGATCGCCCAAACAGCTTAGTATCGGACACACATGTCGAAAGCGTTTAATTTTAATCCTTGCGTAATAATATTGCGAAGTTTTTACTTGTAGATCTATCTATTGTCATCCCATACAATTATAAGTTTTGAAGCAGAGTAAAGAAGAAATAGTTGTGAAAACCTTTTGATTGAGCTGAACAGCAATAAACTGTGCAATTCGTAACAGCTTACTAGGCATTTGGTCCCGCATAGAAAATGGATTCTATAAAAAGGCATATGCTTTCATTTCTCATCAGTGTGGCTTTTGATGAGGTCCAACACATCTTGAACATCGTCCTTGCTACCTAAAATGACTGGGCAACGTTGATGAAGTTTATCGAGAAAACCAAAAATATTTAGCTTTTTGCAAATTCTAAGATGCGACCAAAGACGTGTTCGCTCACTCTTCCCTGTGGGGCATCCGTAGTGGCGGGGTACATAAAAATGCCTCCATACTTGAGAGTGCGGTGAACATCAGCGACCATGGATCCAACATAACGGGCTCCGTAAGGTTTTGGACCCTACACATCCACAAGAGGCGCATTTATGAGTTCACACTCGAGCTAAACAATTCTTAAGAAACAGACTTTAGTTAATGAGTATTATTACCTGTTTCTTTGAAGCCACATACTCTTGAATGGCTTTGTCCCAGTTGTGTGTATATCCTTCATTAATTGAGTAAATTTTTCCTCTGGGTTTCACTCTCATATTGAGATCAGTCAGCACAAATTCTCCAATAGCCTAATTAGATGAGAAATTATAATAGGGATTTAACATGGGGTGTCGAAACGGGCACAATCGAGAATTCGGTGCCGAAGTGCCGAAATGGGTAGACACCACATAAATATAAGTAAAGCAATTATCCAACTCACTGGGTCAAGAAGGAATCCATTCACTCCATTACCAGTTGACAAAACCATCATTGTAGCACTGTCATACAAAGCATACCCAGCAGCTATACACAATTTCTTCCAGACTACAAAGTATCAGTGATTGAGGGGACTCCTTCACTTTTCTTCTTAAATTTCCCATCAGACCAACAAGTAAAACAGTGAGCAATGTTACAAGAAACCTTATTAGAACCAACTATATCATTACTTGAAGATTGAAAAGATTAATCCAATAGAAACAAGACAGTCAAAGACCCATCCAATGGGTCAAAACAGACTACATATTTTCCTTGTTTGTCAGGTTCAACCTAAAAATGTAATCAAATTTTGGGCACAACATGTATTTCATCCCTCATCTTCTTTGTAGTATACCTCAATAACAGTCTCATCTTCTTCTGATACCAATAAACATGCTGTGAATGAACTTCTCAGCAAGTTGATAAACAATTCATTTGCATTTCATTGCATTGCAGCTTGATTACGTTCAGCAATCAATCCTTTCGATCGGAAAAAATATGAAGAGCCTACCGAATTTTTTAAATTCAAAACAAAGACAACTTAAATCTTGTCAGAACGCTTGCGCTTAGTGCGCAATCAGCGGGTTGGGCATATGTTCATTATTGCAGAAGGGTAAAGTTTTTGAAGAAGAAAAAATATTTCCATTTTAATTTTTACGTTAATTTATTCTTATTCAAAATTTAGCGTTTATAAATTTGAAAGCATCCCTTCGGGACCCTCCCAGCGAGCGACGAAAGTCGACGCTGGTTACCTAATTCAATTTCTCTCCGGCAGAAATAGATGGCAACACAGAATCGAATCGGCAGACGACATTGAACTCACGAAAAGTCACTTTTGTGTATTTGTTTGTTGTGACTTTACAGAACAAAATGAAAATAATTGTGAAACCTCTTACAGAGAAAGAATTCGAGCTTGATGTATGTATTTCTTCATTCTTAATAGCATGAAGCATTTAAAAATTGACAAGACATGAACTATCTAGGTGAATCCAGAATGTGATGTTGAGCACTTGAAACAGTTGATCGAAAGACGATGTAATATCGGTGCCTCTCAACAGCGACTTGTTCATCTGGGAAAAACTCTTTCAGGTAATACATTTTCTACATTTTTAAAATAATGTACCCAATTAGTTACTTATACATTTTTTAGATGGTTCATCATTATCAATATCAAAACTTACGGAAGGTTCAAAGATTCATCTCTTCACTAAAAAGGTTGATGATGGTCCCAAACGGAGTGGCTTGGATATTGCACTTTTTAATGCCCTGAAAAGTCATTTAACCAAAGAAGAAATAGAAAGAGTTGTAACTGAATTCAATAAGGAGCTGCAGATAGCATTCACTAATTATAGCCTTGATGACATTGAAAGATTGGCTGTTAATCTTCTAAGATAAACTTTCCTCATTTCCAACTCTTTAATAATTAACTGATAAATACACACATTTCATCTTGTTCAATTTTCATGTTTATTTTCATGTTCATTTATTGTCTATGAGACCGAATTGATTACTAAATCCATGTGGGTACGCCCTGCACCCTTTTATGTAATAGAATGCAGGTGAACTGTTTGCTACAAATGCAACTATTTATCTATGTACAACAGTTTTTCTGGCATTGTTAATTGATAAAGTATTTGAAATAAGGAAAAGGGTGAAAGTGGAAAATATTTCAATTTGATTTATTTTTGAAGACCAAATGACACATTGCCAATTTTGCTGGTTCAGAAAAAAACGAAGCCCCTTCTCTTCTGGCAGCAGACCCATGCTGCCCATTGAGACTTTTAGTCTGAAAGATGGCGGCCTTGAAAGAAAATACGAACGTGAGTCAGGTTAATGATCAAGAAGAGTCAGACCATCTAGAAGATGTCGAAAATGGCGAAAATATTCCCAACGAAAACAACAGTGAAGTAAAAGCAAAGAAGAAGAAAAAGAAAAATAAGAAGAAGCCTGCTGCAGTTTCTGCTGATGTGAACGGCCAAACAGATCACAGTCAGGTGGTAATTGAATCGGTAAAAAATAAGGAAGAAGCTGGTGATGAAGACAAGGATGGCGAAGATGTTGCAGAAGGTAACATTTGAATATCTTGAATTGCTTATATCTTGAATAAGCTTAACATGTCTTCATTTTCAGGAGATGGAAAAGCGGCAGTCAAGAAGAAGAAAAAGAACAGATCGAAGAAGAAGACTCCTGCTAGTTCTGCTGCAACAGCAACTGCTGTTGCAAAAGGCCAAACAGAACCGCCAACAATCCCAATTGTTGCTCTGTTTCCTGATGGTAGCACCAATTGTATTACAATTTTTAATGTGAACATCATTAAGACAAATTTTGTCAACTATAACAGGTAACTTTCCAGTTGGTGAAGAAGTGGAGTATCCTGTGGGGGCGGATGATCGCACAGCAAAGGATCGTTTTACTAGTGAAGAGAAAAAAGCACTAGATAGATCACAAATGGATATCTACAATGAAGTAAGATGTGCTGCGGAAGCTCATCGTCAGGTAATTAAAAATATTGTTTAGCTTTGAATACAATTTTTTAAATATTTTTCTTTGGATCCTTTAGACAAGGCAGTACATGCAGAGGTACATCAAACCTGGAATGACAATGCTTCAAATTTGTGAAGAACTTGAGCTGAGGTCTAGGACACTAATTGCTGAAAACGGACTTCAGTCAGGTATTTGGTTGTCAAAATGATGAAATGAGTCTTTTTAAATTGGTTGTTACAATTTCATATTCTTTTCTTCTTAGGTCTGGCTTTCCCAACTGGCTGTAGCTTAAACCACTGTGCAGCACACTACACGCCAAACGCCGGCGACACCACTGTTCTGCAGGCAGACGATGTCTGTAAAATTGATTTTGGAACTCACGTGAACGGTACATTAAATTGAAAGTGTATTAGTAGACGATGCCTAATAGCTTTTCGTCGCAGGTCGAATAATTGACTGCGCTTTCACGTTAACATTCAATCCCAAGTACGACAGGTTGCTTGAAGCTGTTCGAGATGCCACCAATACTGGCATCAGAGAATCGGGCATCGATGTAAGGCTCTGCGACATTGGGGCTGCCATTCAGGAAGTAATGGAGTCATATGAAGTTGAAATTGACGGAAAGACCTACCAAGTCAAACCCATTCGTAATTTGAATGGGCATTCGATTGGGCCCTACCGTACGTAGGATAACAGACAATGGTAATCGAAACTACGTATCTTAACGATTTCTTGAATATTATAGGAATCCATGCTGGTAAAACTGTACCGATTGTTCGCGGAGGAGAAACAACACGCATGGAGGAGAACGAGTTTTATGCAATCGAAACGTTTGGTTCTACCGGTCGAGGATACGTCCATGACGATATGGAGACATCTCACTATATGAAAAACTGGGATGTTAGTCACGTCCCTTTAAGGTATGTTGCCAATCCAGTCAACACCGACATGGCTATCGGAAAAATAACGATTGCTCTCTATAGGTTAGTCAAGTCGAAGCAACTTTTGAACGTCATCAACCAGAACTTTGGAACATTGGCCTTTTGTCGCCGTTGGCTTGATCGGTTGGACCAAACTAAATACTTGATGGCGCTCAAGGACCTCTGCGACAAAGGCATCGTAGATCCTTATCCGCCCCTCTGCGATACAAAGGGCTGCTACACGGCCCAATTCGAGCATACCATTCTCCTGCGACCGACATGCAAAGAAATCATCAGTCGTGGAACCGACTATTAAATCCTCTCTATCTTCTGAATTATCTCCTTTGCTCTGTTTCAAATTTTCTTGGGGATCATTGTGTGATTGTTTACAGTCTTCTTTGCTTACCATTTATTGTCCTCTTTAATGACATGAGACTTCCATGTTTGGCCATTACTCCTTGCCCAGGTTTTTTTTTAACCTCCCGAGTTTTGGATGGCGGAATGATCGCCATTCCGCAAGAGAGAAAAAGAAAAGTCGGTGACAAATCTCAACATTTGTATCCCTGGGGCACACTTATTTGCCCCTGATCCCGTTTTCTGTCAAACACTCCCTCCCCGACAACTGATTTAATCATAAAGGGTTTGAATGTTGGACGTGCCACAAGAGGAAATAATAGTTTTGTCCTTTTTGTTATTGAGAGTATTGAAAGAGAAACGAGGATGGGATAAAAAGAGAAAATAGAGGACTAACAAAACAGCGTGGGGTGTCCCGGCACGCCATACCGGTATCTTTTGTTGAACTTTTTTGTTAGCGTGTAGACTGAACTGAAATTCTCCGTTTCGTTTTCAGCAGCTAGAAAATAAATGGCCGTTTTGAAGAGGGGGGACCTTCTCTTTCCGGAATGTCGGCTGTCTCCAATTGGCCACACGACGGGCAAAGAGAGAGTATCTGGCGGCCGTGTCAATATTGGCCTTCTCTTGTGGCCGCGTCATCGACAATATTGCGCGACCTCGCCCAAAAGCAAGCACCAGACTATCCCCAACTATTCTCATTGTTTGCTGTAGGGCGGGTGACGCCGAGTGTCTCATCTGCCATGGCTGCCGAGCCATATATGTATGAAGCCCTCTACTCGACTAACTTTTGAGATGAAGGCGGCCTGGTACCGTACATTTTCTCATCAGCCGCTGATTGACACCTGCGGTGCCATGGCCGTGTTGACATTGGAGATACGTACGAAATTGGGGACCTGGCAGGCTGGCAACTTGCTTGTTTGTCGGGAAATCGGTACAGTAGCCCCAAAGGGCAACGATGGACACGCGTTCTTTCACCACCCACTCTTCTTCATATGCTGGAGGTAGCCTGCGTCTGTCGATCGCCGTGTCCAGAGAGTTGATGGATGGGCCTCAGTCCATTATTGATAACACGCTACGAGCTAGTCGTGCACTTGCGCGACTACACGCTGGAGACCCGCCTTCCCTTTTTTTCCCTCCCTCCTTTTTCAAATCCCGCCAGTTACAGTCGGCGAATAAATTACTCCAAGTCAAATGAGAAAAGAGGAAAGAAAAAAAGAAAAACAGAAATACGCACGTCACACCCGGTCGACGGCGTGACTGAACGGTACGCCTTTTGTTGCCGCCATTCGGAGTAGGCGATAGATGCCGGCCGTCATAGTCTTTGTGAATAAGCGCAGTCTCCTCTATGCCACTACTACTATTTATATACATTGATATGTATGAGAGAAGGATAGGGTAAAATAAAATAATAAAAAGAAAAACAATATTCATGGGTGGAAACACCGAGATAGCATTGACTGATTGAATTCGACTACGGGCGTGAGGGATCGTTCGGTTTTTTGAACGACGCCGAGTCGGCAGATACTAGGCCGGATGTGATTCCAGCCACCACCCAATCCAAAGGGAGACAAATACGAAACAGGTGTCTCCGAACAACAAAGTACCTGGGGGGAAAAAGCTCAGCATCTCCGGGGAGTTAACCAGTTGGTTAAAAAAAAGAAGGGAAAAATATGAATAAATAAAATAATAAAATGACGTCATATTGTGTCTTAAGTTTCAGGCTTTTTTTTTAATTCCTCCTGTTTCTTCACCGGAATAGCTTAGGCGTATTTTACTCGGTCCGAAAGGTCTCGTTTTACGAGATGGGCCGTGCAACTTACAATAAACAGTCGACGCAACGATCTACCTTATTTTCCACAGATATGCTGGGCATTTAAGAAAGGGAATTTTGGTGAGGAAGGAACAAAAAACAAAACATGAAGAGGAATTCATTTCGGCTGCGTCATCAGCACGCGTTTGAATCACGAAGCTTCGGTTGTTGGATGTCTGGAGATAAGATCTCAACTCCCCATTCATCATAATGTCAACTCATTCTCTCCATCTCTTTTCTCTTTCTAGTTTCATATGTGCGTTGCTCTGAGCAACTAGTACCACCCACCCTAACTCTCTGTACATACACACTCGTCGTATTGGAGGAAAATTCGATTCCTTATTTCCCCTCTTCATTCAAATTCCTGTACAAATCTCTAAAAAGAAGAAAACAACACAAAAAATCTGATGAATTTTTCTCCTTCTTCTTGTATTGTTGTTGTTTTCTAACCCCGTGAGCAGCCGCAATCGAGCGGCTTATTTTCTTGTGTTCCGCTAGCCGGAGGTGTATCCATACAAACACGTCTGAATCCCCAGCTATGGTAATTATTTATTTATGAGAAAACGAACCAACCCCTCTTCGCGTCTCGGAACTCGTGGGAGGTAAAGCCGTGAATGTATATACATATACACGGTATATATACATGCAACATATCGAACGCTGCGCCGCTCACAGATGAAAAAAAAGGCTCGACAGCCAAAAAAAATTATTTTCATTCAAAGAAAATCAAAAGAACATTTTTTTTTTCAATTCCGCTTAGTTCCGGCAAATCGGAAAGAAAGCGTGGGCAAGAAAAATAAGAGCCAATCCCGCACATTCTACACCTTGGCCATCACGTTTGACATCCATTTTGTTAAAGACGTGACGTGATCGCCGCCGTCGCCACTACACCTGGACTCATCTGCCCAACCCTGTTTTTTTTCCACTGGGGTTTCTAGCTGGCCTCACCTTCTCAAAAGTATCACGTCAATTTCGCAGTCGGCTGGCCATCTTGCGACTTCATCGGCAATCTCACGCACACACCTACATAACCTTTTGTCCCGCAAAAAAAAAATATATTCATCCCATCACTATTCTCAGAAGTAGATACCACAATTTTCTATCTGACAATTATCAGAATTTTTTGTTGTCCTTGTCCAAGACTTCTGTTCAAGTTCATCCAGTCACCGTGTGTTGATTACTCCGGTTTGGGGAAAAGCCTACAGCCCTTAGCGTGCGGTTATTTCATTTAAGTGTGCTACAATGGACGAAAAGGTGTGTGTGTAGCTCTCAGGTTGTACATTTTTTTTTTTTTTTTGAAAGAGTGAAACGCCCAGTACCACCTGGGACCAGGAACAACGTTCGGTGAGAGAAGGGAGAATAAGGAAAGAGTAGAACGAGAGAGAAAAAGAGAGAGAGAGAGGATAACCCACGCGTGGAGCCGGGAAGCGGCTTTAGTCTTGATTTCGTCTCCGTCCTGTTCGGTTGCGTCGATTCGACGATGCCTCTTTTCCCTCTGTAAGTGCCGCACGGAGTAAAAAAAAATATATATATACTGTTATGTATACATATAAAAGGGCGCGCGCGCGTGACTCGACCCCATCCGTGACTCAAAAAAAACCCACCTACATCCAAGTTCGGCCAGTTTTTCTTTTCGTTTTTTGTTCTACTCTTTGATCTTTTTTTGAATGTTGCCTTTTCTGGGTGCTGTAGGGTCTAAATTTCTCTGAATCTAATTTTTGTACCGTTTGTATCGAGGTGAAGAGGCAATCGAGGGCGATCGAAGTCGTAAACATGCTTAGAGTACGGATATGTTTGTCCGTGAGAGTGACTGATGGAGGGTTTCGCGCGAAGGCAAGATGTCGGCATAGCTGACGTGCTAATCCGAGTGTAGCTGTGTTACATCGTGCCAACGTGAACTCCCTATGACTTCATAATACTCCACGGTCTCTCTCTCTCTCTCGCTCCCTCTCCTTGTTTTCTCGACTGGCTTTCTTTTGTTGGCTGTGGTTATAGCTATCTTTCCAACAACGTGGGTGGATGCTACATCATCCTTCGCCTTAACCATTTCTGTGCTGCGCGCATCCGCCCGTTTTTCTCGTTTATTAACGATGGCTTTGTTTCACCCGCGCAACACGCAATAGCCTTACAGCCAGTCGTCGCCTCATTTCTGGCCGTCGGTGTTGCTGCTTGAATTGATTCCCTCCACCAGGCCGTGAATCATCTTTTTTTTGTTGCCCGGCCGTTCGGACCTATATCCAACATTCCACACATAGCCGATGCGACGGATGAGTTTGTAACAAACAGGTAAACCGGACTTGAACGACCGCTTAATAACAAATAGTTGGATGCTACGCTGGCGTAGTGCCTTGGATAGACAGAAGAGCGGACGACGACGAGATCGAGAGGAAGTTCGCATTCAACGGGGTCCAGCTGGGCAATGTCTCGAACGTATTCGTACACAGTTTTGTTGATTCACCGCCTGACCCAATGGCGGACGCGCTCTAGTGCCGGTTACACGCCCCGGGAAGTCAACAACTAGTCAGCCCGGGCCGCTTGCTACATCAGAGTCGTCTGCCAGAGAGGCGGAATGGCGATCGAGCTGGCCGGACGACGACTTTTGCCTTAGAACTTTGCTATGCGGAACAACGTGAACGTTGAAACGTGAGAAGTCGATTCAGTTCTCTCTCTCTCTCTCCCTCTCTTCAACTTGTTTTATTTTTCATCCGACGAGGCAGAGCCCTTCTCCTTTTCGACGTTGCCGCGATATCAGTTTCCTGTGTTGTTAGCCAGCACCTTCCCCCCTCCTTTCTTTTTTGTATTTGACTTTTTCTAGTCTTTATCATATTTTTCCCCGTAGCAGCCATCATCATCATCACTCAAGCACACTTCATTCGAGATTGAGGTCGTATAACATATTGGCCACCCCCGGTCTGTAGGCCAGGAAAATTATGAATGATAATCACCCGGTTATTATGCAGTCAAACGTAATATCGATAATTTGAATGCTGAATTTCCTTTTCCCTTCTCAAGAAGGTCATGCCGCACAAACTCAAGTCTCTTGACCATCTTGGACTCGTGCGCCCGACTGATTGGCCAGATAGTCAAAAATGTATATACCATGCCACGTGTCCATCGATGTTTGGTAAAGTACATCGCGCGTTTTAAAATGAGGTAGGTTTGTGGTGCCAATATTGATTAACATTCACTCACAGCTGTATGGATTAATGTTCGAGTCGGCCCTTTCTAAAATCCAACGTCGGAGATTGATAGGATAAAGCACAATAATGTTAGACAATGAGGCGTCGTGAGTCGGCAGCGATATGCTGAGACATCGTGACGCTGCTCATCCGATCAGCTCACTGTGGTGCCCTCGTGGCAGAAGATGGGAAAACAAGATTTGTGGTTGGCGGAGAAGATTGCGGCCTTCAGTAACAACAAGAAAAAACAGCAAAGAGCAAAAAGGCTGAAAGGCTGAAAGTTCTCTCCGCGTCGGCCGTGACGAATAAATCGCGCCGTTCCTGTTGCCCGACGAATGTGGCAGAGACGTCAATGGCCAGCAAGACGTCCCATCACGACAGGGAAACCGCCATCTCTATGGAAAACCGCCTTAGTCGTCCATCCAGCGCAACTACCGAAAAAAACCAACAGCATTCTCGATCGTGATTCATCCAACCAGTCAGCTGTTACCGGAACTACCAATGGGGTATGGCCGTTATACTACTATGCTGCTGCTGCCGCTGCGACCCCTGCCATTATTAACTTGAAGGATGGTATGGAATCAACACGCCATTTGGGCCGACATCTATCTGTAAATTCATGTTTGTTGTTGTCGGTTTCGATCATGTGAGACGTTTTTCAAGTAGAGAGAGAGAGGGAGAGAGAGAACGCCACATCATGTCTTTTTCTGTAAAACAATCCAATTGTGTATCATTTACAAACCACAATTGCCATTCTTTCTTTCAGAAAGGAGAAAAAAGGAATAAAATACCTCAAACCATTTATAAGTCGTGAAAATAAAGGAGGGGCTCTAGTCGTTCCCGGTTGGTTTTGCATACATGATGACAGAGGGCGCCAGCCACATATTTTTGCCTCCGGCTCCGCACAGCCTTTACACCATAAATGAGCATGTATCGTTGGTATTATATCTATGTGACGAGTAGTACATACACATACACAGCGCGCCGAGATGCGAAGAAGGAGAAGAGGAGGAAAGAAATGAAATAAAACAAGAGAGAGAGAGAGAGAGACAGAAAAGAAATAACGCTTGTATTACATTTATGGGATGTGGCCGGACGGCTAGTGTTCGCAGGTGACGTGATGCGATAGGTGGCCGCACATCATCACGTACTGTACACGTTCAATCTTCTCCGTTTTGTTTTGTTTTCGAGAAATATTTAGATTTATTTATTTTCTTGTTGCGCGCGGGAAGGCCAGCTGGAACAGGACAAGACGGATAAATCTAATCACACATACGGGTCGATTCGGATGCATGCTGAGTCGTCTTTCATGTTTTGTTGTTCCTCGGGAGGAAAGAGAAGAGGATAAAAAGAAGAAAAAAAAAAGAAATGCTTGCTGCCAAGTAAATAACCTCTTTGATGGTGAATCACCTCTCTTCTTGTAAGAGAAAGAGAGAAAAAAGGAAGGAATAGAGGGAAGGAAAAGGTAGTGGAAAACTGGGATGATGACCTACTACACGCTCTTTTTCTTTTTCTTCTTCTTCATTATATATGCGTCGATGATGTCACAACTCCAAACTTGTAGCGCTACAAAAGAAGAGAACCACCACGGCACGAACGCTATATACCAATTGTGTGCCTTATTTAAACGTTGCGCCCACTGGCTGCTGCTGCTGGCTGGCTGGACCCGGATTGCATCAGGCTATTTTTTAACTAGGCGCGCTTTTAACTTGATGGATTCGTCAATAAGACCGCCTTTTTATATAGACGAGATTCACGAGTCGCAGTTAACACTAAATCATGCACAGAGGGGCTATAGAACTATAGGTAGTGAGAGAGAGAGAGAGAGAGAGAGAGACGAGATCTTTGCAAACGATTCCGCGTTTCCAGACACCGGCCAAGTTAAACACTACTAGCGGGAAAGAAGCTGTTTTTCTTCGTCTTTGGCTTATTTTTATTTTTCATTTAATGAACCACCGTCTGAGAATGAATCGTTGGTCTATAGTCAAGGAAGCAGCAATGGGCTCTGTCGTAACTCCTCCCGTTTTCCTTTGAATCCCTTATTCACCAGAGGGTTATTTATCAATGCCCGAGCCGTTCAAAAAAGCTTGATTTTCTAGTCGTCCGTTTCCTTGGGGCTCCTTTGACGCGAGGCAAGGCGAGGCACCGCAATGACTCGCTCCCGTCAATCCATCTTCATCACGTGATCCAAAGTCCGAAAGCCGCGGGGAAACCTTCGCAAAGCAGAGGGATAACCAAAATACCAATCTCGGAACGAAGAAGAAGAAGAAGAAGAAAGAGAAAAAGAAAAACCCCAAAATTTCTGTAAAAATAAAATAGAAAATAACAACAAAGAAGAACCGGTCGGCATCGACGGGGGGATGTCTGCTGGCAAATTGACGTGTGTAATGGAAGACTAGGAGCAAGATAACAAAAAAAGAAGAGAAAAGAATGGTAGAAGAATAATCAGCCAGGCTACAAAAAAGTCAAAAAAAAGTGATGATGGTAAAGCACCTAACACATTTCACACACGCAAACACACAAAAACAGTTTGGCACAGAGCGAAGAATATTTGACGAGCCATCGGGTTCGCATAAAGCACATGCATCATAAATTCATAATATACTCTTTTCTCTCTCTTAAATTCGTTGAAGACAGCCAAAGAGAAGGAAGAACAACAACGATGAGCTGTGTGCTGCTTCTCCTCCAAAAAGTACACAGCGGCCCAGCTAGCTATAGGCTGCTGCACGTATTTTTGTAGGTTCCTGGAATTCATTTTCCTTAAAAAGACCAGTGAGAGTAGGTGGCAGTCCATCCGTGTGCGTACATCCAAGGCGGAAACTTCTTCAACGTGCTAGCAAATTCATTTGCTACGGATTCGTGGCCGTGCAGGATGTGGCTCGTCACCGCCATCTCCAGCACTTGCTTCCCACTCAAAGAGGGTGGGACCTTTTCGTCGTCATCAGTCCATAAGAGCAAGACGGCAACGACCGGGAAAGCAAACAGAGAAAAGAAAAAAAAAGTGAATCATTAGTTAAGGCAATTTACGACTTTGGAAACCACCTACAAATGGGCAGTTTTAGAGACACGTTCGTCACCTGACGGTTACCAAAAATAGTTTGTAGAGAGAAAGTAGAGAGAACGGGAGAGAACGAGAGTAGCTAGGGGAAAAACCGAGTTAAGTACCTTTAAGGTGATTGTCAGTTCATAGGGGACGCTGGGCTGGACACCGTAAAAGTAAGTCACAAAGTAAAGTGGCCTCTCGGTATAAAACGAATCCGCATGGGGCAGCTCTTTGCTGGCTGACCATCCCACCATTTCAACTCCCTGGATGGGCCATATCAGCAGAGTCATGTGATCCGGCCCTGTCGGAAGAGAAAAGTATACAAGATCACGCCAAGGGACTAGCCGGGCTGATCGAGAAAACAAATGCTTACCCGTCAGCGTAAAAGTTAGGCTCCGTGTATCTATGCCGGTTAGCTTTTGATCAATCAGCTGGATTCTAGCCGGATGATAAATTAATGGCTGCGGAGCGGGCGCCCAATAGGAAGATCTGCCAATGTTGCGGTTTAAATAAAGAAAAGCAAGATAAATCATCAAGAGCTCCGTGTTTCTGTTTTTTTTTTCTCCTCTCTTTTCGTCACGTCTTCTTTTAATCGCGGCTAAAGTTGTGCATTACCGAATCCTTTTAAGATAAGGGAAGTAATAAGGCAGACCGCAGTACGGGAGGGTGTGACAGTGCGATTCGTCGACACGCGTGACGCCCTCTCTTAGCTCCAGTGGCGCCAGCAATTCCGGTTTAATATGGTGATCCCAACCGAAAAGCCAATACCCCGACTCCCGCCGGCGCACCAACCCGTTTGACTCGTAAAAGGTCCTCTCAACGTGCTGAAATAAAACAGAGATATAAACCAAAAAGCGGGTTCAAAATCTATCGCTCTCTCAAATTTTTACGGTCAATCTTCCGGGACTTGGACTCTCAGGTCAAAGCATTACCAGAATTTGGACTCTCTGAGGTTTGACTTCAAGCAGACCGGCCGAGTAAGGGAAACCCAAAGGAGTGATTGTAACTGCAAAAGCCACAAGAAGATGGCCAGCCATCAGTAGGAACAGAACTCGACGGGCATGACGGACCAAACTTGCCAAAGGGAACTGCCAACAGCGGAAACAAAAGTTACATCAGATCGACCAACTTGGACTCATGATAAATTTGAAGGCTCAATTAATTCAAAATGAGGCCTACTATAAATGCAGTCATCAGCAATCCAAAGGCAACCGTCACCATGGCCACCAATAGATCAGGGTTGGAATTAATACCGTTTCGACCAGAAATCGGTACAAGAAGTGCAATCTTAATATAATAGAAACACGGATTAGTCTCAATTGATTTGCGCGATTAGGAAAATTTTCGCAAAGTTTCATGTTAATTACAACGCTGTCGCAGAGGTAAAGGGTTTGTAAGATGGGAACGGCGAACGAGAAAAAGTGAAGAAGGAGCCAAACGCCATCTATTAGAGGAGCACAGGATTAGATCACCATAAAAAATGAGTTAAGGTTTTTCCCATTTTTCGAGTTAAAAAAAATAATTATAATAATCTTTATTGTGAATCTATATAATTACCTACGGTTCTTCGTTGATAAAATCTGTCTAGTAGCCAACGGCCAAAAATAGCCGAGAACAGCCAAAGAAGTAAGAGCACATTGGATCGAATACCATACATATAAGTCAGGAGAACGATCAAAGTCAGATTTAGCTTTGCGCCTTCGAATTGAACTCGTTCAACCAAGAAAGTGGATTTGAGGGCTCGTTCTTGCGCAGCTGACACTTGAAGGAAGATGAATAGCGCCATCGCTATTCCCGGAAATCCATACAATCCCATAAGCACATACGGTCGACTGTACCACGACATCGTGCTTCTAGTCAAGAGCATCAAGCCAACAATAAGCCAGGCGACAAGGAATGCGCCAAGCATTTGGAAAACACCTGTCAAACAGCTAAAGACGACTTGCTTGCATACAGTTCCAATTTGGCCTGATGGACAGTCGACTAAAAGTGGGCAATTACAACAACAAAAAGACTTGATTGTATACTTACACGAAAATAAAAATACGTTTTAAAAAATACCGTCTTTTGTCGTCACCCAGGAGATGGATTGATAAAACGCCAGAGAAATCAGTGCAATATTTAAAAGATGCCATGATAAATTGGAGAAAGTTATCATGAACAATCCGAGGTAGTCGAAAAAGATAATGATGTCGTTTGAGTCCCGACTAGATGGCCAATCCAAGCTAGCCAAGTGGGAGACTAAAGCAAGTAAATTATCGCCAGCTCGTTGGACTGAGCTTAAAGAAATGTGCTGGATATCGTCGAATTTCGTATGGTAGACGTAACCATTTCTAAAATACGCAAGGTCAAGACCTGCATACAAATTATATTTAAATCACAAATCTTCAATATTTGATGTATGGTGTCAAGCATCCAAACCTGGAATGTTTCCAAAATCCCTAAAAATTTTGTAGTCCGTATCCGATGGGACCAGCTTAGCTTGAAATATTTCTTGGCCGATGATGTTTGCAAAAGGGTAGGGAGCAGCTGCCGCATATGCCTATTTTCCATAGCATAGCTTCAGGTAACCAAGATTAAGTTCCAATGGTTTGCATATGAATATTGTTACCTTCATAAGCCATGAATTACCAGGGCCAGCCTGAAATACTATTTCTCTGCCTCCAGCACCACACGCATCTAAATTCACAAAGGCGCCGATATTTTTCGCCCATGCATGTTGCGTGATGAATCCATGGGCACCCTATTTATGAATTATGAATAATTTAAAACCATAATAAAAATGGATATCACATTCATTTTCCTACCAGCATGCCCTTTTCCTCAGCTCCATTAAAGAGGAAAATTATTGGATGCTGGGTGGCAACTGCTCTACGAGAGATCACCTCTAATACTTCAAGAGCAACAGCAACACTAACTCCATTGTCACTAGCACCTAAAAGATTAGTACAATTTGAGAATTTTTGTGAGCTAATATTTACACAGAAAATTTTTGACCTGGACTTCCATGTACACTGTCAAAATGTGCATTGACCAATAAAGCTTCAGCATTGATCTCTGTGGAATTTTTGTCTTCAATTTTTACCACAACATTAGCCAAAGACTCATAAATTGTATTGTGGTCAATTGCTTGGCGGACTGGAGTCATCACACCAGAAGGTCTTTGAACCTCCATTGTGATTTTGTGAACTGGATTGGCAAATTGTTTAATAAAACCAATTTCTCGCATCAACAGATCAACTGTTCTGATTTCATTTTCATAACTTCCAGCAACTCGTGGCCCTATGCTCGTCAACCTCTCAAGATGTTTGTATGCTCGTTCTCCAATGAAAACTCCTGGGTGTAAACTTGAATCTTTTATAGAAATTGGAGTTGGGAGGCGGTGGTCTGATAGCATTGATATCCCCGAGAGAAAAACGAATCCGAGTACCAGGCATAATAAGGAAGGAAGCAATGGAAACTTCCATGAACGGTTGTAGCCGCTTCCATCTATCGAACCACCACTTGAGCCAAATGAAGTAAAATCACTAGCGAGTTTTCCCCGCTTTCTCAAACTGGCTTCCTGCATTTAAAAAACAATATTACGTATTTTTTAGATCAACAAGTGATTCAGCTGTACACAAAAAAACAAAAAACAAAGGAAACTAAGTCGACCTCCAACATAGCCCCTTCCTTAACACTATTCTGTCACGTCTGCACACGTGGTTTGTTATTGTTGTGGGCACACGAACCCCCTTCTGGCAAGGAAGTTTTTGACGGCACCGGTTGGCGGCTGGCGCGGTTGCCCATTTTTTGCCGGGTCAAAGCGACGAATAGAGGACCCGTTTTCTTTGGAACCGCTGCTGGCGTTGGAGTTCGCAAACGAGCTCAAATATAAGTATCAGTAAAATAGCTCATCCGGACGGGAGTAGGAACTTCAGGAACCTGGAACATGCAGATGAGCATGTTCGGTTTCAACTCTGCACTAGCAGGAAAAAAGGAAAGTTGAACTCGCGTTATAAGTTTAGGGCAGAGTTCGGTAGCTGAACTTTTCTTGTTTACGACAAAATGATGGTGCAGCCCAGTTAAGTTTACGAAGTAGGAGTGGGAATCGAAAATGCAGATCTCCCTTTTCGGTTAACCATAAAAGCGCCCACCCATAGTTTTCCGGCCGCACCTCTGCGTGCGGATACGGTTGTTGGTAAATCACAACTTTAGACTTTGATTCCAAAACAAGGCTTTGTTGAAAATCAATATCATCTTTTATTTACTAGCCATAGATTCATAAAGGGCAAAACACAAAAGTTCCTGGCATCGCTTCCTTCCAGACGACAAGTTCTCAACACTTATCTCGCAACGTTGAAACTGTTGGAAAATCTGTGATCATGATGAAATCAAGGAACCACCGATAAGTCAAAACATCTTTTTTTTTCTCACGACAATAAGAGGACCTGTCAGAAAAGTGGTGAAGGTAAACAGAACAATCAAACCGTCATCATCAGGCTCACAAAATACATCCAGGGCGTTTCCACACTATCCGCGTATACAATCTCCATTCCGCCATCTTTTAACTTTGGGGGGATAAATTGTTGGATCATAAAAAAAGAGGACGATTATACGAACTGGAATAAGAACGGATCAACCCAACTGAAAAGAGGTGCTTCAAGGAACGGATCAATGATAAATTTGATCAGGTGATAACGTTGGCGAATCGATTGCTGGAAAGGCAATAAGGACGTACTATATACCAAATAAGCACCGATTCTTTTTTAATTAATAGATGGACTTTTGGAGGATGACAAAAAACTAACGGAATAATGGTTAATAATAATAATATATTAGTTAACGCAAATTTACTGTTGCCCAAAACTATAATAAAAATCGAAAGTATACCAAAACAAACAACCAAACAAAAAAAAATGTTTTTTTTTGTCAACACCATTCAAGAGAAGGGGGATATATAGTTGAGACAAACGAACGAACGGTTGATGGAAATCGCATCACGACGACGAAAATGAGGAGGATTAGCACAATTGATTCTACAGAATAGCCTATAGTTATCTCTGGGGGCGGGGAAGGGAGGGAAACTGGCGGGGCAGACGGAGAACAAGTGGAACAGGAGGACAAGGATGAATCACGGGGGTTAATGGAAATAGAAGACTAGATAGAGTGGCAGGAAAATATGATAACACACAGCGAGACACTTATATAAGACTACATTGAATCGAAGAGTTTGCTGGAAGAGTGATGACTCGATATAACGGAAGGGGGGATCTGACAAAGTTACATAGTGACGAGGTTACGGGCCTGGATTGATGAGATTGGCTAAAGGTGACGAAGAATGAAATGGTCTCTTTTTTTTGTCGTCCTGTACCAGCAAGTGGTTGGATGTACGTCAGCAAATACAATCTCCTCATTTCTTTTTTGTTTTTCTCTGGATAAAGGATGTAGTTGTAGGGAACTAGGGAAGATGGAAAAGGGAAGTAGAGCAAGTAAAGGTAAGCCACACAACGCTATGGGGGTGAAATCATGTCAACGAAACGTGAAGGGCGAATCACGATTGGAATGATAGTAGTTATGTTAGGAGGAGCTATAGGTTGTAGTTGTAGATGGTTGGTATAGTTGTTGTTTGTTTTGGGAAAGAAAGCAATCTAACATACTTTTCAATCACGTGAGACACAATATCAACGACAACCGTAGAAGTATGTGTTTTTTTATAATAAGCGTCATAGGGAGGAGCTCGGGCGTTATTGACGCGGTCGGAACGTAGAACAACACGTCATCTCACCCGTGAATTTTTTCTTTTGTCTATTCCAACAAATGTCTTTTGCTTTGTTTTGGTTTTCATCCACAACAAACTGTTTCTTTTTTTCTTCTTGCACTCGATAATCTGCCGCCTTTCCTTCTTCTTCTTCTTTCTCCTTTCGGGGGGTGTATATGTATAGGTTTACAGTATTTTTTCGTCACCTCCATCAACGCGGTTCGTGCTATAATGTTATGTTCACGTATGTATATACTGTTGATATATAGCTAGACGAGGGGGCCGGATCGTTTACCGGATGTCGCTCATGTTAACGCGAGAGCCGAAAATGCGAATCAACTGGTCCTCGTAGTCGTCGATGTTCCTCTTCATGATATTCATGCACGGACCCATCAAACGCTCGAATGCCTGGACATCCAAAACTGCGAGGGAAGAAAACAACACAAAATAAATGGTTAAATTCAAGTTGAATTGATATTCTAAAGTTTGAAGAGAGAAAGAAAGGCAGGAAAGAGAAATAACTTACAGGCGAGACGAACTGGGCCGACGCAGTAGGCGGACGCGGCTCTTGGCCGATGAGTGACCAAAGCCAGTTCTCCCAAGTATCCGCCTTTGGTGACTCGACTGACCTCCACCTCGATGTCGTTCTCTCCGGCGACGGTGATGCGAACGGTTCCGGCCTCAACAAAGTACATGCCGTCGGCCGCATCGCCCTGCCGAATAACGCACTCCTCGTTTTCAAAAGTCCTCGGGTTGAGTGCGTCCGCCACGTTCATCCTCTCGTACGACTAGTTCAAACAAAACATATAAAACCAATCAATTCTCCAATAAAAATGGATCGGTCCAGCCCGACGACGCGAAAATAAAAATGAAAAAAAAGAGTCGGAATCAGAAACCAAGAGGCTTTTCCTCGTGCCAAAATTCCACCATTTCCATATATAGGAACTCCTTTTAAAAAGCCGTTACCTAGACACAAATCCCCCACTACGCCTTATCTGTAACGACCTTTTTTCTCCCTTTTAATAGAATTCTTTCCTCGTCCCAGCAGTCCTTTAAACAAAGGTTGGCTCACGGCTAATGGCAACAGCAGCAGCAGCTGATGCAAAAAGGTCCCTCAACAGAGACACTTCTGACTTCTCTCTTGTTTTTTTTTTTCTAAACGAAGAATATGGTACGTGATGGAACGATCTCGATCTTTTCCGGACGTTTGCCAAATGGCGGCGTATCAAACAATTGCCAGGCGGAAACGATCTTGAAATTTGTCACACGTCCAAACTGTTACGGTATATATATACACACACGTATATATGTTTTCTTTTTGTTTTCTTTCTGTTATTTCCTCCTCCGTTTCCTCACGCAGTCACACAATTGTACGACACATCCCCGCAAACGACTGTTTGGAGCCCTACAGGGGAGGGAGGGAGGGGGGTTAGTGAGAAATGTATGGGAGAGTGTGGGTGTGTTGGCGGTGACACATTATTGGCTAGGAGCGTTAACAAAAGAACATGAATCGACTACAACTACTAGCTAGCACGCAGAGGTAAAGCTAGCAGTAACTGCTATGAACATGTTCCTCGACGTCGACGTCGTCGTCCTCCTTCGGGTTAATGCGATCCGTTGTGCTTTTGTTATTCAAGGAGAGACGGAGGACGCGACGCTTTGTTTTGTCAGGAGCCATCAAGTTCCGCCCCGTCAAACTGCCGTCAAGACTGCCATTGACAACCTTCCCCAACTCTAAAGTGATTTCCGACAACAGGAAAATAAGGAGAGGGAGAGAGAGAGAGAGAAGGGAAAATATCAACACAAAGAGACGTTTGACGGGCGAGGTCTAACACAATTGTTCTTAAAGATGCTGCAACAACGGAAATGTTGAATCTGTCCTTTCCTTCTTTTTTCTTTCATGAGAAATGGATTTCTTCAACCATCTCCAGCGTATAATTTTCTGATCGGAGAAGGAGAAGCAGGAGCAGCGGTAAGTTTCGTTCGGCTCCTGACGAAAGTCTCGTTCGATCCTTTTTCGCATTTTATGATTGACGGCCAGATGGAGGTAACGCAATCTTCTCCTTCCTTTTCTTCTCTCTCTCTCTATCTCTCTCTCTCTCTCTCGCCTTTTCACTCCGTCCGGATCAAAAGACTTAATGGAACATGCCATCCGGCTTTTCTGCCTTCCTTCTTCCACCTATATCTTTTCTCTTCTTTTTTTTAGATTATTGTTATTAGGATTCCCCAAAGTTTCGATCGTGTACGACGAGGAGCTGCTCCCGCTGCCGTTCGTAACCCCCAAATGGATTTCAGTTGTAAGGAGAACTGTCTCTAGGCTCTTTTTAAAAGTAACCAAATTCATTTACGGGACCTCCCCTGGAGACAGCAAACGGGGAATATATCTATAACGCCATCAGCGGAGAATATATGGAGCCCATAAGATCAAACGAGGGCACGTATGTACGACTACTGTCGAGTATTACTACTACACCACGTAGATGTACGTTTTCTTCAGCTCTGCCTAGCCGCCCAAGACTGAATAAGGGAGACAACAAAAACGGGAAAAAAAAGGAAAACAACCGAAAAAGAGATAAGCAAATTACGCTGCTAGGAAACAGATTGGGTGGTTTTTTTTCTTTTCTTTCCCTGTCGCTCTGATGGTTCTTTTGTTTTTGCATGGCTCGGCTCAGCGTTGAGCCTTTTCGGAGCTGCGCGATAATATCCGTTGTCGTCGGTGGAAACAAACGAGCTATTCCGTCAAAAAAGGAGAAGCCTTATACAAGTTCTTCCCGGATGGAACAGCAAAGCGACAGCGAAGCCCGTGCAAAAAAAAAAGGGGAAAAAAAGTCAGGGTTGAAATGGTCTTAAAGAGAAAAGACCAACGAACTGGCGGTGAGACTCGAGCTATCGATCAGAACAGCTCGTTCGGTTCGGTGATTTAATAGACTTTGGGTCGGTAGGAGAAGGCGAGTGAGGGAGAAAGAACGAGGAAAGCGTCGTGAGCTCGAACGCGCTCCGTGACGAAATCCCCAAGTGAGAAAAGAGGTAGCAGCATTGGTGAATAACAGAGAAAAGCGCCGGTGAAAGAGATGGAAGTGTCGGGAGACGGATCGATAATCAAAAGAAAAAGAAAAGAGCTAGAGAAGGAAGGAAGGAAGGAAGGAAATAAGGACGGAAGAAAAAAAAAATCTGAAAAAAAAGTCCATTGGTGCGGGACCCGGGTGCTGACAGTTCAATAGAGAGAACTGGAGGTCTCGCTTTTCTTCTTGGCCGTCGACAAAGTCCACGGCTGTAAGAAGGGGGGAGGGGGCGGCTGGCAGCAAGAGCACTGTGGTAGCGAGAAGAGAGTGCACCAGCTGATGGAATTGGTTTATAATAATTGGATTTCGATGGTGTAACGCAGTAGTACTACACTGAATATTGAATGCGGACGGCTACGTCGACGTCACAACACGGTGCCCGTCATCACCGACTTGCTTGCTCTCCTTCTTTGAAAGCTATTCGTCCAACAGATGTGATTAAACTCCTTTGGACTATCGACGACGTCCGCCAGCAGAGTGAGAGAGAGTCCGTCAGTAAATTGACCGAGACTGCGTCGACTAGGTAGTAGTAGAGGTCTTTATTCTGTTAGACACAAAAGAGGGCTATAGAGGAGCATCCGCCTTGATGAGCATTACGACAACTACGCTAAGAAGGAGCCTGGGATTTCCCAGAGTCCGTTTCTTTTCTCTTTCAATCCGTCTTTTCATCGGTGAAGCTCAACCAATCGTCGTCGTCGAGGACAATGCCTCCTCCTCCTCCTATTACTCCATTTCCGCTTTCTCCGACTCTCTCTGATCACTCCTGTGTATCGATATCTTCTCCCTCCCACCAGCTCCACGCTGTTTACTGTCTAGCTCCTTTTCCTTCGGGTTCATTCCGGACAGCATGCCGAACGGGCACTTTCTTGCTCCAGGGATTATTCTTTTCTTGTTCGACGACCAACTTATTCAAGCGATCGACCCCGCAAGATGTTATCCCTAATAATCAATGCTTCAATCTCAAGCCGTGTGCCATTGTGTCAGAGGGCCGGCCCACAATATATACTGTGCCGAGTGCGTTCTACATCATTTTCTCCACTCTGGCGAGCCCTTTCAGCTAACAAAGTGGTTAGACATTTTTGGAACGAAGGAAAGCCGCTTAGCTCGAAAAAAGAAATAGGGAACTTACCGTCAGAGCTCTCAACATCGGCACCGTCTCCAATAGCGTTTCGTACATCTTACGCTTCTTGCAGGCCGTCTTAAGAACAATCCTCCGGAAGGTTGTACGGTCCATGGCCCACAGCGAACCGTGGCTCATGGCCTAAAAGATCGGAAAACGTCCAACCCGAATACAACAAGAGAAATATCAAGTAAAATCTATATATCAGAGAGAAAGATGGTTGGACTGTTGCTTCGTCGTCGTGTAAGTAGACGACGATTAGCTCCCGAGCCATTAGGCTGCTTTAGGAGAGAAAGAGAGAGAGAATGTTGTGTGTGACGCACTTGGACCGTAGCGGCGCGAGGCATGTTGTACATGAGGGCCAGCTCTCCAAAACTCCCCGATCCCTCATATTGGCCGACAAGCCTTTTGGTAGGCTCCGTCTCCGAAACGACGTAGATGTGATAGGCTCCGCTGTGTCAGAGAATGGAAGGGTGGCAATTAGTATATGAACGACGACGAAGCAATGAATTAGCCGAGTGAAGAGCGACAAAATTGAAATTGCGTTCTCGGCCCCTCAGCTGCCGCGTCTCTTTTGTCTCTACATTACCTGTCGATGACGTAAAAGTTGTCTCCATCGTCTCCCTGACGTATGACGTAGTCACCGCTCTCGACAGTCTTTTCGAACATGGCGTCCAGGACGTCTTGAACCTGGTCCTGAAAGATTTCCGCGGTAGCGGAGAGAAGGAGAGAGATGGAGAGATCAAATGCATGAACGCACCATCGCTCGGCATACAACACGAAATTAATTGGGCCCCGCTGCTATCCCGTTACTGAAATTCGGCTCGGTTGGCGTATTACGTCACAGTTTCCCCTCTCTTTCTCCGACGGCATCGACTCTTCGGATGAAGATAATACGGTGTATAGGAGCAGGAGCAGCGGGAGCAGCAGAGACGAATGCGCAGCAGTAACTTCTTTCACATCATTCGGCCCATGTATTCTCTTCGGTATTCTCGACCGTGAAGGGATAGATAGATAGAGAGAGAGACTGAGGCACCAGCAGGAGCAGTAGCATCGATCGACGTCTTCTTCTTCTCAATAAGGGGGGCGAAGGAGGGAGTCTATGATTTTCCGAAGGAGCGAGGAGAGAGCCGGCGAGAGAGCGAGAGTTTCGTCTCGGGACCGGGATCTCTCTCTTTTTTCCCCCTCGCCTGATGCCTTCCTTCTCTTTCCATCCATTATTCTTCGAAAGAGAGGATCTGATCGATCGTTTGCCTTCACTCATACGCTCTCGTCTTACTTACTCTCTTTGCCCGCCGCGTCGCTCGCCCTTTATTCTCGCCACCCAGAGTCCGCCTACAGTAGAGTACAACACGGCGTACGTACGTACGGTAAAACTAGTAGCGTAGTCGGAGCGCGGCGCCGTGTGTCCGTGAAGCTTCCAACAATATACCCTCCTCTTCCTCCTTTCTTCCCATCACCCCACATCGTAGACCCGACAATTGAACTATAGCTTCTGAAGACCGCGATCAAGTGGACAAAAGCGACGTCGTTGGACAACGACCTCCCCCAACCCCAAATGAAAATGACTGCTGCCCCGCTTTTCTCTCTCACTGTTCCTGTCTACTCGTCGTCCCTGTTGGCAATCAAAGTTGATTTGCGACCGACGGCGAGCCACTTTCTATCATCAGACTTGGTCCTCCTCCTCCTGGTCTGGTGGTGGTGGTGGTACGGATCGATCTCCCCTCCGTATATCTCTCTCTCTCGCTGGCTCTAGGACGAGGACGAGGACGACGTACTACGCGACCCAAGTGCGGCATCTAGCTCAAGACCTCCACCATGTGATACTTTCCACGCTAATGCGAATATCAATGAGATGATGGGCTCCGCTATAGGAAGGGATAGGGGCCAGGAAGCCAAACGACCGTCGGTTTGTGTAGCAGGTAAAATGTGTCCGAGTTTCTGGCGATCAATACGACCGGCGACGACGTCCCATCAAGACGACACAGGACACACACACAAGTATTTTTTTTTTCCTTTTTCCCTTTTTTCTTTTTTGATTAGAAGCGGCCTTCAGCCCACTCTGTACTGGCGTCTGTACCCGCCACCGCTCTACAGAGCGCACGTATAGGCTAATGAACGGAATTAATGAAGGCTTTGATGGCAAACGATCCCGCTCCCGATCCCCAGGTACTCGACGGGTATTATAACTTTTCCATGATTAACGTCGTTACCTTCGACGCACGCTGCTGCTGCTGCTGCTGCCACCGCTCCTTCATCTACGGCAGTATAGCAGCAGGGACGAGGAGTACAACAACAACAAAAATGAAAAAAATAAAAGAGAAACTTACCGGATCCAATGATCGGAAAATGAAGATGTTCTTGACGGCCTCGGCGAGTCGGTGACGTTGCTGATCGGATTTCGGGTGAACTACCTGCGTTGCGAAATTCGGAAAGAGCCATGAGATTCAAAGAACGAGTCAGTGAACATTGGACGTCATTCGGGGAAAAATGGACGTCAGGCCCATAGCAGCACGTGCCGTAGCCGGACAGAGAAAGAGGAGCCATAGTAACGCGTATCCCGTAGACACAAAGGTCGGGTGAATAGGAACAGGGACGAGAGAGAAATAGAGAGACGCTTGTTTAATGTTTCAAACTATGCTTTCACGTCGTCTGTCATATGTGTGTCTCTCCGCTGCTGCGTAATGTAGGTTAATCCGGACGCGTCAGGCAAGCAAAGGAAAACGCCTTTCATCAAAGTTGACGCGGCCGGGCTGGGCCGGGCTCGCCAGTGTTGTTGTCGTGTTGTTTGAATCAAAAAGATCATCAGTCATTTATGTCGTTGCTAAATTACCTTTTCTCCTTCGTCGTCATCGCCTTCGGGATCGTACGACTCGGCGAAGACGGACTTGCGGCGATTGAATCGATTGGCCAGGGACTCTTCGGACGTGACAAAATGGGTCCCATTCAAAAAGATATGGAAAAACAAACAAACAAGGTAAGTCAACACGGTCCGGCATGATGGACAACACAAGCTTTGATCGCAAAGCACACAAACACGGTGAAAAGTTCAACGACGTCGACGAGGGCCAATATCTTTCTTATTTAGATATCAAATAGAAAATAAAAAACTCAATGCAAAGAATGTCATCATCCCCGCGAATCAGCGCGACAACAGAAACGGGGACTTTGTGTCGACACAACAACAAGAGAAAGAGAGAGGGGGACAAAAAAAAGTTTGATTTTTTTTTTCTCGTTCGAGGGGCCAATCATCCATTATTTCCGGCCCGCCGGCTGTTGATTCTTTGACGTTTTCTTTCTTTCTCTCTTTTGACTCTTCCACTTAAATATTTCTTTTTTTTTCTTTCCTCGTTTCCCGTCTCTTTTATTTTTTAAAAAAGGCCGAGTTAAGTCGACGGCATTTGTCGGCTGCGACGTCGTGTTATTCTTCGATTCGAACGATCGTTATACACCAGAGAGAAAGAGAAAGAAAGTCCCTTTTGTTTGAGCGATGGCACGTCCGCTGTAACTTGGCGGTTTTTTTTCGTTAGATTCTCTCCAATTTACTATTATTTTTTTTTGCTCTTGTTTCTCTTTCTCGTTGCGGTTGTGGTCGAGTTTTGTGTCCGGCTAGTGCAGAATTCGTTTTGTTTATCGGCGGTGAAACGAAAATAGGAAAGAAAGACCAAAACAAAACAGAAAAAAAATGATAAAGCCAATCAGTTGGTCGCGTTGTCGGGAACGGCGAACAAAACCGAGAAATATGGAGTTTGGAACGTAATCGTAACGGGCACAGTTTTGTCGAGAAGAAGACCGCGCCCACCCAAATAATAGCGCACGATATACCGCCATCGTGTCACGTCACCGAACGATCGGATTTTACATTGGGGGCGAATTCCACAATCGAGAGAGAGATGAAGCTGTGCAGTGTGCATGACTTGGCCTACATAGTAGTTCTACTCTCTGCTGTATATGTATGTAGGAGGAATGTTTTATTATAAGGTGCGTCATACAATAGTCTACCGACTAGTACGTGTTCAGCTACGGGCTCCGTTTGAAATCGAACCACGTCAAAACTTAATCATTTCCCTCCCCACCGACGTCGTCGTCGTCGTCGTCGGATAGCACAACACAATTGTCGAATACTTGGAAATTTTTCAATACAATAGAAAGTCTACCAGGATTTGAGAACGAGTCGTACGGTAGAAATATTCTCGAAATGGAAATTACACAATCGAGTTGATACAATAGAAGCTGAGTAGATGTTCATAATAGTAATAAATAAGTCTTACCTGGCGAAGGTTCGTCACTCTCATCGGTAAGCATGGAATCATCCGACTCGGGTCCGTGTCCATTCCCGTGCGCCGCCGATCCAGCCACTAAACCGCCCGTCTGTTGCTGCTGCTGTTGTTGCTGCTGCTGCTGCGTTGTCTGCTGCTGCCGCCGTTGTCGGAGTTGAGAAAAGTAGTCGGCGGCGAAGTCGACTAGATCCACCGGGCGCTCCACCAGGCAGCTGACGGTGAAATCCAGCAGCAACTGCTGCAGCTGGCCGGGGATCTCATATCTACTAGCAGCGTCACGTGACATGGCCCCCGATCCTCCGCCAATACCGATACCACCTCCTCCCCCGCCTCCTCCTCCTCCTCCAACCCCTCCACCTCGAATGACGACGCCCTGTGTCGTAGTCGTCTACACGCACCGAATGGCGGGCACCGGAAAAAGAAAAGAAAATAAGAAAATAAGAAATGAGAAAATAAGAGAGAAGCCACATCAGGGAAATGACACAGACCGCCACCGTACCACCAACTCCAAGATATATTTGACTTGTTTCTAATGAAAACCAAAAACATGAGAAAACAGAGTCGACATGGAATCTGATGGCATTTTTCCTTTTTGCCGAGCAATTGCCGACATCGTCAACAGCATTTTCTGACGTGAAAACGACGACGCGGAAAAACTTGAATGGTGGGATTTTTCTTTCGAGTAGTAACCGACCAAAGAAACTTCTTTCTCTTCTTTTTTTGTGAGGTTAAGAATGCGGTGGCAAGCGATGACTTGGCACAGACGAGTTCGGGTCGTTCTCCTTCCCGGCTCCGACAACATTCGGCTTTTCAGATCCGCTCGGTTTTTCCAGAGAAACTGCCTCATTTGCCACTCTGACCGATCAATCTTTAACCAATCCAAAAGAAGTCGCTGCCAAACCGAGACGACCCTCTCTCTCTTATTTGGCGCCCCCTTCTTCTTGTTATTCTTAAGCTTTCTGCATCACGCATCCTGGCTTACGGCAACGTAGGCTTATTTATTTAATAGTATTCTGACAGCCAGTTTCTCTCTCTTTCTCTCTCTGCTACTCTTTTCCTTGTTTTTTCGTTTTGTTTTGTTTTGTTTAGTTTGGTACGTCGGCGCAAGCCTAGCCCAGCATCCACTTGCATAAGCAATGAAAGTCGAGGAAACGTGGCGGACTGAAGAACCCGTCGTTGAATACGTCAATCAAGGCCGCTGCTGCTGCTGCTGCTGCTGTCGCCATCCCATCTCTCTCTCTCTCTTTCTCTTTCTGTTTCATTCACTCCGTCTCTCTCTCTTTTCGTCCACTCGGACTTTGATGTCGTCGTCGTCGTCGACCAACCGACAGTTCCTCCGTTTAGGAGGAGCTATACAACTCGACAGTCCGTGGGCGTTCCGAGTTCCCAGCAGCGCCGGCGCCTCCCGGTCTACACCCACAGATGCACAGAGACATGTACACACAACAACAGAAAGAAAAAAAGAAAAAGAAAAGAGGAAAAAGAAGGGGAAGAAAAAATCCCCTTTGGGCGACGCAGGGCAACTCGACGTCAAGAGGCGGTCTCAACGATCGATCCGTCCGTCCGGGTTCTCCCTCCGGAAAATGTCTTTACCCGGCCATCACCAAGACGCTCTTCAATCCCTCTGTTGACGGGGACGCTCACCTCGTGTGGAAAGGTGCAAATAATCCGCAATCCCCGCCACTAGCAGCAGTGGCAGCGGCGCTGAATGCTGCTTACACCATGCAGTTCAGCCGAACGGCTAACGAACTCTTTTGTGCACAGACAAGTAGGCTCCCAACAAGAGAGAAACAAACAAGCATTCAACGGTCGAGTAGAAGAAATAGCAGCTTTTCGCCTTCTTCGAGGGGGATCTATTCTTTAGATATTAGAACCTCAATGGACATCTCTCTCTCTTCTCTCTCTCTCTATCTTCCATCCCTCCCCTTGTATGTATATATATATATAAATATATATTTGGGGTGCTCGTGCACGAGACCACCCACCAAGCCGTCATTTAGTGGATCGAACGATATATCTGCTGCTGCTCTGTCTCTGTCTGTACGTACTAGGAGGAGCAGCAGCAGAGCCGGAGGAGGTGGATGACCACAACGTTTTTTGGGTGGCGGGGCAAGCTCATTGATCCTCCTCGGTTGGTCTTATATTGCTTTCCGGGGGAGGGAGAACCTATCTTGGCGGCTGATTGCGTCCGGACGTGACATGTTCTTTTATCGCTTTTATAGTTCTGGCCGGCAAGCAGGAGGCCGGACAGCAGTAGCAGCAAGACTGGAAGATATCCTTTTACCTTGATGACAAACTAACGAGAATCGGGGGCGGTCAGGATCATATGAGAAAGAAAGAGATAGATCGAGAGAGAGAGAGAGAGAGAGAGAGAAAGAGAAAGAGAGAAACGAGACGAGACAGTGATAAAAGACATTGGAACCAAAAGCGAACCGACTGGTTCGGTCCGGCTTGCTCTGACGAAAAAGAGAAGACGGAGAAGACGTAGAAGAAAACACATACGTAGGTATATACATACTACAGCAGATACACGCACACCAATCTCATTGAGAATTCAATCGACGTGTGCCCCAAGTGCTGCGCAGCGGTTCAACTTTCTCTTTTTTTTTTTCTTTTTCTTCCTCTGTCTGCAACTGGCTTTGCTCTCAATTAACTCTCGCGATGCATCCTTGCACCGCCGGATCGTATTACTACAGTGCGCGCGCTTTGTGTACAACGACGACGACGACGAGGACGAGGACGACGAGATGAGGGAGAACGCCATAACCTACTCATTTGGCACTCTGATGGATCTTTTCTTTTCCTCCTTCTTTTTCTCTTTTTCTCTTTTTCTCTTTTTCTCTCTCATTCTCTCTCTCCCCTTCTACTACCCGTATTTCTACTTCTCTCATCGGCCATGTCTAGATCCAAACCTATCTCTCTTTCATTCCCGGTGTACGCGTCTCACTCCGGCTCCGGCTCCGGCTCGCTCTCTCTCTCTTGCTCTCTCTTGCTCGCTCGCTCGCTCGCTCTCCCTTCATGCTTGAAGCACTCAGACGGCAAAAAGGAAGGAAGGAAGATCGATAGACAGACACACCACACGGACGCACATGCACAGGCTGTCTTTTGTAGGTGGATCCATAGCTCAGAGCTCTCGGCCACAATCAATAGACGACGTTGTACTAGCCGGCGAAAAAGGAGGCCGACGATCCCGTATGGGTGTGTCGGTCGGCCGGTCAATCGAATGAGAAAATAAAATCAAAACCAAACAGAATCAAGAAAATAGAAAACAAGAAAGAAAAAAGAAAAGAAAAACAAGAAAAAAATAAGAAAAGAAAAGAAAAGAAAAGAATGGAGCAAGGACACAAGAGATCTCTCGTTCTACATAGATAAACCGGACCGGGGGGTTGTAAGATCGCAGAAGGAATTGAATATTTCAATAGCCAATACGAAAAGTGAAGTTTTTTTTTGGTTTGTTACGGTGCACGAGTCGGTGGCGGTGATAGTTAACACTCGCATTCTTAAATGATTAAAAAGGACTGTACTTGTAAGACTAGTAGGATGAAGCACTTAAGTCATAGACACCTGTTAATAAACGGCGATCGAAACGTCAACGGTCGATTTCCCTTGGTGCGCAATCGATCGGCTATTTCGGACGTGTGTTCACTTTGTTGCTTGCAGGCGACTCGGTTGTCGTCTCAACTAATTCCACCGTTCGAGTCGGGCACGTCGGGGCGTCGCACCAGCAGCAAAAGATGGAAATGTTCTATCCACCTGACGAACGACGACGATGACGAGTAGGTCCTCGATGTCTATTCGGCGTCGCCTTTTCTTTTCACCAGCACACGGAACGGAAGAAGAAAATAGAAGAAGAAAAGGCGCTACAATGGCGATTGATTGATTTCAGAGTCGACGGCGACGGCACTCTTATGTCAGTGCAGTCGAGCACAGTTGAACGGAATATTCCCGCGTACGTAATGGCGACACGTAACGTCGAAAAATCGAAGAAAAGAAAAGCTGTGCGATACGAGGCCCGAACCCGCTGACGAGCCGCAACGAAATGAGTCGCCCGAATATCTCTATAGGCTGCAGACTGTGTGTGTGTGTGTGTGTGTTGGACGGACCGTACTGTACCACACACACTCCTCCTCCTCCTCCAGTCCTCCTCCTCCTCCTCCCTTTTCTCCCGGGCCCCTCACTCCGTAGAGAACATGGCGCGGGCCGACTACCTGGCGGATCCAACCGATCGTTCGCGCGAACCCAGCCCAGTCGGGTTAGATAGATGGGAGGAACTGCTAGAGGGGAAGAACGCGTGCCGCGGCATCTACCATCTCGTCGACATCACCATCAGCGTCGACGAGTCTTTGGCGCTTTGACCTCTCTGCATTTTCACTCTGCTCCACTTGCTCATTAAGTTCAATTTCATATCGCGAGCGACACGGAACATGTTTTTAATTATTGACGACCGTCTTCTTTCTTTCGACGGCGCCGTGAGAGGGAAGAGAGGGAGCTTCTGAGAGAATCGGAAACGATGGCGACCGACAGCCCCGCCGGTGACGGCGAGTAGCGTGGCAACGCAAAATTTTCGTGGTTTTGATAATTGCCCTTTGAAGTCGAACCTGTCGACTCTGATACACACAGCCCCGGCCCGGCTGCTGTGGAAAAAAGAAACAATAAAATCAATACTCACCAACATAATCGAGTTGGCCGCGCACTGGGTGGAGCTTAGCTGACACGAGCAGAGAGTCACTTTCTTCGCCCAGACTGCTTTACTCTGCTACACTATGACGTAAAACGGCAAAGAGGGTGGTGCTTATCCCACCCTTTCTCCCTAGTTCCTACTACGTACTACCCCGAGAGAGAGAGAGAGAGAGAGAGAGAGAGAGAGGGAAGGGGAAGAACCCAACGAACGAACGTCATTTACCGCGCAACTCCAAGAACACAAACAGTGTATTCGTATTTCAAGTTGTATATGTTAACGCGTCGTCAATGTCATCCTTTTTGATAACAAACAACACAGTACAATATCCTTACCTTTAAACAAAAGTTTTCAAATTTCAGGCGATGGAGACAGGGGGTGAAAGCGCTTAGATAAACGATTGGTTTGTAAACAAGACGAAAGGAAAAATGAAATCAAGAGGACGTGTTCTGCTCGACGAATTCGAGGCGATTTAAGCAATCAAAACCGAAAATTGCCCTATTTACAGAGATGCGGACTCGACAGTACCCTTCATAAGGGTTCTCACCACATACTGTAATCCACATCGTCGTTGTCGAACGCGAAGAAAAATCCCAAGATAGTTAGAAATACGATGATATTGGCCGTGATCACCAAACCAGCTGAGCCCCACGCAATCTGAACGAAACACAAAAATACGTAGTAAATATTAGAACTGACTGATATTATGTGCAAAACAACTAGGTTTTTAGTATTGAACACGAGTTTACCACGGGAGCCGCTTCTGGGGCTCTTGCTAGGATAATTGGAAGGCCAAATGCGGACACAACAATGATTGCGGTTATGAAGAGCGCAATTTCGCGACAGGGATTTGTGTTTCCTGTTCCATCACCATACCTCCTTGAGATCACAGAAGGGAATGGTGCCAGCAGGTAAAACGCAACCATGAAAAATGGCCACCAGTTGCTGAAAGCAGGATGAATCAAATGTTATAAGTATTACCAGGGGGAAAAGTAAGTTTAAGTAAACCTAAAACTTACCCATACTGGGGCAAGGCACAAGCCAATACTAGAAATGTCATACCAATGGAGCCTGAGAAGGCTAATCCAATAAGACTGTAAGAAAAATATACCTATTGAATCTTAGACCATCATTGAACGAATAACCAAACAGTCCTTACGCTGAGCATCCAGAAAAATGAGCACATCCAGCCAGTGTGACCCCACGTTTAAGGACGATTTCATGTTGAGGAAATAAATAATAACTATGTAAATGTCTGTGCGTTTCAAGTGATGACAAAAGACGGAAGTGAGAGGTATGAGTCATAAAATTGCTTGTGCACAGTAAGGTGGGGTTAGGCATGTTTCTAAAAAAAACAATCAATCAACAACAAAACAAATTATGCACTTACCGCGAATTCCTGCCATTTCTCTATTTAATAATATCTGTTTTTATGGCAAATCGGCTGATTCTAAAGATTATGCGACGCTCGAAAAACAACCCGATTAACACCGAACCGATGGAATTGACAGAGAATACGGTTCTCGAAGCCTCTTCTACGGCGGCCACCTTTACAAAATAAGGAAATCGAAAAGAGCATGGTCATAGAATACTATTCTATGACCATGGAAAAAGAGTCTAGAGAATGTAGAGAACTAGAAATATATCTCTATTTCTCTATGACTCTGGAAATGGACGCGCTCTACTAAATCGAACCAGAAAGCTACTTATGTTATATTTATCATTGAAATTGACTGAAACATGTTAGAAACCATCACTTTTAACCTTATATTACGGATTTTGAACGCATTCCTTCCATTAAAATGAAATATGTAATGCCTTGATTTTCCCTACATTTTCCCGGTCCAAGAACAAACTGCGTGGGCGGGGAAAATTTGCCATATCTTGGCCATGATGCAGAAGATTTCAATTATTCAATCAAATATTGTTTCTATTACATTTCTATCTTAACCTATTAGTAAGTTAATACAATTTCTCACAAAGTTCATTGTAATTAGTTGTACATTGAACGCATAGAAATCCCGTGAACAACTAAAACCTAACCGCAAACAACACTAGTCACTTATCGTCACTTCAGTACATCTATAAATCCTTTTGAAAATTATACACTAGTAATAATGATGATAGAGCTAGATGTGGAACTGAAATTCAGGGCTACTACCAGTCATGTGTGCTGTTTCGGCAATACACGAAGGAGCGGTTTGACAGCGCAACTGAGCCTGCAGTCCCGGCGTCCTCATTGAACGATTGATTCCTTCGGTTATTAATTGGATAAAATGAGACGTTAGGCTGTGGCAAGGTTCCTGTAAACCGTGCTAGGTAGATTCAGGTAAACAACTAGCTTGAAAAATCACACTTTTTTTTTAATTTTTTTTAAAACAAAATGGTCCAGGTACTGAAAAGGTTCGGCAGTTTCGGCTCTGGTTTCGGAAACACATTCGGCATTTTAGCTTATTCATTTATTTTTTATGTAACTTAATTTCAGTAATTTTCAAAGTACTGAATGTGCCAGAGTAAATACAATTTGAATTGCACTGTAACAAATGTCAGTGAAAAAGCCCTCAAACCCTTTAACCTCTGCCGGTCTGCCCTCAATCGGGCTGTAATGACGCTAGCTGAGGAGAATGTGGATCAATTCAATTCAAAACCCGAGAGAGTTATTGATCATTGGTGTTATCGTATTAGGGCTAAGAAGATAGACAGAGAAATAGTAGACTACAATTTCTTTGATGGGATATGGACGAACAATATCATTAATTTTAGCCTAGCTGTAGGGTATATTGCAAATAGATGCATCCATCAAAGCAACAAGCAACGGCGGCTAATGAAAAAGGGTTGCGCCCCACCTCCACCATCTAAAGCTAACACGCAAGTGGATGAGTTCGCCGTATTCGATCTTTACAAACAGGTATTGCACGCAATCTCAGTCTAGATACCGCAATAAACCAGAATTAACATAGCCGCCAGGGACCCTCAATCGATGCGTTCTATAGCATTCTAGAGCCCCCATTGTTACGAGCCTGAGCAAAAAGGAGGAAAACTTCTAAACAGGTGTACAACAAACTGCTGAGCTGACCAAATTGCTCGTTCGGCTGAAAGGCACGATACGGTCGACTATGACGTATACAACAGCATGTTCAATGGAATGAAATAGTTCATAACGATTGGCCACCAGGACTCTCCGGCCCCGCTAGGAAAAAAAATCGATCAGTCCTACTCTGAAAATAGTTGCCCTCTCTCGACCCAGAAACCTATAACATTACATAAAGAATTGGGTGGGGGGAGGGAAGAACTGAATAAAGAATAATACTGAACAACTATGCAATTTTCAGTGTCTATATATAAAATAAAATTACCACTCGTCATTTATCTGAAGTTGAGGTGGTTGGACAAAGATTAGACCTGCATATATAGTAATAAAATCCATTAGCGAGACACCGTACTTTGGGATCACGCTCCAGGAAGACAGTAAATTAATAAGTTGTGCATGCCGAATTTTCATCCCCAGACCCCAGCTTATAGACTATCCCTTAAGGTTTAAGGTTAGCATCAGGCATTAAAGGAAAGACACCTGTGAGACGCCCACCGGTCTGAATCGTCCTAAAAGTTCTCTGTCTAATCAATACGGTTGTGTAATACGCAAACCTGCCAATGCCGTATGGTAGCACACTACATATTTGCTCAACAACACCAAACTACCTACGTACTGCGTTTAAAATATTACTTTTTTTAAGGCAAACGCCCACTTTTATCAGTATCAAGCGAAGCAAAAGCAAACACCAAAGATTGCTTTGATCTCCTTTCTAGATGATTGACGTACTCTCATGGGTTTTGGGTCTAGCATGGATGAGCTTATTTTGTTGACCGCCTTTTCTTTATATAAGAGCAAAAGTATATAGAGAGGAGGCGATACAACTATGTACATCTGCACGATACTCTGGTCAAGTTTGATATTGATTTTCTAGATATTGGGTGCATATTCAGAGTAACACATTCCTAGTTGTTGGAAGTTCAAGTCGCGAGCTCATATTATAATATATTCTGAAAATGAAGTTCTTTATATTTGTATTCGTGGCAAGTTTACTCCACTGCTTGGCGTTGGGTATCGTGTAACATAGTACATCACTTTTCCTAGAAACTCTGACCAATATTTTTTACTGTCACGTTAGCGCTGCCTTCCGAACGGAATCGTTTCGTATGGCAGCGAAATGCGGCCAATCCATTGATCGTCGGTGGTCAAGAAGCGGTTCCCAACGAATTCCCATTCATGGTTTCCATGCAATCTAGAGGAGTCACCACTTACACCCATCGTTTCGATAATGATATCTTATATTTGTGAGTAAATAATATCGTCCCGGTTCTTAAATGGCAAATACCAGTTGATTCCAGAGGACAAGATTGTCGGCGGAACAGAAGTTGAACCGAATTCTTTGCCTTTCCAGGTCTCGTTGCAACGCAAGTTTCTAATAGGCTTCTCTCACGCACGGTCGTTACGGTTCCAACAGGAGGATCAAACTCGGATGTAGGAAGTGGCAGATTGATAGGCTGAGCCGAAGGTCCCAAATTCAAAGGAGTCGCCAGCTGAGAGATAATTTTGATTAAATTTTCATTTGTTATATTGTTATATGAAGAAGCTCCTTACGAAAATCAAAGCGATATCGTTCTCGTAGGTTATGTCATCGAAACCTTGGTGCAGGTAAATGTTGGAGACGGCTGAAATTTGTTCGAGGCCGCTGTCTGTTGAGAGTGAATGTTCTCCAGCAACAACACGCAGTCTGCCCAGATCGCCAAGTCTGAAAAGGTTCGCAAATTTATTTGAACCATGTACATTGAGTTGCCATTTCTAGCTTTTTACAGTATTTCTATTAGAAACTTTTACAGGTTTGTTTTCGACATTACCCCTGAAGACAGTTCACTGTCTTGAGAACTTTGATAAACAATTCTCGTATTTCAGAAAGTAATCAGCGATATTGAGATCCAAGCTAATGGATGGACATCAAATGTATTTTCCCATTGATATTCAATGACCTGACACACGTACATTAATTAGTTAACTTTTAATATACGGGCTATTTCGGTTAGAAAAATGGTCGTCAGAGGGTCGTCAGAGTCATCGATCGAGCGTGAATCAATCTCGCGTGAACATAGGAGTGGACTCGAAATGCTTGTTTTTAACAAATGACCAAGTGTTGCTTCAAGACAGGTAACTAAGTTTGGCAAAACGGACCTTTAGCTCGTTGTTGACGTCCCAGTGATCGGAGTGGGACGCGTCGCTTGCTGAATGACTGCTCTGAATGGGCGGAGCATCATTGAAATAATTGTCGAAATCTTTGTCCGGGCTGGAACTGGAAGCGGATGAATATTTCACTCGACGTCTTTTGGGTGGCGATCTCTGATGATATCTTTCCCATTCGTCGTCGCCTAAAAATTAGATGAAAATGTTTTTTGTAGATGAATGTTCCATAAAAATAAAAAAATGTCTCACTTTCAAAGAGTCTGTTTGAAGAGCGAGAATAGCGTCGATTCTCGTCGATCCAGTTGTCCGTTGTGGCCGTCAAGTTGTGTGTGGGCTTTTCTGTTCTCCCTTCCATAGTCGCGTCCAAATCGGAATCATGGCGATTTTGAGTGGTCTGGGCATTTCTTGGCGGCTCCTCGATAGTATCGTCCAGATCCCAGTCAATTGAACTTCGAGTTGATTCGTCCTTTATTGGCGACTCTTCAATCTTCATTTCCGAGTTACTCGCGGTCGCTGGATTGGATCGCAACTCTAAAATCGGCGCACCGTCCGAATCCGAGGCAAGATGGAGACTCAGGGTAGTCACATTACTTGGCGAAATTATTTCCATAACCTCGTCCAAATCCGCGTCGAATTCAAACTGGACGAAACCCTGCTGATGGACCAGGGATCTTTCTGAAGAAGAAATGAGTGGAATCCCGAGCTTTTCCTTCAGGACATCCTTATCTTCATCGCTGGCTTCCGTCAAGCTACTGGGTATGTTCCAATCGCGTTGAAAGGCCAAACTGGATTTGGAAGAGCTGGGTCCAGCAGTCGGGGAGCTATTTGTCTGTAAGAAAAATTGGTAGTTTAGCAAAAAAAAAAAGAGACGACAAGAGTAATAATAAACAAATCTCCATACCTGATTTTCTTCTTTTGGGCTGCAATCCAAGACAGTCGAATATCCAGAACTGGATGGCGTAGCAGGTGCCGGATGCAAATCCGCAGGTGTGAACATGTTGTTGATCGAGATCGACGTGCCATCAGGGAAATCCTCACTCAAGAGGACTGAGAATTTGGTACGGCTGTTTGGGGTCCCCCCTAATCGGTTGATAAATGTTGCGGTAAACCGCTTATCCAGGGTGGCATTTTTGAAACGAGCGATCTCTTTTGAAGGCCAGGTACAGGATGGAACACCGTCCAGGGAACAGTGATAAGCCTGCGGTGGCAGGGTGAGAAACTCGTTTGTGATCCGTTTCACCATGCTGATGTAGGTGGTCCGTTTCTTCCCGAGATCCACAAAAAGGATTTCAACAAGTTTAACTTGGCCTGATTCGCCGGAATCGGCGATGCACTTGACAATTTCTCCACGGTACCAGAAACCGTCGTGCTTGTCCTCGGCTTCGTCAAATGAGTCGACTTTTGCAACACAAGCCATGCCCGCTTGTGGATAAGAAATGGCTTCCACTTCGGAAGTTTCATCTAAAGCAAAATGCAAATATCAAATAAGGGAAAGCAATAATTTAGATTATTTACAAGTATTACTTCTATAAAAGGTTTCCTATTTCTCCATGAACAGGAGAAAACGTGTCGATTTGTCAACCGTGTCGAGTTGGCAGTAGAAACTTTTGGGGTTTAAAGCCCACACTACTTGGACATCCTGTTGGGTACCTTCAATTGCCACCTAGGTAAAACAAAAAAGGATGTAGTACTTGCTTCATTGGAACATTACACAGCTAGTCGTACCTGGGGTGGGAATTTCTGGATTCGAGCTTCTTTCAAAACGGACCCAGTTGGTTGCAACTGCTGTTGCTCTTGTGACTGAGTAGATGTTCCAGCAGAAATATTTCCATCTCCTGTGTTGGCAACACTTCTATGGAAACTTTCTGGCTTTTGGGATACCTGGGCATCGGAACCTGAGATTTTTGAAAAGTTAGTGTGATGTAGTCAATAATTTTACAGCATCGAGCTTGGCCGTTGCACTGGTAGACCAAGAAATAAGGCCAAACTAGACAACAATTGAGAGAGATGGAAATGTTACCAATTTCATCAGGGGGTTCAATTCGATCGTCATTCTCTTCCAAGTTATGCTCCATGGAGAACTTTGCAATCCGCCTTGCTGCTTCGAACTTGCCAAGTAGTAAACACTGCCTTGAAAAAATGCTAACTCCCTCCCCCCAAAAAAATGTTCAAACTATCTGTCAGACGCCAACGTAAGAGAGAGAACTGGAAACTAGAAAGATATTTTGTGCTCTTGACTGTCTTAACCGCCACGAGGTTTTCTTAAGAGTTAAGAGTTAATTCCTTTAGTTAGTCTGCCGTCTGCTGTGAACGTTGCCGGCTTTCCGCAATCCGCAAATTATAGAAATTTCAAAGTTACGTGACAACCCTCTGGCGCCAAGACGAACCACCAAAGAAGAAACACCAGCACGATGGCTAATAATTTTGTTGACGAAAAAGTGTTTGAGGAACACTTTGAGGAAATGGTTACGAATGAAACCATATCCGCACATATCGCTGGTAATAATTTTTTAATTCTATTCCTTTGTTGTAGCCTATTTAGGCCCAATTTGTTAATTACAATGTGAGCATTAAGTCATTGAGTAATTCATGAATCTTGATTTCTATTAATTTAGGTATGTTGAATACTTCTTCGGATATAGTGACCAGCACATGTGTTGGCACTAAATGGTTCTACTGTTCAACATTTACAGAGATCGCTGGAGATGAAGTATTTTGCCATTCTTGCATCAGCTTGTGGGAATATCTGAAGAATGAATTTCCAAAATATACCACGCTGGATGTTGTGTCTCGGCAGGCGTTAGTGAAAAAAGTGAGAGAAACTAAATGGTAAGCTTCACTAAAACTTTCTCCACGTTTTTTCACTTGAACCACTCACATTCATCTAAGCTTAGGAATGTGTGTGGTTTACTGGTTTAGACCGAGTGTATCTAAAATGCGCGGCGCGCGCTTGCGCGGGCGCGGGCACTAAATGCGCGGATTTTCACTGCGCGTAAAATGAGTAAAATGCGCGGCGATAATTTTTCAGAATTTTGCGCGCGAGGACACTAAAATGCGCGCAGAAGAGAAAATGCGCGCGACTACACTAAAATGCGCGCAAAGACTTCCCTTAGAAAAAAATCGAAATTGTGCGTTTTACTGCGCAAATACAAATTTTGACTCAAACATTTTGGCTCATTTAGGAAAGTAGACTAAGCCGAAGAGACGGCTAAAGCTAAGACAAAGACTTGATCCTGAGCTCATTTCATCATTTTCGTTCTTTTTTTCTCTTCGGCTTAGACTAGGAGCGTTCTTAGATGAGCCAAAAATGTTTAAGTCAGAATTTTGTATTGGCGCAGTAAAACGCGCAATTTCGAGTTTTTTCTAAGGGAAGTCCTTGCGCGCTTTTTAGGGTAGTCGCGCGCATTTTCTCTTCTGTGCGCATTTTAGTGTCCTCGCGCGCAAAATTCTGAAAAATTATCGCCGCGCATTTTACTCATTTTACGCGCAGTGAAAATCCGCGCATTTAGTGCCCGCGCCCGCAGAAGCGCGCGCCGCGCATTTTAGATACACCCAACCAGTTACATTAGGTGCTTTTGACTTATAACGATTGCATTCATTTCAAATGCACCTCTACTTTTGAGTTGTCCTTATTTAAGCAAATTTCTTACAGGCGTGTAACCTCCGAACATGGACTGAACAATATCGTTCGGCATCCTGAGGACATGAAATACATTTCCAATCACGCAGCCGCGCGAAACGTTTGTTCAATGTGTTTCGAACCTGGAAAAATTGCGAGTAGGGAAACAAAAAATTGTATATCGTGTGAAGGCAAAGCTTTTCCAAGAACTCGCCATTCCAACACCCGGAGCCCTAAGAATTTAAGGTCTTTTCGGGGCCAATACATTTTTAGAAAAAGATGTCGCTTTGGGCCTCAAATAAACCTGTTTCTGGGTTACCGTTCTTCTTGGCCCCAAATCAAATTACCCAAAAACTACATGAAGAAAGTGCTGTCGTCTGTTAAAACAGTGTTAAGGTATACTTCAAATTAATTTAATCAACTGATCCAGTCTGTTAATTTCAATCATATTAATTTTAGTAATCCCAAGTCATTTGCTGCAGCTAGAAAAATTCTTGGGAGTGATGCAACCTTCAAGCTTAAACTTCAAGAATGCTATGCATCAGTCGGAGCACTTTCATTACCATTATCGGCAATGACATCTTCTTGTCCTACACCATCTAACGTAAAGCCGTATGCTACTTATCGTCGGTTGCCAGGTGACATTCAAAAGACCCATTATAAAGGGGATAAAACCATCGTCGCCATGTCGAGTCCCCTTCATTTTTTAGGAACTCCTGAACACTTGGTAATAATACCTCTAATTTGAAATTCTATAATTTGAAATGCTATAATTGGTAATTCTATAATTTGAAATGCTATAATTTGAAATGCTATAATTTGAAATGCTATAATTGGATAGTCTATAATTTGAAATGCTATAATTGGATAGTCTATAATTGGAAATGCTATAATTTGAAATGCTATAATTGGAAACTCTAAAATTTGATTTGCTATTATTTTGAAATGCTATAAATTTTTTAAAAATAGTTTCTCTAAATATGTTTTAATTAATTTCTTATTAGGTTACCATGATTCAAGATTTGAAAAAAAGAGGAATACCAATTCGATCAGTTTTTTTCCTTTTCATCGGCTTGAAAGAAAACAACCGTCGTCTTGTGCCTAGAGTAACGGCTGTAAGTTTTCATGAACTCTTGGAAACTATTCTAAATGATCCTCCTTTGTTGTTGATATATGATAAGCCGGCCATTGGGATGTTGTATATTTTAAAAAAAGGACTAGAAGCTCGCGACGATTGCTTAGAACCCGGTCGTTCAATTTTCAACACTGTGAAAGTTCCCAGCATTACTGCAAATCAATAAACATTTTGAAAAAGATACCTTTAGTACAAAAATCTTTGTTTGCTTGTGCGAAAAAAAAAAAAACAAAGAAGAACGGTAACACTCCATTATTCACTTTGCAGACCACAGAGCAGACGACGCTGACGTCAGACTTGCTGGCGTTGAATGTTTACTTTTTTGCCAGTTTGTTTGACGTTGTCCATGGTTTGTCGCTTAGTGCACCTTCTTTCAAACATGTTTGAATCGATTGGAAAACAGAAGTCAGAAGTGTCAGGTTATAGTGGTGCATTAATGATTTAAAACATTTACCGCGTGTTGTCATCAAATACGTTACGGTCCCGCAGACGTTACCTCACATTGTAAGAGACGTGATGAACAATAAATTAGGCCAGACGAATTCATGCAATTTATCACTATACCGGTAATGTATTTGTGGGCAAATAGATAATCTAAGTAAAGCATCACTTCTTCGTTTTCTATGATGACCAACCCAATTTATGTGGATTACATCAGGAAATGTTGCAGCTTCTTCTAACGAGTTCTTGATCAAATTAATTTTATTCCACCAGGTACTTAAGTGTGAGAGATGATTGTCGGAGGATGTCATTGTAATGGAGATGTCAACACCCAACAGAGAAATGGAAAGGAATTCTGGCTCTCCTAATGGCTTGGTGTCCTTGTTCATCTACATTTGTTATGTATTCCTTTCAACTCTGTACTGCAGTAGCTTGGACTCGTACAAACCTTATCCACAACATGGTAAAACAGTTATAATGGCAATCACCTTTGTAATTATCTGATAGTATTTTTCCCCCCACTTGTCTAGTTCATGTTGATATCCCTGTGCATAGACAAAGGAGCACCATTTTACAGTAAAATATGAGCAACGTTACGGTCCCGCCGACGTTACTTCACATTACAAGAAAAGAGAGCAACAAAATTCCTGAAGAATTCAATTTTCAATTCATTACTATTATACCGGTAATGTATTTTCCGTCAAATAGATTATCAAAGTAAAGCATCACTTTCTCAGTTTGTGTAATGACTTATCCAACTTATGTGGATTTAATTAGGAAATGTTGCAACTTCTTCTCACGAGTTCTTGATCTACTTTATTTTATTCCACCAGGTACTTTAGTGTGAGAGATGATGGTCGCAGATCATGGAAATGTCAACTTCAACAGTTTCTGGTAAAATGGAAACGAGTTCTGGCTCTCCTAAGGGCTTGGTGTTCTTATTCGTCTAACTTTGTTACGTCTTCCTTTCGTTTCTACAGAACTAGCTTTGGACTCTCACCACAAGGCTGGAAGAAAATTATGCCTGACTTTCGCTGCAGAGAAACTTTGATGGACGGATTTTATTTTGTTTTTGCCAGAAACGAATGCGCATGGCATCGAAATCCGTGGCCGGCCGATCATGGCGACGGCTTCAGTTGTCGTCGCGACCGTGTCCTTTTGGGAAGGAGGGAGGTCAAAGTGTTGGCTTCTTCAACAACAGTAACAACAACAGGGCCCTCGAGTTGTTCCCGGTGATTTTTTCTTAACGACAACAGTTCGAAATGTTGGGCTGATACCCCTTCAAGTGTGCCCATAGCGTGGGCGGTGACGTAATTGGCCAGCCGTAAATATTGACGCAGATGTCCCCCTTCGTGACGGTGCTACTAGCTACTCGCATCATGCCCGGCTGCTGCCTTGTCGTCATCGTCGGCCGTTTCGTCCTCTTATTCCCTTAGAACCGACAGCAACACAGAAAAAAAGAAAGAGGTAACCCGACCACATCCGGCGCCACTGTCAGTGTATCACAAGCCGGACACGTTCATTTCCTGATGAACGGGCGAAAAGAGAACGTGTCGCTTACTCACCGACGACCTCGGTCGTGATCAATCAATGATCAATCTCTGTGACATTGACAGGGGCCAGCACAAACATCTATAGACAGTGATCGCTCAGACTACATGTGATTTTTTTCTTCCATGTCCGCCGCTCGTGTACAAACTTAAATGTGACACAAAAATACAAGACGTAGATTTTGTAATATTGGGAAATATATTACAGTAGAATAGTGAGGAAAATGGCTCAAGGTTGTTCAAAGTGGAACGAAGGCAAAAAGTGTGATGATAAATACAAATTTTTAGAACTCAGGAAGGAACCAAACTAAAAATGTTACAGACTGGAATATGACAAAAGTAACAGAAGACATAGACTTTGAGTATCGAGGAATCTGGTACAAGCGGGAACGAGGACGGAAAGTGTAATCATATACAACCTCTTAGAATGAAGGAACGAAACTAAAACTTGGGGAAACTGGCAGACGAAGGAACGAAAAAATGGTTAGATAAACTGGTACAAACTGCCGAAAAATGTCGATAATGTCTTATCATAAACATAAACAAGAGTATTGAGGAATCTGGTACAAGCGGGAACGAGGCCAGAAAGTGTGATTTTATACAACTTATTAGAACGAAGGAACGAAACTAAAACTTGGGGAAACTGGCAGACGAAGGAACGAAAAAATGGTTAGATAAACTGGTACAAACTGCCGAAAAATGTCGATAATGTCTTATCACAAACAAATTTGTTTTTAAATAAATTAACGCCAAAACAAAAGAAAGGGAAAGTGGGGCGTGGAGAAATGTCTGATAATATAGGAAATTTTTTCTAAGAAATTCCCGCCAGAACAAAAAATATTGTAAACTGGGATGTCAACGTAAATACTGGAGAAACTGCTAGAAATTGAATGTCGACAAAATGTGAGATCAGTTAAGATAAATGCTTAAATTGAATGGCAAACGCCAAAGTTGAGAAGTCAAACAATAACAGACTGGGTTGTGTCGTCAGGCCGAAGCAATCCCACCATTGCCTCTCTAGGCAATTGTGGTGAATCCGCACAGATGTGGCATATCCAATTTTTGGAGCGCTGACGTAAGTACTCTACTAGTTTGAGACTGACTGACACGCAGTTTCCGTGATAGATTTCTCTACACGTGAAACAGGAAATCAGCAAGTCTTTTTGAGCAAATTTGATTGGAGCCTGGCAAAAACATATTTCGGTTCCTGCGGGTAAACCGTAATACGGCACTTGGGGCAAGGGATCTTCAGCCAGACCAAGTGAGTCAGTATCATTCCCGCCTGTGCATGAGCTATCAAAAGCCGTCGATGAGTCTTCAGATAATGGTTCTGAGGAATTTTCACTGTTCGGGACAGTAGAGGAGGGATCTAAACAAACATGCAGAAAAGCTTAGTCATAACCGGCGTCAACCTAGACTAAGAAAGTTACCGAATTCAGAAACTTGTTTGGCGAGTTGCTCATATTTGTGCCTCTCGGCTGGGGTCAAATTTTTGTACGCCCGAAGCAACTCCTTTTTCGAAGTTTCATATGTTGCTGCGTAGTCATAATGTTGATCATATTCAAGAATTTTTTCTGTCCTATACCTACGTTATTTGAGTTATGGTTTAAATTTCAGCTATTAAGGGGTCGTCCATAAAGTATGTCACGCTTTTTCGGCCAATTTTGGACCTCCTCCCCCCCTCCCTATGTAACACTTAAGCCGACCCCCACCCCCCAAAAAGCGTGGCATACTTTATGGACGACCCTCAACCGCAAACAATGTAACTAAATAGTCTAATAATCACCAGTAAAACGGTGTTGACATAGGATCTTTAATATCCTGTGGGGGAGCCGTCGGTTGTGGTTTGTGAGTCCAATTTCGGCACATTTTTTCCTTCTTCTTCAGAATTTTCTTGTCTAGCTTGATCAATTTTGCGCTAAGTGCTTCATCCCCATCACCATTTTGAGCAATTTTTACACAGTTCACTTTTGTTGACCGATTTTCTCTTTGCCATCCACATGTGTAAGCACAGGTTAAGAAACGCTCATCATTTTCCAATGTAGAATCAAAATCATTGGTACACTCTATCGAGGCTTTGACATACACGCCAAATCCAGTTAATTTTTCTGCCTCTGAACTTTCTCTTTCATCCAAAACCTTTCCAAGAATAGGTAAATAAGCCATCTAAAAAAATAAAGTTTGCCGACTACTGACGAATTTTACCTAACCCACTACAAAACCACGCGCCCGATGTTAGTAAACAAATGGAATCGATATTCTAATAATCGATACAAGTATGGCGGCTCGTACCGGTCCCTCAAAGTTTCGTTGTGTCACTTGTGCTGGAAAAGATCGTGAGGTAGGCCTAGTGTTGTATATACACGTTGGAGCCACCGTTTATGTGTTGAATTGTAACAGGAGGTTCTATTTAGGCAAATATCTATTTATTCAAGTGTCTATGCATCTGATCTTCTTGCCCCTTTTCTGCCTAGTAGTTGCCTCTCATTTTGTTGACAAAAATTGATTCATTACCGACCAACAAGCAAGAACACTGTGTGAGCTTATTTATTGGATCTTTGCATCATTGCATGTTGGCACCTTAATAATTTCCTTATCCATTCAAGTAACACTCACACACACAGTGCCTGCTTGTTTTGCCTTCTTTTGCGTCTGAATGTAACCATTGTATGTACAATGAAAAGTGCATAGAACAACAAAATTGAATATAATTATCTCATGAAACCGTGTAATTCCAAATGTCCACCCTTCCTATCAAATAGGCTACACTATCACATCAAGTCTAGGCTACCAGCACTGATTGTTGATGAATGTTCTTTAATGCATAACTCGTTTTGCAGTTGTTCCAGTGTTCCTGGTCTTCACGAAAGAAAGGCTGAGCCATTTACCGAAGCCAACGCTTAGCGATCTATTGTCATTGGATTAATAGAATAACAAAGTGTTGTGTTTTATTAACTTATACCTGAATGCATTCGTCAGTTGACAAATTACAGAGCGTATCCTTTATATATGTTCCTGAATCCATTACGGTAGCTTGTTACGCTTATCCGCCCGTGAGAACGTTTAAAATTGAATATCTTGAATAAATTGGATGAAGCAGGAGACCTACTTCTAAAGTTATCAAAAAGCTGTTACCTTGTTGGTCAATATCATGATACCGTAGTCTGTCTTCTGTTTTCATAGATTCCACAACGCGTTTCATGAAACCCACAAAGTGTTCTGCGCTGCGGGTGATTCCAGGCACAGCTGTTGTTAAGGTGGAAAAGATGGTACATGAAACAAAACGACGCAAAATTTAATATAATTTACCCTATAACATTTCTGAAGGTAAAATCGGATTAATTTGGCACATGTCTGTTTCTCTCGACATATTGACATCTCGTAACCCTTACAACAAGTCGTTCGTATTCTCTCAGTCTCTTGTTAGCATTGTTTTTCCAGGCTGAAAATTAAATTGTAAATAATAACGATTCAAAGGTCGTTTTTAACACAGAAATGTATAGGTTTTACTGACTTGTACAGTACTTACGAGAATGCAAAAGAATTACTAAAGTATAAATGCAGAGGTTTTACTGGGAGCTTACAGCCAAGCCATGAATGTATTGACTTGTATCGTCCATGCCTAGCCTAGTTCTTTCTTGTAGAAAGTCATTAGTTTATACATAGCTATTGCATAAATTTCTGAAACAGTTATTTAACAGTAGACTAGTTTGGTCAAATGGCGAGGATGTGCCTTCATGTAGGCCACAATAAATGGTAACATTGTAGTGGCCTTTCGATGAGTTCCAAAAGGCATTGCTTACAAACAGTGGCCCTAGAAAGATGCAATAAAACTCGAGTTAAAACTCTGCAGCTGTGCTGTGAAAACAAAAGTTGATTAATTAAGAGGGAACGTGATAATATACTTTTGCGTCTAAAGCATGTTTCAATTCGAGCATGTACGAAAGCTATTCCGGGGAAACGTATTCGTAGGGAAAGTATGCAAGTAGTTGATCGACATTCAACCTGTAAATAAAACAATTAAAAACTTTATGTTGGTAACTATTTTTTAGAACAACAGCATTTCATATTACCTTATTTTACACGTGATGATACCACAACAACATTTGTTCAGATTTATTATTTGCAGCAAAAGATTTCTTAAAATGTCATAGCAGACTAACTTTTATGAAATTTTGCCTGTTTGCAATTACTAGTAAGAATCAAGAACAACAGGTGGCCTCAGTTACCGATATTTTGAAAAATACACAATGCACTTCTACCTGGATTCGAACTGTTAAGTTTGAACACCACAATGGTGGCCAATATTATTATTGACGAAAATTTGTATGACGAATATGTGGAGTTAAAAAAAAAGTGGGGGTTTATAAATAGGTGTGTGTGTACAATCGAATTCTACGGTTGTCACTCGAAGCTCAGGTATGAGAGGTTGCGACTTTCTGTCATCGGAATTCGGGAATATATTCGACCCGACCCTCCTTTCTCAGCTGTAAAAAAATCTAGAAGCGACGGCTAGCGAAAAAAATATCATAAATGGCAATGCAAAGACACTGTACTGAGAAAGTACTGTACGCGTTGGGGAAATCGTCGCATCGGTTTGTGTTAAACAGCTTTTGTCTGGCTAAACAGTCAGACATGCAAGGCTTTGGAAATGTTGTGGTTTGATAAGACGGTCTGAAAAGGGCTTTACTCTTGGTGGTCTCCATAAATACATGTATATATTCAACTCCCTTTGAAAAATCGTCTGTGCGTTGAAAGAAATAAAGCTAGTCCGTAGTCCTCTATGGTATTCTTAAGCTCTGGTGCTAATAAAGTAGCCAAATGCTGATACAAGTCAGTTTATTAAGAATTATAATGTTTTGCATCAAAAGAAATTCTCTCTACATCTGGTGTGAATTTAATAAATTTCAACATATAAGAGAAGACATTAAGAAGATGATGGACAACAATTTTTCCTATAACAACGATGTGCATACTAAATGTCGTTGTTTTTCTGAGATACGAACTGATTTAAGGATCACATGTCCCATAGATTGCAAACGGATTAGATTTGTGATGAAGAGAAAATTATGTACTAATAAAACTTGGGCCAAAATCTAAGTTGATATATACAGATATACTCATTCTATAATAAATACTACACAAATGGAGAAAACGTTCTTTAGGGTGGGGACTATGGAGGTTTTGCTTCAGCTGAATTTTTTTAATTTGACACCGCTGTCTGTGGGGAGAGGGTGTCTTTCTTCTTTCTTCTCCATTTTCAGCCCGCCGGTTCTCCAGCTTCAGCTCGCATGGCGTATCATTTCGGTTTACGCTGGTGCTTAGGCTGTATGTTGAACTATCACTTTTTAACCTATCCAGTTGATCAACATTTACGGAGGTCTTTACTACACCACTTTTTACACATGACACGAAATACAAAGAATTGACAAAGATGTAAATTTCGGGTAATTTTTGGGATTGATTGCTAAAGGGAAGCAACCAACGGGTTATTCAACGGGGAATCAGAGTTTGGGATATGGTGCCTTCCAGCAAAAACAACAGAAACACTGGTGCATTATTGAAGACCTGCGCATAAATGCCAAGAGTTGATTCTCACTGATAACCCCCCCCCCCCAACCGGCCCACCACAACAGTCAACAGAGCCAATCTGAGGGCTGATTCGAGGAAGCCATTTAAAATTTGAAAGTGTTTCCAAACCCGAAATGAGTTGCCAGATAACTCTTGATTACCTTAGGTCATTTTTTTCTCTTTAGCTCGGTCGGCTAAAGAGTTGACAAATTTCATCTGCAAAGACAAATTGTGATGGATAGTGGCCGGCTGTATTTTGACTACTAGAATTTAGAATAGTTGTAGAGAGATTACGAAGACTTGGATCTCAGGAGTGGAACGCGGTAAACGACTCTCGTCGATCGTGACGATAGTGAGTGTTTACTACTTGGTCTTAATCTAACAGAATCGCGGAAGGCAACAGCGAAAACCTCAAATTTGTTTGTAATGGTTGTTCTAAGGTTTTCAAAACTCGTCGTTATTTCCAAAAACACATTGAGGTAATTAGTAAAAAAAGTGGAAATAACGGTTACTAGTAACGGGAGGAAAAGAAGTTAATTACAAAATTTTCTGTATAGTTGCATTCAAAATCAGCATTAAAATGTATTGTTTGTGCCGATTTAAAGGCAAGAGTAATCTTACAAAACACATGGTAATTTATTACATTTTTAAATTGCTTGAACACATGTGTTTTCTAATATAATTGAAACAGATTTATGGGGAGAGGTTACTCAAATGTGAAGTATGTATCAAGGATTTTATAGTTGAAAAAATGTGTTTTCTAATATAGTTATTACAGATTCATGGAAATAGGTTATTCAAATGTGACATGTGTGCCAAGGATTTTTAAGACTAGGGATATTCTTAAGACACATATGGCGGTAATTATTAATTCTTTATAGTTTTTGAGCAAATGGTTTTTCTAATATATAGTTATAATAGACGGTTCATGGGAATCTGTTATGCAAATGCGAAGTATGTGGTAAGGATTTAAAGTCGAAATTTGTCCCTGAGAATCCTATGCAGGTAATTAATGAGCTTACATTGGTTATCAAGCAAATATCAACAAAATTCCAAAATAGGTACATAAAGAGAGTAATGGATTCAAATGTGACGTCTGTGCCCAGGATTCTCGTTGGAAAAGAAACCTTAATCAACACATGCTGGTGGTACATGCTTTGAAAAACAATTACCAATGTGATGTTTGTGCCAAGGATTTCCATAGTAAAAAATACCTCAAGGATCACATGGTGGCCAGTATTAATACAAGTCTATTATACGTTACATCAATAGGTACATACAATGGAAAAAATTGCCAATGTGATGTCTGTCAAATTTATTTTGCTAAACCATTTCATCTCAAGACACATGATGGTAATTCCTAATCTCATTTACATTAGTCAAATAAATATATATGATTACATTGCATCATAGACACACACAGGGGAACAACCTTACTAATGTGATGTTTGTGGCATGGCGGCCCCTAGTAACATTAGCTTAAAACTTCACATGCTTCCTGTATAACGGCATAAGTTTTACTGTGCTTTAAGAAATGGCTTCCATTAAAATAAATATTAAGGTGCATGAAGAGGCTCAGAGGGAAGACCATTTGAATGTGACATCTGTTCAAAATGTTTCAAAATTAGGAAATACGTTGCGACACACATCCAACGGGTGTTTATTCGACTACTTAATAGCCGTAATAGAAGAACACTATTAATACATTATTTGACTAGGTTTATACTTCAATTGAGAAGCCCCACTAATTTATTGTTTGCGCCAAGGCTGTCCTAACCCCAGCGAAACTTCAGACACACATGTCAGTAATAACTTAAATAATTCTACAAATCTCAGTTAATCAAATCTGTATAATTAGGTATACACAGAAGCGAAATTATTCATATGTGATGTGTGTTTCAAACGTACTGCGTGTTATTAACGTAGCCAAATGGCGGAAGCCAACTGCAAGAATTAAAATTTGAATTTCCGTGTGATGTTTGTGCTAAAAAAATGTGATGAATCCATACATATTTGGCATTTTCATTTTTGTTAAAATTAAAGAAGTACTCGACTAATTTTAGACTTAATGAGACGCAGTTTCCTTGATAGATTTCTCTAAACAGGAAGCAGGAAATTAGTAAGTCTTTTTGAGCAAATTTAATGGAGCCCGGGAAAAACATATTTCGGTTCCCTACGGGGAAACCATAATAAAATAATATGGTACTTGGGGCAAAGGAATACCTTTCGCTAAGCCAGTTGAATCAATATCGTATTCCCAAGAGTGATAGATATATCTAAAGCTGTCGATGAATCCTCAGATTATGGTTCTGAAGAATTATCGCTGTTCGGGACAGTAGAGGAGTGATCTAAACAAACATGCAGAAAAGCTGATTTTAACCTGTGAAGCTTAGTCATAATCGGCGTCAACCTAGACTAAGAAAATTACCGAATTCAGAAACTTGTTTAGCGAGTTGCTCATATTTGTGCCTCTCGGCTGGGTTCAAATTATTGTACGCCCGAAGCAACTCCTTTTTCGAAGTTTCGTATCTTGCTGCGTAGTCATAATGTTGATCATATTGAAGAATTTTTTCTGTCCTATACCTACGTTGTTCCGAGTTATTGTTAAAATTTCGAGTTGTTCGAGTTATTGTTTAAATTTCAGCTATGCGTAGGGTTGGACACTGACAACAAATTGACGGCAGAATCATTAGAATCTCGTACACTTGCCCAAGAATCACCCTATAAGACCCCATAGAAAATGACAGCAAATAACGGCAGAATTCGTACGCCTTTTTGAGAAGTGACCAACCCATCGCAGCTATGAACCGAAAACAATGTTACTAAATAATAATCACCAGTAAAACGGCGTTGACATAGAATCTTCAATATCCCGTGAAAGAGTCGTCGGTCGTGGTTTTCGAGTAAATTTTCGGCACATTTTTTCCTTCTTCTTGAGAATTTTGTTGTCCAACTTGGTAAATTCTGCGTTAAGTGCTCCATCCCCATCACCGTTATTAGCAATTTTGACACAGTTAAGTTTTGTTGACCGATTTTCTCTCTTCCAACTACATGTGTAAGCACAGGTCCAAAAACGATCATTTTTCCAAAGTAGAATTAAAATCACTGATACACTCCATGGAGGCTTTAACGTACTCGCCAAATCCAGATAATTCATCTTTCGATTTTTTAAGAGCTTTCCAATAACAGTTGAATAAGCCATTATGGTAAATAGATATTGCGTTTCACTGAATAATGAAGTTTTACGACAACCAGACAGTTTTACCTAACCCACTACAAAATAACGCACTTGATATTAGTAAACAAATGTAATCGATATATTCTAATAATCGAAACTTGTATGGCGGCTCAAACCAACAATTTTGCCTCTTCAGGCAAATGTGATGAATCCATACATATTTGGCATTTTCATTTTTTGGAAAATTAAAGAAGTACTCGACTAATTTGAGACTTACTGAAACGCAGTTCCCAAGATAGATTTCTCTACACTGGAAACAGGAAATCAGTAAGTCTTTTTGAGCAACTGGCGAGTCTTATTGGAGACCGACAAAAGCATATAACAACATAAGTGAAACTCGAATAATCCAAGAGTGACTTTAACAAACTTTAATTTTGCCAATATAACAGAAACAAATTCGGTGTGAATTAAAAATTGTCTTCACCTTTACCACCCATTACACTCAATTTAAACTTTAACGTAGACTCCTATAAATTCCGTAAATTTATCTTGTTCTGAGCTTTTCTTTCGCTCGAAAGTTGTACAATTACATTTCATTTAGATATTGTTGTGACAGAAATGGGGAAATAAGAAGAGAAAAGAAAAGAGAGGTGGGAGTCCAAACTTGTATTTGAGACCTTCTCATGTCGGCTTCTCAAGTGGGACTGACTGGCCGAGCAGCCGAGCTCTTCTTCTTCTCTTCTCTCTCTTTCCACGCAGACTCACGTCTGTTTAAAGTAGTCGTTAGTTCGACTCATAGATGGCGCATGGCACATAATTTAAAATATCACTGCTAAATGAACAAGGCAAATGTGAAGTTGGCCAACGATCGAAAATAATGGACAATTCATTTACGTATCCCACTGAAAGATTGCACCTAAATATCATCTAACAGTTTCTCTTCCCTTTCTCATATTTTTGCTTCCTCTTTCTTCTATTACGGCTGACTCTGGACGAAAGTTAGGTGAGGACCAAATTGCCTTTTTAACTTTTCCCCATTTCATCATCACTGGCCATCTCGTTTAGAGAAAAGAAGAGGCCCAATCTGCAACGCATCAAGTTTTCATCCAATCAAAAAATTTGAACAACTAACCGTTGCAATGACATTTGAGTCTCGGAAGTGAGCTCCAAAGATTACGTCTATAAAAATGTTTTCAAATGAGAACTCAAATTATATGTTATTATGTAAATTACAGGGAAACAGCTTCAAGAGACGTGATACTACACGAGTTCAAACTTGGGTTATTTGGTCTTATCTTTTTTAGTCATTAAAAACTAGAAAAACAGCCTCTCAAAACGCCATCTGGCGGTAGAAGAGCAATAGAAAACATAGCAGACGATTTTACAAAATAAAAACAAGTCTGTGTTTGAAATAATGCGATGACGGGTCATTCGAAAAATTGGTTATGTCTATTTATTCTTTCAGCAGCAAATTTGGTTGTGGCTGACGAAACAACAAGTTCCCAATTTCCATTAGAAAATGTGCTCGAAAAGCCGGTAGATTCTAGGTGCAAGTTATAACGTTTACTTTGTCCACCCACCGGAATACTTGTTGATTTATAATTTACGTGGCTTTTCTTGCTTATTTCAGTTGAAAGACTATTCCAGCTGAAAAGAAGTGAACCAAAGGATGCAGTACGAAGAACTTATAGGGATTACATCTGTGGAAAAACAACATAAACTATTAGAGCTTGTCCAAAAAAATTATGAAGGATTAACATCCTTTCAATCTAAGAAAGAACTAACATTTTATATTAAGACAATTTCTTCTGAATAGGTTGTTACTCAAAGTTGAATTAAACTACAAGTCTCTGCTTATCTTCCTGAGTCCGAGTTTCCACAAGAAGAGGCCCCACGAGATGGTAACTTTTGTTGGTCTTGTTAATTATAATGCTGGTTGTTGATATGTACCTGTCCTATAGCTCTGTCTAGCATGGTTGACAATACTGCATTGATGGGTGATCTTGTACTTTATTTACCTGAAGCAACTAAGTGTTTCATAAGAATAATGAGTGGAATACCATTTTTAAAGAGACAAGCTTCTTGAGTAAAGCCCCCAAGAAAATGCTTCAATTGGTAATCATAGATGTTATGTACATTTTACTGACCATGTTTTGCATGTAATATTATTACTTTACACAGGTGGCCCAAGAGTTAAATCTAATTTAAAGAAATCCCGACTACTACAATCCGTACGCCAAAGCTAACAATCGAAGAAAAGCAGACCTTTTACCTGACACCGACGAAAACGAAAAAATAAAAATAAATGTATCCAAAGGGACTTTTTTTATCGGGAGCAAGACATAAACAATAACAACATAAATCTATCAAGTGTTGTATTCTCTAGGCAATACAGATGTATGTACTTGATGTAGATACGCCAAAAACTTTAAGAGCTTCTAGTAAAATGGTGACTGGGATTGGCTCGTTATTCTAGCCTCGTAGTTCTCGTCATCTATGAAATACCACTTTCCTTATCAACAATATTGGGAACCATCTGCCTTCTCTTCCGGTACTGGAGTAGCAGGAATTTCTTTTCTTTTTTGGGAACCATTTCAAACTACTTTCATAAAAAGGAAAGTTGCTGATGGTTTCAGGTCATGAAATGAGAGACAAAATTATATTCAAGCAATCAGTGGCTCTTCTTTTGCAGTGTAATTTGGCTTACCAAGATTAACTTCTAAAGGTCGTGGTCGGGTTATGGGGGGTGAAGGTCACATTGTTTTCAGTAAGGGCTTTGCAACTCCACTGAGGAACAATCCCTTTGATGCCACACGCCGCACTCCGGATTGATAATGGTGGAATAATCTATGGTTTGTTTTACTTCTGTAAAATACAAAACTTGTACTGAAAGGCAGACTGAGGGACGGTAAAAAAAATACATACGTTACCTTTGGTTGACTTCATTCTCGGTCCAACAAAACCATGCCACCAACGAGAGGTATACTGCCCGGAATGAGTCTGGGGACGGCTGAATCTTACAGTGCAGTTGTTGAATCCGTCACAAGGCAAAGTATAGCGAAATTGTGAGCTGCATTCCCACGTAAGATACTTGAATGCACCAAAGAAATATGCGGCGTAAGGTTTCAGGGGCCCCCACAACCAATACTTTCCGACTCTTTCTTCTACATCCGGAGAAACTCCCTAACTCAGCTTTGCAAGAGCAAAAACTGGCTTTGTTCATTACAACTACCATGTGCTGAAAATCTCTTAGGACTGCCTTTGTTGTTTCAGCCATTAGTTTAATTCTATCATCTGAAAGAAAGAAGAAAATTTCTACAAAACTAAATACACTGATGTGTAGAAAAAGAAAAAGGTGTAGAAAAGGTCAAGTCACCTTTGTATTCTTTGAAGATGAATGTTGCAATGTTATTTAATTTTCCCACAGGGACGATGCTGATTGGGAACCGCTGAACAGCTGAAACACTGTCATTCCGTCTTAGCAATCCAGTGACAGCTTCTGTTATGGCCCCATCACCACCAACAACAACATCCGCATCACAACTATCCATAACTTCCATCAAACCTCTGGTTTCTCCAGCAGCTTCTGTCCTGACCACACTAACCTGTAAATAAGGAAATAAAAAAATGCTTAATAATAGCCTACAAACTATGAAAGTAATCATTATTATACTACCTATACCTTCATGCTGACAGGGTAGAGCAAGGGAGCACAGTATTTTTCAAATTCAGTCTTGCTTTTCTTACAAAATATTTTGGGATTATTAATGGAACCGAAAACCATAAACAAACTTGTTAGTCTTCCACTAGAAGCGGGATTATTAGTCTTACCCTCCATTTGAAGCAGGATTACTCTTGAAGCAGGAAAATTCCAGGAGGAAAGCAGAAGACTTCAAGTTTGACAGAGCGACAGAGTTGAAACCAGGTTGAAACCTCTTCTAACCAGCTATAGGGCTATTGCCGATTGGCATAGTTGTACCAAGTTTTGATTATTGCTTTAGTGATGGCTAACACGTGCAGTGTACCCGGTTGTAAACCGAAAACAAACAAGTTGTTTACACTTCCAGACCCACATGATGAACGCTTTGGGAAAAAAAGTGAAGATCTCAAGCAAATTTTTTTAATGCGACGTCAACTGTGGTTGATGAAATCAAATTTACCGGAGGATCACACCCCAAAATTTTTTTGTGACCGCCACTTCCAGAAAGGAAAACCAAGTGTTCCTAACTTAGTTCAAGATGTGGACTGGAGCCCATCCAAAAATTTACCTCTGACTGCGGTTAAACAATCTCAGGTATGGATATGTTCAACTTTTGAATATCACCATATTTGTAGAATATAAAATTTTGTTATCTCAGGAACTTAAACTCTGGTTGGAAATCAATTTGCCCAATGAGCTGCAACCTGATGATGAAGAAGCTCAGCAGGAAGCATCACCGAATTCTAATCCGCCAACAAATGATGATGAAGATGAAATTTCGAGAAGACAATATACAGGAGCCATAATCCCCGCTCCCGGTGGAAATAAAAATTTTGTTTTTTATAACCCCAACTAATATTAAGGTTCCCTTGAAGGAAAATGTAATGGCCAATGTAATTGAAGTAATGCTAATTAAATGATGTTGAGGTCTGCATTTACAAAGGGAATTGCAATTGTTTAATACGATTTAAATAACCTTGTATAATATATTTTCCAGCCGAAAGACTAATAAGGCCACTCGTGTCAGTCCTGTGCGCCACGTACGTTCAGGTTCAGACGTGCCAGCGGTTTTTAAACGGTGTTACCTTAAAAATCTGCAATAAAGGTAGGATCTACCTATTCGATGTAAAGAGTAGGCCTACATAAAAAGCGCAAGTGTCCCGTTGCAAAACAGTATGTGACACTGTATGAACAGTAGATAATCAAAGGAAGAAAAGAGTCGGAATTTTTGATTTCATTTTCAGCTTATTCGATCGTCATCTAGTGTGAAATATCATTATTATTATAGCAACGCATTCCGACAAGCCAGGGCATTTATGTGCAGAATGCGGTATAGTAAGAGAAGTACCTATACGTCTAATGGTTAATACTTTTCCCCACTTTCGTATGATAAATAATCTAGCTATTAACTCATACAGAAGTCCAAAGTAAAGCAGGCATTCTTCTTCCATAATAAGAGTTAAATACACGAGCAAATACACCAATCTACTTTTCTTGCCGGGCAGGAGCATCAGGATAAGCAGTTCAAGTAGAATAAGCTGTAGCCTATGTGCATCAATCCCCCGACGAAGATCCTCATCTCTGGCCAAACTAATGCTGATAATGTTTAGGAACGTTGAATGATCTTTTGGCGTTGCATACCTATTAATCGCTTAGTGACTTCCGACCCTTACGTATATTACGTCTTTCCCTGAAGGCGTTTGCCGAAGGATTATAATTAAGAATTAAATCAAGGCGAATTTTATACCGTTACGACATTAAGATATAATACACAAATTGCATTACAAAAATGATGTAGCCTTAAACATTGGAAAGTGCTAGAAAAAGCGGGGTCGGGATATGAAGAGGTCTTTAATCACAGATTGTCTTAATAGTACGTTGCGGACGGATCAAAAGCGAAAAAAGTTTCAGAAAACAAAGGCATTTTGCTGGCTTCAAGTAATTCTATAAAGACACATTGAGTGCTACCTTGTTTTCAACGGCGTTTTTCTTACCTGACTATACTGGAGAGTATGCATGCAAAATGTGTTTGGCAGTGAGTTCAACTTGGCAAACATATAGTTTTTACTGTGTACAGTAACTCGCAATAACAAGACAACCCCAAACTATAACAAATTTTATTCTGCACCATCCTTTGCAGAAGTTTAGGACAGGACAGGGGACAGGGTTTAGGATCTCTTACAAAACACATTAAACAGTTGCATAGTGATCAAAAAGTAATTCTTCCTACAAAAGAAAACCGAAAAGAACTGGATGGTAGTTGCGATCTTCTCCAAAAGCGAAATCCTTTTCAGTTTATTGGCCTGCACAAGCTCTTGTTGAATTTTCACCAGCACTCCTTCGGCGGACATTGTAGTGCCTGCGACCTGGTTATGTACGTCCTTCATGTCTTTCACTTGTCTCCATTCGTACTTGAAAGTGTCGACGCTGTGCATCACAGCAGGGCAAGGGCATCACAGGCTGGAACACTACTGTTGAGATGGAAAAAGTTCCACTTGCAAGACTTTCTTGTCTTTCCGACAGCAGACACCGACTAGATACAGGAAAGTGAACAGGTTTGGCAATTGTGAGTTATTTGTCAACAAGCAATCTTGGAGAAAATTGGTTCTACAAATTCAATTTACAAATCTTTGAATCTTGCAACATTCTAAACGTTGTCCGAGACGTGCCACCATCTGCTTGAAGTTTTTCATGTTACGGATTTACTCAAAACAATTTCCAGCTGCAGTTTAATGTCGCACTAGGATTTATCTAAAAGCATTTGAGAGTTAACGACACGCTGGGATTACGGCAAGACGCGATCGCGCACCTTTTCCAACTTGGGGAAGAAGTTTTCAAGGTTAACGCGACCCAGTCCCAAAACACTGGGATGAACAACATACCACCATCTTCACGGTTAGATACGTAGAGGCCTAGAGGGCAGAGTTTCTAAACTTGTGGTGCGCAATGCCATCAGTAACAGCCTTGACGTTACCGGGGATGACAGTTTGTTGGATGGATCCACAGCACTGAGAGGCGATTTCCCAACGTCAGAGAAAGTGACCAGCAGTAATTCGCAGCTAGCAGACTTTAGTACTGAAAGTTTTGAAAAACGATTCCAGGTTGTACTGTTGACTGGGCGTCAATTGAAGATCACTTGCTCGGCCGGCAAAGCAAAGTGCATTTTTGTGATCCAAATAATTTTCTGTCCCTAGATGCGTCATGAATTTGACAATCAAGCGGGTAACTCGATCATGTTCAACTCCTCGTGCGGCCACGAAGCCTGGCGTGTCAATTGTGATAAAATCGAAAGTGATTTCCGTGTCCATGCTTGTGGAAAATGGTGTAAGGGGGTGACAACAGATGTTTGGCTCTGATGTTTGCTTTGGGCATCATCATTGACGAGACGAAAGCGAAACGAGTCACTCCAATCAACTCCAAGGATGTAATTTGCTATTCCGTTGATCATTGTACTTTTGCCAGTTGCAATAGCAACCATGCAGATCACAACTTGGTGTGATGTAACGGTTCTTCCACCGGGTTATTTGCCAAATGTTGAAATGTTGAACCAACGCAATTTCTCACAACTCCTCTTTTGATCTGCTTTCAGAAGACACATAGCAGGATCGCACTCTTGAATCAGTACACTGTAGGCGGCCAAAATCTTAAGCGACACAAAGAGATTTCTTTTGATTAAAAATTTCACAAGTTCCAATTGATTGTATCCTTCAAGTCGAGTTAGGAGCCACTTTACTTCATAAGGAATAGTCGAGAAATGAAGCATTGTAAAGGTCGTTGCAAACGTACAAAATTCCGTCGGTTCGGATGCCATATATCTTCGGTCTGCAACAAATTTGACGATGTGGTGCGAGATATAATCTCCGTGACTTATTGCAATAAGGCATTTGTGGAATTGATCCAAATGCGGCATAGGCGGAGCAAATGAGGGAAATCTTGTGAGGAATCGATCTTGAATGAGCCATTTGCAATTGGCACGAACTTGTTGAACTTTGATCATGCTTTTAAGTGAAATAAGCTTGGTCACCATGTCCAGATCCATGTCGCGACTTAACGTGGCTCGACTTGATACAATGAGCAAGGAGCAGAGACCATTTTTAGTTGAAACAAAGCTTATTACTCTGTTATTTTCCTGAAGAAGGCTCCATGTTGATTTCAAGGAAGAGAAAAAGTTACTTCTAGATACTCCATTCCATTTTAGATTAGTAAATAATGTAAAAGCTGCTTTCTGAAGATGATATCTGGGACATTACTCGAGTGATTGTTAGGTAATCACTAAGCATTCGAATATCTTCTTTGCTTGGAGAAACATTGTTTTTGCAAAGTATGTTTTCTCGTCAACCGAAAGCTTAAAGATGAACACAATATTGAAGCCATACAATATTTCAGAGATGACATGTGATATGGCCTGTCAAGTGATGGATTTTGCTTGGCTTTGGCACTCGCAATAGTATCTTCAGGATTGCAGAGTTCAAATCTATGATAAGGTTTGAGGTGGACAACAATGTTGGTGGCATAATACTCAGGATTCTCATCAAATAGATAGTCTGAGCACCAAAGTTGTTTCCACCAAATTTGCTGTTATGCTGGGTTTGAGGTGCAAGCTGAATGGTATAGATCTGTCCACTTTTCCTTATCTAATGGTGCAATGAAACAAGCTTTTCCAACAATGCCTTCCCATTCAGACAAAGGTTGACTTCTGTGGCCTTAGTTGAACTAGCAGAGAGACCTGACATTTTAAATTCAAAATCACAGAAGGCCAACACTTAAGGATATTGTAAATATACCATTTGCTATGATTTTGTCACACGAGTAACAATTCAAATATCCTAACTGCAAAGGGTGTTCCAACAATGGTATTAACTTGATTACCTCAATTCCTAGAAAATAGGTAGAAGCATAACAAATTAGCATGTAATCATGTATGAAGGAAACAAGTTTTTGTTACTACCACTCACGTTTGTTGGAACCTGGAAGGCAAAAAGGTGATGCAACTTCAAACAACCTGCAACAAAACCTTTAATTCTAACGGAACATTATTGCCTCACATATTGTACACTTTACCTTCAATTAGAAGAAAGATGATTGTTAGGACAATTTCCCTTATTTCTTGAAAATGGCGTGGAGAATAGTCAATTGTCACTGATAACCTCACCTCCTTGGCCCATCACAAGTCCACAACAGTCAACAAAACCAACGGTTTCAAGCTGCTGGTTCGAGGAAGCCATTTTCAAATGTTTACTAAACCTGAAGGGAGCCATAGAGAATGAGTGAGTTGCCAAATTACTCTTGATATTTTCTCTTTACCGTCAGTTTAACCGTATATCTTGATGACCTCTTAAATCCAAGTCAACACACTTGGCGATTAGGCCCGATCCATCAAAACAACAAATAGCGACTAGCGTTGCTCGAGGGCTAAAGGGATGACAGATTTCGTCTGCAAATACAAATAGTGATGGATAGTGGCCGGCTGTATTTTGACTACGTACTAGAATAGTTGTCGAAAGAGTAGGGAGACTCGGATCTCAATAGTGACGCGCGGTAAACAACAGGGTGTTCGTCACGATAGCGAGTGTTTAAAGTTTACTACTTTAAATCGTAATCTAGCACAATGGCAGAAGGCAACAGCGAAAACCTTGTCTGTAATACTTGTTCTATGGTTTTCAAAACTCAACGTCATTACAAAAACCACATTGAGGTACGTATTTAACTCAGTGGGAATAACGTTTACAAGTAACGTGATTAAAAGTGAATTCCATAATTATTTGTATAGTTGCATTTAAACTCTGGATTGAAATGTAATGTTTGTGCCAAGGAGTTTAAACGGACGAATGATGTTACGAGACACATGCTGGTAATTTATTACATTTATAAAATGTTTGAAAAAACGTGTTTTCTAATATAGTTATTACAGATTCATGGGAATAGGTCATTCAAATGTGACATATGTGCCAATGACTTTAAGACTAAGCATAATCTTCAGTCACACTTGAAGGTAATTAATTAAAATTTTTAGAATGTTTGAACAAGGGTTTTCTAATATTAGTTATAACAGACGGTTCATGAGAATCAATTATTGAAATGCGAAGTATGTGGTAAAGATGTTAAGGGGAAACAGAGCCTCCAGGCACATATGCAGGTAATGAAAAAGCTTACATTGGTATTATTCAAATTTCAAACAATAAAAAAATTCTAAAATAGATCCACCAAGAGAACATTAAAAAATTCAAATGTGACGTGTGTGCCAAAGAGTTCCGGTTGAAATCTAACCTTACGCAACACATTACGGTGGTACACGCATTGGAAAGCAATTACAAATGTGATGTTTGTGCCATGGATTTCCGTAGTAAAAGATATCTCAAGGATCACATGGTGGTAATCTCATTAACCAAGTCACAATATTAATACAAGGCTATAATACGTTACGTCAATAGGTTCATACAATGGACAAAAAATTCAAATGTGATGTATGTCAAATGTCTTTCTTCAAACCACATGAACTCAAGGCACACATGATGGTAATGCCTCATCTCATTCACATTAGTGCAATAAATAGTTATGGTTACATTGCATTATAGACCCACACTGCAGAACAACCTTACCAATGTGAAGTTTGTGGAAAGGCGTATCCTACTAACAGGAACTTGAAATGCCACATGCTTCAGGTAATGATAAAAACTATTCCGGCGTTTTCTATTGGCCGATTTTGGCTAGATTTTGTGTATATTAATGAAATATCCAAAAGGGGGTTTAGGTGGATAGAGATTTATGGATATAATCATATATGGATTATAAATATAACTCCATATATCCATTAATCTCTATCCACCTCTTCGGTAGAGTGAATTTTAGTATATATATATTTTTTATATCAAAAGAGCATTTAGAGGGACACATTTGAAAGGGCTTAATGGGAAGAAAATGTTCTTCTCAGTAACACGAAATAAATATTTAGGTACATGCAGAAGGAAGACCATTTGAGTGTGACTTCTGTGGAAAGTGTTTCAAAACTAAGAAATGTGTTGGGAACCACATAAAATGGGTATTTTTCAACTAATTTAAGCCGTTAAAAAAAACAAAGATAAACCGTTATTTGAATAGATTCATACTTCCGCCGAAAAGCCTCATAAATGTAGTGTTTGCGCCAAGGCTTTTCAAACCCCAGCTGTTCTTCAGACACACATGACAGTAATAACTTAAATGATTTCACAAATTTCAGTTTAAAAAACCTTTATGACTAGGTTCATACAAAAGCGAAATTATTCCGATGTGATGTGTGTTTCAAGGATTTTACTCAAAAAGTTGGCCTTAAGAAACACATGCTGGTAAAAAATTTTGTTTAGTTCATTTCTATACACTGTATTTTTAAAAAATTGCTATTTTAGAGATTTCACGAAAAGGCTGATGACAATTTCCTCGATGGATATTCAGAGGATGAAGAAGATTAATTTAAATGTTGATTATTTCACAACACACAAGGAGATCATTATCAGGACAAGGACGTTTTTTTCTCTATTGTTTATGATCGTCACCACTCGAATCAACAGCGTGATATTCTTGTGGTTCGTCACGGTCCTTGCAGTTCTTTTTATTTAGTTTGTTCGTGTCCGGCTATCAAATAGTCAAATCACTGCCGTCCAAGACTACATAATTTTATGTTTCAGTTAGTTTTTTTGCTTTTGTTTCAATTCCAATTAGACTGTAAAGTTCAGTTTCCCTTTTTTGCCTTGTGATCGGCTGCCAAAGTGTCAAATTATTGCCGTCCAAAGCTACATAATTTTTTTTTCATTCAGTTTGTTTTTTTTTGTTTCCATTCCAATTAGAAAAATGCCGATCGTTTCAAAATACATTTCATATTAAGTTACCTGTCTTGAAGCAAAAATTAGTCAATTGTTAAAAAACGAGCATTTTTAGTCCACTCTTATGGTCATGCGGGATTGATTCCCGCTCGATCGAAGACTCCCTCTGACGCATGCCGCATGCCACTCCCAACTTTGGAATATGACCCTCCTGCGGGGACAATCATGACAGTTAGCGGATGGGGAACAACTATCGTATGGATCCCAATTTTTTTAACTTTTCATGTTTCATTTAATTTAGACCAAAATGTGTTACGTCAGAGTGACATCTGTTACGTGTTACCCATGCAGTGCTTTAGTTTCTGCGACAAGAATTCTTGCTGGTGAACATAGCTTTTCGAACCCAAGCGGATTCGAACAATATAGCGATGTGGATCTTTTTGTTATGCATCCAAATTACGATACGGTTACTTTGGAAAATGACATCGTTTTAATGAGAGTAATGCTTAAATAGCTACCACAAATTACAGAGAGATACAAAAAACATGGGCGATGATGGCGACATTTTATTTTTCTATTGCAGTTGGTAACCCCACTGGATTTTTCTACGGGCAAAGTTGGTCCTATTGAAATACCACCAATGGGTCAACAAACGGATGCTGGAACTAATGTCACGGTCACTGGATGGGGCAATCTCGAGTTCAACAATCCTGATCGGCCGGATGTGCTGAATAAAGTCAACATTCCAACTGTATCGGACCTCGAATGTCGACGTGCTTATGGCCCGTTTGATATGTTTGATTCTTTCATTTGCGCTGGTATCCCTGAAGGTTCATAATGCGATTTTCTTCTATTATATACGTAAGTAGAAAAAAGCGTGCTTTGTTTTAAGACAACAAATTGCAAATCATAGGTGGCCTCGATTCGTGCAATGGTGATTCTGGTGGTCCTCTATTCACCAGTGACCCCCAACAGCTGTTGATTGGTATTGTCTCGTGGGGAAAGGACTGCGGTAGGTTTGGTGGTTTATTAGCGTAAATTATACGGGCTGTACGATGCCGGCAGACAATTCAATTTCGTATTATTCCGTTTTATATGTAGCTTTACCTGGCTATTATGGAGTTTATACTGAGGTATCGTATTTCTCCGACTGGATCGCTGCCACGATTGCCGCCAATTAGATTTTGGATACATTAATAAATTCATCACCAGAAGCTTAGATTAAGACTTGTATGAAAGAAATTCATATCGTTCATCAAATGTCTGACAATGAATATATTACTATACATGAAAGTTATTCAACAAACTATAATATGAATGCTTGAAGTATTATTTATTTGTACAGTATACACTCAGTTGTATTGTTTCCCTGAAGGTTGCATGAGAAATGTTCTCGAGATATGTTCTCGAGACCCTCTCTCACTTCAGTTTCTTGATGTGTAACAATTTAAACTTCAGAATTCGATTACGGTTACACTAACTCGATAAAATTATATTAGTGCTAGTTTCATATGGGACAAGTTTACCACTATATAGAGTACCGTAATAAATGTACCATACTGGAGTGAGTGGAGTGTGTAGATGGCGTACGTCACAAGCTTTCAAGTTCGTCATCGAAGTCCCTCGGTCGTCATATAAGATTCCCTCGGAGACATATTACCGCTTGAGCGAAAGTGTGCATGTTTTAATGTCTCTAAACGTTTGACAGAACAGTCGTCTGAGATGAGTTTAATGGCAACAACAGATTTTGGTCTGTAGCTAGATGTTTGTAGTAAGTAGTACTGCGATTGTTAAGTCGTGGCTGCTGTTGCGACGCAAACGAGCAAAAGAGGATTTTCTCTTTGACCGAGAGAATGTACAGTTTTGGGTGGGAGACTCTCAGACAAAGTTTTATCTCTATTTAAAGTGATGCGCAATTGTAAACGCTCATGATAGAAACTCTGCAGTCTGCATGATGAGAGCTCAAGGGCGGCCGGATCAGAGCCGCACGCAATCACCTCCCATCGCGATGATTCAAATTTCCAGGCTTATTTTTATGCAACAACCGGTTTTATCAGGATTTCTCCGTCGGAATTTTACATATTGTAGATGGATAGGAGAAAACGATCTCTGAATCGAAATTGCAAAGGGTGCGTTATGCATCGCAAATTATACGCAGATTATACCTGAAAATGCCCGACGGGCAGGAACCGGCCAGCACAATATTTAGGTCTTTATTTCCTGGAGAAGGGAAAGGGAGTTTCTTATCATATTAACATTCAATGGCCTTTGTTTTGCACGGATTAAAAGTCAGCGCTCAGAAGGAATAACAAATAGGGCAATCAGAACTTTTGATCCATTCAATTCAATTTTCGTCCTAAAAAAGTAATAACAAAATAGGTTACTCCACTTGTGACGTACGATCTATCCGGATCTCTGAATATCTTCATCGAATATCTAGTTACAAAATCTTTGCGCGTCATTCAGTTCAGTTCTCCCGGGCGCTTTCATCGGCTTTCATCTCGCAAAGTAGGTACGTGTGCCCGAATTAATATTTTCCCCCCTTTTGAACTATAGTAGTTGGTTGATGAAAACTCGAGAAGCAAATAGATTAAAGTGGTAGACTGACTCACTGACAGCTAGTCTGCACACTACGGTGTAGGCCATGTAGCCCATATACACAACATAGTGGATCAATAACATTTCGATGTTTTCCGGAGCTGTTGTTTTCAACGTCGCAGCACAGAGAAGGATGTTGCCAAAGAGCCAAGACTCACTGAACGATGTTGGTTCAACGAAAAGAAACTGTCAAAAATATTAAATAAAATTTGAATAAACATATGGTTGGTTGTTGGGGTACCGCTATCATTGATTCTTACTTCCAACAATCACGTCGCCCATGTTTGCATGGCTACGTACATGAGCGACTGATAGCTAGCATCTTCAAATCCGTCATGAATCAGCTCCTGTTGTTGTTTTTCCAACTTGAATATTTCAAGGAGGGAATATTTCTCATCGCGAGAAAAGAGGTGAAACTTGCTGAAGTGTTTCTTAATTACCACTCGCCAGCCAACAAAGCGGCATGAGTAACAGACCGTAGTCAAGTGAGTGTATATGGCCTCCAGGTAACTAGGCGGTTACGCCTTTTCACTTATTACCTCTGAACTGAGCGTAATCAATAGCACACACGTCGACGAGAAGAAACGCCTCTACACACACAAACAGCAGATAATGGAAGAGGAGAAATGGAAAATACAATATTCAAATAATCAATAACGAACTTCCTCAATTGCGGGTGGCACATTCAAGCGAATGCTGCAAACCTGCAAGTGCCAAGTAGCACAACTTTCATCACCGCGTGCTGCTGATGTGTGCTGCTTGACGTGCGTTATTATGTAATTTTATCCTCGTGACGCAATCGTAAAAAAAATTTCGTGTCGTCAAACAAAAATTTAAATACTTTCGATTGGAACTAATCACAATATCATTCCGTAAGTAATCATTTGAGAAAATGTCCGTTTGGGAAAACCCAAGTAAAAATTAATGCTGATTTCCTTCGCAGGCATCGCAGCAGTTTCCTCTACGAAAAATTATTACCTTCCAGGTTCTTGAGAGTTGCGTATGGTAGCCTATAGGTGTTGGCCCAGATTGACACTTTGCTAAAGTGGATTCAGGCTTAAATCCATTGGCGCACACCTCAGGAATGAAAGCGTTTCTCGGAAGCTATTTCCGGACACTTAGGAAGCTAACGCACTCTTACTGAAAGTTGGAATTCTTTTAGTAAGAGCGTTGCAAGCCGAAATCATCGGGAAATAATTAAGACGGACCATGCATATAAAGGCTTTTAGTAGCCGATCGATATTATAGTAAATCGATGAATTCAGTATCGTGCAATCAATAACAACCACTACTACTATAAGTGGTAAATTAGCGCAAAGCTTCCTTCTTCTATATGTAGTTTGTTGCAAGCAAGCTAATAGTGTTTTTAAAAGAAAACGCATAATCCAGTCCTGCTCACCAATGGGGACAACAAAGCTAGAGATAAATTTGAGTGTAAAGGATTGAAAAGAGACAAGGAAGTGTTACAATAGTATAGATCATTGAAGTTGAACAGTTGGAATTCTTTAACATTCTCCCAATTTAACTGCATCATCGTAGATGGCCAAGTAATTAGTTGATGCCACTCTTTGTCGTAAGAGGAGTTCGATCCTATTGAGAGGGGATAATGATGTGATCAACAGTACAAATTACCCGGGGGATGCTGTGCATACGGATGGACTCCTTTACAAGTAGCTCACTGTACTTCAGCTGAAGTCCAGCTTCAACGAAGAGACAGAACAGGGCTCCAGGGTTCTAATTAAAGAGTTAAGACATGTTTAGGGTTATTCAGCATAATGTTGTATATAACCTCATATAAATACTCGAGCTATACCGCGTGCAGTATACCATTTAGTATTAATTCAATTTACTTAAAATTGTTATTATTCTGGCGCTTGCCAGGGAAGAATAACATTTGCCTTGCCCTTTTATTTTTATAGGTAAATCTCCTTTTTTATAGGTAAGTCCTCATTTACTCAAAGAAGCAAAGTTTAGTGGGCAATACGAGTACCATTCAAATGTGACAATATTAAATAAAAACGGGCTATGGGAGAGAGGAGAATTGATGACATCCTCGAACTAAGTCTTAACTAATCCATTACGTACACATAATATCCGCATGTCCTTCTCTCATCCAGTTCCATGCAAGTGAAATAGGAAGAAATGAAAATGATATATCCCTGGTACTTGAAATGCCTCTCATTATGCGTTTCAAACCAGTTTCAGAGTCGCAAAATGCGGCTCAACCGCATTTTGCAGCTTCATTTTAGTCGGAAATTAACTGGCATTCATTTGATCCTACGAAACCAGGTTTGTTCCCTTTCCAAAGACGAACATTAAAACGGTTTCACATTGGACGAAAGTATCCGTTATTCTGAAATAACTGAAAAACGAAGATAAAACTCGTTTCTTATACCAATTGATATAAATCGTTTTATCATCGCTTTATTCTCGTTTTTCAAACCGAAATATTGAACGTGTACCAATATCGTTTTGGAAAGGTTTTAACCCTATTCATCAGACGCGTTTTTTGAATTAATTTTTGTGACATGATATTGTAATCGACCAACGAATGGCCGATTGATTAGCGGTCGAGTTCCGGGATAATGGTATAATACTACCGTATCCCGGCCCGTTCCCCGCTTCCTCCCCATTCTTTAGTGGGTCGGAGACTTAGAGACTTGGAGTAGTCTACGTTCAAAAGTTTTGAGCAACAAGAGTCCGTAAGACTCTAAGCTCGCGAGGATTTTGCGAGTGGCCGGTCCACTGCTATAACTATAGAGATATTTTTTTGGTCACTAGTAAAATTACGGCAGTCAGAGCAGCGTTCTACGTGTATTTTTTAAAGTTATCGGCTCTTACTTAACATCAATCGATTGACATACTTGAGTGCTTTTAAGTTCCCCATGTAAAATTTCGATTTAATTATTCTGGGTGAATTATTTTAGTTCACCGTGGGTTTCGGTCCGTTTTTTGTTTCGTACTTTCCGATTTATTCAATAGTTTGAACTTGGATTTGATTGAGTTTTCAGAATGTATATTTTAAACTAAATTGGGAGTCGGATAAGACCCGTTTTATAATCTAAGTTTCTCGATAAAAATTTGCATTCAGTCACCTCGATTAAAACCAAATTAAGATGGATTGCAGAAACGGAAAACTTCAAGACGCAAATTTGGTCTGATTCGCTTTTTAAGAATCAAGATAGTTCCGGATTATGGGCTTTATTCAGAACTACTTAAAAGATCGACTCTTATAACCCAGGATGATACTCGATTCAAACGCCTTTCTCATTCGCAAAAGTTTTGTCGAAGAAGAGTTTTAAAACGTATGGGGTACACTCGACATTAAACCCGTTTTGCAGCCGCTTTTTTTAGGCACCAAACATTCTCGCCGTTATCACGGTTTGAAACCAAGCTCGAACCCGTTTCACAGTCGCAATTTTTGGGGGCTAAATTTTTGATCGAATATCACGGTTTGAAACCCAAATTTAACAAGCTTTTCAAATCGATTTAGTAATCTACATTCTGCCTCTTTTAAAACCAGATTAATATGAGGTTTAGAAAATGACTCTCATTTCACCCCCGTTTGAAGTACCAGGGATAAGAAAACTTTTTTGTCAGTTTATCTTGCAATTTATTTAAGATTGCTTTATGGCCGATTCATAGCTCGACTTAAAAAATAACACGCGAACTCGTCATAAGTATCATAAGTATGTAATGTGGTTGCCTTTAGTTGTAGTTTTTCTAATTTTTAAATTAAAAACTTTATGTAAAAAGCTTAAATATTTAAATGATTATTTGTATCCTTAACTCTATATTTATTTTTCATATGCTTCATTATAGTATAAGTATAATAAAAATAAATTCAATGTATTGTGAAGTCGAACGTGCTTCATTCTTTGGTCTTGAGAATAGAGGACGCTTTTACGCAGACCGACGAGCTTGGCATAGACAATTTGCAATCTAGTGTTGACCTTACGTCACACCAATACTAAAAAAATGATATGAACTATTAATCATGCAGCAAGAACACTTTATAGGCTACTCAAAGGACGATGGCTTACACATCTTCCATAGCGATGAGCGTTCAGTAAATGTATTCAACAGAAACGTGAATTCTATCTACAAAGAATCCCTTCCGAAATTTCTACCGCGCTTTGTCACACTGTAAAATACGGTACGTACGTTTCCTCATTATTAGTTAATTTAGTCCAGCAATTGTCGTAATGACGCAATTAGTATTATATTGGCATGAAATTCTATGCATAGATTAATATTTCATGAAGTATGGCATTACTTTTGGGTCACATCAAATTGCCCATGTAGCCTATATATTGTCTTGCGCGGGGTAGTACATAAATTCTTTCAGCAGAAGATATTATATATTTTCTCCGTGAGAGTCCGCGCAAGGTTCCCAAACTCTTTTTTCCACTGTTTACTTTGCTTTCTGTTGTTGTTTATACATGAAAACGGACATTGTTTTTAAATGTGATCTCACACGAATCTCGCTATAAAATTAGGTGTTGAGTAGTGGTGTAAACTAAAAAGGACCTGACATGGCCCATGGGCTATCCAATACGCGGCCACCTAACACTTACTCTAACTGAACAAAATTCGTTGACGATTGGCCTTCCACTCCTCAATACTTCATACTTTCATCCACATAGTAGCCTATTGTTAGAGATCCTGTTGAGATTTTTACGCCTCCTAAGAACTAGACTTTGAAAAAAAAACATTTACAAATATCCCAAATAAGATCTCTTTTGAAAAAGAAAAACAATAACTTGTTTACGAACGACGGCCATTTCATTGATCTAATATTACTAACACATAATAAAATCGCCAGGATAGTCCAAAACAGATAGCCGCAGAGACTACAACCGCAATACGTTAACAGTGGATTAGAGAATTCGGTCATTCAAACTTGTACCTTAATGTGCGGACTCTCGCGGAGAGAATATATGTATCGGGACGTAGGAATATTATATGTTTTCCCGCGCGTGAAAATATATACATGGGCAATTGATGTGACCCAAAAGTAATGCCATAATGAAGAAATGATGGCTATTTACCAAATGATAAATTGATTTTTTACCATATTAGTACATATCAATTCACATATTCAAAATGGCAAATTTATATTAAAATTGAATAAAGAAATAGAATCGTTTGAAATCAACCTTAGCATAATCAAGTAAATATGTGTCATAAACACATGCCTTGACTAAGAACTTGAACGTGAACAAGTTCTTTGATACGGTACTGAGACTCGCGCGGGTTATGAGGTTGAACAGCGGAATTTGAATCGATGGCTATTGCTTAGTTATGTGTAGTTAAGGCTATCTACTTGGGGCTACTTTAGTAATAGAAAACTATACATTTCTGAATTTCTATCATTCTATTAGTTGAAGTATTATTCTCATTTTGCATCCAGTAACACGCATGATAGAAAAAAAAAAAATAAAACTTTTAGTTTTCTTGTATCTAACCCATCTCTAGATTTTTTTTCTTAACAACTATTTATATTGGAATTTAAAAACAAGTATTCGAAGTTGCTTGAACTATCTGTTTGATAGAAACATAACTATTGCATTTGTTGTCATAATGTCATCAGGTGGACAAAACCCATTTTTCTAGGATCTATATTTACTTTTCTAAACACCAGAGGTCGTTTAAACTAGAGAAATTGCATAATTTACACAACACCTTGTAATATACCTTAGCAACTACACAATGTACGCGCGTGTAGCGTTTTGCACTTATGCACTGACGTTGTTAGGGTGAAGACTGTGTAACGTTCAATAAAGGACTTCTGTTTGAACAAGCTGCAATATGATCTGATAGAATTTTAATATTTCGAAAAAACATGAGCCTGTACCGGCCTGCGCAATAATGTGTCGCCTCATTCACAGAATAACGGAAAAGACCGTCTGTACATGTTGTGTAAAACAGCATGGTTCAAAAGAAAATAAACCATTCTGGTATCAGTAACAAATCCAACAACGCATAAATCATTTGTGTCTCTATTATGAGAGATAGACCTGAATGCCATCTCATCGATTCGCATGATAACTATCGTTTTCCCTTGTCGTAACGATGTTAGAGTAGACCAACAGGGAGATCTACTGTAAGCTGGAAATCGATCGTTGGTGTGCGTGTATATCAACACAGAAGCTGGATCTTACTTGGACTACGTCTCGAGAGATACTTCTTCGACGCTGTATTCCCTAGCCTTCTACCATAACAGTATTTTACTTTTCCCTATCATATGTGCGATCACTCCCTCCCCCTCCCCAACAAAAAATATATATATTTATGTAACTCTAATCTTAAATACGTTACGTGTCAATTTTTCGCGCGCAAAATAGTGCTGAAAACAAACCACAAGAAGCAACCTAAAAACAACTCACTCGCGGACCTGCTCATCTGTTCCTATTGCATCGGCTCAAGAATAGTGTACTTGTTAGCAGAAATTATTGATTGCTAGACATTTTTAAAAGCCCAAAATGAATCAGATAGACAGGCTATAGTAGGCCTCTCATCTGCTATTTTCCTTTTAAGTGTCTAAAAAATGTTTTTGTATCTGGCGGCAGAAAACGGGCCGGTACTGCGTTAACATCTGTTTGTCATTCTGGAGATGCCGTATTTGAAAAAAAAACAAAAAAAAAAACAAAAAAAAAAAACAAGGAAAGCCAAAGCTGGCTAAAACACTTTATCATTTCAGTTAGTAAACGGCGCTTCTCCTACATCAGGTGGACACAGCACACAGGTGTGACTGCGTCCGCTCTGTTTTTCACGTCCCAGTTGCTTGTTGGAAATTTGTGAATATGTGTGGGTTTGTGTGTTGAAACCAAGCCAGATGGAAAAGTGAAACATGGAGTGGAAAAATACTCTTGCTATCCACTTGGGATTCTGGTTGTATTTACTTATTGGTGGAGTGATTTTCTATTTCATCGAATACTCTGTGTATTATCCTGTTTCTGCGAACGCCGAACGTAGGCAAATTTCTTTACTACATTTCTCCGTCGTCAGTAGCCTACACCTTAACGTTTATGGCCGCTAATTGCTGAACGGTCCTTGACTAGTTATCAGTGTAGTTTGTCTAAATCATAAACCAGAATGACCAGTGAATGTTTCTTGTAATGGATATGAACGATATTTGTGAACCGTCGTCTTAATGAAATTCTGACCAAAAGTTGTAACCGTCACTCCATTTTAATGATTACATATTCATTTTTCTAGATAAAAACAATGACACCTTCTGCGAGAATCTAGTGAATTTGGGTACATTCTTATTCAGTAATATTTAGGTTCCCTATTACATTACTTAAATTAATCATGGTTTATATGTCATCAGTCGAAACTTACCTTAGTAGCGGAGCCAATCAAGTGATGGAAAATGAAGGAATCTGGTTGGCTGTAGTAAAAGAATCGTGCAAAAACTTGACCCGGGAAGATAAGAATCCGCTCGAGAGTGGCGCTGTAAATAGCGTTTGGGAATATTCTAGCGCTTTGTTTTTATGCATGACAATCTTGACTACAATCGGTAAGTGTATATTTCTTCAATAGTCGCACAACAAGTTCAAATGACGACTATTTTAATTAAATGCGTTCATCTAGCCAGATTGTTTTCTTCTTTTTGTTGTTGTTGTAACGTTTATAATACTTGAACCTTACTGGGTTTTTGTACCGTAATGATGCATCTGTATTATTCGCATTAACTTTATACGGATATAAACTGGGTAATACGGCAATAACGAACTTGATCGAGGGTTATTTGTGGAATCACTGTTTGATATGCAAAACACGTCCGGATAAAATAATCCCTCCTGAATGATTTATTCAAGAGGGAACGTTGTTCACGCTAGTCCCTCTCTAGTGAGACTGATATCTGCAATACTACAGAGAATTGTAACGAATGAAAGCGATTGGAAGAGTAGATTATAGTAGAAATGTTTGTATCACGATCACATTTTTTCCGTTTCCTACCCTATTCTTTTTTCTTCGTTACGCATTTACGTTTTTTTGTAGGTTACGGTAATTTTAGTCCCAAAACCGACGGAGGAAAAATTTTCTGCATTATTTACGGCCTTGTTGGAATTCCTATATGCGGTATTTTTCTCGCAACGACTAGCGACTACTTCAGCAACAAGTGCCTACGACTCTTTGAGCGACAGAAAAAACGGAAACACGACAAGTGGCATAGTATTCTTATTGCTGCGTTTTTCTTTCTTCTTCCTGGTCTTGCTGTGTTCCTTTTTGTCCCAGCTGCAATATTCACGGTTCTGGAGGTACTGCAATGGCTGTGTTTTAAAATGTCGTAAATTTTTTAAAATATTCTATCGAATGAAATGACGGCTTATTATTATTTTTTCAACTAAAATTTTAAATAACCTACGGTACACAACCTTATTGTACAAAAAAGGGATGGACATATTTGGATGCAGTATATTTTTCCTTCGTTACTCTCACGACCGTCGGTTTTGGTGACATTGTAGCAGGTACACAAAAAAGCAAATATGAAGCTGAACGTTCACGCACTTTTGAAAAGCGCTCTTTTATACTTTATAACATTTTATTAATATGTTCGTCTTTTATTTTTAAATGTTTTACTCTAGCTCAACAACCAAATTCTACTTTATTGTGGTTCTACCGGATTTGTGTAATTATTTGGGTTACCTTGGGCATCGCTTACTGGGCTATTATCATTGCTTTCATCATGAAAGCTTTCAAGGTTGTTATTCCAACTAGCAACATTAAAACTGGGTCTTGCCGACTATTTAAATGTCTTTTCCTTATTTGGGCACCAGTCAAAAGAGTTATCGCAACGATGGGAGAAAACAAGCCACGCCATCACCGAACAAGCTAAGGAAATGAGAAGAGCTATGGAACAACTTTCAATTATTAACGCAGAACATCATGAACCATTCGTAGCTCCCAAAACTAAGGTACGTACAGCAAAAGGTACTTAACGATGTACATCGCTTGTCATGAGTTTCTTTTGTTTTGTTTTGTCAGGCAGCCTTTGATTTCGCTCTTAAAATGGCGGGAAATATTGGGCATATGGGGCCTACTATTGAAGATAAGTCTCTTCCCGGCATAGCTACGGCCTTCCAACCACAAGGTTCCAATCATGGATTACTTGGAATGATGGAGTTGCCCATTATTGGTGGTCAACATAGACAACACAAAGTTAATCCTCCTACTACTACTCCTCCTGAAGAACAAATAATTGAGACATCACCGCAAAATCCTATTCGGCCTTCGCTAGAAAAAATGAGAGATAATATTCATTCAATAAGTACGGATTCGGGTTTTGATGATGTCACTGTAGATAACACTGCTGGTATGACTCCACATTCAACTGAATCCCCTGCAAATTCAAACCAGCCAACAGTTTTGCCGTCTGCAGACAGTGGCGTCCCTCTCACGTTTGAACCGATGGGCAAAGATGGAAAGAATAAGAGCAAATGGAAAATGTTGGCTAGAAGCATAACACTACCAGAACTGCACCATCGTCACACTAAAACTCCCGCCATAACACCTAGTCCTACAAAAAACCCTCAACTCAGCGAACTTTTTCTGGAGGCCATGTTGATCCTTAACGAAGCTGAGGTGAGGGGGGCTAGTCTTAATACAAAATTAGCATAATTTGGAAAATAATTCTGTAAGCAGCCCTTTGTTGTTCGTCTTTACTGCTGATAAGCAATCGTTGGTATTGGATGATTGCATACGAGTATATAGATAATTACATAGTACATTTAAATTCACTAGGAACATTTGTCCGACTTAAGATGACCTGCCCAAGTGAAAATATTTAACAAATCGGGAAGACATTTCGTTCCTTTATTTTGCGAATTTTTTACGACTTGCGTCAACATATTTTGCTTTTATAGACTTTAATATTCTTAGAAAACGCTATGAAAATAGAAATAAATAGGAAAGATTCATCATTATTCAGAAAATAGATGACAATAAAACGCGTTAGGCCGTTCAAGTTGCTATTTGGTCGGGGCAGATAGCCCAAAATTGGATGGCGATGGCGGTGGAGCCGAGATACGTTGTTGCAACTCTCGAGTGCAATTTTTTGGTGTAACCATGCCCGAAGTGCTCTTCTTTGCTTCCAGTCCCAACATATCACGCAGTGCCTTAAATTGATTTTAAACAAATACATTTAGAAACTGAAACAATTATTGAGTTGCTGTGCAATACTTGATCCGTTTTACGAAGGGCCTGTTCAACGTTCTTCAGAATTTCTTCAGTTCGTGGTGAACGAATGATGGAAAGACGATTAGAATTAGACGAATGACATTCGCCATCATCTTCGTAGCACAATTGTGGGTTACTAGACCACATACTTTCCTCGTCGTCGTCCAAGAGTCTGTCCAAATCTTGTCCTACACCCGTTAATGAACAAAAGGCACGATTGGTTGATAAATATGGGCATAGCACGCACAATATTAGTCGAGTTAAAATAACCTTGTGGAATCATGGCATCGTCAATGGTGGTATAACGTGGGCTGTCGGTGAATGAAGGTAGGCCTATGCGAGGGATCTCGATGCGTGGAACACCTTGCAGCGAGGAACTACGGAAACGTTGACCGATTTCTCGATGCATATCACGAATCTCCCGACCCATATTGCGGAATTCATTACCAAAATCCCGACTCATATCACGCAGATCAGCACTCAAACGACGCGAGGTGTCACGGACTAGTTCGACGGTGGCTGTGGCCAAAGCTCGCGGAGAAGAATTCGACATGCTGAACGGAGTGCAACAAAAATTAAAACTGTTTTTAGTTCCAACAAATGCACACGGAGAAGAGCGGCTCAATTGTTTTGAAAATAAAAAAAATAGAAAGAGTCAAGGGTCGGTTACCTGCCAGTGTAGACTAGTGAGACTATTCGGGAACAGTTAATTATTCTCGGCCAGAGGAGCAAACTGAACAATGGCGACCATCAGTACTGCACACATGCACACGACTGACGATTGCATGCTCCCTCTCTCTTTCTAGGTCGGGATAGCTAAACACCTGATTCGACCTTGTCGGCACAAACTTTTTTCCGCAAGTGTCCTTCCCTTCCTAATGTAGCTCGGTACACGAGAATCGCTGGGGGCAGTTTAAGTAACCAATCACGATAAAGCATTCAATAAAAAAAAGGAAAAGAAGAAAAGAAAATTGGTCCGACAACTCAGTACAACATTCAAAACAAAATCAAAATCGAAATGTGACTGCGGTGTAACGTTAATTTTATGTATTCGAAAACAGCATGGTTAGTTTAATTCAATGAGAGAGAATTCGTTAATCGATCACACATTTGTGAACCTTTTTCTTTGCGAGCTTCCGTTTTGGCTATTCGCGAACCAAACTGAATAGCTCTTTTAGGCTCAATGGCAGTTTTTTTCAATCCTAACCGATAAGCGAGTGCTCTTAGAATTATTTTATCTCCCACTCCAATTGGTAACCTTAAATCGACTTTAGCCAAGATTTGTAATTGGGCCAGATATTCAACAACTTTTTCGTCAAGATAGGGTAGTCTGGGAGCTCTGCCGTGATCTGCAATTATACGGTTATCCCGCCCAAGATTACGTTCTGATATTCGGTTCATTTCCATTTCTAGTTCGGCGAAAAGCGAAGGCCAACCACCATTGGCAAACTTTTGTCGATGTCTCGCGTATCCAGCCATTTGCTCGTCAGCTCCGGCTCCCATTAGCACAACCTAAAGATATTGCGCTAAACTCGGTTATCTAGGTCAGCATAGTAATAACGAATAATAAATAACATTATATACTCTTGCTGGAGAAATGTATTTTTCGTTTGGATAACCGATCAAGTGACCCTCTCCACGAGCAGCAAACCATTGGGCACAACCAATACTGTCATCGAGAACAGTGGACGCTGGATGGATCAACGCGGCGATCCTGGACTTTCTCAATTCCACTAGCTCTTCCAGTTCGACATTTATCTAAATGTGTACAACATATAATTTTCGTAACAGAGGGTTTATACTTTATTTGATATACTGAATATGAGTATGAATAATTTGTTATACTTCAATAAAATTCCATTTCCTTGAGGGGTTGATTTTTCGTAGCTCTTTTAGCGCTTGCAGTCCAGTCAACCGGTCGGGAACATCAAATTTATCAAGTGACGAGCTCTTTGTCCTTAATGGAAACGCCACATTTAATAAATCAATGGATTCATTTTCTGGCCAAACACGATCAGTAAGGGCAGCGAGAACACTAGAGTCCAAGCCACCAGAGAATAGTATGGCAATTTTTGTGTGAGGGCACAGATGATCAGGTCGGACATTTGTTTTTTTCCGTAATAACTGGACGCACGCCTTACAAAGCATAGGCTGGCAGTGAACGCGCGATTTAATGGATTCTAGCAGAACGGTTTCCAAACCGTCCACTTCCTTTTGCCAATTTGCCAAGTAATCATTAATAACTAGATCATAGTCAGAGGATGGGTTGCTTTCCAACAAATTTGAAGCCAAACCAAGATGGGGATCACAAATTAGGTTTTTGTTTAAGACATAAGGCCTCCTTGAATGAACTTTTTGAACTGAAACGGCATTATTTGTGAAGCTAATTTGGTACAAATTGGATGCAGGTACTTCCAAAAATGTGCCAGTTTGAGAAGAAGATGATATTATAAGAGGACAGGAGAAATCTTTCCCATTTAAACTGTTCCACAGTAAACTATGCCTTCCAAGTCTATCCCTTCCTGTGATGATTACATCAAGAGCCTTCTTATAATAAATTAAAGCCCAAGGACCTCTGATTGTTTCCAATGTGTTACATATTTCTTCCACTGTAGTGCCCTTATCAAGTTTCTTTAAAAGAAACTCTGTATCAGAAATGTGCTCTGGAATGTTTTCTCCAGCGATTTGGTTATAAAACGCATCACCATTCCACAAAAGAATATTGCCACTCATGTCAATTTGCGGTTGTACAACAGGTGATTCTCCTTGTAGCCATAATGTATAACCGGAAAATGTTGCTTTAAACGTATTCGACAAATCTACTTCAATTTCGCCACAAGTATCTGGACCTCTGCGGCTAAGTACACATTTGTCACCGATCATCTAAAAATCGGAAAATTCTATAAATTAAGACATTAAAAGGACTACAGAAAGATAAATCATTTTACTAACCTGTTGTCGAACACTTTCGTCATCGTTTCCCGTTGTAATGCACAAAAGAATACCGCACATTCCATAAGCTTTTGACAAAGACGACTCACTGTATGAACGTTTCGTCTGCTTGTTTACCTTTTCGTTCCGAAGTAGACGACGTACGCGTGGTTCGCGTTGGCTTGCGCTTGTTGCCTTGTTTGCATTTTAATTCAAATGTAACGCAAGTAAAAATTACAATGTATAAAGGGGTATAAAGTACTAAGAATTTAGCATGGTGGAAAAACTTTTGAAAATAAGCATATAAGAGAAAGTGGTGGTGCAATTAAATGGCAACGGATCAGAATCCCCAGCGGGCATCAAAATATTTATACACTGCGGAACCGCCGGAACGCATTTTCTTTTTACTAAAACGCGGTTTCCTTACCTAAGTTAAATCCTTAATGAACAATAATAGTATTTACAATAATACTAACAATATATATTTTTGGAATTTCTTGTATTATTTTAGAAAAGTCAACAAGAAATCAAATTATTATCCGTCTTTTCAGGCTTGCTAGCTCTAATTCCTGAAAAGTCGGAAACTACTTCGTCGCAACGCCCATCACGTGAACACGAATAAATCTCCAAAGTCCGTTCCGCAGCGGGACATCAAAGCGCTTCTGGTCAACTTGCGAAAAAACTTTCGAGCCAAGAACAGTTTGATCAATGCTGCGGTTTAGGTTGCAACCGTCGAAAAGAAAGCCCCACAAGGGGCTCAACAAATTTTGAATCGTATGTAGCCAAGTTCCAGATGAATCATGAACATGCTCCCAATAGTAAAATTTGCCTCCCTGTATAAACGTTTAGAAATGTTTAGTACAGTATGTCGTATTGTTAACTATAGCTCGAACGACGACGTACTGGGGCTAAAACACGATGAACTTCTTTTAGCGTTCTTTCCACACTTCCAACGGAACATAATACCAATGTAGAGACAACAATATCTAAGAATATAAGTCATTAATAAACAGCAAGACATGCATAGCTATTAATATATTACCAACACTGTTGTCTTCAATATCCTTCATGTCTTCAGCACTGCCAACTACAAACTTGTCCATTTTAACATTAGGATACTTGCTTTGATTCTCATAAAACAAAGGTTCAAAGAAGGCATTGGGCTCAACTACCATAAGTTTACAGTTGGTGGGAAAGAACTCAAAATTAGCACCTACATTAATTTTAGAATTTTTACATTTGGTTGAATTATGTTTCAAAAACATCCATAGGCTATAGTACCAGAACCAGCTCCAATTTCCAGGACTCTTATTATGGATTGTTTCTTAAGATCAGCATCTGTAGATTTGTGCTTATGCATTGAATCAAAGTGTGATCTTTTCATTTCTCTCATAGCTGAGTGATATTCTATCATGGCACGTTTCCAGAAGGAAGCAAAGAGCCTAAGAGAAAATAAGACAACTCCTTAGCTTGCACAAGCTAAAGCAATCACTGTGAAACACTACTGTTTTGTAAATTATTAGTACACACCAGTGCTTGATGGTCTTCCCAAACATTTTATTAATGCCATACAGCAATATTGCAATAGGCAATGGTAAACTCCATAATGAGAAAAGACTGCTTCCTCCCTTTGCAGCCATGGTATAAGCTAATTGTAACAACAAGATTTTAAGTCACAAATTGCTGTGTTATAAAAAAATTAGAAGTTTATTTATACCGCCTATCTAGAACAGCAATTAACTCGCACACTTGGAAAAATTCAGACACTATAACACTTCTTGGTCCGGTGAACGTGATAAGAAATTAATATACGTGACTGTTACAGATGCAGCGGGAAAGCAAGATCACTATAGGGAGACAAGATAACAGAAAATGGCGTGAAATGCCTTTTGGTTGGCTAGTAGTCGTCAAGCGAAACCACTTGTTGCATCTCCACGACTTGCGTGCGGCGTGCCGGTGATTATTTGAAGCTTTTTACAGCAGACAACTGTTGTTGTTGTTTTTGTTTTTGCGATCCAAGTCGACGGCGGGAAAACTAAAAATTTACATTTTGAACCGATCTACTATTTAGAGCGAAGAATGATTTAGAATAATAAATTTTTAATTAGGTCGTTACACAAATTTTTTTTGCGCCACTCTTCTTTTGAGTTACAAGTCATGCAGCTTGGTTAGCAACGATATAAAAAGTTAGGCTTGAGTGCACGGGAAACAGCCAAAAAAAACTATTTTTGAACTCGAATGAAATAATAAAGAAAGAATAAATTACCATAAAATAAAACGCATTTTTACCCTTTACGGCGCACCTTTGTGCAACGCAAAAAAAAATAAAGCGGTTTCTTTTCCACTATTTGCGGAACTCAGATAGGCCAACTTGTGGTTGTTATGTTTTACGAGCCTGTTGCTTATCTCGTTGTGGAGTCAGTAAGGACGCAACAGAGATGCGTGATGCGTAAATTAATCTAATCAATCAGTACTCATCCACCCCACGTAACAGACGTTCGACCAATCAGGGATCCTGTAGGACAAATACAACACCAATGATCCGTCCTGATTCGGTACTTGACGCTTGTCAAGAAGATACTCTTTGTTACATCTTATTAAAATCAGCAAGGAATTTTATTACCATTTGCTTGTAGTAGTAGTACACTTGTGACTTCTCGATCGAATCAACACCAGCCATGCAGTCTAGAAAAGTTGCTGTGGTAGATATTAAAATTTTTACTGTATTTTTATTATTATCATGTAATTGAGTTGCGTGTTGTAGGTGACTGGCTCAAACAAAGGTATTGGATATGCAATTGTTAAAGAATTGTGTTCCAAATTTGAAGGTGATGTGTACCTGACTTCAAGAGATGAATCAAGGGGGAAAACTGCTGTAGAAGAACTAAACAAACTCGGATTTCATCCACATTACCACCAGCTTGACATTGATGATGAAACTAGTGTATTGAAATTGAGAGACTATCTGCAATCAACTTATGGAGGGTTAGATGTATTAATCAACAATGCAGCAATTCTATTCAAAGAAACTGCTACAGAGCCATTTTCTGAACAAGTCACACTAACTTTGCTCACCAACTTCTTTAATACTTATCGAGCTTGCAACTTACTATTTCCCATTCTAAAGTCTCATGCTCGTGTTGTAAATGTTTCAAGTTCAGTTGGACATTTGCTACAAATACGAAAAATAAGCCCCAGTGTGAATGGACCTTTACTATTTCCCATTCTAAAGTCTCATGCTCGTGTTGTAAATGTTTCAAGTTCAGTTGGACATTTGCTACAAATTCCTGGCCAAGATACTGTTGCAGTTGCCCTGAAAGAAAAGTTAAGTTCACAGGATTTATCTGCTGAAGAGCTTGTAAAACTAATGCAAGATTATGTGGAGTAATTATAATTGAATAACTAAATTTTTTGATTATCATAATATAGTTTTTAAAAATCTTAAATAGTGCTGCCCAAACAGGAGAACATAAAAAGTTAGGTTGGCCATCAGATAATTTCTATAGTCCCTATTCTGTGTCCAAAATTGGAATAAGTGCTTTAACACGCATACAGCAAAGAAGTTTTGACCGTGACAATGCGCGCGATGACATAGTCATAAATTCATGCCATCCCGGTTATGTTGATACTGATATGACGAATCACACAGGGCCACTGACAATTGAACAAGGTAAAATTAGTTATCTTTAAATCAGTGCTGTTTGCCTACTGTACCTGAAAACTTTTTTATAGGTGCGGTAGCGCCAACTTGGCTAGCTCTTCTTCCGCAAAATGTAGAGTCACCCAAGGGAGGTTATGTTTGGTATGACAAACAAATTGTTGACTGGGTGCACGGACCAACTCCAGCAGTCTATTAATTTAACGAATTTTTACTCGTATAGGTGGGGTTTAAATATTGGTCAAATATAAATGATTCAATGATTCAATGATGTAAATTGTTATAGCTATATATAGTTTATCTAAAAAAAAAAGAACGTGCTGTCTTCGAAGAAGATTCATTGTTGTTAGATGTGATGAAGTTTAAAACATATCACTAGAAAATATTGGAGCACGACCATTCGTAAATGCACTTGTTAACAATAAATTGCATATTTTTAACACTTTATTTTGCGCCATTCAAAATCATAGGTATAACGTTATTACAATTTGGAATTTCCGATTTTTCAAGTTGTTTTTCATATTTAACTTATAAGGTTACAACATTTTAAATACAAAATAAACGAAATCGTCGGGCCCAGCGTTGGGAAATGCTTGTGCTCCATCAACCCGGTGATCAGTTAGTTTAAACGATGTCAATGTTTCGAAGTCCAATTGCTGGAATAGGTTCAATGTTTCCGAACCGAATGTAATGCTTTGAATAAAATCCAACTGTCTTTGCCGAGCCAACTGAATTGAATGTTCTGCTAGACTTCGGGCCAATCCTTGTCGTTCAAAGCACTCTTTCACTCCCAGATAAATTAAATTCATTCCTCTTTTCACTTTCATTTTTTCAAAAATGTTGTTCTCAACTTGCAATTTGTGTAAACAGGTTCGAAATGCCTTTACACTCATATAGGGGCTTGGGCGATTAACAATTGGTTGGAATTTAGTTAGGATATTGTTTATAGCAACTCCAGCAACTCGATCATTCCGTCTAGTGTCAATAGCTATTGAGGAAACACCTTGATTGAGTGACTCCGGAACCTCCTCAATCAAACTTAACACACCATGTCCTTGCACGCATAGCTTCCGTTCACTATTTCGAGGGTAAGAATTGTCGTGCATAAAATTCACCACTTGTTGATGACGCTTGGCGTCCAAAACTGTTTCGATTTTGAAAGACTTAGAGGTGGTAACATCAGGTTTCAAATTTACGGCAATCCCATGACAAAGTGCAGGACGGACGGGGCCATTTTTAAGTACACAAACTATTTTCGGTACGCGCAAGAAAAAAGCCATTTCAAATTTTGTTGAAGTTCTAGTTCGATTGAGAAAGTTGAAAACTTGTCTTTGTTCACAAAGCCTGGTCAGCACAGTAGTTGTGATGATTTTAAGAGAAAGCTCTTGGGCAACTGTCACCAAGATCTGAGAGGGTTCTTACTGCAGGCTAGGATTTTAGGCCTTTTCCCATCCCCGTTTCTTATTCAGCTCTTATCTTCTTCGAACACCCATCCTCTGCATCGAGTTCCACAGGGAAATTTAAATTAAGGTCAAGGGAGACTACCTGAGGAAAAGCTGATGAAAAATGACCCTACAAGTGATTCTTCTGAATCCTTTAAGATGCAATCATCTTTAACCTCGGGTCGTTTCCCTGTAGGAAAAAAGACCTTCAAACTTAAAGAGGTAGGACCTTTTCGTTAAAAAAACGTATGCGCAATTTTTCAGAGCAAGTAAAAAAGTGAGGAAGTTAAATCCCTTTTTAAGTTAAATCCCTTATTACTTACAAAAAAAAAAAAAAAAAAAAAAAACAAGATGAAAATTTTACGAGTCAATTATTACTTTTTTATTGAAAAGTCGAACACACAGTTTGCGAACAAGCGCGAAGTACACTAGTCACTTACATTAAACCTTGCATTTCTTTCATGAATTGCGAATAAGCGTCGTCTTTTGTCTTGACAGGAGGTTGAGGTACTGATGGAGCTCTACTAGGGACTGCAACCTTCAATAGAGAACATAAATTTTAAATATGTTACGCAACGCAGTTTATATTCTAATATACCAGACTTCGCATAAAGCTACCTGTACTTGTGGAGTCCTCCATTCAATGTGTGGATTGGCACTCGATTTAGCAAGATCTTTCTTCGGTGGCATGTCTTTCTTAACTTTTAACGTGGTGGGGACGAATCTTGTTAAATCTGCGCTAAGATTTCGCATCTGCGGTTTAGCTTCAATGATAGAAGCTGTAGGTTTAGACGATGGTGGCTTAGATGGAGCACTGGTGCTCAGCTGTGGTCGGCCACTCAACATTGGTGGTGCACCTGGACGGAGGCCTTTAAAAAATTATACCAGTAAGAATGTGAAGAAATTCATAGATTTGTTTCAATTAACTAACCCGGCGGGGGTGGGGGAGGCATGCCAGGAGGTCGAACAAGTCTTGGTGTTAATCCTTGTGGCATTCTGGGTGGAGGGCCAGGTGGCAGTCTAGATCCCGGCATTGGTGGCGGTACAAATCCCCCGTACATTGGTGGTGGTGGCCCCATAGGGTAAGAAGGCATCATTGGTGGACGCGGGAACTGTGATGGGTGTGGTGCCATGTGTGGCGGGTATTTGCTGCTATCCATTGGTGCAGGTTCTTCGTCGAAATCTCCCGCCTCCATCCGTGCTTTACGTGATTCAAAAGTCGACTGACGGTTTATTTCTTTTTGGCGGTGCAAGTAGTCCATCTCCTGAATAACTGTGTTGACATCCTGACCGGCAATCGCTAACATTCGCTGTTGAAGTGTTGTGGGTCGAGGAGGTTCAACGGGAGCTGATGCCGGTTTATTTGCTGCTTCTAAATTATCTTCATCACTATCATCTTCTTCTTCTTCTTCGAAATCATCATCAGCAATGTCGGCATCATCTTCAATATCTTCTTTAGGTAACGCTATGTCTTCAAGAGGAGGGCGAATGAATTGATAGTATGTATGGTAAGGAGGAAGATCTTCTTCTTCGTCGTCAATTCCTGGAATACCGGGCTCTGCAGTAGCTCCATCACCTTCATCCCAAATATCGTAAATTTCGGGCGGTGGAACTGACGGAACACCGGGAGGTTTTCGAAACAGTCTAACAACGAGAAAAAGTGGATGACTAAACAGTTTTTTTAAAGAATACACTTGAAATTTCTTAAATTCTACCCATAGTTGCTGATTTTCTTTAAAATGCCTGGTGGAGCTGGAAGTAATGAGCTTGAAGAACTTGATGAATCCAAGTTTGGCAAAGGAATCTCTTCAAGGTTCACTGTCTGAGTATGTTTCACTGATTCACAGTATATGATAAGCTCTGCTCTTCGTTTCTCATACTGTACTTCCATAGCTTTGATTTGGGTCCACTGGGTTGGTTCTTCTTTTTCATAGAGCCTCATAATTCTATTTAATGTATCCCTTAGCTTTTTTCTCTTTTCCTTTAACACTTTTTCACTTAGTGGTGCAGATTGAACTGGATTGAACTCCATTTGATCAATTTTTTCCAGTTCTGCAAAGATGGTTGTAGGATCTTTTCCTTTCAACACAGTCTGGCGTACCAGCAACCTTTGCTTCTTGTTTTTCTTTAACTCTCGTCTTCTAGCTTCTTTTCCTGTAAACATGAATTGCTTTGTAAGATTTGTTCATAAATTCAACGTAGACTATAAATTAATTTTTTAATGATGACAAAAAAGTGTGGAACAGGTATAATAAAAGAGAATGACATAAATTTAGACGTGGTCACACAAAAATGCACACTTTCTGATACATCATTTGTAACAGTATCTGATCCAGTAAAAATTTTAATAGATAATATCTGGTACTAATACTTACGTGCTTGATCAGTTGGATTCATAAATTTTCCACTTTTAGTGGTATTTATCGAGCGTTTCCCCATTTTTTAGAATTATATTTCGACGGATCTCAAAAAGCGAAAGATATCAACAACACAAGGCAATATACGAACTCGCCGAAAGAGCCATCTACAGTATTGTCATTGTACTTCTTAGATCTAGGTATCGATACCGGCGAGGGTGTAGGTGAATCGTGGATTTGGAACGTGGAATCTGGAATTGTTAATCGTGGAATTCAGCGTGGAATGGCCCCGAAAGGCCCCAAAATTCAGGCGATTTTCCACGAGTTACCAACAAGACCGGTGAAACGTGGAATTCTGTGCCGTGGAAAGTAAGGCAGTTTAGCAGGCTAACCAGTTTCATCGAGCGCCCGTAGGTTTTATTTGTTATTTATTTATTTTTTTTTTTCAATTTTTTTGCGGCTCTCTCCTTTTTTCTGACCATTTGGATAATCCAATTAGATTGAGCAAGTCGTCATCGGATTCCGATGTGAATGAGATGGATAGCGGGGTATATATACAACTGGGCCCTGGTGAGGAATGTCAAATTCAATTTCCTCTCAAACTCGTTTTCATCTTCCTTCACTTCCCTCCGTTATTCGTACCGCTTTTCCCTCCCCAACATCCCGGCGTTTCATCGCTCATCATTTTCATTAAGAAAGGCTTGTTTCGGTGTAGACGGGCGCTCCAACTGGTGTCGTCAAAGTGTCGGTGGAAGAGACCATGACAGCCGTGGCGGAAGCGCGGAACCCATCGAGCTTGTCATACTGGCGAACATGACGGAATCGGAATCGGAATCGAAACCGCCAGTGGCTCGAGAACTGCTCTGGATCGGTTCCAGCGAATCGGAAGAACAAGTGCCGGTGGACGGCCTGAAGATTCCAGACGGCCGTTGAGCTGATGTGTCACGAGGCAGGTCGTCTCTGGCGCTGGACGAGTCGCTTGATGACTCGGCACCGACCATGGCTTGTAGCGAATCGGATTCGTGGCCTATCCAGCTTCGTGCGTTGGCGGAATCGAGTGAATCGACCGAGCTGGGTCCGAAGACGTCCAGGTGGTCCAGCGAGTCGGGACCACCTGCCAGACTATATATCCGGCTGTTGGGCATCATCAGAGCTGTATTTGATATCAGTGCGAATGCATGTACGGTAAGTAGCTTCTGTACGCTGGGGTGTGCTCCGCCGGCCAGAAAATCGGGTTCGATGTTGTCGACCGAATCGGCAGATTCCGTCTTCATGCCGATCATGCTGCTGCGGGTGACTTCGTTCAAACTTCCCGCCGATTCCATCCTTGCGCTGCGGATAGTTTGCTGGACTTCAGCCGTCAGTTCCGTCTCGAACTGTTCGATATTCGTCTGGGCTTGGCGGATGATTTCGTCGATTTCAAACATGCGTTGTTCGTAGTCGTCGTCGTCGTCTTCTTCCGTGTCGTCACCTCCGCGTCTTCCGGCATCTGAAAGCGTCTCGCAACTCTCCGATTCGGACACTTGACTCTCGTGGCATTCTTCGATCTCCGACAATAGAGCGGCCTCCTGTTGTCTGGCGCGTTCTTCAAGTTTGGCGGTTTCGGCCATGTCGCGTTCCAGTCGCTCAAATTCCGTCAAAGAGTTGATGGATATGTTGTCGCCTCCGCTGCTGTGGCTGCCGATACTACGGCCGCTCTTGATTGATGAGGGCTGGCTCCATTGATGACCCATGTGTGATTTCGCGCCATAAACGTCGAGATTCAGATTCATCTTTTTCGCCAACTGGACGGGCTCGTTTTTCAAATACTGGCACTTGCATCAACAAATTCTTCCGTTTTCTGTTTTATGAACTATATCTACGTGCCTCTACGGCTGTAAGATATCCGACACATAATTGATTGTCATGTGATTCCATAGAACCCACTAATAATATGAAACAACAAGAAACTTCAATTATAGGGAACACGAACAACCACCAATAGAAAACTTAAGGAACCTTATCTCCCCATCAGAAGCTTCGTATATAAAGCGAAATTTAAAAATTCGCAGATTTCAGATTTTTATTGCAATCATAATCGAGAAATAAAAAAGAACCCAAGCGACAATTCTATTTTTTTTAAAATTTTTTAAACATTAGGTAAAGGAAACACATGTCGCATTCCACGATTACTGGCCAAATTTACTCTTTGAACGAATTCATTTCACGATTAACCACAAATGATAACGAACATTCCATGCATTGATTGATTTTATTCCACGATTTACCGGCAATAATTTGCTCTTTCCACGATTTTATTCCACGATTGACCCCCCAAAAAGGGCGTTCCACGGGGGAAAATTCGGGGCCTTTCGGGGGCCATTCCACGCTGAATTCCACGATTAACAATTCCAGATTCCACGTTCCAAATCCACGATTCACCTACACCCTACCGGCGATCAACGATTGTTATTTTTTGACGTTTTACTCGTGCGAAATTTTAGTTCGTTATTAATTTCTTTGTTTGTCTTGAGCACATTCCAGTAGTTCAACAATGGAGCAAATTCAGAATCTCTTGCAGAATCAGATATTAAAGGCTGCAGAAGAAAAACTTGATGCTGAGTATATATAGCTTCAAAGGGCATGTTAACAAACTTTTGTTGTAACAATATAAATATTTATTTCTTTTAAGAATTGAGAAGCTAGAAAACTTGACAGAGGATGACTTGGAAGATATTAGGAAAAAACGCATGCAAGAAATGAAGTTGAGACAACAACAAATGCAGCAGTGGAAAATTAATGTAATATATCATCACTATCACTAATTGTTATACAGCATATAAAGCTCATAGATAAATTATATAGGGCCATGGAGAGTATACAGAGATAGCTGAAGAAAAGGAGTTCTTTGAGGTTGCCAAAAAGTCCCCAAACTTTGTGTGTCACTTTTACAGAGATGACTTTTTTCGATGCAAAGTTATAGACAAACATCTCACTATTTTGGCTAGAAAGCACATGGAGACTAAATTCTGTAAAATCAATGCTGAAAAGTGTCCTTTCTTGACAGGTAAAGGAGTGTTGGTCAGAAATTAGTATTGATTTCTTATTATGATTTATCATTGTAGAGAGGTTGAGGATCAAGACTTTACCTACATTAGCCCTGGTGAAAGATGCAAAAACTAAAGATTATGTTGTAGGATTTACAGACTTGGGTAACACTGATGAGTTTACTACTGAAATGCTAGAATGGAGGATAGCTCATGCTGATGTGATTGATTACTCTGGTGATCTCCTGGTTCCACCAGGCCAAGCTACAAAATCTAAGCTTAAGATCAAAAGTAAGAAAACGATACGGGAGAATGACGACGAGGAATCTGATTGAGCAACTATTTCAAGCACTTAATTTCACTGATCATTTTCAGTATTTTTTTTGTTTACAATAAACTGAGCTTTGTCATCACATCTGGTAAATCAAAGGTTTCACATCTTTTTTATAAAATGAACTTGACTTACCATGGGTAAGTTCAATGATCTTGACTGCTTCTTCATAATACTTTAAAGCTACAGAATCATTTGTTTTCGATGTTAACAACAAAATTTTGAAGAGTTTTAACAATAGGATCGCTGTCAGGGGATGTTCGTTTCCATACCACAGTTTATATGCTTCAATCAAAAGTACTCCGTATTGTAAAGCTGTTTCCCATAGCTGAAGTTGAATAGCCGAGTCGAAGGCCGCATCAAGAATTTTAGATCGGATAAGACACAGATCATGAAACAGATCGCCTTGTTTTGACAAACATATCTTGCAAACATCCAAATCTGCTTACAATATACAAAAAACTAGTTTTAGATAAATGTGATAGGACGAGCTTTGTTATAAAAAAAAGTAGAAAATCTTAGCGTACAATTAGTTTCCTGCATTAGCAAAAGCTGCTGTTCACTATATTCTGTCGCTTCCCAAAACTGTTTGATGAGCGCCGAAGTTAGTTCACATCCGCAAGTACAGGGAGGAAACTGTTCACTTTGCTTCAAGAAAAAAAAAAAAAGGCATTGAAAATTTTTAAAACTAGAAAATAGCAAAACACAAAATTGGTCTACTAACCTTAACATAAATAGGATTTCGACAACTTGGACATTTTGCGGCATAATGGTAGCGGTTTATAGTGTCACTGTGACAGCGGGAACAATCGCAGTCAAAATAATACCTATTTTTTAGCTCTTTCATTCGATCACTATTGGAATTCATCACATCAATGTAACTGATGCGGACCAAATCCCAATCGAACTTTGGCATTTCTTGAGTAAGTCGGACACTCAGTTTGAAGCCATCAAAAGTTACAACCGCATTCGGGGAACAAGAATGGTCAAGAATAGACGGTGCTAGATAAATACCAGTGCCTATTGCTTGCATCTCGCCATTCATGATGTTAAAACTGTTCACGCACATCTGAAGAGTTGAAAACGCATATTATGTACGATCATGACTTGCTGCAAAGTTCTCAGACATACTCGACCATACAAACCAAGAAGTTCTGCTGTGTTTGGTAAAATGAGATCACTCAGATATTCATTTAATACAGCACAGATTGTCATGAAATGTTCCATTCTTTTACTATCTTCTTTGATTTCTTTGTAATCTGTTACACAATTTAATATTAACTTTAAAATTTGCTATTTACTAGGAAAATTAACTCTTACGCGACAGTAAATCTTTGAATTTTCTACTCCTACTAGATGTAATATTTTCACTTTCCATATCTCCTCCTCTCTACAGGTAGGAAAAGGAGAGCATTTCCAGGATATTAAACTGTCATTAAATAAAATAAATCAACAGACTATTTCCAACCTGCAGTTTAAGTATGACTCTTGCTATCAGTCTGACTGAGTCTGTTGGTATATTTGGCTTCACTTTAGCCAAATTTTTGCATTCTCCTTTATGATCTTTCCACCCATCTTGCTGGCATGTTCTATCACAATAGCTTACAACTAAGCAACCAGTACATTTGTGCAAATTTGAATTCCTATACATGTGAATTTGACTCAATTACCAAATGAAATGATGGATTGTAAACTTGTAAAACACAGAAATCGAATTCAGAACATGAGCCTTACGCTTTCAAGCAATAATCACAAAGTTCTCCTCTGAAACTGCTCTTCAAACAGTAAACAAATGGAACGGACTCCATGAGAGTAGTTCCTTTTGCGACAGTTAACCCATGTAATGATTGTGGATTAGTATTTCTCATTTTTAAGAAGCCGCGGAAGAATTTTAAAAGATCCTCGGAAACAGACAAATTCAAATGAATCGATTTTTTAAAATAAAAAAGTGCTCTACTACAATCAAAACACGACACACGAGCATCAAATATCCCGGTTCTTCTTTTCTTCCAGCCCGGCATCGAGTTTAAATTTGATTGGCTGAATACGCAGCACACCTACAGAGTTGCCAAATATTTGTCAGTTTTAGAGCTGGCACGGCGCCTCGATGGAAATAGTCGGAGCAACGGGACACGGGAGCGTCGACACCAGAGAAGACATATCATCTCTGGTCGGAACAGCCTACACAGTCGTCCCTAGGTCTAGGAAAGAACTCAACTTGGTTGCACAAAGTATGGAAATAAGGTGTAAGATGCATTGACGGATTAGAGGGGTTGATTGAATAAATAAATATGAAATAAATAAATAAAGCTTCGCGAGCTAACCTTCGGCCAATACGTTGGCTGATTTGCGATATTTCCTCCTAATTATTAATGAATGAATATTATTGTAAGATACAACGAATTATTAAAGAAAAGAAATCTTTTCTCTGAATTATTGTAATCGTTTTTGCGGGTGCTACTCTTTTAAATTATTTCAGATAAAATAAGATTTTTGAAAATAACATCATCAGAACGTTAGTCTTCATTTTCAAAGTGTCGCTCGCTTGACCCTGAATTTATACTGGACTCCACGAAGTTAAACAAATTTTACGACATATGTCGTAAAATTCTGGATATGTCAGAATATTCTGGAAATGAAACCAGATGAGTACACCACTAATAACCGTCATAGATCCCTTTGACGATGGCAAAAAAGACAAGCGCAAGTTTGTAAACGCTGTACTCAAGGATTTGTTTCTCCTGGCGTTGATTGCTTCTTTTTTGGAACTTGCCGTATAATCTGGTTATCTTACATCTCACGTTTGTCTAATCTGCGGGGGCGTCGAGGTCAGTCAGCAGAAATGCACAAATGTTTCTGGCCTGTTGGCCGGAACGAAACGATGCATGTCAAGGTCTTAAATTTTTGAATAGATGAATACTCTGTTGTGAATAAACACATTCACTGCAGGGATATTCTTATGATAAAAAAATTGAGAAATAATCATACAAATGTTTCAAGTTGCATTGTGTAATAAAGAGAGAAAGATGAAGAAGGCTACAAAGAACTAATGTTGATGTTTATAAGGAAAATTAATGCTATTTTAAGGGATGCCTTGGAGTAAATCTCGGATAAATTCGTCTGGAGACGGGATGTCTTCTAGTAAGCCTAGAAAATAATTTTAAGTGAGATTTTATTTGAAAAACGTTGATGAACAGAACCGAATCTTACCAGCAACATCACAGAACTCGTCAAACGAGCCACAAGTTAAGAAATCGTTTTGATACGCAGCCAGTAGTTTGTCCGTAGCTCTCAAAACAGCTTCGTCATTGTGGCGGATATATTCGGCTACCGTTCCTGGCCAGTCAGAATCAATGTCTCCCACAATGACGTTCTAAATGAATCAAATGGAGTATTCGAATTACATTTGTTGTTTATAAGTGTTTGAGAGAAAAATGCAATATGTACCTTCAAGACGATATTGTAGATCCCGTTGACGATGGCAAAAAAGACAAGCGCAGGTTTGTAAACGCTGTACTCAAGGATTTGTTTCTCCTGGCGTTGATCGCTTCCTTTTTGGGCACGGCAATGGGCCGTTACCAAAAGGCGCCCAAGATAAATCAGTCGACTCGTGTTCCAGCGCTGACAGCTCTGTACTAGCAATGCCAACGTCGTGTGATAGAAGGCGCTGTCGGATTCGATGTTGTTCTCAACCCATTTCTCACCACGAGGCGTATCTAAAAAGCCTATTAGAAAATAGATTCAAAAATTAGATTGCGCTTTTGATTCGATTGCAGTAAACTTCATACTTTTTAAATTTTTCTCTTCGCGACTCCAGGAGCGTGTCGTATTAAGAACATACAGGGCTGCGTGAAGAAGATACGGTAAGAAATGCATGTTGGATTGCGGGCCACCGCCGCCGGATTCGTCGCTGAAAGAGCGTTCGAGGGCAAAGCGTAAAAGAAGCAACTTAAGATCGTGACAGGTGGAGACATAACCAATGTCTCTGTGTCCAGTGCATTCTTGAAGATAAGTGTTATGGCGAGCAAGGCAAGTTGCGAAAGCTGATTCTGGAACTTGCGGGCCCCACAAAGGTAAAAGGCCGTTGCAGCGGGTGTTGGCGTTTTGCAACGCTGCTGATTCCCATTCGTCACGTGCTCTGGCCAAACGGACGGCAGCCAAATGACATTCGACGTGGACTACGTTGAAGTGGGAGACCGTATAGTAGCCGAGAGTCTTGCGGCTTCGTCCAGAGCTAACGGACGGCGAAGAAGTAGTCGACGAAGTTGGGGCACCGCACCACAGCTGAGACTCGAGATCTTCCAATTGGCAGCGGCGACTGAAGGTGTAGATGGCCAAAACTCTCCCCGGCTGGAATCGGTAACCTTCGCGGCAAATGACACAAACGGGACCAGGTTCCTCTCCTAATCCCATGTCGACCAACTGCTGTAGAATTGGGTTTTCTGCTTTAACTTGGCCAAGCGCGTTTGTCTTCATTCCCAGAGCACGCAGCTGATTTTCCCTCATCGCCATGGCCAAACGCTTTTTCTCTCGCTTCGTCTGTTGGCGAACTTCTTCTATGCGTTCAGCAACCTTTAAATCCAAGACAATATTTATTATTAATTATCGTTCAGAATCCAAATGTAAACATGGCAGTACCTTAGGATGTCCTCGCATTGCTTCCAGCAAATTCTCGGCAAGAGAACCGACGTGTTCATCCGAAGAAATCTGCTCCAAGTGATGGAAAAGTGGAATCGAATCGGCAGCTAAGGCCAACTGCGTAGTAACGTGGCTATGGGCCAGACCAGTAAGGAGTCGCAGGACGAATTTTAACGACGGTTTAGCTACAAAGTCCTTCCATTCGGGACTGTCTCGAGCGACGGCTGTACGGATTGGAGGGGCATTCTGAAGTAAGTAATCCAGCGCGTTGTGAACCACCTACAAACGACATAACGAAGCATTCAAACAAAGTGAGACCTAATATCCCAAACAATCGCTTATACCTTGGATGCTACCAGACGATCCTTTAAGGTATTACCAATAGCATTGTGTTCAATGCCAGATGTAAGCGCGCAAAACAATTCCAATTTGACCGCCTGTTTCAATAAACCAACATTAAATCTCAAGTTCTTCCAACTATATTTTAACATTACCGTACCTGATCTGCACTGTGCTCCGTGTCATACTGACTGAAGTCTAAACTCTGGCGGAAATGTTCGATAAGTGCGTCCATCTTGGCGTCGTTAACAAACGTAAGGAAAGGAATGACACGCGTCAGGTGGGTCAGAATACTGGTGATGGTCTTCGATCCCGCCATCTGAGCTGACAACTGAAGCAGGAAATCAAGATCCTCTTTGGTGCCGAACGTCGAAGAGAAAAGGGCGTATTGTTCCACACTCTGTGCAGAAGCTTGGCAAAGGATGGCTTCCATCACTTCAAGCAACTGCTCGGTGAATGGAGGCATGTTCTGTTGAGCCTGAACCAATAAACCGAAGAGATTAATTTTTCATATTGAAAGTTTTAAGGGCAATCAAGCTAAGCTGGTCTACCTGCAAACACAGTTTGAGGGCTCCTAGGAGTCGTTGGACGGCGTTCAACTCTGGTGTTATCAAGAGGGATCGATTGGTTTGGACTTTTGTGCAGAAGGAAAGGAGTTTGACGAGGGCGCCTAGAAGTGGACGACCTTCTCCTTGAATGTCTCGGACGCAGCTCAAGCGCTCGAGAAGTACATCCAACCCACCGCATTCTCCCATAACGTTGGCCAGCCGGTAAGTTTCCTCGTCGTTGGCCGGTCTCTGGTGTTTATCGTCAAAACGTTCAATGAATTCTTCCGTAGCGTCTCCAAGCAGACCACGCATTCGATATACGATTCTCATCGGCTCGCCTTCATTGTTTTCAGACAAAAAGACCTACAAATCATTACAATAAGATGAGTACGTCGAAATGAGGGCTTGAACTTAAATTCGTTTACTTTGCGGTAGACGTCTCGGACTGGCAGATCCAAGCTCATAATCTTGTTACACACCAGAAGTTCCATGCCGGTGTCGTCTTCCAAAAGGGCAATCAGTTCACACTGGATATAAAACGTAAAATCAATAAATACTGCATACACTTCAAAAATAACTGATCTTACGTCTTGACAAATTTTGTTTTTAATATCGCGCATCAACGGACCCAATCCAGGCTCAGTGCTGCTGTAGGGATTACCTTGCATCCGCCCTTTAAAAGAAAAGTGAATACTTTGCTCAGAAGCAACAAACTAATACTAAATACCTTGTAAGAAATCTTCTTGCTGAGGGTCCTTATCAAGCGACATGAGGAATTCGACATCGTCCTTCTCTTCCGGATGGATTATGGAGCAAAGGCGCTCGACTACAAAGACGGGCGTAACGAGGTCGTCCCCGAGACATTGGCGTAATGTCTGGACACACACCGACATAAATTGTTTGGTTTCAGCTTCGGTGCCTGTCGTCATGTCGCCTAGAAGTTGCAGCAACAGCTCCTGAGTCTCTTCCACCAATCGGGTACGCTGAAGGACTAGGCGGCGCAAATTAAGGTAACCGCTCAGTACGTGCCCAACCAGACGACCCTTGTAAGCTTGACGGACGGCGGACTCCTCCAAGAAGAACGAGAGGAGCTCGACCAGCGATTTCATTGCGTGGCCCTGAGAAAGCTCCGATGATCGCCCGGCCGTTTCCTGCCGAGTCAGGCCGTTGATTTCCACTTCGATCCAATCAGCCAATTTGGGTAGCAATCCACGACTGACAAGGTAGTAGCGCCAGTGTTCCTTCCGCACCAGCGACATGTAGAGACCGAAAAACTCCGCACCATAAGGACCGGCTTGACCCAACTGGGCCAGGAAGCTCGTCAGTAGGTTGACAATCTCTTGTCTCCGTTGAGGTACGCGGGCGAGGCCTTCGAGGAAGACGCAAGCTGTTTGGCGGCTGAGACGCGAGTTGGGATTAAACAACATAGACTGAAGCCAGTTGGAGCCGGACAGCTGACAAGAAACGGGTCTTTGTTGTTGATGGCGCTGTTGACACTTGTCGCGCCAACGAGCTCCGTACTTTTGCATCAAATGTAGTTGTCGTACTTGCTCCGGCCTCTTTCCAGCCACGGGCGCGTCGTAGCGCGATAGAACGCGCGATTTCCAAGCTTCGAAACTTTGCTGAGGATCACCTGCAACAACAACAACGACGATTACTATTTAAAATGTCACACTAGATTAATAAAATATTCAATACCTTGAATCCAGCGTTTCAAATCCATTAAAACATCAACGTGTCCAGCCTTTGAAGACTCCTTGACGTGAATGTGTACAGTTCCAGAAGTACCCTGAATAAGATCCTGAATGATTCTTAGGCACGGGAGAGTAATGACGTCCATGACAGCCGGCGATTGTAGATGATGAGTCGACTTCAAAAAGAGCTGGACCACCGAACGAAGTCGTTTCTCCCAGCAAGTGTCTTGGCACTGCAGACTGGCGGCGAATAGAGCCATTTCGTGTCGGATCGAGTTCAGTAAAGCTAAACTGTGACCGGACCGTTTTAGAACTCCGTCGACGCTTTCCATTAACTTCTGGTTGAGACAGTCGACGGCGTCAGCGTTGTTCAACGTCAGCAAGCAAAGAAGGTCGCGCACTTCACAGCGCGATTGGGCCGAGCCCTGTGCGATGTTGAAGTGGAGCAATTCCTGGAGCAATCCTTGCTCGAACATCAAACGCCGAAGTAAAGGCTTTGTGGCCATGGCGCGCAGCAGAGTCAGACAGTGATCCAAAGCAGCACTGGCGCAGCCATAGCAACACGTCGCTCCCGTTGGTAGGGGGACAAATTGATTGCCGTCGGTTCCAGCGGCACCTTGTCCCGGACTGGTGCGCCTTACAGCTTTCTGCCTCTGACTGGCATCGTAAGCCACAATATCTCGACGGCAGGCGGCCACCCGCTGAGCAATCTTGCTCAACTCTTCAAATGTCGACTTGCATTCCGAATGATAACGTTGGCAAATCTGTTGGATCGTCTTGTTAATCGGCCCTGAACCGGAGCCCGACGAGGAACCACCGGTAGCTGCTGGAGTCGTTGGACCTCCTGAATTGCCAGAAGACGTCCCGCCACCATTCTCATTTCCTGCCGCTACTTCGATGCCGGAATTCTCTCCCAGTTTGCTGACCAGCAACTCTAGCGCTTCCCTGTTACCAGTCAAAAGTCAGTTAATAAATTTATAAAATTCAAAATGCAATTTAACGTACCTGGTGTAAGCCATTTGGCCTTGTAGTCGATCGGCCTTTTCCAGGAATCCGTTGATGGCTTGTAGCGACTTTTTCCGATCTTCCTCACTCTCGACCGGTTCCACGGTACAGCAAGGCTTGGCAGATAACGTCAATTCGAACTTGGCATACTTGCAGAAGCCACAAGCATTGCACAAAAATGGATCCTTTTCGTCGTAGTTGATGGAACGACACTTGTGGCACTGGTAGACGTTCTCGCCGCAATTGGAACATACTCCAGGGTGGGCGGGGACGGAAGCCGAGCATCGCGGACACTGCAACATCTCCGACGAGGCGTGCAAGTTCTCGTAAAAGGCGGCAAATTCGATTTTCAAATTGCAGCAAGTGATGGGCAGCGGTAGGTCGACTTTAACTTCGGCCTGGCCTGGTGTTAGCGACAGTTTCTTAGCCTTGAGCCAGACACCTGGTCGGTTCTTGAGCTCAACGGCCGCTTGAACGGGCCGATTGTTGTAATAGATGTTGATGGTGCGCACCATTTTCGTCCGTTTGATGTCGGTAATTCGCAGCGCAAAACGGTTGACAACATGGCTACCGACCAGCTTGATAATGTGTGTCGACGTCGTGAAACGGACGTCCGCTTTGAGAGTCGTCAATTTGACGGCCGAGAAGGGAACTTCGAGAGTGGAGCAAGCCAAACATGGATCTCTCTCCAGGTAGTAACCGTCCAAATGAACCAGACTGGCCAGCGCGTTGTAAAGTACGGTATTAGGGTGGCGGACGATGAGCTGGTTCTCTTCCTTCAGTAGGGCCACGGCCCGGTCAACGTAACCGGGCAACGAGCTTTCCAATCCAGGTGTTTTGATGGTGAAATAGCCGAGAAGATCGACAAACTGAGCTGCTTTGCGCCCATAAAGTTGGAGGCCGGACCATAGTGACCACATCAAAGCTACCAAATCTTGTTGCTGGGCTACAGATGAATGCCGGCAGATAGAGTGCACCAGTGCGTGCGCATGCCAACGCACAGCGCTGACATTGCAGTCCAGCAGGAAACGGAAGATTAAACGACTAATCAGTCGCCGTTCTACCGTCTCATGCAATTGCTGGACAAAACCACCGCAGACGCACCCTTCGGCGCCTGTACAGGAACTGTCGAGATCCCACGGTTCCGTTGTCATGTCCGAGTCGGAAGGCTTCTTAGCAGCTTGTTGGGCAGGATTGGCCGAAGAGCTTGATGGAGTAGAAGTAGCGGCGGCCGACCCCGCACTCTTCAGGGGACAGAACGCGTATCGGAGTAGTTGAAGAAGGGTGCAACAGAGACCCTCGTCAATGAAACAGGCCAGCTGGACCAGGAAAGATAAGGTGTCTCCGTGCTGTTGACAAAATAGTTGCCAGTTGGCTGTCCTTGTCGCGGCGACGTCCAGGCACACTTTCAAGTGTTCCATGACGACCACGAGATCGTCGTATGGCAAGACCAGCCCATCATGATTCCCTTCTAAAGCCGAATCAAGTCCGTGATCCAGGGCCAATTTCTTCACGTCTTTAAAGTGAGTCTCTATCGTCAACAGGTCTCGACATTGGCGGTATTTTTCCTTGGAGCCGCAATGGAACAACAAGAGTTTGCGCACGTGACGCTTGACGGACGAAGGAGTCGGAGCGGCCACGTATTGGCAAAGGCATTCGACCCAACGTTGGTCCAGTTGAACACCACTGTTGACTTTTTTGACGAGATACGGCAAGCGAAGCGCCATTTCAGTCAAGAGTTGGGAAAATCCTGTAAATCAAAAATTATCCGGTAAATGAATTGTCGCTAATACGTGTTACAATAATCGTCAATTACCTTCGAAAATGTAACCAGCATTTCGGTGGGTCAACCGAGAGAAGAAGGGCGACAGGTCGAAAGCCGTAGGAGCTACGGGATGTTTGAGAAGTCCAGCAACAACGGGCGACTCGTCGGAGCCGGTGGCCTTCCAGTGCAACAAGATGGCTTGGAGGAGAACAAGGCAGCGTTCCATGAGACCAGCATCCAACAAAACTTTGGCAGCCACCGAAGCGACGGTCGAAAGGGAAGTCGAGTTGCTGCGTCGTTGCGAATGGCTCTGTTTGCTCCCACTCGACTTGTGGTGGTGAGTGGACAAGAGAAAGCCGAAAAACTTCATGATCAAGAGCTGGACTTCGTGTTGTGGAGTGCGTTGTCCGGCAACTTCCAGTGCGGCATCACGCTCGAGATCCAGTTCGCATACCGCCTTGGCCAAAGTGCGGTGTAGTTCGGTCCTTTCGGTTGGATCGGACGGGCGCAACTCCGACACCAGGATGAGCAAAACTTGGAGAAAGTGGATGGATTTGACACCTCCCTTCTTTTTCAGTTCAGGTAGATCATCGGTGATCCGTTGAAGCAAAGCCAGGCGCAGGAGTCGGAAACGTTCCGCAGCCGAGCCGGACACGGGTTCATCCTTGGATTCTTGAGCCGAAGCGCTGGCGCCTTCTAAACTCATGGCGATGGCCAGTCGCATAATATCGTCTTCGTCGTTGGTCACCTGGCGGCTTGACATCGGAGACATCGATTTCCCGCCGCAGCCCGTCTTCATGGTACGCTGGAGGGCTGACTTGGCTGCTTGGCTGACGCTAGCGTCATCGCACAGCAACAAGCTGAGATAATGATCCATCACAGGGGCCATCCATTGGTGCGGTTCGCTCAAGGCGACCGAGAAGAGCACATCCACGATGGATTGGACGCAAAAATCGATCTGGGCCAAGCCAAGTTGCCCGACCGGACTGAGTAGTGGATTGCGAGCCCGTTCACGGTGCAAACGTCGCCCCACAGCCAGCAAATCGCCGAGGAAGTCACCCGTCGTAAACTGGATCAAATTCTGCGGTTGGCTGGTCGCAACCGATTTCGTGATAGTCAGCACGTTGTAAAATGCTTCCGGGTCTAGATGGATTGGAGAATTTTCATCCATGATGGCCTTCAAATCGTCTAGGACGGCCGTCAGCAAGATGCGATCCTTGTAGTCGTGATAGGCGGCTCTGGTCGGATGAACGGCGGCCAGCAATTGCTTGACGACGCCAGGAACGCAACTTCCGGCGCTCCAGGTCATCGTCAATATTTGCGTCGACAGACGGAGGACGTGCTCTTTAGTGGCGGGCGAACAAGTGCCGCCTGTTGATGGAGGCAAAACAGACAAAGAGCCTTCGAGAAGGGCGACGGCTCCACCGACTAACTGATCCAGCATCAGTTGAGCCGGGCTCTGGACCAGCATTTTGCTGCACGATCCATTCGACTGGACCGTAGGACTTGGCAGCATGTGACCATGAGACGGAGGTAGGTTGAGGGCTCCGCTACTTCCGTTTGTGCCAGTTAATTGATCTTCAGCATCTTCCGGCCAGCCAAAACTCTCTTTGGTTTTGCCGTAGACTTTGATCGAGTCGATCATGGTGACGCCCAGAGGGTCGTTGGAAGAGCCAAAGGCCAGGACGAGCTTCTTGTCCGCTTGGAGACTTTCTTCTTTCGTCAGTGGGATGTCGAACCAACGATGTCGCTGTAGGGCGAACGGGATGTTCCGTCCGAAAATCTCGACGCAGGCCGGCGCTCTTTGAACGTCCTGCGATCCCACAAGAATGCGGACGCCCACGATGACGCTGGACGTGTCCGAATTGGTAACTTCGACGGAAAAGCCCGACTGTTTGGTGCAGGCAATGTAGAGTCCGCTTGTATTGAGACGATGTTTCAACTGGGCAGAGTTGTAAACGTGCAACAAATCGTTGCCGCCAAACTCGACGTCGTTCATCGCCGTGCAATTCTCAAAGAAATCGGTGGGGAAAGTGGGCGTTGTAGAGCCGGACGTTCCTTTAGCTCCATTGACGCTCTCCTTGCGGCTCAGTTTAGGCTGCGGTGACGGAAGGATGGGCGGTTGCAGTGTGGGCGTCAACCAAAAGTTGGTCATTTCCGGCGAGGCCATAAAGATCCTCAACGATCCATCGTCGCAAAGTAGGATGAGTGTTGTACGCTGTTCCGTTTTGTCTTGTCCAGTATTGACCATGTGGCGGACGGCGACCAGATCAGTCACCTTCACTTTGGCCGGCACCACCTTGATTTCTTCCACAAGGATTCGTTGCGGCTCCACCATAATGACGACGGGCGTGTAGGAGCTTTGCGTCAGCGTCAACAACAATCCCTGGAATGAATCGATTTTGCAATGAGTCGTCGCACACGAAATCAATTATAAAAGACAACAGAACTTACCGGATGGCCTTGGACTTCAGCCCACTGACACAAAGGTTGGTGGGGTCCAGGGGATGGTGTGGCCGAGCTCGATCCCGTCGACGGAGTTCCGAGTTTGAGAGAACTTCCGCTACTTCCACTTCCTGTGCCGCTACTTTTGGTGGGAATGTGAACCGAGTGAAGCGGCCCAAGCTGAAGTTCGTTGCGACTGTCTTCCGACACCGAGGCCATAAATGTTTTGCCTTGTGCATAGCTGAAGCAGAGAAGTTGGAGACAGTGGGAGTAGTAGACGGAGACACCTCCTCCTCCAGTCTGGCCGTTGCTCTCCTTGACTTCCGGATGGGTCACGTCCAGTATATTGGTTACGTAGAAAGGTCCGTGACGGGCAGAGCTCTCTTGATTGAGGGGCTGCCAATAAATGTAGCCGGACGAGGAGATGAAAAACGTAAACTGCGCTCCATCCTGACGGAACCAGAAGGAGCAATCGCGGACTTTGCCGCTTGGCAGCAGGAAAAAGTACTGCGGGCTTAGGACATCCACAGACAAGTCATAAATCTTGACGAAATCGGCAGTGATTACCGCCAGCTGGGTTGGATGGCCGGGCAACCAAACGGCTTTGATTATGAAATTCCCCGTCTCCAACTGAGGGTGCAGCATCAAATGATCTTGAACCGATCCGCCCGACGTTAATGTCATGACGTGAACTTCCTTCAGACCGCAAACGGCCAATACATCCTCATTGGCCGGGTTGCTGGCCATGCTCAACACGGTGAATGGGACAGGAGCTGAGCTGAGTCGTGTCAGAGTCAGTTTCTTCTTGGAAGCGTCCGCCTGTTTGAGTAGCGAGCTCAACTGCAAAACAGTCACTTTGCCTTTTTCGTGGCTCATGGCCAGGTGTTGCCTCCGCCCGTGAGGGGAAGACAAGCAGCACATCGAGACCTATAAATAGAACGGAGCTGTTAGGAGAGGAGAAAAAGAAGCCTATTCATTCTATTCATCCGCATCGATCTTACCCTGCGGAGGACGTGGGCAGAGAGCAATTGGCGGATAGTCTGACCCTGATCTCCCGTGAAACTCATGCGGACGTTCTCGAAGGCACCCTCTTGTGAACCCAGAGTCGGGATCATGAGGGATTCAGAGGCCACGATACTTTTGGGTTCGTGGTGGAGTTGATGGAGTGTGCGACGTGCACGCTGAAGGCTCCCGACGGGCGAAAGGCGTTTGCTAGCCCGTTCGACGGACGGCAACAATGAGTTGAGAATGTCAACGATGGCGGAGGGTAGCTCCGATGAGGCAGTGACTTGGAGGAGCTCGTTCATGTGCGGCTCCAATTGTTTCGTCAAAGCTCTGCGTCTCTCACAGAGTTCATCGCTCGCGACTGACGGATTATCACCAAATCCACCATCAGGGCCGTCAACATCGCCGCGATAAGGGACGTAGGCCATGGCCGCAGCACCTCCGAAACCCAATTGTTGGAGAAATGCTTGATCGACGGCGTGGTGAATCCCTGCCCTGCCCGACATGTTGTCCCGTGAGCGTAGAGACGAGTGAGAGTCTTCTTCGGTTTGAGGAGGCCGGCGGACAAGAGCCTGACACGAGCCGTCTTCTTTGGCTCCGCAATCGCAAAAGAAACTGCCAAACTTTGCATAGGTAACGTCGTGGTCTCGGTGGCAGACTTTGGCGCAGACGGAACACACGCCCACTCCATCAACCATTCGGCAGGTGTGGCAGTGATACCAGTGTTGATTCATGAATTCTTTCTGCGTAATGACGAAAGTGCACCTACAAAACAAAATGGAACAGATTAGTTTTCAGTCAATAAAAATGTCATCCGTTCGTTCAAACCAACTTACAATTGATTGCACAGCAGATCCTCATCGGATTCGTCGCCATCGCTCTCAACGTCTTCGCCGAGTCCCAATTCGTCGGCCCAGTCTTCCACATCGGCGGATAGAGGATTGCCTTCAATGGGTTCCAGCAATCCGTCGGAGGACATTTCGGCGACTGATCGCTCACTTCCGGCGGCACCTGCGCCGCTGGCACTGCTAGTGCTCAGCACTCGTAGTGCGTAGAGCACGTCCGTCGTGTACTGAAGTAGACAGCAGAACGAAGCCAGTTCGGGTGGTGGAGAACTCAAATCTTCCTGGTTAAGGGCCGTCCACGATTCGGTGGGCATGATTTGCTGATATCTGAGTAACCAATCCAGCGCGGCCAAAAACAAGTCGCGATGACCCGAACCTTGGCCGACGGCAGCCAATTTGACCATGATGAGCACCAGATCGGGCGTGACATTTCCTCGACTACTCGGCGACAGGTGTTTCAACAGCAGCTTGAGAAGCGTCCGGGCAAAATTCTCCGCTTCGCCTTTCCGGAATGCGAATTGCGTCAAACTCTGCAACAGGGAAATTCCATCCTGCGGACCGAGTTTCCCAGTCGGGCTTGCGACAACGGCGCTCTTCTCCTCTTCCGTCGTGTCCGACCTGACGACGACGGGCGTACTGCTCCCGGTCGGTTGCTGTGGCTGTTGATGGCTATCCTCTTCATCATGTCCAGCCAAATGGCGTAGGATGGCAAATTCAATCCAGGCTTCCAGGCGATCTTCATCGATCCTCTCCAAGTTCAGCAACGTCAAGCACAGATTGTCCAAATCCGTGTCGTTGGTGTCGGAGGATTTCAGAAGTTTGCTGATGAATCGGTAAACGGATTTCCTGGAGAATGAAGGGAGTTAGCGCTCTACCATGCACAAGCATCGATAATAAGAATAATACCTGTAAGTTGGGGATAATTCAGGCGTTGTTGTTGAGAAAACAATATCCCACAGCGAGTGAACTTCTTCTTCGAACGTGTAGAATCGCGAAAGAGGATGGCGTGTCAGCGGATTGTCGACGCACGATTCCAAGAATCGAATACACTCCTCCAAGGCTTTCTCTTCTAAACATCGAATAGGGGCTCCGGAGGCTGTAACCAACGAGTGACAATGGCTGATAACGATGTACGAGGCAATGTCTTGGTAACGGTCGCTGTCGGCAGCCCCAACTAGGCGTTCCATGACGAGCTGAACGAGATCAACCAAATTCTCGAAACACGCATCCAGAGCGATGGGGAAGAAGACTCCGACCAATTCCTTTTCCGCCTCCTCAGAGTTGGGATACCAAACAACCAAATCGTTGGCCAGTCGAACGGCGGCGTTCAACAAATGGCGTAAAGATGAGGCCGGGCTGAAGACGGGCTGCGATGACAAGAGCTGTAGGTGGGCGCCCAGAATGCCGTTGAGATACGACTCGGAAGGAATAAGATCGCCCGATTGACCGGAACGCCAAGAGAAGAAGGCTGGGAAATCGGAGTTGCTGCTGTTCCAGCGATCTAGTGCAGCTCGCAAGAATGGCGGGAGACACAGAGCCAAGGCGGGTGTGATGTTTGCCAGTTTACAGCCTCGCGTTGAAGATATGGCCAGCAGGTGTTGAAGCGCTTCAGCTTCACTGGAACCCTCCAGCGTCGGAGTATCTGTGCTGTTGCCTAGGGCATCATGCAAAACGCAGCGCCGTGAAAGACTGGCAACCGAATCCACCAAGTCGCAGAGTTCCATGAAGATTTCTTTGGATATTTTCGACGTTTTGGGTAATTTCTCCGTTGGACTGTCCAAGACGCGGTACGATTCATCACCATTATCCTTGTTGGCGCACTCGTCGTAGAAGAGGCGCAGCCTTTTAAAAGCAAAAACAAATTAGAAAAGACAACATCATCCAGAGTTTCCATCTTGGTTGTACCTGGCAATCACCATATCCATCACGAGGACATCCCACAGATCGGGAACAGCTGCAATATCTTTCAAGCGCGACGATTGGCGCATGCCTTGCCCCAGTTGCTTGGCCACTTTAACCAAAAACGCCGTGCTGTTGGCATGCTTGGCTGCCGCTTTGACAACGAAAATGGCTTTCTGTGTTGTAAGGCCTTGCTTGACCAAGCAATCTGTTATCCACGCGTTGTAGACTTTGTGGGCCGACCGTGGCCCCCACAACAAGGCGTGGAGCAGAGCGGAAGGCTCCAATTCCACTCCGGCGGTAGACAAACCCTCCATTACTGGAACGGAAGGCGGTAGGCACTGAACGAGCCTCCAACCGGCATTGAAGCAATACTGGACGGCACACAGAGCGCTGTAGTCTCGCTTGTCTTTACGGACGCTATGAAATTCGCACTGGTGAACGACGTGCAAGACGTTCAAGATGGCGCCGTACAATGCTGAATATTTAAACGAGTCCGAGGGGGCCAGCAGGAAGCTGCAAGCCAGGCCATCTAATTACAGAAAAATAATATTATTTGAAAAGAGGGTCATCGAGGTCGACATTTTCATCATTTGATGTAACTGACCTAATTTCGGAAGATCTTGATTATTGCTGTCAATATTGCTGAGCAAGTAAAACCGGGGGCGAATGCAGCATCCCTCATCTTCCGAGCCGTATTTGCGGTAACAGTCTTCCAATTCCCGACAGCAGTTGTACATTCTGCTGGGCTGTTGTGCGTCGTCAGCTCTGCCGGTACTCGAAAGGCCGGCCGAGCTGAGTAAATTCCATTGTATCTGTTCTAGCATGGCCACTGGGGCGTCGTACAGATTTTTGATAAGATATTCGAGAAGAAGAAGGATGCGAGCCAGTAGCATCAGCTGAGTGTCGTGGAGAGGAATGATGCTGAACGCGGCTTGAGCGGCACGAATCAACGTCTGGGCGCAGAGAAGCAATATAGCTTTCTTTTGCATCAGTTGCAGCGAGTGGAAAAGGAACAGCAAAAGTTGGGCGTGCTCCACGTTGAGGTCTTCTGCCTCTTTTTCCTTTTCCTTGTCGCCGACGACGTGTGGATCTTCAATATATTTGATCATCGTTTCCAGCAATCGCTTCCAGATGGATAGGCAAGCCGCTTCGCTCGACTGGCGAGTCTCTTCTTTGCTATCTTTACGGTGCTTCGATAGGAGGACTTGTGCCAAGACGGCCAAGCTCCTCGGATGGACCAATAATGGCCAGTCTTCATCCTCTGACCATGGATTGACGTTCAAGTGACTGAGCAGAGCAATTTGCAACGACGGACTCATGAGCTCATACGCCAGCAAGTTGTGTGTGTATCGGGCAAGTGACTGCGAGAAGCGACTAAACAGCTGTCCGAGCGTTTGTCCAAAAAAGGCAGCAATGGTTCCCGTCTCTGTTCGGGCCGTTTCGCGATCCAAATCCTTGATAATGGCGGCCAACAGGACCAACTGATGTTCCGAAAGGCTGCTGGAGGTATATTGCCTCAGGCGGGGAGAACACAGCATGTGATCGTTCATAAAGGCAAAAATTTGCGTGGCCAATACAATGTAACCGTGGGGCTCGCCTTTGTCCGGGACGGAAAGAGAAATATCAAGATTTCGATGACAGGCTTTTGAGGCGTTGCGGGCGTCATCCGGGTCGTGAGTGCCACCTTTACTTTTCCCACTTTTCGGCTCTGGTGGAGTTATTGTCTCTTCGAACCAGTGACCAAGAATAGGTTCGCTATCGTCGTCTTCTTCTTCCTCCTCAGCGGCACTGCTTTCCTCAGAGCAGCTGAAATCGTCGTCGTCGTAATAGGTAGCCGAATCTGATAAGGAAACTGTTTCCCCATCACCATTCTTCTGGATTCGCTTCAGGTTGCACGATTTCCGGTAGCTGACCGTGGCGATGTGGAATAGCAATTGTGTCACGGGCAAATCCGATAGAAGACGGGATATCCGTTGACGATGGCTGTAATTGTCGGTGACATCAAAACCGGCCGAAGATACGGTTGCGGCTTGGGCATCTTCCGTTTCAAGTATAGCATTGGGTTCCAACAACTTCTCCAATGTGGCGAGTGCTTGCGAAGCCAACACAACGGATAGGCCACCGTAACCTTGCTGAATTTTGGTCAAGTTGATTCGCGATCCATCTTTGTGTTTGCTCGGGGACTTTCCTTTGTCTTCTTTAGTTCCCTTCTCAGAACCAGTCTGTTAAAAAAAAAAATAAATAAATAATCAAAAATTAATTAAACGAATTTATGAGGCAACAAACCTGACTAGTACTGGTCATCTGACCCTGTAATCCAGAAAGTAAGAGCCAAGCGGCCAAATAAAGGAAGTTATCGTAATACATTCTGCCACTGCGAGGCGACCGCTGTATGAGCATTGCCAGGGTTTGGTAAATCTCAACTGCTGTTTCAACGACTGTCACAGCGTTGCTTTCCCACTCTTCTTCTCGATTACAAACGGCCGTGGCGGCATTTGGGCTCGCAGATGGTTTTGAAGGCGGCATGTTGGGATTGCTGCTTCCAGCTGATTTAGCGGGAACGGGGCTTACGGCGGCAAATATACTGTGAGAAGTGGCTACCGAGATTGCGGCCAGTAGGCAGCCCATTCCCAGTTGAGTAAGCTGGCGTAAACGATCTTTCGTCAGGGGTTCCAGTAGGGGTAAATTCAAAGCCTTTTTGGCAAGAAGGACATCTTCTTTCAAATGAGTGATATTCTGCTTTAGCTGTTGGGCTTCGCTCATCGATGAAGGGAGTCCTAATCCCAAGCCTTCTACCGCACAATTCCACTTGTCGATATACATTGCTAGGTGTGGTAACGACTGGCAAAACTGGACGATGGCATCAGCAGCATCCATGCTACACAAGTTAGCAATATTCTGGCTGCACACAGTTGACTATAAATGACAGGACATTGAAATGTTAGTTGGACAGCAGAACAACAGCACCTTAATTTGGTTTATACCAAGTTTTGTGTGGCGTTGTCTTTCCTCACGAACCCTGTAGACTCGCCTTCACTTGTTAGTTGAGTCATAGCTTTCTCAAACATGGCACCTGGAATCACTGATACAAACTGATCCAGCAAAGCAGCATTCAAATCTGGTCTGTTCTTCTTTGAAGTTTCAGATGCAATAGTACCTATTGAACAGAGTGTTTTAGTAATGAAATTTGGGTATTCTTTTACTATGTTTATCCTCACTTGAATCCTTCAATTTGTCAGAGTCTTTCAGGTAGCCTTCAAGTAATTCAAAATCTGTGTCATTCATCTCCAAAGCTCCAGTGCTCAGGGCTTTCAATGCAAGAAGAATATGACTAGGCTGAACAGCTTGCGAGATAGGATTTTGTGCCAACAAGTCATTTGAAGCTTTCTTCAAAGCTCCTAATAAGCTGGGCATGATGATCTTGCAGCTGTTGGATATGATTCCTCCAAAGGTAAGGTTCCCTAATTTTTTATAGAGAAATAACAGTTTGTCTATGTTCAAATGTGGTTAAACTAGACATACTTTGTGAGGCATTGCGAACAAAGAAATCGGCCAACAGAATGCTCAGTGTAGGGTTAAAGTCATTTTCATCAATTGTAGAAAAACTGTTTTCCCTATAATTCCAAAGCAAAAAGAGGTTATAGATTAGCAACTATTAACTATCTTATCAGTAATTGAGAAATCTTACGTCTTTCCGACGCATTTCGCAACTTCAAGCAAGTTACTCTGCGTTTCATTTTCCGCTCTTCGTGCAAGGCACCCTTTCTGTAAAATTACACTCCATTCGGTTCCGGGGCTACTAGAAGCCATTTTTACAAAATATCAAAAAGAAACTTAGGAAGCAGAAAATATATAGATGTGATGACGGGCAAAATATGCAATGAATACAGACAAGCGCCGGAATCGGTGCGAAATCAGCTGTGTTTTGAAGGTTAGGGCTAAACAGTAGTAGCTTACTACACTCCCAAGTTATCAAGTGACCTGAGCCCTGATGCAAAAAAGAAACCGCGTAAACTTTAAAAAACGAACTTAAATTTTGTGTTTGTTTGTTTTCTGTTTTTTTTTTTAACTAAAGGAAGCATTAATTTAAATAGTATTTCAATTTACTACTTTAATTTACCAATTTTTTAAAAAGGAGAAAACAATCGGTGTTGGGTGATAGCGCTCCACACCGCTACGGCTCAGCTTCCGGCTGGTCATTTCAATCTGTTGATGCACCTCGAAAAGGTCGTTTGTCTTTGTGTGAGTGTCATCGCATGTATGGAGTAAAGAGCTCACCTTATGGCGATCTGTTGCCGGGGAAGCTGTTTGATACAAAAGCAGTGGACGCACAAGGGCATCCTTTCGGCGGTCTTTATTAGCAATTTCCTGGCTGTCTTGTTTTATTTGAATTACTCGCTCAATAAAGGTAAGGCACCAGATTAATTAGAAAAGAAAAGTTCCGTCTAGTCGTATTATTTAGCAAAAAGTTTGCACCGAGCAACTCCATAGCATCTAAGACTGTCGTCAATTTGTAAGGTACTAATGGATTTTAAGGGAGAAAACCTAGCCATTTGGAAAGAAAGTCGCGTCCTGGCGAGAATAAATTACCTTCCGTCCTTGAACTTAGACTTGACGACGGTAGTGATTCCACGAAAGGACTCGTGTGGCAACCGGGGAGTAGTTTTCTTATTTCGATTACTTTCTTCTCTTGCTCTTTTTAGGAAAAAAGAAAACCAATCTAAAGTGGTCCGGTCCCCAACGAAGGATACAACTAATTTTAACCTTGACCCTTTTCTTCCTTGCAGTTACCCAAGAACATCCCCAAATCGTGATTAGCGGTCCGGACTCATTCTGTCCAACCTTTAAAAGTTCTTCGAATCCCCAGAAGGAAGTAGGACAGCAACATGAGATCTTCTTCTTGGAAACATCGGGAGAAAAATGTCTCACTCCTCGTCAGGCCTGCAGTGTGGAATCGGCGGCCCGAATGAATCCACAAATGAAAGTCACTCTACACACCGATTCCGGTGATTCCTTCTCGTCTAGCGTCGGTTTAACAACCAGCCATCGAGCCAATACTCTCGGTAACAAAAGAAATTGTGACGTAATGAATATCTTGAAGCGTTTGCCAAATGTAGTCGTGATTCGCTCACGGTTGGCCGATGAACTACGGGGCACGTATTTGTGGGATCAGTGGTATGATGTTGGCAGGCTCCGTCAGAGCCGTTATCCTCACGTTCATCTTAGCGACGCCGTGCGCGTAGCGATCCTGCAGAAACGAGGTGGGATCTACCTCGATCTGGATTGCATTGTTCTCCGTCCTTTGCATTGTCTGAGGAACACGGCAGGATACCTATCTTCACTTCCGTCGTGGATCGAAAACGGTGTATTGAGTTTCGACCGATCTCATCCATTTTTGAAATTCCTCATGCGAGTTATGGTGCAGTACTACAAGTAAGCATATTTACTTGTATTGAATTTGTGAAATTCGCAAGGGAGAAGCCTAACATGAATAATTCTATATGCTTAGAGCCGACATGCGGGAAAGTATGGGGCCACCTACGCTAGCCTTTGCGCTCAAATTCTACTGCGGCATCGGATTAAACGAGAGTTTCCAGCACGCCACGTCTTATCATTGCCATGGCGGACCTTCGATCCATCTGCAAAGTCCCGATTCCTTTTACGCTATTCAGTCTTTTGACAGCAGGAAATTTGTTGACCCAGAAATCGACGAGGTAGCTGTAAGTAGTTTGGCCAACAGTTACGTATCCCACGTTTATTTTCACACGAAACATAAAGTTCCACTCAGCTCTTTGTACGGAACGTTTGCCCGCCAGTATTGCCCATCAGTTTATCAACTTTTGAAATACGACTTTTAATTGGTCTACGAGTGGTTTCTTTCATTTGCAAGAGTGTATCGTGGGCTGTTGCCATGTTTCAACTATGGAGCGATGAATTCAGCGTCTCGTAATCTGATTACCAGTTGTCAGAACCCAACTTCTAGAAATACAGTCACTTTGGGAAAGTTACTTCAGGAGAAAAGGAATACAGAATCGCACGTAGGCACGTCCTTCCAAGACGAAAAGAAAGATTAGTAACTAACTTTCATTGGCAACACGTTCAATATTTATGTATTCAAGTCGTATATCATCGAAAGTGAAAATGAAATAGCGAGTCTGCGTCATTCCCCGCCAAACGGAAAAGTCGATCCCATCATCAGAGGGTATGAGGCGGAAAGAGAATCATAAGTGGGGAAAAAACTGTTTTGCTTCAATTGATCCACCTGTTTAGAATACACGGTCTTGATAACTGCTGTCGGCAGACGGATGGGGCTTCGGCTGAGGCAATACCGGATGAGGTTGGCCCACTCTTCCAGCTCGGCGCGGCGGGGCCAGGAATTCAAACATACTCTGGCCGTGTTGGCCAAGCATTTTAGACAACTCGCAAGGCATAGGATCAGTCCAGAAAAAATCATGATTAAGGGCCGCATCGGCATCAACTCTCTTGGAAGGATCCAGCGTCAGTAACTTATCCAACAGGTCACATGCGTAAGGATCCTTGACGTAAGGTTTCAAGCGCTCTGTAGAACAACAAGGTGTGGATGTTAGTCGACGAGAGAATACGATTCAATACGGTATCGATTAAGACCTTTCACTTTTCGTTTCTGCCCCTTGGGTAATTCCATTTTGTTATATAATTCAAGTTTTTCTACGTCGGGCCAAATTTCGGGGACAATGGATCCACATAATTGACAAATTAATGTGAGCTGATGTTGCTCCGTGTTGCCCTACATCGGATAAATTCTTGAGTAATGAACTATTTCATTCACAACAAATATTCTGAAATACCTGCATGATTGGGCTACGAGTCCACATTTCAGCCATAATACAACCCGCACCCCACATATCCACAGGCGGTCCATAATTTCTTTCTCCTAACAGCAATTCGGGCGGTCGGTACCATAAGGTTACGACACGGTTGGTATACCTGTTGTGCACAATGAGAGAAATATGTGACAATCAAGAACTTGTTATACATCTAACGCGCATTACCTGTTGGGCTGGTTATTCTTATTCAAACTGAATGCTCTTGCAAGACCAAAATCAGCTAACTTTAGGACACCAGTTCTGGTGATCAAGACATTGGCAGCTTTCATGTCTCTGTGTAGGATCTTAAAAAGAACCACATTGAAACAAGCTTCAAACAGGGACTTGGGTGTCGGAAACTCACTTTGTTACTGTGGATAAAATACAACCCATTCAAAAGCTGCTGCATGACCTTTTTAATTTCTCCTAAACTAAATTTGACATTTGCATTGGACAGTAAACCAGCCAGATCGTGCTCACAGAAGTCAAAGACCAAGTAAAAGGTTGACTTGAACTTGTTGAGCTGGGTGACTTTTGTCCGGCAGATTTCTATCAAATTGACCACATTTTCATGTTTGAGCAGCTGCAAAATTCGTATTTCTCTCAGAGCAGTGATAGGGAACTGGAAAACCAATAGAGAGGGATTGAACATTAGCATCTGGACCTCAATTGTTTCGGTACAACAGCACTAACCCCTTCTTTCTCATTTTCCATTAGAACTTTTTTTAACGCCACAATTTTCTTCGTCTTTTTGTGGCGGGCTTTGAAGACTTCACCAAAGGTACCTTGTCCAATCTTGGCCATTTTTTCGTACTTGTTGACCTCGTCACAAAAGGGAAATTCGAGTTCTTCCAAGAATTTTTCACGATCTTTGGGATTCATTGAGGTAATGGATGTGGCCATGTTTACAAAAGGAGTACTGGATGATTTCTCACCCGACATCAACCGGCACAATAAAGAAATAAACAAAAAACTGATGGGAAATTAATAGAGGTTAGTTCGGAAACAATCTGCGAAAAAAACAAAAAAAAAAAACACAACTTTCTTACATCACTGTAGTACGGCCTCTTCTACTAGGGTGTGTTGCTAAACAGCAACCGGACAATGCGGATCGTCGACCTCTACGCTCTACGCCTCAGTTTCCGACCGTACTGAAATCTATAATCGAAACCCGTTGTTTTCGCAGTCGGAGTCTATGTTAGACCCATAACAATGATTTCAAATGAAGCTATTCTTAGCTCTTTTCAACGACTATTGCCATGGTTGCTGACGAGTTGCGGCGGCGAAACAGCATTCATCCAGCGGCGTTCCAATTAGTGCCGCGCGTGATGAATGAGTCGAGTAAATACGCTACAGGAACCGACTTAATTTCAGTTGCAATCTTTTGTCTCTTAATAAAGAAACCTAATAAAGAATAGATAGGGATTCAGGGAACGAAACTAATTGTCGGAAAGGGCTGGACGCAACACATCTCCGTATGAGGTACCCAAATCAATATCCGTGCACCGAAGCCCTGCGTCGACCTTTGATGTTTCGTGGAGTACACGAAGCCTATCTGTAAATCGATGAAACTAATTATTGGCAGTTCTCCCAATAATTTCGATGCAAACCCCTTGACAATGTAGAATGCTACTTGTATAGCCCTCTATACTCTTTTGTTGTCCAACGTTCCACTCGGTGTTACTGTGAAAAGTACGTAACGAAATCTTCAATAACAACAAACTGTGAAATACGCCCCGCGTGTTCCGTTGGATGTTGTATTCTCGTCAGTCCTGTTTATTCAATAAGAGCGTAAGATTGAATTTCTGAATAATATACGAGTTGGAAACGACAGGTATTCTTGTTTATTCAGCAAGGCTAGCGTCGAGAAGTAGACGACGGATGGAATTCGCATCGCATCATCGATCGGGTAGCCATTTCTTTTTTCCGGCTCATCCGAAACTTTTTTCTATGAAGGCGCAAGTCTATGACATGCGCGATAATTGGCCTTTTGCGTTTTCCTTTTACCGTTTTTGACAACAGCAATGCGGTAATCCACAAGAGTATTGCTGTTGCCATCATCTTCTTAACAAACCAACAGATGAATGTGTGGAGGATCTTCTTCCTGATCCAGCTACACATCTTACGAAATGTTGTTGTTATAGCGGCAGTCAAGAAATGTCTCTGGGGAAAAGGAACAGAAAGAAGATAATATTGTGACAACGGTTTCTTATATAGTATCCGGTGTAAAACGGTCTTGAAAGAAACAACAAAACATTGCTATAAAAGAGAAGGGAAATGACTGAAAAAGGAAAACAAGTGGGCCGTGAGTGCGCAGCATGTAAACTTCTTTCTTCGATGTCGCCCTGTTGAAGTAGGGCGGCTGTACGAGACAAAGAATACTCGATGAGATTACCTCCCCCGACGAGAGACGCAGCGAAGGAAATGTAACAAAGTGAATCAGAGGGATGAAAAGACTCTAGCGTGGAATTGTATGGTAACTCCATCACATCAGGGCGAACCTCCGAACAGAGTATATACCACGTCGCATCCTACGGGAGGGCTTGTCAGGGAATGAAAAACCGGGCCACGGACGGACACGGACTCTCTCGACCCGACCTTCAGATATCCGGTGTTGTATTATTTCTAAGAGATCGAGAGGAGGCAGGCAGAGGAGGATCTATCTGCCATGGTGAAGATTCGATCAACAACTAGAGGAGGGGGCTTCTATGACCATTGGACCGTCTCAGGTGACTCTGACGCGGTTCCATTAATCTGAAAGGTAAACGCAGCGACCACTTCTTTAGGACGTATTTGTTCCTTGGTGACGGGCAGCCCTTAATGCTTCGCGGCTCTTAATCCCTTGATCGACGAGGCTGCCACTTTTGTTGGCAGAAGTGTTCTATTTTAAACTTGGATCCTGGTGGTGTTTGAATAGTCAACATTACTTGCAGGCAGCAAGCCTGCCTGAAACTTGGTCGACAGGTAAGCTACCGCGTCTTGAAGTTAAGTTCCTGCTCTGCTTTCGTTCACATTCTCAAGGATTCCAGTCCGTGCTTTCTGCATTTTTAAACCTAATCGATCCGGGCCCCATCAAACTTTGACAATGGCTAGGCTATATTGTTTCTCGGATTCAAAGCAGGTGCGTAAGAGGCGACCGTGACGTAAAACCGAGGTTCTAAATATATTGATCGTTCTCTTGTCGACTCGACTCGACTCTTTGAAGAGACGAAAGGAAAAGAAAAGAACAGGAGAGAATATGAACGCTCTCTCCCAATAACAGATCTACATTGTTGGCAAGTCGACCGTGGCTCTGTGGTTGGAAGGAGGAAAAAGCCCAAAAGGGGGCTGATGAGAGGCGCCCCGGGAGTACATAGGTCCAACCGATGACGTCGTCGACGTTCTCTCTCTCTCTCTCTCTTGTCGCCGCTATCGATTCGTTCGTCGCTCGCTCGCTCGGTCTCCCGCGCTTCCTGTCTTGCGTATTATAACAGTTAAGGGCCCCCTTTCTTTGTGGCGTGCTCCGGGAGCAAAATGGTTGAAAGATAAACAGAACTGGGAAACCCGCATTGAAGGGAAAGAGAGAGAGAAAATTATCTAACCAGAAAATCGGAACACACATCGTTACCACTCTGTCGCCAAAAATCGGTACAGTAGTAGTGACTTTGCGACACGCTCCGTTCGTTTCTCTCAAAAGGAAAGAAGGAGAGGAGAAAAATAGACGAGGCCGGCAGGTAAATGTATGGCCCGTTCATTCAGTGGAAGGAGAGACGAGTGCAGCAGCAGTAGAGTCGTATTGATCGTGATTTAGAAGAGGAGAGACACGCAGGACGCAGCTCTGTGTAACGCCCACACGAGCGCTGGCTCCCGCCTTTGGCTTCTGCGCCGTCCGGGCACACGTCTGTCTTCTGTCTCTCTGGTCGTCGAGCAACTCTACAGTTTTGTCGCGGCCGTCCTTCTCAACGGTCTCTTTTCTCCATTACCTTACCAGCAACGCCAATATGGCCACCTGAAAATCAAGTCAACTATTTCGCTGATCGCCAACTGTGTAGTGTGTGGATTACAGTGTCGAGGTTTTCATAGCGTCGAATCGGGACTAGACGAGTGACAAGAACTGGCGATGGTCGCCCGTTGGTGGTTGCTGGCCTTTTTTCTGGCTGGAACGCTGCATTGCCTCCTCGCCAGTCAGCACCGCAGCTATCAAGGTTAGTTTTTGGTCTTCTTCTTTTCCCACTGCTCTGTCATCTAAATGTCGCAGTCGGTTGCCATTCCACGCTCGTTGCATTATATATAAGATGTACTTGCCGCTCTATAGTGTAAAACCCACCAGCTGGTTTCGTACGTGGCATCTGTTACGGCGTCATCTGTTGTCCTGGTATTGACGCGAAGGACACGTTGGGAAATTCATGCGGGTTTCAGCTTAATGACGTCGTTTGTGCGTTCATATATTTATACGTTTCGTCGGTTGTCGTCGTCGACTATATTTACAGATGCGGCGGCCGATATGAGTAGTGGGCCGGAAGATCTCCTTTTGGAAGAGCTGGTGCGTAAATGGAAATGGGCGGCTGCCCAGCGAAGCAATCGTCAACGGCAGCCAGCGCAATTGGCGAATTACGGTTTCACCGAGGAGGATGAAGAAATCGAAGCAGAAGAACCGATAAGATTCGAGCCCAAGATGAGCAGCGAACATCAGCAGGGACACAGGAATTTCGCATATCGACCACACGACGCCGGATTTATCCAACGCGGTCCGGTCGTAAGACAAATGGAGGCCGTCAATCCCCTTATTCAGTCCGGTATGTTGGTAAATAAGCTCGAAGCCATTCTGTGTGCTGTGCGCACCCCAGAGTGACAAAATACGAATACGCACTGTCGAGCACTACGTCCAGCCTTTTGTTATTTAATCCGACGAGTGACACATCCTTTTATCTTTACAGCTCCGGCTGTTCCAATCCGAGTGAGCAATGTCAACGATATCCGCACTGCTGGGCAGAAGGAAGACATCTTCGACGACGGGTCAATGACAGTGGAACATGAACAGCAATCGCCAGCAATCCCTGTAGGGAAATTCGTCGAAAGCCCTGCTTCTTCCTCCCCGGAAGAAGTGGACGACACTTCAGACCGAGTTTCCGGTGGTCCAGTCGCTCACGCCATCGTCAGTCCGGCGAAAACGGAGCGTCACCATGACTCTTATGCCGACATTTATCTTACAGGTAACATGAGATATTACCGTAGTTGATGTTGTTGTACTGCGAAATGGCGTAAACGCCAGACAAGACGCAGAAGTGCTCTCACCGAGAAAAAAGCAGAAGAACCTAATACGATTATCCTTTTCCCTTATTTTTTGTATTTTTTTTTTCTTCTTCTTCTTCTTCCCCTTTTCCTTTCACTTTGGGCGACTTAATTGATCAGCTCTGGTGGCGGGATGTACTGCTTCGGCTGTGGCAGCCATTCTGGCGTTGGGAGTTTGCTTCTATAGGTGAGTCCTCTATTTACTTGATCAATCCATCGTGCTGAAAGGGTCGAGGGCAGACCTGACAAGATCAGAGAGGTTCCTGAAGAGCCTTAGATGTCGCGTTCAATCAGACTGGCGTAGATGAGACTTGGGGAGTGTTGAACGCTTCCATCCAAGAGTCAACCAACAGAGCAAATAATCTGCGCCGCGCTGCGCTGGGTAACGAAAACCCGGATTGCTGTTTTGCAATCCTCTTGGTGTTTTGCATTTTCTCCTACCTCAAAAGTGGAAGGAGTTCCTTAGAGGACGCAGCGAGCTACACGGCTGAAGAAATTTATATAAGACGGGCCAGCTCTCGGGCGCCGTACCACTCGAAGGCGATTATATCGATCGAGACGACAGCGCCAGTCACGTCGTCCTCGAGATGTTTGGGAGGGAAAAATATCAAAATTTTATATTTGAAGACACACACACAGTTTCAAGTTTCTGAAGAGAAGAGAAGCAAGCAAACGTCTGTTTCCGAGGGATGATCCGCACGTGTCCCATCCTCGTGCCACGGACCCACCCTCGGAACAATTCGATTATGTCCTGTCATGGATTGGAGGACCCTTGTTCCCTTGATTCCGTTACAGTTAGCTTAATTGCTGACAACCGCCATTCTGCGGAAATTTCAAAAAGAATTGACTTTTGGTCGCAGATGGCAGAGAAGAGCTAAAGCGGCTCAAGAGGTCGAGTATCCCGCCTACGGGATCACCGGCCCTGGCCCGTCGCCCAGTGGCAAGTCATCACTCAAGTCGTCGCCGTCATCTTCAACTCCTGGCGGAGGGATGGGCTGGGCTCTCGGAAAAGCGCCCAAATCGGTCGCCAGCAGCGGAGACAAGAAGTTGGCCCACTCGGCCCACATGTTCCATTTCCAACATCAGAAACAACAAGTTATAGCACTCGAAAGGTTTGTAATCATCCGAATGGACTACAAATGATGTCGCATGAGACTTCTATAATATACCTCTTGCTTTTCTGACCTTCTCCGCTGCAGTAGCCATTCCGGATGCGACAGACGGGGCTCCAATTCTGGAGGCGAAAGCGACGAAGATAACGAGGAAGGCGACTACACCGTTTACGAGTGCCCTGGACTTGCACCGGTAATCACATCCCACCCGAATCGACGATTTGCCCCAGTTACTCACTAATGATGCGTTTTTCATTTTTTCTTTATTTTATTTTATTTATTTCTATTTCGAAATCGAACCAAAATTGGAGCAGACGGGCGAAATGGAAGTCAAGAATCCGCTTTTCCTCGATGATCCTACTCCGGCCACACCAGCTGCCATTAAACGGCAATCGGAATAGTATGGAAGAAAAAGATAAGAAAAGAAAACCAAGGTGAGGCAGCAGCAGCGATTAAATTGGGAACCCGAATTCGTCAAAGGCCAGTTTACCCTCCTCCCCCACTCTTTCCAAAAAGAAGAAAAAAAAAAAGATTTTAAAGTATTTACAAAATGGTGAATGATTTTTAAAACATGAAACTTTAATGTCCTGTGTTTTACACGTCCGTGTTTTCAAAACAAATTTCTTTCTCCTTCTGTCCTTAAATGTCTATAAACGCCGACCTGTCTTACGCGTTCTGAACATTTCCGATCCTATCTCTCTCTCTCTATCTCTCTTGCTTTCCTTTCGACTTCATCAAAGATATACATGATTTATATATTATATATATGATAAAGATAGAGTAACGATATTCCTCTCCGGCACCCTCCTTATTGTTATTATACATTGGGTTGACATTATTAATACACTATTTTGATGTTGCCACGCCACGCGGGAGCACGAAGCTAATTTTCAACACCAACAACAACAAAAAAACACACACACCGAAACGTAATCCGGGACGCACGAATTTCCACACAAATTTCTTGCACCCGGAATGCACTAGGATTTCTTATTTTTGGGGGAAAAAATTCTTGTTAATTTGAGAGCACTAACGAGCGAACGCATGCGGAAGAAAATACGGAAAAAAAAGGATGGGCAACTAGGAACTGGAAGTCGACGAAGCAATTTTCAGTAGTTCTTTCTGTTCCTGTCTGGCTTCCACTAGAAAAATGGACTCTTTTGTCTCCTTGGCGCTATGCACGTCGATCTTGTCGTAAATGATGCCGTTAAGGCCCAAGTTCTTCAAGTATCGGATGGTTGCTTGGTCATTATTATCCTCTCCCCAGCAGAAGAGGATTAACCCTCGGCTGTGGACAAGCGCCACTTGGGTTGGATCACGTAAGATATCTTCAGAATGAACGCACAAACCCTGTTAATAGGGGAATTGAGCCAAATGGCCTCGTTACTATGGGAATCAACAAAACACCGGCCTCGATTATACAAATCCTTACCAGTATTCCTATGGACAGAACAAAGTTTACTCCTGTGGGGATATTGTGAGTGCGGGGGTCGTGGTAGTCGGCGAACTTTGCTGTGATTCCCTGAGTTAGAAACATGACTGGGTATTTGTTCTGCTTCATACGTAGCCTGTTCAGGGAAAGAAAGTTTTCGTATTACGCATTTATACCGTAAACACACACATTATATATACATACATGGTGCAAATGTCGGGGTGGAAGCAGGAAAAGACGATTCTTCGAGATCCTCCGTATTGCAATACAGGTTTCAGGATCGTATCCAAATAAAGGTTAAGCTCAAACGGGTTGTTGAGCTCAAAAGTTCCATCCTGCAAGAATTTAAAAGTTTTAACAAGAGCTTTAGGAGGATAAACAAGCAAACACTAGACCTTAAGTTGCATAGTCCATTTAATTTCAATGTTGAAGCCGCAATGCGGATCCAAGTGTTCCAAGGCACGTTGTAACGTGGGGAATGGCTGGTGATCATCAAAATCGTCATCATTGAGTTTAGGCACGCGGCTACTTTCTTTGACGTGATAGATTTTAAGTTTTTGTAATTGAGCTAGCGTCAACTCTTTGATGGGCAAGTGAAGCATGTCATAGGGCCCTTCACTGGCGCCGTTTCCACCTTCATCTTTCCCGAGTTTCTTCATCATTGCAGTGTAGACGTAAAAATCGTGGTAAATAACCGGTATCATATCCTTGGACAGTTGGACATCAAATTCAATCATGTCGGCTCCATGTTTGGCAGCATGGGCCATCGATGCAATCGTATTTTCACGAATGGATGAACAACTGCAGAATGCGAGACAACATTGGCCGTTAAACTTGATGAAGATATTTAACTGAGTTACCTCTTTAAGGCTTCTTTAAAAGAACTGCCGGCACCACGGTGGCCCACTTCTAAACCGCGCCAAGTATGCTTCCAATGGCGAGCAAAAGATATGGACATGTCGCACTCGAATCCGTTCATAGGCCGCACGATCAAGTAATCCACTGAAATTTCAAAGGTATTTTGACAACGCCACAGTCACGCTGGCCAGCGCAGGTACCTTTTAGTTGGCCGATAGCCAAGTGCTTGGGACTGGTAATGGGCACAGTGGCACAGCCTTCACTTTGCGTCATGTTGTTCTGTAGGACGTAGCAAAATCCAACATGCTCGGGTGGATCCCCTCCGGATGTATTATGGGCGTAGAAGTCCACCAAAAATGTCTATGGATCATACGGATTACGAAATAAACAGGGATAGCATTTCTTAATTAGATAAATACGGTGATTATTTGATACTTACCACCGACTCCGGCTTCGTAACTTGGGCTTGAAAAATGAGGTAAGCCCCACGATCCATTAATTGACCAAATTGCTGCTGAAGGCGGAACTCGCAATCTGCAGAACTCATCGCCTGAAAAAAAAAAGTGATTGAAAACATGAGGACGGCTGCGCAGACGAATTTGGAAAATTTATAATTGAAAAGCCCTTACCGCCACTTCAATTAAAGGCCAAGATTTAACCGCATTGCGTACGTCTTGCACATCCCAGCTTTCATCAATTCCACCATCCCTCGTTGAATTGCTACAAGAAAAATCTACGTCCACGGGGGTAACTTTCACTCGAAACTAGGTTAAAAATAAGAGTTGGAATAGAATACAATTAACCGTAAAAAAACGAAAAAATTTTACGGCTTTTCCATGAAGTGATTTTTTCCACATTCGAATGGGGTCATTGTACAGCTTAAGTTGTACGACCGTCTCTTTTGTCAGCCAGCCTCGATCAACTCGTGTTTCTCCATTATAAGTTCCAAAGAGATCAATATGAATTGGATCATTTTGGGAACCTTTATTACAAATAATTATTACTTGAACATTATTTTGAAATAAAAATTTTTATATACCATTGGTTTTAATAAGCCTTGGTAAGATATTAGTCTCCCATCTTCGTGTAATTAAATCTTTTCTATTTCCTTCATTGTTCTCTTCTAAAGTGGACTCCAATGCAATACAAGTAAAATAACGAAAGTAGACTTCCTGGTCTGCTGGTAACTGGGCTGTGCCTTGCCAAATTTCATTGCTGCAAATGTAAACATTTCAACATTACAATAATGAGTAAGTTAAGTTCTTGCGTTGGTTATTCATCAACATCTGAACATTATTTTAGAGCTAGCAGATAGATTTATTAGACTGGAGTCACAAAAATAAGTTATTTTCTCACCCATCAGATGAATTAACAACACTTTTAGATAAAAGAATTCCATTTTGATGGTTCCAATTCCCTAGTTGATGGCAGTTTCCTACAACACCCACACACTCTCCTGGTGTAGTCCTTAAAGTCACGCGGAAATTCCATTCCCTTCCAAACATCTAATTGCAAGTACAAGATTAATTAGAACTGCTCACATTCAAAAGGGTTAGGGAGGTTTTAAACTCTTACTTTTCATATGGGCGATAATTCGAACCACCCCTATAATAATATAAATAGATAGATATATTTCTTTTATACAAACATTTCCCTTCTAGGCTAGACTTTGGATGTTCGTTTTCAACTAACTGTTTTCTGACACTGCTAGAATGATTGCTAGTTTCTACGTTACTAGCAAACTAGATTTTTTTACACTGCAGTTGTAAATCGATAGTTTCTGTAGATCGATACACAACCCGGAATTTTGTTATTTTTCTTATGCTTCACAACTTCAGACTTCAGAGCTTTGATCAAAACAACCAAGGTGGTTCATACATATATATATATATATATATGATATATGATAATTAAAACACATCGTTGAGAAATTTGAGAAAAAGTTATTTGATCTTCGAAATTTGTAAAAGTTGATGGTTATTCGACCCAGACTCTTCCGAGCAAGTTGCTTGATTGCCAGCAGATCAAGGATCACGGATCATGTGAGATGTGAGTCGTTACAAGTTTCATCATATATCATGTTTCCCAGGCAAAGACATTTCTACACTGAGATTAGGATGGGAGCTCCGTGTACACTTTTACCTCATTCATACCGGCCTTATGCACCGTAATGTTCGACCGATCGCCCGACTTTGATTTGTTTTAATTTGAAAATCACGGGATTCGTTTATTCCATCCAAACGATTGGATTTTTCCATTAAAAGACTGAGACACAGCTGCCTCACACAAGGTGAAATTGTATGTGATACATCGAATATGGGTTTATAAATAGGCCATTCTCTCGACAACGACACAGCGCTTTAAAATTCTTTACGTCGTGCCATACGTCTAGACTAGGTGTGTATGGAGCTGGTATGGAGCGAGTAGCGAGGTATGGAGCAAGTGAACGCGATCGTGAAATTTAAATAGATAGACAAAACAAATGTCTGGTGCAGGAATTCCCTCGTCAATTTAGATATCTCTGTAATCTCGACTTCATAGTTAAAAGTCACGTCAACAATATGAGTGGACATTGGGCAAGGCTAAAATAGTTAAATATCAACACAAGTATCTGATAAATCATACCACAGTCTACGCATTCACTAAATTCCAGTGCGTACCGTCTCCGAGAGTTATTCGCAGGTATAATTTACATATTTCTAAACTATTAAACGTCTAGTCAAGAAAATTACGGTAACTGATTGTACAACAGGATATCCTGGGCGTAAATCGAAATCTCTTTTAGTAAGCGTGGAACGTCAATAGTTCGAAATGGCGGATGAATCGAACGACAAATTGCTATTTCGAATGCAAAACATCGTTCCGCGCGGTTTAACTTCATCAATAAAAAATGCTAACGTGGAAACTACGCTTTGTCCTCCTGAAAACATCGAGATTCCAATGACGTGGGGAACAGTAGCAGGTGGAACGTACAATTTATAGATCTTGGCACTTAAATTACTTTTCAGTATCTATTTCTATGTAAAGCCAAAGTGTGGGGTCCACCCAATGGACGGCCTGTAATTGCAATACACGGATGGCTAGACAATGCAGGGACCTTCGACGCATTGATTCCGCTATTACACAAGGACTTGCGGATCGTCGCCGTCGATATTCCCGGTCACGGTCTGTCAGATCACTTTCCTCCTGATATCGCATACAACTACGTAGATACTTTACTTGCCGTCGAGAGAATAAGCAAACGATTTCAGTGGGAAAAGTTTTCTTTTCTCGTACACAGTTTGGGAGGGGCGACCGCAATGCTTTATGCGGGAGTGTTTCCGGAGAAAGTCCACAAAGTCGTCTGTCTCGACATCATCCGAGCGACACCGACGATTCCTTCTACCGTCCATATTCGTCTACGCAAGACAGTCGGGAAATTGCTCAAGTATGAGGAAGCCATCATCGCCGGACCTGAAACGCCTATGAGCTACGAATCAATAGTTCAGCGTTGCATTGAAGGCACGTTCGGCTCCCTTGATGAAAAAGCATGTCATACCTTGTTCCAACGGGGTTTGAAAAAGGTTGAGGACGGCTACGTATTCCGTCGTGATAGACGAGCTCTAGCAGCCCCGCTGGCGTTTATTCCCAAGGAGGATCAGCTCATTCTGGCGCGTAAAGTCACTGCAGACGTCTTGATCATCAAATTCAGCGACGGCCCTTATTTCGAGGATCCCGAGGATTACGAAGAACACGTTGCGGCTCTTAAAACTAAGTCTAAATGCGTCCGCTACATTCACGTCGAAGGAAAGCATCATACCCATTTAACCCATCCTGAACTTGTTGCTCCGATCGTTAATGATTTCTTTAATGTTTGAAAATTCCAAATGGAACTTTGTGATCGTTTGTATTAAACGAGAAAGAATTTAATCCGGTGTTTATCACAGTACCGTATCAATAACTTTTATCAACAATTTTTTGACAAAGCCTGAGAGTAATCAGTACGCGCAGGCTTGTTCCTAAGCATACGTATATACCCAACAAACAGAATTTAAAAATAGAAAAATAACTGGTATTAAGACTAGCTATTTTATCTTAAAAGCTAATTGAAGCACTAAACAGTGTAAACACGAATGCCGCACGAATGCAATCGACCAACTAGGACTATTCACGGTATTGCGATTTCATGTTGAACAATGAACATCACTGATCCAGTGATCCTTGGCCTTCTAAGAAGGGTCACAATGGTCACATATCTCATATCTGCACGGTAGCATTAGTGCTCGATGGTTTGGGAAGGACTAACTATTTGCCAAGTCTTTTGCCATTATAACCCCCCCCCCCCCAAAAAAAAAAAAAATAAAAAATAAGCAGATATCGATACGTAACCAATTTAACACGCGTAATTTAAATGAAAAGTCCATACCGGTACTCATTTATCAAAAGGTGCGGAGGTGTGTTAATATGGCTGTGCCGTCCATCCATCTATATTTTTGTCCCGGTGGAGTAATCATTAAAAATGAGCTTGGTAAATCACAAATCTGATGAAAAAAAGCATTTAAACTCTCACCGAATACAACGGCTGGACAAACGCTTCAGGACCAATAAAGCTGTATCCTTCCGTAATTTTATTGAGTGTTCCGTTGTGCAAGAAAGTACAAATGTTGGAAATTGCGAAGCCCTATACCATGATACATTGATACTATAATCTAATACTATTTCTAATGATAGCTGCTGCTATGGAGTGGCGATAATTGCTTGGAAATGTCCATCTTCTACGGGAGCTCCATAGAGGGTATAAGAATATAGTATTAGCGAGCGTTTCTCGGAGAATCGCCACGTCATATATTGCCACAGGTGTAAAATTTTTCAGTTTTCATGTTTCATACGGTATCTCCTATCTAAATTTTTTCCTATACGTATATCGGAATTATTGTGCTGCTATTGTCTCTTATACGCAAGACACCGCTGTACCGTCTGGTTGTTTTGCAATTTTTGAAAGGGTAGCCTATTAAAAGGGTGTAATGTTCACAGTATCACAAATTCCCGAGTAAATTTTTTTTCGGTGTTTTTGGGGAGTTACATTAGCGGTATTATATGCCCACATGTCAATAGCCACTCGTAGCGGTGTTTGGTATTGCCATGTAACCCCCGCATGTCAATAGACACTTTGCATAGTTGCTGACATGTAACTCCCGCATGGCAATAGATTTTACGTTTTGGGGAACGATTCCGAAATTGCCGGGTGATTTCGGAATCGTTCCCCAAAGCACCGAAAAAAATTTGCTCGGGTTATTTTTCATGAAAAAAAGTTAGCGGCATTTAAAAAGGTGTTTTGTCGGTTATGGCAACAATTGAATAAATTTAGATCAGCGCAAATTTCACGATATTTTAAATAAATATATATTAATCTTTGTTCTACATTTTTAAAAGGTACAACAAGATTTGATTTATCGAATTACCCTAATATAAATTATACCGTATTACTTCTGTATCATAAATTATTACATAGGTACGCATATGATATCCTATGGATCGGCACAAGTACGAGTCAATTCCAACTGTACAATTTGCGAATCCGATATTAATGCAATTACGTAGTTTATACTAGACCAAGCACCTTGATCGTGGCCAGCATGTTGCGGAAGGAAGGTACGTAAGTAGTGGTGGAGGGTATATCTGCTCCGAAGCCGACCGCTTGCGCACGATCGAACACTACTTGAACACGAGGTACTATTGGGACCAAATATCTTGGTGAATAGTTTGTAACTCTAGTCTCCTTGGAATCGATGAGTCGACGAGCAGACTCTCGCCATCGAGATGGCTGAGTTAGCGACATAATATCTTCTGACGGAATGGCGTAGTCGAAATACTCCTCGCCGGCTATAGCAACCTTCCACGATGCGTAGGTTACATCCCCTTCATTCAAGCAAAATTTTATAAAGATAAAACTAATCATTTCATTTTGCACATAAATGTTAATTCGGATGTACCGGAACTAAGATTCACAGTGTCGTTGACAGTGAAGAAGGAGAAAGGAACATTGTTATAGAGGCCTCTCGCTATTGAAGTTCTCGGTATGCCTGATACATCTGTGTAAAAGACGCCACTAACAGCTCCAGAAGCAGTCCTTACCTAGAAATGTATTGCGGTAAATAGAAATCAAATAGGAAAAATTTACAATCCAAAAAATTATATACTGTTCCGACAGGCCCGGTAAGCGGATCTTTTACGACGAGAGCCGTATTCTCGTCAATCCCGAGTCCTTTGGAAACTTTGTTCTCCAGCAACGTCCGTATCAGTAGAACTTCGCGGCCTTTCTCACTTAATCGGCTCTCTGTTACAAAGTTAATGTCCAGAAGAGCAAGGCCACCCATCCACCTTGTAGTAAGCGGAACGCGGGGGAAAGAGACAAAGCGAGTACCGGTCGTGAGGGCACTAATTGAATCACCTTCTAAAATTACGGCTGCTCTGCTCTGTTTAATTAATGAAAAGTCATCGGAAATATTGGGAAGCTGGTACCCATTTAGGAATAAGTGAACTTACCATGAACGCAGCATTTCCGGCCACCATTCCGCCATTGTTCAATACTGTTTTGATGGCTGCTAAAACTGGCGTTTCGACACCGTACGGACGCAATGTCTGAAGAAGATTTTTCCGTTTGTAAATTGAACCCACTTCGTAACAAACGACTCCGCCGGGTGTTTCTTCTTGTGGAAGGACCAGCGAACTGATCCAATCCATGAAATTTGAAGAAACATATCCATCGGTATCTTCTACAATAAAGATGCCCGTTTGGTCTTTCACTAGATTAGCAATAGCGGTTTCACGCGCCCCGAATCTAGTCACGGGAATCGCAACTGCTGATTTGGCTCCGTAGACTCTGACAAAATTGTCAATCACTTTATCACCCTCTACCGTACTATATTGAGAAGCTGAGATGACTCCGATTTTAGCAACACCTTTCCCGCCCTATTTAAATATAATCAAATGTTTATAGACATTTTCCACAAATAGCTAAACAAGAATATTAAAAACTTACAGCCAATTCAACCATTGTGTTCCAAATAACAGCATTGTCATCTCTCAGATTTCCACCAATGAGAACGAGATTTTGCCCAACAGTTAGCGTTAGCAAAGTTGAAAGAATGATCCCGAGGAACTTCATATTGTCTATAACGATTTCAAGGATACGACTAAAAGCTGTGAACTGACGACCAAACCTTTTATAACGTGCGCTGCTAGTGGGCACTGCATTACCCCTTCATTCTTCTCGAGGTCAGTGCCATTTTCGCTTAATCATTCCTGAATGTGGATTCCCATATGTCCTCTTCCTACCTGTACGTCATGGACATACAGGGTTAGACTTTGTTTAATACTCTGTCTACGCCTCTTATTCTTACAGGACACCGACTACACCAGTTGCATTTCGTATATGGCAGGTAAAAGAAAAAAAGGGTGGATCTATTGATTAATAGATTCAGATTCACGTAGAGACAGAACTCCGTTAGATGTCCAGCTGAGGTTACTTTTCTTCTTATGCAACCTGCGTGAATAGCATTCGTAATCGATGTCAGCGATTGGCCACCCGGTGCCGATCACAAACCGTTATGCAAATGACTGTTACGTTACTATAGGGCGCTGATGCCATCTCCACGGCAGGTGACTGGGAGTGTCAGCGCCTGGCCCGGCAACAAAGTATGGAATCCTTTATCTTGTTTTCTTTGCTAGCATGGCCTTGTGACACAGTTGCCAGCTCAAGAACACCTTGCAATGCAGGAAACTCGGCGAATGCGGATACGATGCTAAGGGAACGGCGTGCATTAAAGAAAAAAACTTTAGATATTTGAAAGTAGGTTCGTTGTGGCATAGTACTACGCCACATGTGAAAAGGCCATTTTTCATTTCCAATTATATGTAATACAACACTCGGACGGGAAATTTATCTACTTCAAGGAGGTGTATCAAAGATTAAGCGCTTCTTTAATTCATAGTAGATCCGTTTCAGGCCGTCTGTACCTACTGTTTCCTACATACTGTACATATCTACTTACCAGAATAATGACCTTTCATTAGTTTTTACTAATAGAACTCCGTCCAGTCGTTTTGAATATACATCTCTCAGTGTGGGGGGTTGTTTGTATATCGAACGTTTGGTTGAAAGGGAGAGAAGCAAAGCCTGCTATTGCCCTAGACACGAGTGCACGACTCAGCGATAAATTTCTTGAAGAGCTTGTAGATGGTCCTCTAGATACCGAGGATCGTTGTGAGATATTTCTTTAGGATCCGGGAACACCAAAGTGGGATAGGATTGATTTTGATATTGAAGACAGTGAATAGGGGGTCTTCTCTTCCTTTCCATCATTCATTATCTTCAAAGCCTTCAACTTCATTTCGGCGGATGCGCGGACAAAAAATAATATGATATCTTTATCCCTGAGGGTAATATTCATTCTTATGAATATACCGAAGGTATTAAGTTCCCGTTTAGGGCGTGATTTCATTTTTTTTTTTTTTTTTTTTTTTTTTTTTTTTTTTTTTTTGAGGGCTTTTGGGGGGCTTGAGAAAGGAAAGGGATGGGTCTAGGGTAGGTTTCCAAACGTTTATATGAGAAAATTTAGTTTTCCGGCAGGCTATTAGATGGCGTAATAAGATTTGTACGTTAATAACCGATTTTAACCGACCTAACCGATTGTGATTTTGCTTTCCTAACGTTTATGCGAGAAATTTTGTTTTCCGCCGGGATGTTAGATGGCGTGCAAGACTGTACGTTAACCGATTTCGGTGATAACCTTTAAAAAAATTTTCGAGTACGTTATAGTAATATACGTTTAATGTGTCGTGAGAAACCGTATGTTTCATGTGTCAAGGATTTAAAAAAATAGCTATTAATAAAATTTACGATTCATGCTTCAACCGATGCATACATCACTCAATTGGTAGACGATATTGTGAAGTCAAGACCTTCGTCGGTAATTTGTTAAATGTAGCCTACTACATATTCTGATTACTCTTATAAAACATAAAGTGTAGGAGATGCTACCGTCTAGGCGAATTATTAATTTGCTACCGTTTGTCTCTAATTCATATCATTATCCGTTTTATGTTAGATGTTTTGTGGCATTTATAACCACCTGGTTTCGATTTTGATTTGCATGAAAGGCATTTTTTCTAAATATTTTTCGGGAAAATGTCATTTCGCAGGATCGAACGTCTAACCTGGTTTCACATATATGAACTCAAGCGCAACGTTCTAACCACTTGACCACAGCAGTTAACAAGTAGAAAATAATCTCAAGTTTGAATACAATAAAATATGGTGTGTGGTACTCGATCTCGGTACACGGGGGCATATTTTAGGTATATATAACTTTCCTTAGGTTTCATTTCCGCATAAGTATAGGCATAAGCATAGGCATAACCTAATCATAGAATTACATATATTGCATAGTTTTCCGAAAAATTTTTTAACCCGAAGGTATTACCGAAGGGAATCTTGTAATGCATTGCTCTTTGTGCGAAGGTCATAATTTAGCAAAGATAAAAGGCCGCCTATAAGTAATTACGGTTACGGTATTCCCTTAAGTTGCTGCTAATCCTGTCGCGCATTAGTAGAATTTTTTACAACATCAATAAGTGTGCATTCGTGGTAGTCAGTAATACCGATAATCAGCAGGCTTTTAGCTGCCTTTTATGGTAATATAGTAGTCCTAAATCAAAAGAGAGAAACAGAAGTCAGCATATATGTGAACGACATGTTGCTACATGTGGTAAGGATTTTCTAATTTTCTAATAAAATGAGGCATCTAGCGGACACGCTTAGAAGGTTTGTCGATAAGACTTTCAAAATAGAACAAGAAAAAAAGAGTGGAGCAAAGGGTAGGCAGAAACCAAAATTAGAATTCTTTCTTTCTCTAGTCGTCAGCAAAGATGTGAGAAATTGCGTAAGAAAGTGCACCGTGGTAACGGACACGTTGCGAGCTATCTCTTGATCTGCTTGGAGTTTTACAACTTTTTTCACAAGGTAATAGATATTATGCAAAACTTGAAATCATTGTTTTTTTTTAATTACATGCGTAATTTTTACCATTTCGTTGCACAGCGTATAACAGGGAACATGACGGCTGACTACAACAAATTACTCTTCCGACTGCAACATTTGATTCCCCAAGGATTGGCGTCTGCTGCCCCCATAAACAAGAATACAGTTTCAGAGAACAATAACAACAATTTTTCCTCAAAAAAAAATTGTGAAGAAGTTGTATTTCAAATGACATATGGAAGAGTTGCAGGTATACTATAAATGCAACCAATGAAATAACCGTTTCACAAACATTTTTTTAAAAATCCGTGCAGCTAAAATCTGGGGCCCGCTTGATGGGCGTCCAGTTTTTGCACTCCATGGATGGCTGGATAACGCTGGAACATTTGACACATTAATTCCTTTACTTCCGTCAAACTTGCGAGTAGTTGCTGTGGACACTCCAGGTCATGGTCGATCAGATCATTTCCCCCCAGACATTATGTATCATTTTAATGATTGCTTAGTAGCCATTGAAAGACTAGCTCAGCAATTCAAGTGGGAAAAGTTTTCATTCATTGGACATAGCTTAGGAGGTTGCATGGCTATGCTGTATGCTGGAATATTTCCAGAGAAAGTAGAGAAACTTGTGAATATTGACATTGTGCGCGTAACGACAACAAGAGCAGAAACAATGGATTTGAGGTTTAGAAAGACTATCGGCAAGCTCTTAAAATACGAAGCAGCAATAATGGGAGGCCCAGAGAAACCTATAAGCTACGAAACAGCGGTCGAAAAAAGTATAAACGGTTCACTCGGATCCCTCGACAGGAAATCTTGCGAGATAATGTTAGAACGCGGTCTAAAAAAGGTGGACGGAGGATATATTTTCAGCAGAGACCGGCGACTGCACGCAGCTCCTTTGTCTTTTGTTCCCAAACCAGATCAACTCGTTCTTGCTGGAAAAGTCACTGCTGATGTTTTAATTATTAAATTCAAAGAAGGTCCTTATTTCGAAAGTGTCGAAGATAACTTGGAACACATTGAGCAACTTAAGAAAAACTCGAAAAATGTTCGCTATGTGGAAGTCGAAGGGAGACATCACACGCATCTGACGCATCCTGAACGTATAGCTAGCGTGATTTCAGAATTTTTCAAGTCGTAGTAATTTGTTATCTATTCTATTCGTATAGTTTCCTTTCCAATCCAATGTAAGCGTAATTAACGGATGGGATCAATAATAAAAAGGAATATCTCGACAACTATACAGGCTCTAATTAGTAATCTATTTACGGTTTTACGAGTATAAAATGGCACGGAAAATTATATGAACGTCAACGAACGTTGACCGAAGAAACAAATCGGATCCGCCAAAAAAGAAGATAGCATTGTTGGATAGTGGAATTTATGTATAACAGGTAACAACTTAAGTTACATTCACCGAAAAAGGATACAAACTTGAATATAAAGATTGGCGTTCAGTAACGTCCAGTTATAAGGGATTATCACTTTACCATTTCGTTTTATGGAATTATCACTTACCATATAGTCTTGTATATGGGGAATCACAAATATTACACTCGGTCAATAAATATATCGAAACAAGGACCTTCCACAAATATAACGGAAAAAGTTGTCAACGAGGCAATTTTGGTACAATTTTGACTTGTGAGGCACCGGTAGAAAAAAATACCATTCACAAAGCAATATTCAAAGAGATCGAATATGCAACTATTGGAATGTCGTTACTTGGAGAAATTTCGTTCATTGAGCCTTTGTTAGTTTGTCTTACTCATCAACAGACTGGTTCCTGAAATGTTAATCGCTAAGTGACAATTGCCCACGACTATTTAAACGGGCTGATTGCGTGTGAAACTTAATTTGAAGGGACTTTCCGTTGAAAAAGACGCTCTGTTTGAATTGATGTTGGAAACTTTTGACATAAATGTGACCAACGCGGTTGCGGACATTTTGAAGAGTTGCACTTAAATAGTAATCTTCCAGACTAAGGTTTAGGTTCTGCAGTTCGCGTGTTTCAGAAAAGAATCTCAGACCCTCTCGCTCAATTCTGCAATCGGAGAGAAAGAGAACGTCGTAAGTTCATTTAAACTTGATATTCCCATTCCACTGTCTAAGCGTAAAAAAGAATTATTACCGGATTGTTTCATCCTTGGACGTCGAGTTCCATAACACTTTTCCACATAACCCCTGATGAATGCACATGGTCGCTCCACAGTAGCAAGATCGTTGGTTACTGTTTGGACGAGTCTTCATTTTCCACACACTCCCCGCCTTTTGTATTTCATCGAAGGATTTGAACGATTCCCAGCATGTGCGGACACCAGCTTCATCAATCAAATAACTCATCCCGCTCTGGTTGCTAGAGAACTTGATTCCTTGTTGGGTAAATTTAACATAGCTAAAAAAAAATAATTAAAAAAAAATGTATTAAAAGATTTATAAAAAGAGCCATCAAGTCAAAATTTTCACGTTATACAAATTTCTTCGAAAGAATTAATTTACCAAACAGTGCCAGAATGTAGAAGGAAACAGCAAAAGGTCCCTCGTCTAGTCTTGAGAACCTCGCCCAGCGGATGTGAGAAACCCCAATCCTGAAGATTGCTGGAAACAAATCCTGAAGTTCTGGATTGCTCATTTTCAATGAAAAAGGATCCATTTCCGGAAATGTGCATCAAAAAATTGTCTGGCAAAGAAGTACTGTAGTTGTTGCCATAGTACTGCTGAGGCCCAACTTGGACATTTTGGAACTGAGTGCTAGCAGCTGGAAGCATGAATGCATCAAGCAAGTTCTCAGAACTCAGGAACTGGTTTTTCGGCTCATAGAATTCTTTAGATGATTGATGAGGTCCATAGTGTTGTTCAGATAATTGACTTTCAGAAAGAAAATAATTCTGGTGTTGGGGCAAGTTGTTCTCTTGGGAATAATTATGGGATGGTGTGATATCAGCGCATACACACATGCTACCCTGGAGATCCTGCTGGTTCAGAGCAATGTTAGCTGGTTGCATGACAGGGTTTGCATGTGGATCATAGTTCAAAGGGTTCCACTCAAAAATTTGCTCTTCTGATGGTTGTCCAACTAGTAATTGCTCTTCCTCTGAGGATTCATCAGAATTAGAGTTTTCCAAGTCTACTACTTGTGCACCTTCCTCACCAGAACTGTTGAAAACTGCAACACCATATGAAAAGTAAGGGATTAAATTACAGTATTCAGTAGTATTCCACATGCCAGTAATACCACATCATACCACTTTCTTCAACACTAAAGAAAAATATATGTATATTGTTCAGAACACTAGGGTTTTTAAAAAATCACGAATAATTGTTTTTTAGAAGAAAACTAGAGGTTGTCATTAATTGAAATAGGAATAAAAACCTGGAGGTTGATGGACAGGAAATGGTAGCTGGTCATTGCTGCTGCTGTTTTGGGCCTTCAAATCACACAGGTATTTTGCCAGCCAAAAAGGAAAGTCAACCACCCACACATCGACTGGTTTTGAGTTGGGATCAAGACAACGAACTAATTGAGGTTGAACAAAAACGGCTAACGACATACTGGAAATGATTAGCAAGCAAAAACTGCAAAAAAAAGAGGGAAAAAGCAATTCAAATCGATAACAACAACAGCAAGCGACCTCTGCAACCCAAGTCTGAAGGCCAATTGAATGATCCTAGCTGCTGAGCTGCTGCTCCTCACTTCTAATTCCCTACTGATTTTTCTCGGTTCTGATTGGTTGTTGCTGAACGGAAGTGAAACTCCTCGATTGCCGTTTGTTGTTATTTCAGTCATATTTCAGTAAATATTATTTTGAAACATCTAGCAAACAAAATTATTGATTGTTTGATTGTTTTACAGTTACACTTTTATTTTATCAGCCAGCATATGTTGTAATTGGGCTTGTAGGGTTGGAGTGGACGTCGTTCATTTCTTTCATTCACTCCTTGTTGGACCCTTTTCTCTCTACCCCCTTTTATGGTTTGTTTAATGGCGAAACGAGCATTTAGGTTTTGAAATATTTCTCTTCGTCTTCCCAGCCCATACTATTTATTTTGTTGGAACATCGTCTAAAGTATCAACAGGTATTTCAAAATTTTCACATCACCTAGAGGTTGCTGTTATTTTGACTGAAAACATCTTTTTTTTTGTTTCCGACATGTTCAACGTGTAAACGTTCTTGTAAAACGTGATAAGTCGTTATTTGTCGTCGTCCCTAAGTGGTGTACAGTCTGGCAGTCTTGTTTATTGTAATTGAAACTCAAATCTTGTACTCTTTGAACAGTCCATTCAGTGTTGCTTTGATATGATTATGGATGAAGGTAAACTTTTCTCAATTTGACCACAGTTCTTGAATTCTTTTTCTGCACTTCCGTGAACACTACTGCACTTTATAACAATGTCCAAAGTTGTGTAACATTCTTAATATGAGGTGTGATGAATGTGGACTAAACAGCTAAATTAATTAAGTGAAAACCTAATATATATTAACTTTTTTTTCTAGAAATCACATGCAATTTCACCTTAAGCTCCTACAGTAGGCCTATCATGTAGATAAACACTGCAAATAACTTTTTTGTGTTTTGGCCTTTTCTTATAGAACAAAACCCTGTAAGAAGAAAAATAAATCCTTATTCTGGAATATTTGACGGACATACAATAGAATACCCACAGTATTTAATTGCAATGGAAAGAGAGCTCTTAAAGGAGAAGGAGGTTGATAGAAATCAAGAACAACAAGTAGTCATCAGTTCTTATCTCAATAAGGGCACTAAACGCAATTTTAATTCCGACGAAGATGACAAATATATAGTGGCTAAAAATGCTCGAACGACGTCTCCCAATTACTCCCCAGACGAAGTCAGTTTTTATATTCACGCGTTCCGTACAAATTTAAAAATAAAGAAAAATAACAAACAAAATACTAATTTTTCTTTACAGATCGATGGCCATCAGAATTCTTACAAGACAAAAGTATCTGATGTTACTTTTGCACAGTCGCCCGAATCCGATACCACGCTACCATTGGAAGATCCCCAAGAGAATGAGTTACAAATGATAGACATAGAAACCCCAGAAGGGCAAAATAGCGTTGTACAGAGTGAGGGGCCACTTACTGTAGCTGGATTATCAAGAGGAGCTCTTGATCCGTCGAACGTTAATTCTAAATCTGGAGATTTCGCATTCGTAGATTCTGGTCTTGAACCGTCGCCAACTTCCAATAGTGAGAACAGTTATTTTTCCATCCATACTTAAAATGAAGGAATATTCTTTCAAGTTAAACTTTATTGGGTATTACTATTTTTTTTTTTTACTCAGGGATTCTATTGCGTGTTTCTACGTCGACTTCTACTTCTTCAGTTCCAGAGGTCCCGCCAAAGGAACTCCTTTTGAACTCAGAATGCGAAGCAGACTCATCAACCGCATCCTCGAATAGGGAAACAATTTTACCAGACCAGGTCAGCTTTACGCCTAGCGTAATCTCAACTAAATATGATTGTAGGAAAGAAAGAAGTCTTCAACTAAGTACGATGGAATCATATGTTGGAGCTGATTCGAGTAACTATTCACTTTTACCATTTCCCCGTATTACATTGATTGTTTGACGAGTATTTTTACAGGCGAAAAATTAACTACTTGTCTGGAACATGCTGTTACATTTTTGCCTGAAGGTATTGTGAAGATTTTCACCGAAGACTTTTTTTTTCTAAAGTGTAGTTTCTAAAAAAGTATTTTTTTTTCAATAGTCATGAAAAAGAACTACGTGCCGAATTCATCTGTTAGTTCTTCAAAACTTTCTTGCGAGAAATCTACTCCTGATCAATTACCATCGGCCTTCCGAGGTAAAATCCGTTTTCACATTTAAATGCAGGTAACATATTATCTCTGAGATTAGTATTAGATCGTGAGGAATACATCCCTTTGGACGCCTCATCAGACTATTTGGACCAGCAAGAAAGGGAAGTGAGACAAAGGGCTTTAAGGATCAAAGAGCTCGTTGAATCAAATACTACCGACAGTAAACGTCTTGCACAAGAAAGAGAGCATCTCAAATCTAAAATGGCGGAGCTAAAAGCCGATTTATCTGTTAGGAAAACAGTAATTGAACAATCAAATCAAACGTTGGCAAATAATAACGATAAGATAGCTCAATGGGAAGAGGAGTGCAAGCAACAAGAAGACATAGCTAACCAAGCCTATACAAAGCTCATGGAGACCGAGTTGACCTTGCGTCAATTGCAGGTGGACATTTGTCAAGAAAAATTGAAAGCGGAGAAGGACAAAACTTGGGAAACTGTCCGTTTGACAATTGATGAAAAGGAAGGAAGAATTGCGATGCTTAAAGAGAACATCAAGCAGTATATCGAAGAAGATAGAAAGTCCAAAGAAGCTTTGATAATGTTGAAGAATTGTCTTAAAGAGGGTACTGAAAAAGGTCAAACGCAACGTCAGCGTATCGACGAGATTAAAACCGAACAAAGAAAAGCCGAAGCGCTCCTTACAGAGAATAAGGGCAAGTTTCGCGAAGCCACAGTGGCAATGCATCGGCTCCACGCAGAGAAAAAAGTTTCTTCTGCCGATTTCGTAAATCTCGAGGAAATGTTGGTAAAAATTAGAATGTGTCAAAAGCTACAACATCTGGCTCGTAAAAAAAAAGAAATAATAGGCAGGGATGCTGCGATTCTTAAGCGGACGTCTCCGGAAAACGTAAGAGCAACCAGTGCAAGTCTGCTAAACAGAAATATCTATTGCTTCGATTAAAGTATATTTCAAGTTGTTTCCCTTTTTTTATTAGGTACAGTACGCTAGACAAATCAACAGCTTCAGTTTGTCATCAAATTTGTTACCATCGTCAATGATGGTACCGGCAGCAAGTACGTTGCTTGACGTAGAAAATCATCCCTAGTTTTATTCCTTTACCTGTACGAAATTACTTTATTTCGTGATTTACGATTTATTTCTTTTCATTACGAGAAACTCTGATAAATTGACAGTATAATCAAGTTTTATTCTCTAATGAAATTCATTTCAATTTTTGATTGCAACCATTAACAACTTCTGTAAAGAAGACATCATACTTTGCCCTCTGTTTGGTGTTTTATTGTCTAGCTTTTGTATTAGTATAATACAGAATACTTTTTTCCTGGTTTTCAGTTAATTATAAATTGATTCAATCATTCTTATGAAATCGAAGCATATTCATCATTTGCCCTAGTTCACACGATATTTTATACAACAAGCTCTAAAATATTTAATGTCGGTATGACTGTATGTATACCAAACAAAAATGATCAGTCAAGCTTCGCTTTTAAGTGTCACTCTTTACATTTTAATAATAATTTGTGGAAGTAGTGATACCGGTAACGAAGTTGTGCATCGAGACAATTTTAGGACCTAACACTAACAATAAATAAAAGTCGTTGGGAAAGAGTGCTGCTACGAAATACTTCATGCTCTGAATTCCTTTCGGGGACTTGGGAAGGATTGCCTTGTTTAGATTGGTGAAATCTCAATAAGAAATCGTCTGGTATTCTAGAATGGGTAGAGTAAGGGGAAGGGGAAATATTTTTGATGTGCAAGAATTTCTCTCTGCTTTCATTACGGTTAATCTAGGTTCATAAGACTTTTGAAATGTAACATTCTGTTTCCTTTTTTAAAAACTTCTGAACGAACCGCGTTTGCAAAACTCACATTGCCGGCTTTTCATTTTGCAATGCCGAAATGAAAGCAACATTTAGTCGCGCAGGGTCATAAAGATATCTCTGTTTACTTTTCGAACCGTTTTATTAGGTTCTGAAAGCATCGTAATTAATGCAAAAATTGAAAATATTTTCTTTAATGTCTGTGATTTAGGACAGTGACCCTTTAGGAGGGTAAAAATTAGAACGCTAGAATAAATAACTTAGTTCTGAGTTAGTTTATTATGTTATTTGCTTTAAAAATTTCATCAACCAGATTTCTTTAATCTAGACAGAATCTGCTTTTATTGCTGCAACGCGTATTCAACTTTAGCTGGGTAAGTCGTCTAGATTTGGTTTGTGGGAACTCGATATTTAGGAAGTGTAGGCCTAATATTTCGATTACTAATCACTTGCAATAAATCACAAAGCTATGGGAAGAGTTGAGCAAGTTAATCAGATTCAAGATGATGGCTACTATGGTGCGTTGCTTACGCTGTTGTTGTTTACACTGCCAGACATATCCGAAGGACGACTCAATAAACAATGTTGTTATGAAAACCGAGAGGACATCAGTATTTCCACGGTATTTCTCTTGGGCTTATCGCTTATAAATATCCAACTCAAGAAACGTAGAAGGTCATTTGAAGAACGCGCGCTACTCGCCTCGAGCCAATGTAAAAAACCGTAGCCTGCAGTGATACGGCCAGGATACGGCAACGCATCAATTAATGTTTTGCTTTTTACCAAACAACTCAAAATTTACACACTGATATTTTTAAACATTTTTGAATGCATATTCATGAAAGAGTTTTCCTTGGATTAACTGTTCGAAGATGAAAAACAAATATCGCTTACGTGATGCTAGACACGCGTAAGGTCGTTGCTGCTGAATGCCATCTAGTGCTCAGCCGAATATATCTTTAAAAATTTCCAGCAACAACAGAAAGAACAAACACCTGTAAAGCTTTCTGAGAAATAAACAAGACCAGTAGTTCATTCCGAAAGCAAGTTTGCCTTGCGCTTGCCATTCTTAAACTCACCAACCTAAGGTATGGTTTTGTCTTCAGTTACTCCGAAAGTCTGAGTTTCTAATCGTAATTTTTTACTTATTTTAGGATTACTCTGTGCCTTGAGAATGTCCAACTCACCAATCGACACGAATTGTATGACGCTGACTCGCCATGTCCTTGCTGAACAGAGGCGTATCCCGGGCGCTACAGGAGACTTAACCCAATTGCTTAATTCGTTGCAATCTGCTGTTAAGGCTGTTAGTTCTGCAGTTCGTAGAGCTGGAATTGCCAATTTGTGAGTTTTCCTGTGATCCTACAGCACAAAAAAACAGCACAAAATATGAATTCTTTGTGTTTCTGTATTCTTTTAGGTATGGCATTGCTGGCCAAGTCAATGTGCAAGGGGAAGAGGTCAAAAAGCTTGATGTTCTTGCAAATGAATTGTTTATCAACTTGCTGAGAAGTTCATTCACAACTTGTTTATTGGTATCAGAAGAAGATGAGACTGTTATTGAGGTATACTATACAATGATGAGGGATGAAATACATGTTGTGCTAAAAAATTGATTACATTTTTAGGTTGAAACTGATAAACAAGGAAAATATGTAGTCTGTTTTGACCCATTGGATGGGTCTTCAAACATTGACTGCCTTGTTTCTATTGGATCAATCTTTTCAATCTTCAAGTAATGATCTAGTTGGTTCTAATAAGGTTTCTTGTAACATTGCTGTTTTACTTGTTGGTCTGATGGGAAATTTAGGAAGAAAAGTGAAGGAGTCCCCTCAATCACTGATGCTTTGCAGTCTGGAAGAAATTGTGTAGCTGCTGGGTATGCTTTGTACGGCAGTGCTACAATGATGGTCTTGTCAACTGGAAATGGAGTAAATGGATTCCTTCTTGACCCAGTGAGTTTGATAATTGCTTTACTTATATTTATGTAGTTAAATAATTTTTCATCTAATTAGGCTATTGGAGAATTTGTGCTGACTGATCCCAATATGAGAGTGAAACCCAGAGGAAAAATTTACTCAATTAATGAAGGCTATACACACAACTGGGATAAAGCCATTCAAGAGTATGTGGCTTCAAAGAAACAGGTAATAATTCTAATTAACTAAAGTCTGTTTCTTAAGAATTGTTTAGCTCGAGTGTGAACTCATAAATGCGCCTCTTGTGGATGTGTAGGGTCCAAAACCTTACGGAGCCCGTTATGTTGGATCCATGGTCGCTGATGTTCACCGCACTCTCAAGTATGGAGGCATTTTTATGTATCCCGCCACTACGGATGCCCCACAGGGAAAAGTGAGCAAACACGTCTTTTGTCGCATCTTAGAATATGCAAAAAGCTAAATTTTTTTTTCTTTAGCTGCGTGTTTTGTACGAATCTTTTCCCATGGCCTTCATTATGGAACAAGCAGGAGGTGCAGCCTCTACCGGTTCCATTCCCATCTTAGACATTCAACCCGAAAAACTTCATCAACGTTGCCCAGTCATTTTAGGTAGCAAGGACGATGTTCAAGATGTGTTGGATCTCATCAAAAGCCACGCTGATGAGAAATGAAAGCACATGCCTTTTTATAGAATCCATTTTCTATGCGGGACCAAACGCCTAGTAAGCTGTTACGAATTGCACAGTTTATTGCTGTTCAGCTCAATCAAAAGGTTTTCACAACTATTTCTTCTTTACTCTGCTTCAAAACTTATAATTGTATGGGATGACAATAGATAGATCTACAAGTAAAAACTTCGCAATATTATTACGCAAGGATTAAAATTAAACGCTTTCGACATGTGTGTCCGATACTAAGCTGTTTGGGCGATAAAAAAATTCCCAACACATACCCCTGAATGGAAGAGAGGCAGCAGTAAATAAAGCACGCAGCTGCCAGAGTTGAATTAATATACTCTGAAGTTGATGACGTACCGATTGGCATCTATTCAAACTTTCATATTTGAGCTTTTATAATAAATCAGGTGTAATGTACTACAATGACCAGCCAGTAACACAGGGATGGAGATACATTTGGTGAATGTTTTACCGAACTATCATGCCTCGTGCTGCCTTCTTTTTTTTTCTTGGGGGGGGGGGGGGGGGGGGGAGGGAGGTGATAAGGGGCTATTTGATGTTATGATAAATGTAACAAAGACGGGAAAACATAAGTAGATACAAATACAATAGGAATCTAGTATGCGACAATTTTGGAATGACGATGTTCACGATGGAATGCTAACGCATGAAAATGCGCCCTTTGCGCGGCATTACTTGTGCTTGCACCGCTTGGGAATCCAGCTTTTCGCCGTCAATTACTAAATACGATTGAGGGCCGCTACTGTTTTCGGGGATCAAGCGAAAGGCTGTAACAGGAACAAAAGTAACCCATGGTAATTGAGTGTGGTTCCCATTATCCATACTCAGAAGCAGTTGGGTAACCTGAATTTTAGATACAGGCGCTAAAGAAAACAAGTGATTTTTAATATTTTGACAGCGAAGATGCTAACACAGCAAGGTACTATAGTAAAAAAAAAATTACCTTTCACAATCATTAGCCAGATAATGCCATCATTTAATACTGATTTTGGTGCAAAAAAAAGTTCAGTTCCGATAAAAGGAGCCATTGAAGAATACACGCAAACGAAATCTCCAGTATGATGTACCCAGCGATTATCATCTGGCAAAGATTCATCAAGGGGAGGTAAAGGCGGCATTTGTTCAGGATCGATGTCACTTTCGACGGGTAAATACGATATGGTTGCTTTGTATGTGCGGAGTCCTATGCACAAACGGGAAAACCAAACATTAACGTTTACATTTTCTGTGCGAAGACTTTATAACATTCTGGATATTCAACATGGATATTCAACATACGCATGACTCGAGCCAACGCCCAGACCGTGAAACGAGCCTCGCCGATCATTCTGAGGCGTTCACTTTCAATGTCGATGTCAGCCATCAATCCCCAACCAACTGACAGAAAGCTGCAAAGTTTCTATTACGAAAAGATATTAAAAATCAGAAACTGCTGTCTCATGACTAGTCTTATGACAGTACTGACAGGATGGTTGGTAGTGTTGAGAAGGCAAAGATCCATTTCTTGGCTTTTTAGTTTTACAATGTTGAGGACACTTACTACCAAAGGATCATAGATGTATGGTTCCCTATCAAATATTTAATTTTAAAGTAAAAAGGTTTTTCTATACAGATTTGATAACGGGACACTTGCCCGTTGAAGTGCGCCAGAGAACGGGCTAGGCCGTTGCCTGATCCTTGAGGAATCACTCCAACCGGAATTTTACAAATGTTGTCCCAATCTTCTCTAGCAAACAAGCCATTGTAAATCTTAAAAACCAAAACAATTGAGTAAAATTACAATCATGAAATGTAGTTCTTCATAGGAAATTTATTACCTCATAGAGTAATCCATCACCAGATACTGCAACCAGCCCAGTATATTTAGCCAATTCTGTTGATTCCTGAACAATTTTTTGGCAATGGCCCACATTTTCTGTGACAATTAAGTCATATGAAATGTTGGCTTCTCCAAGAAATGATCGAACTCTGGTGTTGAATGATTTCAAAGCAACTCCAGGGCCAGAATTTGGATTAACAAATATTAACAGCCTTCTGGGTTCAGCAGCATTAGGTGTTATTGTAGAGATAGTATAATGGGGGGCTTCATTAATGTAGATCAATGAGTATACTGAAGTTTGCCATCTAAGCAGAAAGAGAAGCAGTTAAGAAGAAATTGATAAATATCCATCATTTTCTCCTACTTTGCTATATGATCACAGTTTTCTACAAATGAGGAATATTTGCAGAATCTTAGTAGTGCTGTTTCTCGTTTTCTATACAGACTTTTCTTAAAATTTTTAGAAAGTGTGTAAACATAAATACAAAGAAAAACACTAGCAGTGTCTTGCTGATTCCGATTTCTTGGATCGTCATCTGGGTCTTTATTTCTCATGCAAAGGCACCCAATCACATCATCAACATTTATTGTGCGAGGCTTGTTTCCGCTTTCTGTTTCAGTGATCGTAAGAGAGGATGGTGACAACGTAACTCGACACTCTACCCCACGAACGTTTTTCTCCACACAGTAATAGAATATGTCCTCTCGAATGATTTCGGACATTTTTCTTTAATGGGCGTTGGACTACGACACGTCACAAGGCAGAATAAAGATAGTTGAGAGATCGAGGCTCCAACACATCACTTCTCCCTTCACTAGGCGACTATCTAATATTTTTATTTGTTGAGTGCCATCGTCAAATCTCTTGTTCCAAATCTCGGTACACGTGCACCGAATGTGTTGTTTACTGACAGACTTAATCAACGCCATCTGACGATTATATTTTTAGTAGTCTTGGTTTTTTTTGGTAAATAAAAAAAGAAATAAAAGAATTTGAGCAGAAACTTCCCAATAAATTACTGCAGTTAACGTTATTATAGGACATAGGGTTCCAAATATAAATAATCAAACTTCAAAACAAAGGTAGGCATCGGTAGGCACTATTTGTAGACACTAATAAAATCGAACGGAAGCTTTAGGGTAAAGACGCATTCACACTGGAGGGCTTTTTTCACGAGAATTAATACTTAACTTGGCGTATTTTAGCGGATCTTTCCGTAGTCTGTCGTAGGTCCGTGTAGGTGTCGGATGAAAACTTACTTATGAGTGATACCGCTTAAACTTAAAGTCGCTTAAAGCAATCAATATTGTCGATATTACCAAAACACGCATCTCTTTGCTAATCGCCCTCGTTCAAGAACTATCGCTGCATAATTTCAACGCATTTAAACCTACTGGAACGTCTCATTTAACACGTGCAGCTCTGAGCGATGAAATCCAACTGACTCCAAATGCTTTGTTGTCATTGCACCATGTATTTTGCGTAGTTCGGCCAAGAAACTGGCAAGCCCAAGATTCGCTCTCCAACGTCAGCAAATACACGTCGGTGGTGGAACCATTTGACGAAATAACTTCATGGATTTACTGAAACCCTGATCTGGTTGACATTGGCCGCCTCTGTTCCTACTGTCTGGCTTTATGTTTTCCTTCTCGGCGCTTTACGCAAAAAATGAAAAATATTTCCGTCAGCGGATGGAAAATGCCTCAAACTTCTTTTTCCGAACATTTCATTCCACGAACCTCTCTTAGGGAAATCTACGGGCGAATTTTGTCCTTTAGTTTTAGAAGGCATATTCCACGATTCAAGATACCAAACTCTACACTCCACCTCCACGATACATCTGGGGCGCGTCAAGAACTCGTAAGTACTTGACGCAACCCTGAACCCCCTTCTTCTCTACCTCAACCCTTGTATGGATTCCCGCGTTAATGTTTTGGAGCAGACGTCTTTCCGAATCATGACAGTTCTTGAGTTCTAGAAGTAGCTTAACTTGCTTGTTTACTTTCCCATCGTCTGTTTCCGTCTTTATTTCGTAATAATGACTCTCATTTGGAAATTTAATTTCATTCTCAGTATTTTTCTGCATAACGTTTTGGCAAACACCGAGGACGTTAAATACGCTTCTCGATGTGAAGTCTGCAAAATAGTTTCAAAAGAACTTGAAAGCCGGCTTATAGAAACCGGTAGAAGTCACGATATAATTGAAACTGGATACAGCATTGAGACTAAAAAGGCCAAAAAGAAATATCAAGCTTCGTAAGACAATTATCTTGTTTCTATTTTAGAGATCTTTAAATTTCAAGTTAATTGCTAGTGAATTGAGATTGGTGGAGTCTCTCGAGGGTCTTTGTGAAAAAATGCTTGACTATCGTATCCACAAAGAAAGATCAGATTCTTCTCGATTTTCTAAAGAGATGAGCCAAACTTTCAAAACATTACATGGCTTGGTGTGAGTATTTACATTGATATTTTAACTTACTACTTTACTTTTAATATTGAATTAAACTGCAGTGCCAAAGGTGTCAAAGTTGATCTAGGAATTCCCCATGAAATGTGGGACAAACCACCAGCAGAAGTTACTCAACTAAAAACACAGGCAAGAGAATTGTTGAATCTCCTATCAATACTATCTTTACAACACTATAATTATGTTTTTTAGTGTGAATCCCTATTAGAGGACCATGAAGAAACAATTGAGGAATGGTACATGAAACAACAAGAAAATAAAGATTTGCAGAATTACTTGTGTAGGCAACATGTTTTACCCAAAAATGAGCAGAAATGCCTTGATGATAAGGGGGAAACCGGATCAAAAAATGAATTATAGTCAATTAAATTTATTTTCTTTTATTACCTAAAAAATAAACAACTACTTAACACAAGTATTTAAGATTGTCCTTTTTTGGCGATGTCTATCATTTCTTTGACATCAATAATCTTTTCACGCGGTTTTTCCTGATGTTTTCCGCGTTCGCGCTCCTCGTGATCTAAGGTTTCCCATTCCACAAACGTTACAGGCTCCACACCTCTATCTTTCAGCAAAGGCAAGACAGAATTGCGTCCTGATTTTCTTCCGATAGTTCCACAATCTCCTTGCTTTAAATCTTCTAAAATTCTTTTCCCGACATCGTGACCACTTTGCATAGTTGAAGCTATTACCCCAACAGGTCCGCTTGCTACCCATCCACTACAGAAGACACCTAACAATTGATTCAAAACAATTTAGCTTCAGCTTACATACAAGTTACGTATACGCTATTTTTCAAACCTGGCATTCCTTCGACTCTTCCTTCCCTCTGACGAATAATTCCTTTCGCGTGATCAAACGGTAATTCCTCGGATAAAGGCAGGCTTTTGTAACCAATGCTTTTCAAAACCATACCGCAAGGTATAGTCTCCCTGACACCAGTGTCCTCTACTTCTGGATTTTCCCAGTCCTCTCCCGTCAGCCGATTAACGCCAAGAACAATCCCAGCAACTTTATTTTCATTTTGACTTCCAACTATTTCTATCGGAGTTCGGTGGAAATTTAGTTCCCATTCTTTTTCTGTGCTCTTCTCAGTTTTATCCCTAATTGACGACTGAAGCATGAGTTCTGTGATTCTTTTTCTTGGTCTAGACGTTCCTAGAAAATTAATAAAACACGGATATAATTTAATATAAAAATTATAGGTTTTTTATGTTATCGTTTCCTTACTAGGAAGACAATTTTCTATGAATTCCCGATTGTCAAGCTTGATGTGGTACGTACATCCTGGCAGTTTTATTAATTCTCTTAACTCTTTGATTGTAAATGCTACCTGTAGTCAAGATCTTAAGATATTATTCTGAATGGACTAACAATTTTTATAGCTGGCAAAAACGTTACTTGCAACGGCCCCCGCCTTCCGATGATTTTTACATTTTTAATTCTGCTACGACTAAGAGCTTCAAGCGCATGTTGAGCAATGTCAGTTTTCTGTGATAAAAAAAAATTAGTATTATTTCTACAAAGTTGCCTTTGTCATCACCTTCAAGATATCTATAGGAGTCAGCAATATTCTAGCAATATCCAAGGCAACATTTCCCTGCCCAATAATAACAGCAGTTTCAACATTCGAATCAAACTTCAGACTGCTTTCTTCAGGTAGTCCATTATACCAACCCACAAATTTCCTTGCAGAAACAACATTCTTTAAGTTTTCTCCTGGAATGCCTAACCATCTATCTTGTGCAGCACCATAAGCCTAATTAGCAAATCAATATACACTGTTATTTCATAAGTTAAGTAACTAGGAGAATATTTTAAATATTTACCAGCACTACTACATCATATGCACTCCTCAAATCATTAAGGGTAACATCTTTCCCTATTGTAACATTCCCAATAAACTGAAGCTTGCCAGACTTTGCAATATTTGTAAATGTATTTATAACATTTTTTACATCTGGGTGGTCTGGAGCTACTCCATACCTGAGGCAGCAATCAAAGGCAATAGTTAATCAAAGAAACAATAAACGAATCACTAAAGATTAAGGTTATCGACAATTGATTTCTTACAAACCAATCATTCTTTCACATTAATTGAAGGAAATTCAATTAAATTTACCTAACCAGTCCAAATGGAACAGGAAGCTTTTCAAACATGTCAATTTCAAGGGTAGGATCATTCTAAAATTGATAATACTTGTTAGCTAGAAGTGAACTGTGTTTTGATTGGAATAATTTTGAATGCAGACTTTTATAAGATGTTGGGCTGTGTAAAATCCTGCAGGACCACTTCCAACAATGCACACTTTAGGATTAGCTAAATTTGAAAAATTGGCCCTAAACAAACGTAGTTTTGAAACACTTCGAACAGACCAGGTCCACATTTTTAAATTTTTACGTCCTAAAGAAAGCTGCGTTTTGACACGGCCAACGAGTTCATTTGCTGATATTCCTGGTAATGAGGAACAAGATGCAAGATAGCCAAAAGAAGCCAAGGAGATTGCTCATACTAGAAGACGAACAACAATAACACGAGTTCGTCGGCCTCAGTCGGAGGTACTCGTTTATAGCAGACGAAAAAAAAAATTTAAATACGGTTTCGTATTTATCTGATGGAAACGGATGGAAAGAGTATAGTGAGAGTAATTGGATTAAGATTTCCAAGTTAGATTAAAATATGGTAATTTTATTTAAATATCAAAATATTCTCAGTTTATTCAACTAGCCCACCAAGAGAGCAAGCCTAATCCTGATTCATTTATAGATGCCTGCAAAGTATCAAAATTAAGAGTAGTCAATCAACATCACAAAATGTTCACTATGTTAATTTATTACAGTTATTCTATAAGACATCCTCTTATTTTCCTTGGAGTCTGAAGAAGCATCAGGGGTCTCATTACTGGGACCAGAAGGAGTTGTATCACTGAAGTCCTCAGCCACCACTTTAAATCTAATTTCTTCCCCTTCAAAGACAAATAACAACAGCTTCTAATATATTTCAAGAAATATCTTTATAAAATGTAACAACCTGTATCCATAAATAGATCATGTTTTCCCTCCTCTGATTCATACTCCCATATCCAAGCATGTTCAGTTTCATCAAACCTGAGATTGAATTTGAGTGTTTGTGTTATTAATTCTGTTGTTTTTACAATTAAATTACCTCGAGGTGTTTTGCAAATTTTCAGCAGGAATGAATATATCATCAAAGAATCCCAATGAGACTGTGTGCAAATTAAAAATTGAACACTATTATTACCCACATTTTTCAAATAAATGTTATCCAGAAAAAAATGTACCTTGAACAGATTCTCTGTCACAGTTTTTTATCCTACCAACAAGTACTTGCTCCATAAAAGGGCGAAAAACCACATACCGGAATTCAACTTTTGTGTGATGGCCACTATCACCTGGCAAAATAAAACTTTCCCCTCTTTTAGTTATATCCCACAAGACAATGCACAGTCCTACATTCAGAACTACCTAAACAAAAAGGACACTGATTTTTAAAATCACTAAATTCACATTCAAATGAAAGGAAATTTACTTTGTTGGCAAACTTCAAATTTAACTCTTCTGAAATTGCTTGATCAATGTCCCGATTGAATTTCTCGGAAGGGACTCGAACAGTCTGCTTAACTAGAGAAAGTACAAACATGACTCCGTAACTGAGAAAGGGTTGTAGTTTGTAGAGCTCTTCAGGAAATTTCAGAGACCAGAAGCTTGTTTCAAACTACGAATCAAAAGACACGTTCCTCCCTCGAAAACGTTCGTCTGCAAAAATTTCGTCTGCTAAACACGTGGTAACGCCACCTAGGAAACTACATTCGATGGGCGAGTTTTATTCAATTCAAATCATACGATTACATATTCAAACCGAGTTTTGTTTTCAGAAAACGTATAAAGTGGGCTCACGATGTTGAACTAAATTACCAAAAATTACATTCATCACCATATGCAAAGCCGGGTGGGAAAACGTGACCAACATTAATAGCGAAAGAAAGATATAAACATTCAAAATGAATAAGCAAACAACTGTTTAAAGGAAAATGATGCACGCATAACGTGTCGTCCACTTAGGGATTAAGGCTGCTCTTTTTTGAAGCGTTTTCCATCGTTATGATCTGCTTGATTGTTAGGATTTCTAGGGATAGTTTCAAAGAACCGCAGCAAATTATTGACGGTGCTCAACACCAATTCGTACTGAGCTCTCCCACGGACCTGCAATAAAATTAGTATACCATAACAAATAACAATGAAATCAAATAATTAGATGAAAACAATGTCATATACGTTACATTGACATTGATGTTGTAAACAGTGTCATCGTCTTCAGACGGAGTTGCATTGTGTTGAGGAAGAGGAGCCGGAGTAGCAGGTGGGGCTTTGCGTTTCTTTGTTTTTCCTTTACTGGAGAATGCGACAGTGGGAAGCTCAATACGAACCAAATTTGAGGTATTTTCTTCGTCGGCAGTTTGTTCGCTTGCTTTCCCTTCATCGGCCCGAATATCACGACCGGGACAGCTGCAAATGCGAACGTCGCAAACATAGCGGCCCACCGCTTCCCCACTAAAAACAGAAGTTTGAAATAAACGGTGAAATCAATATTGAAGGTTTTTTTTAACCAACCTTAAAGTTTCCAAGGTAAAAATTAGTTTCGTCGGACGTCTATTCAAACTTCCGATGCAACTTGAAAGGCACATGAACCTGAAGCAAAAGGTTACTGACTGTGTACCGGGAGCGGGAGGTTTAAGAGGGACTAGTATCGAATGCCTTCTGTCGATTACGTATGTAGTATTGACATCATCACATCTCAGAACATGTGGAGTGTATGTCATTGCAGGAATATCTGCCAACAAAGAATTGGATTAGATTGAGCAAACAGAAGGATTGATCGATATAAGTTACCTTTACCTTTTCCCTGATGCTGTGGACATCTTTCCACATTATCATGGTAGTGGTCAGCTTTGGAATACACTACTTGTCCCCTAATACAGTACTGAGGAAATTCCTGAGGAGGAATATCCATTTTGAAGAATATGGGACAGGCTTTATCCAGGCTAACATATAGCTTTTTCAATTTGGTTGAGAACTATAGAAAAGTTGAAACAACTTGTGTTACATACAATATTCATGATTAAATTGGACAAGACTCACAATCCAAGGTGTAGCTTTGGTTCTATCCTGAGCTTTGCTAAACTCAACTGCAAAATTAAGTAGACCTGCCCACATCTCCATTGCTGGCACTTCGTTTAGACTAGTAGAAGATGCATGCATTGAAACTGTTTGTTGTTGTTCTTGTTGCACAGTCAAGAAATGACTGGTATGATAAAGTTGCTGGTCTTCTACAGTCATGTGACTAGGCATTTGAGGGAAGTTGCCATAGCTGTCAGCACCAAGACTAGGAAACAATCCAGTCTCGACTGGTGCAATACTTTCATGGTCAATAAAAGAAGGTTCACCATTGCCAAGTAGGCCTACATCAGCTAGCAATTGTGTTTGTGAGTTGGTCAAATGGTACTCCTCATTTTCTTGCCTGTTAAATAGGCAATTAAAAAAAATTGAATTAGCAATATTTACAACTGAATTGAGTAAAAGCACTTACCCATCAACAGGCCAGCTATTTTGTCCGTAATATCCCGGCGGTTGACCATCCATGGCAAAATGTTATTATTTGTAATCTAAAATCGCCAAAACCCAATGATGATGAAATGCACTGACTGTTAAATGCAACAGGTTGATCCTGACTGTGCTGCGACCTGCGAGTTTGTAACGGTGTGACCAAGTGGCAAGTGCCTTGATTGTACACTTGACCCCTCCAGCCGGCAACTCGAAATTTGGACAAGTGCAGACACGTCCTTGTCGTAGCATGCCCTTAGGCCTCTTTCTTAGGCAAAAACACTATTTAACATATGAGAAATGAAATACGTACCAAAATTCGCTTTCAACTAATAAGATTCTATTTCATTAAATTTAACTTTGCGTCATAATATACTACTGATTCTAAAATTTAACAAAACAGCATCAAGGTCAACTTCTAACTTTCGCGGAATAAGCGGTGTTTTTAAATATCGGGCCCATTATTCAAATATTTTCAAAAAAATAATTGTTCATTTTTGCAATTTTGAATTTAATTAGGGATAATGGGATTTCAATGACTTTCATTGTAAAAACGTTTGAACAGGCTCTATATGAAAATTTATGCATGTATTTTTGACCAACTCAAAATTTATGTACGTGGGCGCGAATGATAAACATTCTAGTTAATATTTTACAAGTCACACAAATTTCGAAAATTGAATCGGGACAGTTTGGATCTTATCCCACCACAAAAAAAAAGAAAGTTGATGAAATGATACAGCCGTGATCGAGCAAATAATATAGATGTAAAAAATAAGTCTAATAAAAAACAGGATTTCACCGACCGAGTCCACCTCGGAAGTCATTCACTTTGAACTCGTGTACTTGGTGACAGCCTTTGTGCCTTCAGAAACAGCATGCTTCGCCAACTCGCCAGGTAAGAGAAGACGGACGGCAGTTTGAATTTCGCGGCTTGTGATTGTTGAGCGTTTGTTGTAGTGGGCTAACCGTGATGATTCTCCGGCGATTCGTTCGAAAATATCGTTCACGAAGCTATTCATGATTGTCATGGCTTTGGACGAAATTCCAGTGTCAGGGTGCACCTGCAACGGGAAGAGATGCCATTACAATACTTATCACGAATAAAAATAAGCAAAACATTCCATAACCAAACACCAAATAAGGTTAAAAATTACCTGTTTGAGTACTTTATAGATGTAAATAGCGTAACTTTCCTTCCTCTTCTTGGACCGCTTACTCTAATTTAAAAAAAAATGTAAATATTTCTCCGTAACGATAATGAAAAACAAGCAAATTACCTTTTCACCGCTCTTGTTGAGAACACTTTTCTGGGCCTTACCCGCCTTCTTGGCCGCCTTTCCGCTAGACTTAGTAGGTGACATAGCCATTTTAGCTTTTTCTCTTGACTAAGGTCGACCGAAAACTTGTACGATTGGGAAGATTCTGTAGATCAGACTGCATCCAACGTTTATTTTATACCCCTTTTTTTGCCCGAAGCTCCCTTTCCCCCCCAAAGTATTGATACTCAACTCCCTATACGACTTTCTCACGTTGTCACATGCACCGTTTTTAAACCCTTCCTCATGGAAAGTTAACTTATTCAGACAAAATACTTGAAAAGTACAGCTGTGGGTTTACACCTTTGTTGAGCTGAAACACGTGGCTTACATTTTTCGAATCTTTTTCCCAATCGCTGGGTCGCTGGAGTAAAATACCATGTCTTCTGTTTAGCTATTACCTTCAAGAAATTGTTGTGAAGTCTGCAAAATTTGGTTTGGTTTTTACATTCACCGCGTTGTAACTTGTAAGGTAAGAGAGCTCGGAGTTTTTGAAAAATTTCAGGAATGTCTTGTCTTACTCACCTGGTATAATTGTTATTAAATAACAGATGGCAAAAGGAGAAAATCTGATACAGGAAGAAAACGATCCAGTTGTCAGAGAAGTATTCTGATTTGTCTGATTATTCTGTTAACAAGCTAATATTTTATATAATCTCCACTTCTAATAGATTCCAGTCTTTCTATCAAAAAATTTACTCCAAAAACTATATGTTTTCCAATACCCACTACGTTCTGTTGCAGTTGAAATTGATAAACCTAATGTCATTGCTGTAAGTACTTATTTTCAGCTCCTTTAGTTTCCTGAATATTCATGAATTTTCATGTAGGCAAGAATCAAGCCAAAACTTCAAGAAGTAGAATTAGAGCTAGAGTTACCTACAAAAACCCCAAACTATGATAAAAGTAAGGGTGAACAAATATGTATCAATGCAGATGGGCCAGATAAATATGATAAGCCTGATCACCAGAATTTTTTCAAAGGGTATGCTTGTTTTGATATTCCACTATTGATTTTTACATCTACATTCTGAATTCATTTCAAATGCAATTTTTGACAGTTCAATCATGGACAAAATCACCTACACCTCTACCAAAGCACTGTTAGATCCAGGAAGATTTGCTGTTGGTATCCTGATTGACAATGAGCTACACCTCAATCCATTACATGGAATTCTCCATGTGAAACCTTCTTTTCCATATTTGGACAAATCGGACAAAGCAATTAAAGATGCTGGAGTTGACCCAGGTGGTAAATTCATGCCTGGTGTGAAGGTCCTTGCTTTAAAAGTCTCTACAGTTTTTTTTTTCTCACAGAGTCGGGTGATGAGGAAGAAGTTGCCGAACAAGTTACCGTGAAGTTTGCCCGCACTGAAACTGACAGGAGTAAAGCCCTCAGAGAGAAGTCGTATGGTTTTCTTCAAAAAAAGAATGCTGAAGAATTATGGATCAATACCAAGTTCTATCCTTTGCACTCGGAGGAAGCCAAGGTGTTTGTATTGAGTGCTTTAACATTTCATTAATGCTGAATCTTATTTTACTGTGACACAGTTGGAAAGGAATCATCTGATATGCGGAAAACCTGATCTTTCTGTTCAGAATATCACACTTCCTAAGGATAAATACATCAGTAACTTGATTGGCCCTAATCTAGACACGGAGGAGGTTCAGAAGCAACTCACACCAGGAGCCGTGTCAATGTTTCAAATTAAAAAATTGCCGACACTTGTGGACAAAGTAAAACATCTCATGGCCAACGGTAATTGTTGTCCTGTTGCTATAATTTAATCCGTGGTTATTTTCACTAATTCTTTCATTTGTAGTCAAGCTGATTTCATTCAATGAGCTGTGTACTACTTTGCAAATGACTCTAGAGCCTCAAAAGATTGAATTGCTGAAACCACTTCAACAAGTGGCCGAATTAGTCCAAGGTAACTGGGTTGTTAAAAGTGAAATTCTGTATCCAAGTGCAGACAAAGAGAAAGCCGTTAAATTATGTGGAATCACGGGAATTCATCCTGAAATAATATCCAAAGCCAGAGATTATGTGGTACGTATGTTTGTTTTTGTGCGCATGTTAGAACACGCAAATGATAGATCTACTCTTAATTTTTATATCAGCTACACATGTACACTCACAGTCGCTTCGTGAATCGCAAGGCAGTCACTATAGCGACTAAAATACCTGCTGATGAAATGAAAGCTATTCTGGAACAAATCGCTTTCAAATCCACCGACGGCTGGGAATTTCGATTGCCCTTTGATCAAGCCTTTGTTGACAAGTTCGCTTCCCTTTTTACTTAATTTTCCGCTAATATTAGCTTATGATTTTATTTCTAAAAATAGGTATCCTGACGTTGTGCGACGCCACGATTTGATGAACAAAGCAAAACAAAAACAAATTCAAATTCATGTTGGCGAATTCAAAGCTCCTAAGAAGGAACCAACAGATTCCCCTAAGAAGAGAACGAGACGCCGTTCAAGACAAGATTCGTGCAGCTCTGATAGTGGAAGTGATGTTAAAAAGTAATATACTTTATTTCCCAATCGACGCTATTGGATATGATGGTTTCTTCCTAGTACACATCTCGCCTTAATAGCAGTTTTTGGCTCTGTGCAACATGTTTTTTAGCTCTGTTATCATGACGAGGACTTTCTTTCTCCTTCACTATCGACAAATTAGTGGATGGATTTGGTTTTGGAATTATTAAATTTCTTGTATTTGCCTTTCTTTTCTTTTATAGAGGTGTGCCTAAGAAACCTAAAAAATAACAACGTAATCACCATTTACGGAATTCGGAGATTCATTAACACAGAAAGTTCACATCCTACGGTCAATGTTTCTGCGCCCTTTAAAAGTGTTATCTCTTATTATTGTTTTTTTTTTAAATAATATAATAAACCAGTAAGTTATACTCTCCATAATAATTTAGAAATCCCGCCAAAAGAAGTTTAAGGTTTCGCTAACAGATGACTCGACAGGGCTGCATTAGACCACGTTGCACAGTATCTTGCTGACGGCCACTTAATTTCAAGGGGTTCTGCAACCTTGGTCCTAAAAACGACCAACGATCATTTTAACATATCCTGCTATTTAATTTTTCTGGTGGGATTAATATAGCACAGTGTCTCTTTTGTCGTGAAATAATTGGATCTCTAATAGTAGTTAATCAGATTGTGGTTTCACGGGCATATCTTCATTGTTGCGCAAACCGATAAAATCCGTGGTCAACCACCTGAAAGAGAGGGGAGGAGCATATAGTTGTCAAGAGTTTGTTTACTACTATCGTAGCTATTCCGTCATTAATTTTAGTGGAAATGTGGCAGCCGCTTTTATAGATTTACTGAAATTTTGCTGTAAGTTCATTTGTTTAAAAAAAAAACAATCAAAGGATGAATCGAATTTTAAATAATCATTTGCATTGCAGGAAGTATATATCACATTACTCTCGAACAGAGTAATCGAGAAAATGATAAATCTCGACTCTCTTCTCTCGGGAAATGCTAAGCATACAATGATGATGGCAAATTCGATAATTGGTGCAAGTATTTTATCTATGCCCTTCTGTTTTAAACAGGTGCATTAGCATTTGCCTACTATTGCCTACAGAAAAAAATGATTGGTTTTTTAATCAATTTGAATTGTTAGTGTGGAATCATTCTAGGATCGATAATCCTGTATCTAAACAGTGTCATGACAAAACTTTGCTGTCATCAACTAGTAAAATCTTCTCTCATATCTAGAAGAAGAAACTATGAAGTTTTAGGTAAGGCCAAAGGATATAGGTTATATGCCTTTAATGTTTCACATTTTTTATTACTGATGACTTGTATAGAGCATAAAAAACCTTTGTACATATTTTTGCTATTAATTTTCAGCCTATGATGTTATGGGTCCAATTGGAAAACTATGGATTGAAGTTTGCATTATAGGTTACCTTATGGGTTGCTGTATTGCTTATTTGGTTGTGCTTGGTGATCTTGGTCCAGAGATATTAAACAAAATAGGATTGAACTATTCTCTGCAGTCAGCAAGAATACTCCTTATGGCTGGTGCAGTTTCTTGACTATCATTATACATTTTTTAAATCTTAACAAAAATCTTTTTACTAATGTAATATAGGAATTAGTCTTCTAGTAATTTTACCTCTCAGTCTCTTAAGAGATATTGAAACATTAAATGTGATGTCCACAATATCAGTAGCCATTTATATGCTATTGGTGTTAAAGGTAATAATTCTAATGTAATACATTTATTATAAATTTTGGTTAATCAATAGTGTTTCTGTAATTTCTTTAATATGATGAAGTCCTTTTTTGAAGCTGGATCCCAGGGACTTACTAAAGGAATATCACCAAACATCGAGCTGTGGAAGTTTGGTGGAGTTTTGCAATGTGTTCCGATCTTTTCAATGGCTTTATCCTGCCAAACGTGAATTTATTTTTAATTACTAATTGAACTAAAAAGAAAAAAAAGAAAAAAAATAACAACTGAAGTTTGATATTTTGAATCTAGTCAGGTCTTTGAAGTGTACGATTCACTACCCGAGCCCTCACTCAAAGCCATGGACCGAGTTGTTTCATCAGCTATCGACTTGTGCACCTTTATTTACATGGGAGTTGGCATAGCTGGTTATTTAGCCTTTGCAGATACCCCCTTTACTGGTAACGTGAATGTAAATCATCACAAATAGAAGTTGCGTTTTTATAAATATGATTTTTAGGAAATATCCTCATTAGTTTTGCTCCTTCATTGATAACTGACCTAATGAAAGCTGGATTCCTGCTTTCTATTATTCTGAGTTTCCCACTCTGTGTCTTGCCATGCAGAACAAGCCTTCATTCATTATTGTATGGAAGAGCGGTACGTCTGGAATTTCTGCTAACCGCCATCAATACAATTTCTTGATGTTAAAATGTATGTTTATAGCAGTTAGATGTTAGTAGCGGAGGAATGTCGGGAGTTCAAGCCGGATCACTTCCCGATCTTCGCTTTAAAGTTCTAACGTTCACAATTGTCGCATCTACCCTTATTATCGGTACATTTATATGCTCTTGTTACATTTTATGTTTTATCAAATTATATTTAGTATGCGCTGCCTCGAGAATTTGACTATTAATTCATTTTAAGGTATAATAATTCCAAACGTGGAGTTTGTGTTGGGTCTGGTCGGGGCCACTTTGGGTACAGCCGTTTGCTCAGTTGCCCCTGCTTGGATTTACCTGCAAGTGGCTCCTTCAAGTTCTGGTGAACGCTGGATCGCTAAAGTGAGTTCCCTACAAGGTTATTCCATCCATATTTTTCATTTGTCTCTCTGTTCCTTCAGGTACTATTGGTTTGTGGGTTGGGGATTCTAATTTTGGGCACAGCTGCCAACATTTACGCAGAGGAGGAGTATTCGGAGATTCACGCCGAAACTGTTTTGCCACCAAATTTGAAAGAGATCGAAGCCAAATTTGAACTCCACCATCTGCAACCCCATCAAGAGGAGAGCAATAGGATTCGTCCGCTGGCGAACAACTTCAACAGACTTGGTGATAATTCCTTCAATGATCCTCTTAGCTTCAATAGGTCAGCATTCGACTGGGATTCTATTCCCGCGCTTTTTTCGGTTTTTCTTCCCGCTTAATTTCCGTTAAGGAAACGTTATCTCGACCGTGGTAGCTTTTTTGTACGAATAATTTTGTTGATCTTGTTTCAGGAGAAGGAAAAGAAGAATTGGCATTCAATAAAGACTTGATTCACCCCATCGTCGAGAATGTGGTAAACACCAGCAAAGTAGTATTTGCTCCCGAAAATATCGTCAGTCTTGTGAAAACAAATCTTTCCATAATTCCTCAAGAAAATTCTCCGCATTTCCATCCAGCACCAGTGCCTCCAGCTGTTGAAGGAAACAGATAAAATGATACGTTCGTTTCATTTTTGTATGTTTGTGTAAGAAAATCTGTGTTTGCAACCGCATTGTGAATCCAGATTTCATTCTTTCGTGGCTAATTATCAGATTGGCATTCCATAACAATCAGCACAATTCTGTCATTTTGTTTCACGGCGTTGTTTTAATCTTTATTATCACCTGGTTGGTTCCTGTAAATGTATGTTGGGCGCGATTAACTGATCTGTGGTACAATCATAAATTCTTCATTTTTACAAAGTCTCTTTTATTAGTCTCTTTTTTCTGATCAAAGATTTAATGCACATTTGAATGGCTTCTCCCTTTATACAAAGAACCTTTCTTCGTTCCCGCCACGATCCCCTACCTGCTTGCTATGACCCTTTGACGACCTCTCATTACCCCAGGGTATGTTCCTCTCAAAAGCCTAAATGCTGCTGCTGCCGGATATTTGAAAAGGCTCGTCGCTATAAATTGCCCCAATGGAATGCGTTTCTCATTGAAGAGTTTCGCACCATGACTCGGCATCTAGCTTTATTTATCACAGTTTTTAGTCCTCACGGGAATACTGGTGTCGATAGCATTCTTTAGCTCGTAGAAAATACAAAGGTGATTACAGTTTTGGTGCATTCGCGGCGTTGCGATACACTAGTACATTGGGGTCGCATTAGGTGTAAGCATCTGCACCAAAACTAGTTCTAACCTGATCCTGACTACGTTATTTAGAAGGGGAGAATCGGGGAGAATGCGTATCGTTAGTTCCCGCCAAACCAGCATATGACAATTGGTAAAAGTTTTCCCGCCATGCCCACTGGCACAAAAAGATATAGATATATATAGCTATATAAAAGCTAGCTCGAGAGCTATAATAGGGTCGCTCAAGTAAACTTAAATACAACTCGAACACGCACAAATTCCATATCAGCTACATTATCAGGGAATTGTTCTCGTTTCTCTCGTTTGTTTGTTCAAATTGTTTGAGTAGGGCAGGTACACCACGTAATGCGTCACTCGTATCGAAACGAAAGTTGCAACCATTTTGGGAGTAACCAAAAAACTAGGACAGATCCGCGGTTTGAAGTTCATCTCTTTTACCTCCATCGTTCTTACTTTTCGTTGAGTATCGAGTGTGGCCATAAGACATTCTCTCACTTTGAATGCATTATTACTTTGTATCTAAATTCTGATGTCTTGTAAATGACAATAAGTTGTTGAATAAAACATGAATGCGTAGCTACGCCATCAGGCAATTCAGGCATAGTACGCATAGTAGGAGGGAGAGGATTTGCTGCCGAGTCCATTGTGTGAAAAGCAGCTGGCCAGCTGCTGGGCGGGATAGCTTGGTGGCGCTGCTGTCCCGAGGGGGAAAAAGAAGAGTTTTTGGCGCGGGAAACTCACCCCTCACCCACCATTATCTCTGACGGTGGTAGTATTAAGATAAGTACGGCGTTGTTTCCAAATAGTACCCGACCTTGAAAATGCAATTAAACCATGAATCATGAATCATGCTATAAACTTAAACTATCTTAAAAGTTAAGTTCACAAACATTTAACTTTAAGTGGATTTAGGGGTCCATTTGCTGGAAAATAATAAAACAGAAATTCGAGTTCGAGTGTCTTAGTGACGTTTATTGCCCACACATTTCCGTTAGTTCGCCTGTGTATCTGAAAATGTAGCTTGACTTCCTTGACACTCTGCTTTACATTAACTGATATTGTAAATCTAAATAACGACTGAATTTGTTGCACAGGTAGAGAACATAGAAAAACCAATCGCAACAATGTAATGCAGCTCGCCAATAATTTTGCTGACTGTCAACAAGAGTATTGCAACGAATAATATTACCCATAGCGAAAATAAAGAGTAACTCGAGGCGAAGCAAAAGATTAAGAGAGATGAAGAGAGGAAAACCTGTTTCGAGTTAGCAAGAAGTCTAACGAAACCCGTGATTTGGATTGACCTCATTTAACGGCCAGCACCCTACTTCACGCAAGTCCCGTTAACCATCGTTCGTCCTGCAAGCCGTCGGTTCTCTATGAAATGATAACGCGAATGGTTGCATTGCAACGGCTACTCGACGCTGCCATGACGCTCAACAAAAAAATAGTTATGGAGAGTTTCATGCTTAAGCTAAAACTTGAATGTACAACGTCCTTGATAATGTACGGAAGGCGTCGTTTCTAATGCAAAAAGGTCGTTCAACTTTAGTAGAAAAGAGACAAAAAACGAGAACAATAAGTAATCGAATTAGAACAAAGACGGTTTCTCGTCGTCGTCACGAGATATAGCCACAACTAGAGACGACGGTGCAATCCGCACGGCCTGCATGACCCGCTCAACGGCTATTTCCGTCACTCTCCAACGTACAGTAAATAATTAGAAAAAGGAATCGAAAATAAAGTGGGAACGTTGTCTTATCTTATATCGACTGTAAAAATGTTCACGGCGGAAAAGTACATGTTTCGTTCAGCTATAGCGAGATGTTTCCTGAGAAAGAAGCAAAGAAAAATGAGCAAGTGGATTGGAGTAAGAAAGATCGCGCGAGAGCTGTGAGGTCATTGTCTCAACCGACGCCAACGCCCAGAGCCCGTTTTCGTTTTATGCAAAATTCGCCACAAAATCGGCGACGTTTCCAAAGAATATTTGTAGAATCAAAATAAGCGAATCGCGCTGAATCGTTTCGTGTATCTTTCGATAGGAAACGTGGCCATAGTGACACAAAACCGTTCAGGAAAGTTACGACATTAAAAGTGGGGAAAAAGGCGAGCGTTGTTGGCGGCCATCATAGCAATCCACTCTCGACTCGACTCTGCCTCGTCGCAGCTCGCCCGTCTTCAGCAGGCTTACCGAAAACAAATGTTTCAAATGCTCCTGCCGATCGATAAAACGCGAAACATCATCCATCTACATAACTTCATCAAATCCATTTAACATTTACGATGATCAAAACGCGAAAGACTGCTGTTAAAGTTAGCCTCGGTCTCCAACGGTCGTGTTTCGGTTTCGAATCGGATTCTCGAACGCAGCGTATTTTCCTCGATTGCTCGACAGTTTTTCTTCTCACAAAACCTCGGCATTTCGCCTTGAAAATTGCACAATACTGACTTAAATAACGATTTTATTATGAAATCGAATTTTCTACATGTTTTCCAAATTCGATAAGCGTGAAAATTAAATCAAGAACAAAATACAATAACCGGACGTCTAACGAGAGAGAGAGAGAGGAAGCGAACGGCTGTTTCTCGTTCGACTCGAATCCGTTGTCCCAAGCTGCCTACGATGCAGATTTTCGCTCAAAGAAATCCCCAACGAAACGTGGTCGAATCGAAATTTCATTGACATTAACAGATTCCCTGTGACACGTAGAATCGTTTGGTATAAACTATTCTACGTTTTAACAACGTTTTCATAGGTTAAAAAGTTGAAACGAATCGAGTTATCGAGACAAGAGAATGGAGGCACAAGATGGGGCTGGAGCGCGCGCGCGGGACGTTTGTGTTTCTTTATCGACTTTGACGATTTCCACAAAATCATGAAATCTTCGTAAAATTTTGCGACAAAGTGATTTCGACAGGAAATTCTCTGCTAAATAGAATGGTGATTGTTTCAAATGAATCCGGCTGATAAATAAAGGCTGGTGAAAATTAATTGGAGACCATCGCCAGATCGTGTTGAGACCGACGGGCGAATCCAGCACTTATGAGAAAGAATAAAATTTTTCCAAGATATGAAACGAACACATTTCGAAAGAAGAGAACGTGTTCTTTTTAATGGCGTCATTCGCAAATCGATCCGATAACTAGAAATGGACGAAACAATTGCTGGAAGCTTCAAGCAAAGCACACTTTCTGAGTTTCTGGTGTTTGGCGCGAGCCGGACTTGGACTTGCGGCAGGCCCACTCTTGAGCGTCCGCCAACTGACTACATACTCGGGGCCTCCCCCTCTAGTCAGGATTATACACTCTCCGAGTACAAACCATTGAGGTCTCCTCTCTCCCACCAACCCAAAGTCTCACTCTCTTTCCCGCTTCCACAATCCAAGATGGCCGAAGAAACTAAAGTCGTTGAAGCCGTTGCCGAGCAACCCGCTGCTGCTCCCGCTGCCAAGCCCAAGAAGGCCGCCAAGGCTCCCGCAGCCAAAAAGGCCGCTCCGGCCAAGAAAGCCGCTTCTCCCGCTAAGGCTGCTGCTGCTCCTAAGGTCAAGAAAGTCGCCAAGCCCGCTGCTGCTTCTGCTCACCCACCATACCTCGAGATGGTCACCAAGGCCGTCGTTGCTCTCAAGGAACGCAGCGGATCTTCCCGCCAGGCCATCCTCAAGTACATCCTCGCCAACTTCCAGGTAAATTACAAAACATTGTGACTTCTTTTGTGCAATATCGATTTTAACTGTTCGCTATTCATGATTTCAGGTCGGCACTGACCCTAAGGCCGCCAATCTTCACCTGAAGCAGGCCCTCAAGCGAGGTGTTACCTCTGGAGTCCTGAAGAACACCAAGGGTGCTGCTGGAGCTGCTGGCTCTTTCCGCGTTGCTGCTGAGGCTTTGAAGCCCAAGAAGGTTGTCAAGAAAGTCAAGCCGGCCGCTGAGAAGAAACCCAAAGTCGCCAAGAAGGCTGCTTCCCCCAAGAAGCCCAAGGCTGCTGCCAAGAAGCCCGCTTCGCCCAAGAAGGCCGTCAAGAAAGCCGCACCGGCCGCTGCCAAGCCCAAGGTTGCCAAGGTAGCCAAGCCCGCTGCCAAGAAGGCCGCTGCCCCAGCTGCCAAGAAGCCCGCCGCAGCCAAGAAAGCCGCTGCCCCGAAGAAGGCGGCCGTTAAGGCCCCCAAGCCCAAGGTAGCCAAGCCAGCACCTTCTCCCAAGAAGGCCGCACCCAAGAAGGCTACCGCCGCCAAGGCAGCCAAAGCAGCCAAGTCCCCTAAAGCCGCCACCAAGAAAGCCGTTGCCAAGAAATAATTTCACTCTTCATCCCATCAGTATCGTAGCTTACCCCCCTCACCGGTTTTGAATTGCGCCCCTTGACTTACAATTTTTCTCATGAAGATCTCTTCACGCCAACTGACCTCTCATCTGTACATTCACATTTCATCCCTCAACTAGACATCCATTCTTATATCGTTTGAAGAAGCGGCTTGTACATAGACCACAATGGCAATTCAATAAATGAAACTGATATTTACAAATCAAGTGCTTGTTTTATTTGATTCAATCAACACAAAAATGAACATAGAAGAAAGAAATAACGGTTTTCCGTTTGAATTTTCAAATCGTGTTTAAAAACGAGTTCGAAATATTACCGCTAGGGGTCAGTAATTTTGCTTCCAAACCTAGTGACCAGATGTCGCTGATACTAGCGCAAAAGAAACTGCACTCATCGAAGATTGTGTTTTCTACTTCAGCAGTATGTGGTGTATGATAAATAACAAACTGGCATACTCCCGCTAGCTTTCATCTTTGTTCGTTTCCGTCGACCACCACGAAGGACGTTTGAAAAAGCTGCGTCACATATAAGGACGGGTTTTCACATCCCATGTAACATGTAACTTGTTGGAGAAGAGAATAGGGTTGGCTCAATCTCTCTTAGGAGCTTACGCCCTTTGTTAGGCTCACTGCAGTTTTCGTGACGTAACATGAAAGCCACTACATTTACAACAACCGTTGCCGTCATCGCGTAACAAGAATTTGCATACGCATGTACTACCTAGATCAAATGTAAAGCAGTTAGCCCTGCTTGCTAATGAAAATACGGCGGAGTGATTGGGGAACGAGCATGTTCCACGCCCATTTTACATGTACCTTTCAAAAAGCAAGAACACTAATGGCTTCAAAGGAGCAGAAATTTGGCGCGTGATTTGAATGATTTCAATAGATCAATAATGACGCGGCGCATGACGGTGATTCCAGTTTGCGTCAAAATATATTAACATAAAGCGGAAATATGAATAAAAGTTCACTCACCCTAAGGGCATTTCGACCAGAAAAGTACCAGTGACGTTGCATCTTAACGGCTCAGGTTTAAAACGTAAAAAAAAAACATAATACAGGAAGAAGAGAGCAAGCGCCAAGTTCCATCCTTCTTCTCTCCCCGGGGCTAGAACCCACTACGGCCCCAATGGTTTTTCTATTTCTTTTTTTCCGTTCCGTCTGTATTCTCCGACAAGTAAATTGTTGGTTAGCTTCAAAGTAGGCCACAGCGCATACAGTGACGAGACGTGAAGTACCATCTGTGTGAGCTAAGACGCTTCTTCTTCAGGAGAAAACTAGTCGAAAATATGAGGGGGACTTTTTTGTGACGTAGCCGAGTCGTTGTCCGTGTGAGATACTTCATTTGGAAAAATTATCAAAATGTGCTAATAAATATCCCGTTTACTGCCTCAACGGGCTGTCGTAAAATTCTGCGAGTGTATTTTGGCTTCAAGTAACATGTTTTTTTGCTGAAAACGGGTTAATCACCAAACAGGCATGGGATAGTTTCTGGATAGGGAATTTTTGAAATCAAGGAACATCTCGCAATCGTGGAGTGAATACAGAATAGGACGGAGAATCAACAAATCGTCTGACGCAGAGGGACGTTTCGATTCGTTGCCTCCAGGTAAACGGGCGCCGATCGTTTCCCTGCGGATAGTGATGGTGGTGTGGTCGGCGGTGGTATACATACGAAAGAGGGTGAAAAAGCAACGGAATTTGACCCCTCTACTGTTTCCTTTCTCTTTCTATCTTCTTGTTTTACAGCTAGAGAAAGAATGAAAGACGTAAAGGCAAGTGCAGATGTCGAGATACCAGATATCCAAGTGAGTCAATAGCTAGTGAAAATCAACACAGCCGTCGTCCGTTTTACAAAAATAAAGCGCCAATATACACCGAAAGGGCGAGCTTGTTAGTTTAGTCTCCACGGCGACTGTTGTTTGAACGAAGGAAAAGTCCAAAACTAACAACTGACAAACATTCCTTCTACGAGGTCAAACTCGGCCTTATTCCCTCCTGCTATAGATTTCGTAAAAGGAGGGAAGAAGAAGCGCATCATCTACCTCGGAAAGAATCCGCCATATTCGTCGGGGAGAAAGAGAAAGAAAAAGAAAGATCTTTTTTGTTTTATTATTGTAATCCATCAAGGGCTTCAAATGCCCCCACTGTTTCTGCCCGCGGTTTGGGCCATCCGGCACCAGAAGACCTTGACCTCTGTCTACAACCATTTTCATGATTTTCAGGAAGACCATTCAGGTTTGGCGAGTCTAGAAGACAACGGAAACATGCCGCGCTAACCCAACATTCCCCAAAATAGATGAATTTGTCTGGTCATTCTCTAAATGATGTCAATAGGTCAGTGATTTGTCGTTTGGAAAAATTTGGTTACCAGGACGCTAAGGTATCAGATTTCACTTTAATACCGAGGATCACTTTCCAAAATGACTGCTTCCTTTCGACGTCGACTGCCTGTTGTTATTAATAGAAAGTGTCAAATTTCCCCTTTTATACCTGTTGTAAAGATGTTCTTGCCATCGTTATTTGCACAACTGCTGTAAAAATTAAAATATACGAAACGTTATATGATTGGACGGGTCACGGGTGGTAGCTTCAAATTGCAGAGCGATGTAGAAGCCTAGATATGACATTACTCGATAACTATTACGATTGTTTTATTGTATACTGTGTTGGGCTCGGTTTCACGACAAGAGCCGCTAGCTGATCAATAAAAGGCGGCTGCTCACTAGAATCGTCAAAGTGACAAGCCTTATCTATCACCACCCATCATCCCGTAGTCGACATCAACTCGGTCGATTGCCTAGAGGACGACCAACAACAAGAACTTAGAGAATAACTATGGAAGAAAAAATCCAAGATGTAGCAGAGACAAAAAGAATAAAGAAAACAAAACAAAAAATAGAGCTCGACTCTCGAGCGGGCGTCGAGTCACGCAATATTCCGCCTTGTCAATACTTTTTGTATTAGTATACAAGGCTCAACAGCAATCGATATGTCTACATTGCATGAGAAATACACTTGGGGAGTCCGACTTTGAATATTCGTCAGAACTCCGGCACATGTGTCGTTTTAACGCTATAAAAAATGAGAAAGATGGTCAACGACCGTGCTTCCTGAATTCATCCTTGGGCAATAATAGTTCGTCTTATTTCGATGGGCCAGGTGAAAGCCTGTGGTAATATAACGTACGCTCTCTTCTCGGTTTGTCTGACGGTTGTTGTGATGCACAATTACTTATACTATACAGTTTTTCCGTCGTTCTGATTCCGACTGATCGTCACTGTCACAAACTATTCAACATGAGCGGGAATTCTCGTCCGCATACTTGAGACGACTCGGCTTGCATATGTCTTTCGTATTCTTTTTGCCTTCTTTGAGCGTGATGCACAAAGTTAGCGGCGCCCGTTTCTAGCAGGTTTTTTTTTGTACCTGGAGGGCGAATAGGGAAAAAAAAACAACTTTGGTTTAAGGTGATTGAGTTTCCTGGTAACTTGAGAGACGCGTAAGAAGGAAATTCTTTAAACTTCAACCTACGACGCAGTAGGATATCCGTTTAGGGCAACATTATTCCGATAAAAAAAACACCGCGCGGGTTGCTTACGTAAGCTGTAAAGAACAAGCACTGAGGCGACAAGAGGAGATTGTGGTGTGCCAGAAACAGAGAGACTCAACATCCTCTCAGACAGAGTCAGGGAGATTTCAGCTCATGTGAGGAAATGTAAAATCCCTTTCAAGCCGTTAATTTATATTTAGTTTCGCTCTCCCAAATGAGAAGCAACAGATCCACAAATATATTGTCATCTTCCTTGGTGGCGGCTTAACGGATGATCGCTTTCCTAATATCTCGGTTGATTGTTATTTATAAACTTTTGGATTCGGACCATAGACTATACCTGAATACCGGTTCAGGTACAAAAGGAAGGTATAAATACACTTCTTCCACGCATCGATTATCAGTCAAAAGAAAAGAAAGAAAACACTGTCCAAGCATCGATCCAATACCCTGCAGGTTGCGTTGGCCATCCTGGGTTCTGATTAAGGGTCTATTGTCGAGGTCGCCTGCTGCTGCCACACGAATTGTGAAGCGTAATTAATTTGTAGGTGAGACCGACTAGTACGTGGCGCTAGTGAAAGAATACCCCAAGAACGCTGGTCCTGTGGTTAATGGCATAGGAAACTATTCAATAGTGATAAGAACAACCAAAAGCCGAAAAAAACTGTAGGATGAGAGAGAGAAAGAGAGAGAGAGAGAAAGAAAGAGGGGAGGAGATTGGGGACATGGAATGGTAAACCAAGTGTGTGTGTGTGTGTGTGTGTGTGTGTGTTGTGGAGGCGAGCGCGCTCAGTTGAGCGTTGCACCGACCGAGAAGCGGTTGGAATCTTGTTTTAGTCTTCTTAGTGGTACTGCTTCAAACATCAAGTGACTATCTTAACCAACTACATCCTATCATCCCATCTAACTGGATTAAATAAATATTTTAAAAAAGCGCCACGCACACCTTCCATTTTAACCCTCTCATTCCGGCCGGAATTTCAAGAAATTAAATGGCCGACTCAAGTGCTGACCGTTTGGCTGTCATTCACCGTCATCTAGCTAAAGATTCAGGTACAATGCACCTATGGCTCATTCAGTTTTCGCTGTAACACATTATCAGATTGAAGCCTGCATCCATTGACTTTGAACATTTACGTTTTCTATTCAATCTGGCGCCGGTTTTCTGCTGTCTTGGCTTTTTTCCTCCTCTGACGTAATACTGCAGACGAAACCGGGTTTGACATTAAATGACAGTAAAAACCGTCTGCTGCACTATTTATTGATTATTCGATTTCGTTCCCCTTCAGTCTTGTTATTAGATCAACGTGCTTGATTACTCTGCTTTTGGGTACACCTAAACGTGTTCCTTCATTGTCCAACATTTTTTAAACCTTTGCCTTCTTTTTTTTGATGAAATGTAGATGAGAAAACGGGCCCAAAAGTACCAAGCTCTATACCGAAAAAACGTCAAGAGCTACTGCAATGGAATGGCTGGGGATACAAGGATTCCGGCTTCGTTTTGAACAACATTGGCACGGAACGTCATCCAAAATATGCTTTCAGTTTCAGTGGAAGTCGGTATGAACTGGCCAGTACTGATCTTCCACATTTTTTTGAATGGGTCAGTGCAAAGATGGGTATTGATCCTAAGGGCAAGAAGAATCCTCAGGGTGAACCCATTTATCCAGACCCCATAGTAAATGAAGGTATTTTTTTCTATTTTACTCAACTACAAATTCTTTAATGAACCCTTTTGAACATCAATCTTTTGCTAAAACAGGTTTTGTCAGCGACTTGAAGAACACTACCATATCATACTCTTTTGAGGGAATGGATAGGCTTTTCCGTGCCCATGGCCACACACTTCATGACATTGCCCATTTGAGAGCAGGACAATTTCTAAGAATACCAGATATTGTTGCATGGCCAGGTGTGCTAGTGTTAAGGCCAGAAAAGTATTTAACTACATTTTTTTACTAACATCTATGAAATTTCCAGAGAACCACAACCATGTGGAAGAGTTAATGGCCCTAGCGACAAAACATAACGTAGCAATCGTACCCATTGGAGGAGGAACAAACGTGACTGGCGCAGTAGATTGTTCACCAGATGAACGAAGGATGATTGTTTCGTTAGACACTTCCCAAATGGTAACTTGTTGATTAAAAAAAAATTGATTCTAAATTATTATTTTGTGTTTATTTGCGATAGAATCAAATTCTATGGATTGACGATGGAAACTTGGTTGCTCGTGTTGAAGCTGGTATAATCGGTAAAGATTTGGAGGACCGATTACAAAAAAGAGGCTATACCACCGGGCACGAGCCTGATTCTTATGAATTTTCTAGGTACCTTCTGATTTATTGGAAAGATGCCAGCATATTTATTAAGAAAAATTGGCTTTTTGTTTTGTTTTGTTGTGGCGGAATCATATAGCCTTGGAGGATGGGTAGCCACACGAGCCTCCGGCATGAAGAAAAACCGCTACGGCAACATTGAAGACCTGGTAGTGGCCCTGCGTGCCGTGACGCCCAGCGGCGAATGGCGAAGCAGCGGAACTTATCCCCGCGTTTCAACGGGACCCGATATGAACCATGTGATGCTTGGATCGGAGGGTATTTATTTTAATCATCCACCTTCCCAAAGGGTCCGTCTGCAATTTGATACGATTATTAGGCACTTTGGGAGTCGTTACGGAAGTGACCTTAAAGATTCGCCCTGTTCCGCCCATAAGAAAATATGCTTCTTTCGTCTTCCCGGACTTTGACTGTGGCGTCAAATTTATGCGACAAGTAGCACGAGAAGTAAGTTTCTAGAAATGAATTTTATTCGTGAATATGGATTTCTATTTATGTTATCTGTTATCGCAGCGATGCCAACCAGCTTCTTTAAGACTTATGGATAACGAACAGTTCCAGTTCGGACAATCATTGCGTCCTTCCAAAGGACCGTTGGGACTTTTAGTGGACGGACTGAAAAACTTTTATTTGACTCGGTTGAAAGGATTGGATATTGAGCAGATCTGTGTTGCCACAATTGTCATGGAAGGAACGGCAAAAGAAGTAGCCATTCAGGAAGAGAAACTCACTGGTATTGGACTAGAGTTTCAAGGTATTCCAGCTGGAGAGCACAACGGCAAACGAGGCTATCAACTGACTTTTGTCATCGCCTACATTAGGGTATTGTCGCAAGTTTCTTTTTGTTATTACAGTAATTATTTATGTAAATTGTGTTTTCTGTACCTAGGACATAGGAATGGATTACGGAATGGTGGCGGAATCATTTGAGACGTCGGCACCGTGGGACCGTGTCGTAAACGTAGTTAACAACACCAAGGGTCGTTTACTAAAGGAATGCACTGGTAATAAAACTTTTTTCATGACTTAACAGCTTTCTTTTTACTCTTACTCTTCTGACAACGTGTTTTATTTAATTTTCAGATCGCAAGTTTTCTCATTTCTTCATTTCGGCTCGAGTAACTCAAGTGTACGATGCTGGGGCATGCATTTACTTTTACTTTGGTTTCAACTATGGATCGATGAGTATAATGCAAGCTGTAGAGGTCTACGAGGAGCTTGAGACGATTGCTCGCGATGAAATCATGGCATCTGGGGGCTCGTTAAGCCATCATCATGGTGTCGGCAAAATCCGTAAACGATGGTTACCTTCTGTTTTAACAGCAAACGCAATCAAAGTACTTCATTCCATTAAGAGTACCGTTGATCCACAAAATATCATGGCGGCTGGCAATCTTGTTTTTAACTGAACGTCCATCCATAATATCGTATCTCTTAATTGAACTCGCTTGTGGGAGATTCTTTCCATCCAACATTCCAAATTTTCATATAGGCTCCTTTCAACACAATCAATTCATTTTGACTCTTTGGGATCATTCTCCAAAAAAATATGCCATAATTGTTTTTTTAGACTTTTTTTTATACCGACAGTGCTCTTCTTTCATTTTCGTTACGGTTTTAGTCGTTCTTTTTTTTTTAAAATAAAGTAGCGACGTACTCATCCTTCTTTATATCCCTTCTCATGTTCATTTTTCAATTTTGAATTGTGCTAGAAAATTTACAGTGCTGCTCAGGAGTATAATGCAGCAGGTTTTTGTAAAGTTTTACAAATATACAAGGTTTGGCAGTTTTACTATTTATGAGCTTCCATGAAGGAAAGATAAGTTGTCCATATGAAGCTTGCCATACCAACAAATGCTACTCTGTTGCGTTCTGGTATGATTGCAAAATTAAAAGTCTGTATCACTGGCCAGAATGTTACTCCAGTCTAAAAAAAAATGTCAGTGAGATCTGCATGTGCACTGAAATTTAGGATTACAAATATTACCTTCCATGTTGGTAAAAATTTATTTTTAACTTCTAGCCATGCCTCTTTGGTGTTCTTACCCTCCAGTAGATTCATTCCAAAGTAAAATGCTGTAATACTAAAAGGACCGTAGGTAAACTGTTCCAAAATTGCTTTGGTAGCAGCTACTCTTAAACTGGTGCCTGGAATAAGCTTGCTTGATAACTTCACCCAAGCAAACACAGTTGGCGCTACCCAAAATGTTCCAAATAGTGAAAACCTTGCTAGCCGAAGGAAATCTACTGTTACTTGTCCCCTAAAAAATATAGGTATGAAACAAGACATTACACTACTCTCTTCTCTTAATGACATTACTCTCATTCATTCATGATAGCAAAGAAAACTATGTTTGACATAGAAGAAAACGAATAACATTTTCTTGCGCCTACGTTTTTTCTTGTTGGATTCCATTACTAGCGAGTTGGCGGGAGAGGTCAGAGCACGGCCACAAAAAAAAATACACAACCATGCCTCTCGAAATGGGGTATTTGGCGAAAAGCACGGTGAAAAAACGCGCCATCTTAATTTACATTCTGTTGAAACTTCATAAAAAAAGGCAGTGGTTAATCGCAATCAGCTGGATAAACTGTATGTAAACAACTTGCTATAGGGTTACGCAAGTAGTGTTGTCAAAAAGATAAGTAGTTGCCGAAACTACTTTTGAAGTACGTATTGTCATTCAGTTATTTGTGCACTACATAGCATTTCCTTCATAAATCAGATAAAACTTGTACTTTATTTTGCAAAAAAAATTTATTTACATTTTTCAATGAGAATCATCAACAATTTCAATTTAGTTATCCAGGAAAATTGCTAAATTTTGGCCTTACCGCCTTAGTTCTAGTTGTTTGATGCAGACTTCTGTTGTGTTCTGTGTGTTGTCTTCGTCCATAAGAGAGAGGCAAATACTCAGGAAAAACACACCGGTTTCTTACACTCCACTTTTTAAAATCCAACGTTCCAGAGCTTTTATAATTCTACTTTTACGGCTTGGATGAGTCACGATCGCGATTAGGACAACGTGACAACATTGTTTAAAATGTCAGACACTGGGAGATATTTTTCGTGATGGCGGACTTCATCAGAGGAGCGTTCGGCGTGAGCCGCTCGTCTTCTACGAAAGAAAAAGAAACAAGGTCCGAAAGGGAAAAAGAAAAATTGCACGCTTCTCCAAGCACAGGGAGTGACGACAATGTCGATTTGGGTGTCGAAGATTTCGATCCATTTACTTCATCACAAACGGAAGCGGACGACATTGATGGCTACAACAATGTTTCACTCGTCGCCCCTCCAGAGACCGAGTAAGTCACCAGACACTGTCTTAAGGTTTAGTGTCATGAAGATTTTATATGAGTAGCTTTACAATTAAAGTAACACTTTTTATAATACATTAATACACAGCTGTCAATTGGCTTTGTCATAAAATATTAACATTGCTTTGCTTCTATTCATAATAGTTAAGAAATGTTATGCTTTTGCAACTTGCTCATTCTCTACACGTAAATCTGTACTTACTTATCCAAATGTTACATACTCATCTTTACTTTCACATATATAATTTAAGAGTAGTTTGAAGGTTTTATTACTTGTTGTATTGTATAATGTATATATTTTTGTTTCAGTTGGTATCATGGAAGATTGGATAGATTCGGCTCAGAAAGCCGACTTCGCGACTTTGGCAAGTTGGGCGCTTATTTGGTACGGGAATCGGACAGAAAACCCGGTTCCTATGTGCTGAGCTACCTGGGTAGAACTGGTGTCAATCACTTCAGAGTGACAGCCGTGTGTGGTGATTTCTACATCGGAGGAAGGCAGTTTGATTCTCTTTCAGATCTAGTCGGATATTATACTAGCTTTGCCGATTTGTTGAAGAAAGAACGGCTGATTCACCCAGTGGCTCCTCCAGAACCTGTCAATGATAAAAAAAAGATTATAGCAATTCTTCCATACACGAAAATGCCCGATACAGATGAATTGACGTAAGTAGCCTTGTAATACAGAACAAAGGCATATTAACCTCGAGCCTGACACTAATTGCATTTTTCACTTTTTTTCTCAGGTTTCAGAAGGGAGATATTTTCTTCGTTCACAACGAAATGGGAGAAGGTTGGTTATGGGTGACAGCACATCGAACGGGCGAACAGGGATTAGTTTTCCAAGATCTGGTAGAAAACATCGATGAAGCTATTGATCCCAATCAAGTCTTTAGCTGGTTTCATGATAACATCACCAAAGAAGAAGCTGTAGATATGCTCGTCAAAGGTTAGTTTTTCATTCTGGTTCTTCCGACATTTACTTACTTGGAACATTTACTTGCAGCCGGTCCTGGCAGCTTTCTTGTGCGGCCGAGCGACAATTCACCTGGCGATTACTCTCTCTTCTTCCATATCAACAACCAAATTCAGCGCTTCCGAATTGAGAAAAAAGGCGTTCGTTACTTGATGGGTGGTAGGACTTTTAACTGTCTTGATGCGGTCATCAACCGGTACAAAAGCGAGCAAATTGTTGAAGGTAATAGATGAAAAATATATGTTGTGAAACATGATTTGCCTAAGGGTCCGTTTTGTTAGGTCACACATTGGGTCTACTCGTACCCAGTTCTCGGTCTGTAGTTGATGGAGGAGCATCTAGCAGGCTGGAACCAATGCGAGATGTATCTTCATGTGCCGAAAAGATTTATGCAACGCTTCGCGAATGCCGTGAACAAACCGGTGTTAAAAAGTCGATGAACGCTCGTATGCAGGGTTATTTGCATAAGAAGAGTGAGAAAAATAAAAAATGGAAAAGTCTTTACTTTGTGCTTCAAACTGAGAATGGAGAAGATCGGCTTTACTTCTTCGACAGTCCAAAGCGCACCAAGCCTCGTGGACTCATTGATCTTTCCTGTTCCTACCTCTACCAAGTACTTTACAGTCCATAAAAAAAAGATTTCAGTCTAATGATAACATTTTTGGAATTAGGTTCATGACTCATTGTTTGATCGAAGCTACTGCTTACAGCTAGTAGAGCGAGCTTTGCCTTGTCTTGCAACCGTGACCTACCTGGCAGCACCCAATGGCGAGTCGGTGGTTGAATGGATCGCCGCACTCAAGCCCCTTTGCGCTCCTCAAGTAGCTCGCAGTCCCAAGATTAATCGGCTTCGCGAACTCCGTTGCCTTCATCTGACAGTTTTAGAAGCCCATCGCCTGCCACAACGACTTGTTCCCAATCCATATTGCGTTATTGCGCTCAATCAGGTATGTGAACATTGGTTTTAAACTACTAGCCATCGTTTTTATATCATTAATGTTCTTCCTAAGGTGAAAGTGGCTCGTACGAGGTTCTTTAACGGACCCGATCCAGTTTGGGACCAAGAATTCTTACTAGATGACATTCCACCAGATGTGTTGACTCTGACATTAACCATTAATAACAAGGGGAAACGCTCAAAAGACTCTGAAGTTGCCGAACTTACTGTCGAGTTTTCAAATTTGAGTAACGGCGACGAAGTGGAAGAATGGTATTTCAATTTTAATCCTAATAATGTTATTCATGTGTTCCTATCTAGATACCATTTCTGTTGTTATCACTTATAGGTATAATCTCACTGGGTTGACTCCAGTTGGTGAATGGGGTACCATTCGTTTACGCACGAGATATTTGCATGATCTGATTATGCCTGAAGAGGAATACTCTCCTCTCAAAGGTCTCTCCATTTTTATTTTCCTTCTTATCTGTGAGCAAAGTCCTTTAACAATTGATCTTTCAATCAGAACTTTTACTTGATACCAACTTGGAGGCTGTACGTGCATTGGCTGACCTATGTCACTTGGACCGAGTTCCGCTAGCGACATCATTGTTGAGGGTTTTCAGGTTGGTTTTCTTATACTGCCATGTTGGAAAAATTAACAAGTAACACTGTTTGTAGACACGAGCGGAAAGAAGCTGAGTTGCTGCAGACTTTAAATGATGCCGAAATTGATAAGGAGGAAGAAACGTCAACGTTGTTTAGAGCTGCCTCGTTGACAACAACACTAATGGACCATTATATGAAATCGATTTGTACGCCTTTCCTGATGGCTGCCGTCAGCGAGACTATCCACAAGTTAATGGAAGCGAAGCAGTCTTGTGAAGTAAATGCGACTATCAAAGTCATAATATCAACAAATCTAATGATTGTATGTTCACAGTTAAATCCTTCGAAAATGGATCCTGGCGGTGACGCTTGTGCCAATGCTGAGTTCCTTTTGCAAATTTTGGACGAAATCACCGAATCGATCTTAATGTCGGCAGAAGCATGTCCCAAGTATGTCATCATTGTTTGCCCCAAAATCTATTCTTGGTTCTAAACTGGAATTTATGATTTTCCCTCTTTAGAACTATTAGATACATATGCAGTTGTCTCCAAAGGAAGGTGATGTCGCGCTGGCCTCAAGAGCGACTGGTTCGCACTAGGGTAGTCAGCGGTTTTATTTTCTTACGCCTCCTTTGCCCGGCCATTTTAAACCCTCGTAATTTTAACCTTATCGCGGAAACGCCTTCGCACAACGCGGCCCGCTCGCTCATTATGGTGGCCAAATGCCTTCAGAATCTCGCCAACCTTGTCGAATTTGGCGGTAAAGAGCCTTACATGGAAGTTGTCAATCCGTTCATTCTTAAGAACAAAGAACGGATGGTTTATTACTTGGATCAACTTTCGGTTCGTAATATTAATAATTCGGTATATGTTATTATATATTTTCTATATATTATAAAATTTTGCACAATTTCAGAACGTCAAAGAGAAGCCTGATTCCGATGACACCGGTGTTCGAGGAGATCCAGCTAGAGATCTGGGTACATTGCACCACATTTGCGTGACTCATTTAAAAGATCTACAACTGATGGCCAAAGCAAAGGTATTCAAAGCAAATAATTTCACCTTGAATTACTAATAAATGGAAAATCAATTTTTAACAGCCTACTATCAAGAAACTGGTTACGGTTACTGAGATGCTCACGAAGCACAAGCAAAAGTATATGGAGATGATTCGCTGATGGCGATGTATTTCTCTTGGTGACAATAAGCTCGCCCATTTGGTCGGGGAAATGGATTCGATGTACACATCCGATGATCTTTTTTGATTATTCTTGCAAAGTTGATGCGTCTTCCTCGATTTCTACTATCCAACGATGACGTTTCTGATAGACAATGAAGATGAAAGCGATTTACTATAAAAAGAAATATTACTAGCAATAATCGAAAGGAATTTTTATGTCAGTGTGATAAATCATGGTTTGGTCAGCGTACTGGTTAATCCACTGAAAACGTTAAATATGCGTGCCATAATTCAGTTTTGTTCAACTATAATTTGAAAATATTCATCCCTCGCTAGTCGCTAGTCCCTGCTGCCATCTGAAAAGTAACAATAATTGCTATTATGTCGCATAGAATCCTGTTTTTTTTTTTCAAGAAGAATGATGACTTCGAATGTGAAGATTTCAAAGTAAATGTGCAAAACGCAGTTGATGATTGCAATCTCCTCCGTATATCGTTTCCATTCGATAAAAGGTTCAAGTGTCGTAACTATTGCTGGTTGCCAATAAAAAGAAATTTTATCTACATATTCAATGTTTTGCTTACTTGTTCGGGAAGTCTAACTTTAAACTTGTTATGGATTATGGACGTTAACCTGTACATCGTGTTCATTTTCACAGTATATAATGTGAACAACCTTTTTTTTCAAAAACTTCCCGCCAGGACACCCCATCTTGTTGCTCGGATACCAATGGGTTCTGCTATTGCTATTTTCGTACACTACGATGTCTGGCACATTACATCCATAAATGTTTACCATCACCGGTAGTGTCTTTCTGCTGCTTAAAACTTCTTGAAACTTTTGGTGTATACCGCTTGCATCCTAGTTTCCTGTCTATACTGCCTTTTTAAAACTACAGTTTATCCTACTAGTATTTGTGTCAATTATGGAAGATGATTTGGACCTCAGTGATCACAAAGTTACCTCTGAAGTACATGTTTTTAGTGAAGGAGAATCCCATAGCGACGACGAACGAATTGGTAGAGTAGCTAGACCATCCACAGCTAGTTGGTTCACAGAGGGTGAAAAATTCACTGATGTATATCTTTATTACAGTTATCTCAAAATTCAATTTTACGTTGCCCAACAAATTTGTTGACAACATAAGGGATGTAAATCAAGATTCTAACCAAATTGATGAGGATGGAGATCTAGTTCTACGAAGGAAGAACTACTCTCCTGATTATTCTTTATCAATAGGTACAATATAACTAATATCTAAAAATAATAAAAAGCAGAACTATTCATCTCACATTTGTTATTACAATGTTCAGAACATCATATCAATACCAGTCTTGATTTGGTTGGGCTACAAGTATGGAGAGGGGCTTTTTTGCTAGCAGATTTTCTGCTTCATTCTGCAACAGATGAGGGTACTGACTTGAAGATTAATTCTGATGATATTGTAATTGAGCTTGGTGCTGGCACTGGGCTAACCAGCATTGTAGCAGGCATGGTTTCAGACCATGTTATAAGTACAGGTATTTTCTTAAAACTATATGGAATAAAATTTTTTAGTTAAACTAACACAAAAAATTAATTTGTATTTTAAGATATTTCAAAAGGCAACATTTTGACCTTGATAGATACAAATGTGAAACTGAATTCTCAGTGGATCAAGGGAAAAGTTGAAGCAATGGAGCTTGACTTTTACAATTCTAACTATTCTGAAAAGTTAGCTACTTATTTGGAGAATTCCAAACTTATTATTGCAGCTGATGGTAATGCGCATTTCTTATGTTTACGGATTATTATCATCCGAAATTTTCTAACACTTATATTTATTTACTTCCATTTAAAAGTTGTGTACCATGATGATTTGACGGATGCGTTTCTGGCGACTTTGAAAAGGCTGATGTCATCCAAGGGCCATCCAAAGACTGCTTTAATTGCCCTTGAAAAGAGGTTCGGTTTACACAAAGACTTAAACTACGTTGAACAGAAATTTTTTTTTACTAATTTTGTTGTCTATTATAGGTTTGTGTTTACTCTGTCTGATTTGGATGTTGGAGCACCATGCTATGAATATTTTCATGAAAATCTTTTCCGAGAGTTAAGTTCGTTTGAAATTGTGCAAATCGACACCGGTCGAATACCACAGTATTTTTGTTATGAACGAGTCAAAGAACTGGTCTTATTTAAAATTCAAAACAAAAGTTCCCTTTAGTGTTTTTATGCTCAACAAATAGAATTTATTCTCCATCATCGGACTAATCATGTAAATAGATAGGGATGTACTAAGCGCGTGAATATTAAGTCACTGGTTATGATTTGTTTCTGCTTTGTCCGTGAATATTTAGCCTCCGCATTTACATTTCAAGCGGTGTTGATGGAGGAGAGGACAGTGGAGGGCGAGATGTGAAACAGGATTACAGCGAAATTACAGACAGATCATTCTTTTCCTCAAAGTCGTCATGGATATACAGAATCGTGAGTGCTTTGCCTGTTTTTATCACAGGCCATTTGTGCTTGCTTTCCCTATGTTGCCGTTTCACAGCGAATCCAGAGCGTTGTTGCTCAATTGGGACGCGTAGTGATTTACCGCCTATAGAGAATAAAGAGTTTGAAAAAAAAAATGGACGCTAACAGCGACAATTTTATTCTTTACCTTATAAATGAAAGCGTACTGCTCCCCAGTTTGTACACAGCCAGCCCTATCCTGTCGCAAACGATGGACGGATCGGGGGATATCGATGCTCCGGCTAGAATCCAGATGCCGCATGCAAACGTCGATTGCTAAGACAGCACCTGTTCGTCCAGTTCCAGGGCTACAATGGACGACGATGGGAGCTTTGTTTTCCTTAGATTGCCCTTTGCGAGCTTCCATCAGGAGAGCAACGACGGTTTTACCGTCTTCTGGAACACCTGTAGCTGGCCAAGAACTGTACCACAAATGCGTGATTTCGCGCACTAGGTTGTCTTCCATTCGCTTCAGTTGGATGTGAGAAGTGACATAATTATCGCGTAATTCTCTCGATTTGAGAGTAACCTATGAGGAACTTAGTTTAGACACGTTTCGGCTATAAAAGGTTGAGAAAAGTAAGCATACTTGATAGTCACCGTAAAGGCGATGACAATCTAAAACTTCGGACGGAGGAAGATACTCTGCGCAGCGAGAGACACCATTCTCAGACAAGTCCGTCAATTGAACTATTATCTTGCACTGATTCTCCCAAATCATCTGCCAAAAATCTTCGACTGTTTCCTCCATAGGTCCTTGGCAAGCGATGTAAAAGTTGAGTTCTTCTTTCGGACCCTTAGAAACAATCAGTTTCATTAAACGACTTCCGCTGGCTGGCAAACAAAATTACCTTACCTTGATATAGTTTGCATTGATATATTGTTCTATAGTATCTGTTGGCTGGTTATCTTGTACTCGGATGTGAACCCGGGTCTCGGGAACGGGTAGAACATTTGCGTAACGATTCTTAGTTTCGACGCCGGCCGGTAGCTCGTCGATACGCACAGTCGAAGTGGCGATATTACGAAACTCGGCCTCAATACTAGTAATGGGTTTCTCCATGTACAAAGCCAACTGTGCCGCCGTCAGAGGGACAGAAAACACGGTCTAAATTGAGAAAAGATACTGGTTTACGTGATTCGTTGGAAAACTTTTTAGAGCAAATTACCGAGTCGTCGAAAGCCTGATTCAAGTAGGATCGTTTAGAGGCGCGCAGGCTGTTCCGCACTTTGCCTCGTTGCCAGGTGTTTGATTGGCTAACATTGTCCAAACTGTAGGCATCCATCCGAGCCGGTTGGCACGTGCCTTGAACTGCCCGAGCGCGACGTCGACGCAATACCAACAAAAGGAGAAGGACGATTGCTAGGACGAGTATCACGGCAATGCTGACCGAGACGGCCACGATAGTAGTAGTAGAGTCCGTATCACCAGATTGGGAACCCTCCGTACTTGGCCATTGATTGTCAGGGTAATATTCAGTCGACGTCGGGTCGAAAAAGGGTACAGAAGGTCCTTGATGTGTGACGGGAGGACTGTGGGCTGTTGTGGGCCAATCGGATTGTGGGTGGGCAAAGTGTGGGATGGACGGTGTAGGTGGCGCCTGTTGTGGCGAGACTGTCCAAACGGACGAAGGGAATAATATGGTAGCTGTTGTCGTCTTTGTTGTTGTCGTGGTCGAAGGAGGCGTTGTTGTTGTTGTCGTGATTGGTTTGCTCATCTCCGTTGGCAATATTGTGGTACTAGGTGGCCGTGTCAAGGCGGGAAAGAGAGTGGATAGTCCCGAGAGAACCGAAAGCGTAGTAGAACGACCCGACTCTTCTTGGTTATTTATACCGTTACCAGCGCCCCTTTCTTGGCCCATAGAGGTTGACTCGGCTTCGCCCGGCTCGGAGGTCACCGGTTGGGTGGTCATTGGAACACTCGTCGTCGTACTGACCGATACTATGGCTGCCTTCTGGCTAGTAGATGGCACTGCTGCTTCCGTCGACAAAACGGTGACGTTGTTGCCTTCATCAAAAAATGTGGATGAGTTTGATGGAAAGTCCATGGCGACCGAATCGTTATTAGTGCCAGTTGATAGATCAGTTGTCATCGGGTTATCCTCTACCGGAGTTGTAAGGAATTCTCCTTCCAACTGCTCGTCTTCCGTCACCAGAACCGTGTCGTTACTCGGTTGTGTGACGAAACTACTATTGACCAACCCAGTTGAGTCCTCGTTTGTCAAAGGAAACACATTTTCCTCTTCAAGGTCTGTAGAGTTGGCGGATATGCTCGACGTTTCGTTGACTGTTAAAGTCAATGTCTCGTTATCAACCAGCAATCGAATAGTTTCATTCATAGAATCAATGAATTCTTCAATTGAAACAACATCCATCTGGTCAGTTGAATTGGTGGTAGCATTGCCGATTGTAGCATCCAAATCGGCGGTCGTAACAACAGTAACAGTACTATTATTGTCAACAACAATGGGTTTGTCATTTTGTTGCCCTGATGTTTGATTGGCAATAACCGTAGTGGCTAGGCTCAGAACCGGAGCTGAGGGGGCGATGGCGGAGTCGGCACCCGGATCGGCTATTATAGTAAACTTGGGGCCAGAACTGGCGTCTTCCAGATCAAAGTGAACTACAGCCGGCCTAGACGAAACCGGTGGTAGAGTAAGAATAGGTGTTTCCGTGGATGGTTGACGGACGCTGCTGGAAACAGTTCGCTGGGTTGAAGAAACTCGTGCTGGAGCAGCTACAATTGTAGGTAGAGGCCTCAACAATGGCGTTGGCCGAATAACAAGAGTAGACGGTCCAGGAGCTGGTGGTCGAACAGAAACTGGTGATGGCGGAGGTGATACTAGAGGTGTAGCAGACACCAATCGTGTGGACGGCCAAACAATTGGCGTCCAGTCATTGTTATTGGTAGATCGTAAGCTATTGTCTAGCGTGGAACCAGCCAAGGGAAGGCCAGTCTGCGATGTGGCCAGCAGCGTAGGATCATCTTCAGATTCAGAATTCAAAAGAATTCTAGCCCGAGAGTCCAGTTGTGGACGTACCGTCGATTCCTCATCAGTAGGGCGGATAGAAGTGACGTCCAAGGACGGGACCATCGTGGTAGGAACGTCCGTGGTAAGCCATTCTGTCGTGATTTCGTCAGGCTGGATCTCCTGACCAGCTGTCATCCAGCACACGAGGCCAAGTAGCCCAACGATCAATTCGATCCGCATGAGGTCCTTCGTCTTCATGGCAACTAAACCAAAAAAGAACAAAATTCAGCAAAACAATTTTCAAGACTGCGATGAACGAATCAATACGCCGGTCACGCAATCTCCTCCTGATTCCCGCTACACTCCCGGGCGCAATCATCAACTTCAGAACAACAAGGGCATCGATCGTTCTCCAGCCCCGCAAGGAATTATGGATTAAGGCCGAGGATAGGGGAGGACCTAGCGGGTGACATTGATGCGACCTTTTTGTTTTATGGATAAAGTTTTATCTATTCAACTTGCGAAAATGCAGTCCACCCACGCAAAGTTGATGGTGCCTTCGTCAGCGAAACAAAACTCGCCCATGAAACACGAAATCTACCGTACCGCAGTGAAATCAAAGCAGCCATCATGAAATAAATAAAAAAAATGGTAAGAGTGCAAGTATTTTTCTAGTCATCAAACCTCGTTATTCGGCCGGATCACGTAGTCCACAACACGGTCGAAAAGTGTATAATTTTAAATCGGCAAAAAAAAGCGACTGATTGTTGGGCGGCACGTTTTTCGCTGTGTCGCCTGTGACGCAACGAGGCCGTCACTTTCAACAGCACAGAGACAATAGCTCAGCTCGAACGCAGATCTGGAACTGAAACACGCCTACCATTCAACAGCATCGTATTGCACGGATTGCATTAAGAGCGCGCGGGATATAGAGTTTCCTCCCCCTCTCTCCTGCTCTCTGCTGCTGCCAACCCAGCCCCGCGTGCCTGCCTGGTAACCATAACAAAACGTGCAAACACAACATAGGAAAAATGACAGACAAGTTGAGCCATAACGAAACTCCCCTCACTTTTTTTATGACCCTCTTCTTCCACCAGAACACTTTTCAAAGGTAAACAAAAGAGAGAAAAACCTACGATGGAAGTGGCAAGATTCTAGTTCTCATCAAAGGGACAGTTTTCGTTTTTTCACCCCATTGGTCGATATAATACAATTGAAGAATAAAATGAAATGGGGGTGGAAATGGGGACTTTGCATGATGCGGGATGCATAAATTTTGCTAGTAAAAAAAGGCCCCAAAGTAATACGTCCAGAGAGAAAGAATTGTTTTGGAAATAAAAAGAAACAAGCCACTTCCGCTGGAAGAGGGCTCCTTTCCCCTTGCTGATAGTAACCTAGATCAAAAGTTCACCGTCAACGACTTGCTCTACCGTCTCTTAACAAACAGTTCGTAATCCTCTTTTGTCTCTCAGTCTTATTGTTCCTGTCGCCCCTATTTTTTTTTCTTTATTTTTAAAAAGTTTTGTTTGGTGAAAATGTTTCAAAGTACGACGCCAGACGTTTTCGTCGTTCAATGACGGACCGTTACGGCACAGTCCAGAGAACGGGCAAGGCTTTTTGCTGACGGTACAAGCCGACAGACGCCCGGCGACGACGGGGAAAATAGGAAGTGAGACCGTGTCTTGATTTTAACGATAATTGCCACCACTGGTTTATTTTTAACGATATTCTCTTGTACGGTATCAAAACACGGATGTTGTAAGGCACATACTAAAATCTTCACGTTTAACATTCCGGCGAAAGCACGTCGGTCAACAACCAGACCAACGAGTTTTTAACACATGAAAGATAACTAGTTTCAGGACTGTAGAGGCATGAAGCGACCTGTTTCTCCTCTCTTTAAATTTTAAAGATGGAATAATGGAATCAATGGCCGTTTTAAGCCATGGGGGAAAAACTACATTCAAGGTTAAAGGAAATTCCTCGAGGCCGCAATGGCCGTGTCGTACCTGGTAGGGTTGGAGTCTTTATCTATTCTGCTGAAAGAAAGAGCTCACACACAACACAACAAAACAAAAAAAAGAAGGGGAGAAATATGCTGGTCTCGTCTAGTCATTTCAAACGTTCGAGTCTCTTGGGTCTACCTATCAGCTACGACTGATTGCTATCTGTGATACCGTAATGTTTTGCCGACTAGTTCGCTGCAGCCCTCATAGTTCTCGCGTTTTTGACCTATTTGAGTCCTTTTTCCCACTCTGCCCATGAATTATTCACAAATCAAGCCACACACACGCACCTCACTCACACAACTCTGCTGATGAAGCAACCAGTATTTATCTTTTATTTTTATCTCTATGAGATGTTTTCTCTACTGCTGACCAACCAGACGAAAGGGATGAAGTAATAATACAAAACTTGTGTTTACCGTTTTTTCTTCTTCTTCTTCTTCACGAGTCACAATCGCCGTGGCATTCTCTGATCAGCAGCTGCGTGACTCACGCGGCTACAGCGACCAAATTCCAATGCACTTGCTTGCCTGCTTTTCCGTTGAAGAAGACAAAGTGTACATACACAACAACGGTAGAGGAGAAGGGGAAAACGCACTGAAAACAATAACACGACACACTGGCGACTCTAAATGTTTTTTGAAATGATGAAACTGATGAAATCTGCAGAGAAACTGCAAGAAACGTGCGGTTTTGGTTCTTGTTTCTGTGCGGGTTTCTATTTCAATTTGAAGAGAAACGCGTCCAAACACAACCTGTCGCCGAGCGATGCAGCACTAAGAATGCAATGCACAGGAGAGAGAGAGGAAACCCTGACTGCTGTTCTACTATGACTTTGCCTCTTTTTTTCTGGTGGGGGGGATTTGGATGGAGGGGAAAGAGGGCCCTTATGATTGTCCGTTGCCCCAGGCTACCCACCTTTTTCTCTATTTCATTTTACCTTTATGCTCACCCGAGTGGGTTCCGTTCGTTACACTAGCGCCACCAAGCGTCACATCTTCAAAACTCGTCAGCACGCCTTTAATCTGCGCAACAGATTCCTACCCGTTAACATTCTCATGACACTTTTTTCGGTTCTTTTTTTCGTACCCTAAATTAAAACGCTATTCAAAAGGAAAACGTTCAGTGAAAAGTCCGTTGAACGCTCGTGGAGGAATCGTCAGAGACAAGTCTCCCATATCGACTTAACCAATCTTTTCCATCACCATCCCTTCTGTCCGGACTGTTCTCGAGAAAACGTGTAAATTTGGACTCCAGGGAGAAGACTTGATAGCTTGCTAGCTGTTCCACATGAAAAGACGCCCACTTTCGCGCTATTCGACGCGGACGACTCAGTTCAGTGCCCTTTGCCCACTTTCTCCTTTTCAAGAGTCCCGAAAACACAGCCGTGTCTCCTACGGCCGCCGCCACGTCACTTTTCCTCCGCACCCAAAGGAAAAACGAAGATGATAAGAAGAATGGACAAAATTGAAAAAAAAAAACGATTGTGAGACCGGACCTTTAGAAACTCTTAAGCTCATTCATGTGGAAATAGGTGTGAAATTGCTATTGGTTGAGCTGCTCGTGGGAAGATATCTTATCAATCGGTTGTTCGTCATTTGCGACGATGGATTACAGTTGACGCTCGATTTCTCTCCTGAATGGCATGAACAAAGAGCAGAAGAGAGAGAGGATCTCTCTTCAACCAAAATTTTTCCAATTGTTTCTTCTTCTTCTTTTTCTTCTTCTGGAAGTGAAGGCGTCTGTAATGCCCGAAGGCTAATATAACTCTTCATCCTGTTTTGTCATAGAAGCAAATAAGAATAGAAAAAGGAGAGAAAGAATAACTTCCGCGCTTTCGGAACTCGCCCATCGAAGTTGTGTGGGTTCCGCGTGAGAGAGGCCCGACGACGCGCGCGGTTAGACCGCAAGAATGTCATCGGTATGTATTTTGCGTGTCTTATTATTTGGTTCACCCGGCTGCCTCGGAAATATGTCGTGACCGATGCGTGAGAAACTTTTCTCCAAGGTTATTCATCATTGATACAACTTTATGCACCATCCATCCTACTCTTCAATTCCATTCTATTGACTGCTGCGCATTACACTCGGAGATTGAAGGAAGATCTTTTCAAGGAAGATCTCATGCAGAAACAAGACCACCACCTTCCGCCTTCCGGTTATACGCAACCCTCTCTTTTCGAGGACACGGAACACCTCCACTCCGCGGTTGACTACTTGAATAGCAATAGTTAAACAATGGAGTTTCCCACTTCTTCTTTCAGTGGAATTAAGCCAAGGAGGAAAATGGAAAAGAAAACAAATTGCCAGCTTTCTTGTTCGAGTTTGCACTTGTCTGAACTAGGCTAAGCTACATCCGGCTGAACAGCCAAAGGAAGTTGTCCTCCAGGATGCCAATTCAATATTTTGTTACGTTCTGCGCAAATCAACCGTGTTTGAGGAATCTTTGTGTGCCATTTGGTTCACAAGCTTATTAAATTATAAGGCCAGCACCAGCATGTTATGCTATCGATCCTGTCCTGTGAGAATCGATCGGCAAGCTTAAGCAGACGAACTTTTCTTTCAACCTGTCAAAATAAATACCGGTCGAACTGACCACAAGCGCCACAAGCAAATTGTCTAATCGAATTTTTTTTCTCCGATCGTCATGGCAGAATTTGAATTAGAAGTGTGTTTTGCGGTCGCTTTAAAAGCAGTTAAAGATGCAGGAGAGGTATCTTAATTTTCGGAGTCGAAAGGTGTTTGGGAGAGGTGTTTTGGTGTTTAACCTCTATTGTTTTCAAACTATGCCATGAACAGATTATCAGAGAAGCGTTTTACAAGAAAAAATCGGTACTTACTAAATCGTGCGATGTGGATCTGGTAACCGAAACGGATCAGGCGGTGGAAAAAATGTTGATTGAAAGAATCAAAGAAAATTTTCCTAACCACATGTAATGTTTTCATTGTTTGTAGTGTTGCTGTTGGCTTATACTCATTTATTGTGGTTTCGCAGGTTTATAGGTGAGGAGTCTGTGGCAGCTGGAGAGAAGTGTGACCTTACAGATTCCCCGACCTGGATTGTAGACCCAGTTGATGGAACAATGAACTTTGTTCATTCCTTCCCACATTCTTGCATATCACTTGCTGTCTTGTACCAGAAAGATGTTCAAATTGGCATTATTTACAATCCAATTCTGGAACAAATGTTTACAGCCAAACTTGGTCAAGGGGCTTTTCTCAATGACAAACCTATTCGAGCTTCTGAAGAAACAGGTAACTTAGCTAGTAAAATAAAAGAAAACAAACTATCAATGTTTAAATCTTGTTTTCTTTAAAGAGTTGAGAAAATCTCTAGTAATAGCAGAATTCGGCACCAACCGTGATCCTCAAAAAATGGAATCTGTACTTAAGAATATCACGGCGCTAATGAACGAAGTTCATGGGCAAGTGTTGGTCACCTGACGAAAGAAATAAGAAAAGCCATTAAAAAACTGTTTAATTTATTGACAGGCTGCGAGCTATGGGAAGCGCGGCATTGAACATGTGTTCTGTCGCATCTGGCGGAGCAGACTGCTATTTTGAATTTGGGATTCACGCATGGGACATTGGTATGTCTTGAAGATATTATATTTTTTTCCATTATGTTGTTGTTTATACAATGCAAAAACGATTTTTTTCCAAAGCGGCTGGAGCTCTTATCGTCAGAGAAGCGGGTGGTGTTTGCCTTGACACTGAAGGTAAGAATATACCTAAGCTATTGCCAATCACTGGGTGTTACTCTGGGAATTATTCCAATTGTGGTCATACAATTTTTTAAAAATGTAACACCAGGAGGTCCAGTAGATTTGCTGTCAAGGAGGATGATATGTTCTTCATCAAACCAGTTGGCCCAGCAAATCATTCCACTACTTACGCAACTGAAATTAGAAAGAGATTAACATGCAACGTAATTTATTAGTTCGTCTGTATTAAGGATTACAAGTTATTAGCAACATTAATTAGACTTAAGTCACGCATGTTGAAGTCACGTTATTTATCGTGTTTTCAGTGTATTCACGACTTGGCAACCCAGGTCGATTCTATCTAAACAATACCCCACTGTCATGTCGTCTCGGTTGATTTTTATTTCTTATTGATATAAAATAAACGAGAACATCTTGAGAATGAATGTCGAGTGTAATTCATCTAATAAAAACGGTTTGATATACGCCGGGTTTAATCAAGATCAAGGTATGAAAAGTGCAGATTTTAAATAAAAGGCGCAAGTGATGTTTACTTAATTATTTAAATTTTTGCATAGGATGTTTTGCTTGCGGAACCGAAAACGGATTTCGAATATATAATTGTGATCCTTTAAGGGAAAAAGAGAGGCAACATTTTGTTGATGGAGGTGTGGGCCATGTTGAGATGCTCTTTAGATGCAACTACTTAGCCCTCGTGGGTGGAGGTACTCAACCCAAATACCCCATGAATAAAGGTAACTTGGTCTTACTTGAATGTTACTTCTTTACTTATTTGTTCTTTTCATTCAGTTCTTATATGGGATGATCTTCAAAAACGCCCAGTGATAGAAATTGAACAGTCCAGCCCTATCAAATCAGTTAGACTGAGAAGAGATAGGATTGTAATTGTTCTTGACACCATGGTCAAAGTATGAATACTTATGCCACCAACAATCTGTATGATTATTATTCAACAGCCTTCTGTCGTTTTAGGTCTACACGTTCACACTTGTTCCTCAACAACTACATGTGTTTGAAACCTGTATGAATTCTTGTGGATTGTGCACTCTATGTCCCAGCAGTACTAACTCTTTATTGGCACTTCCAGGTGAATACCCTTCAAGTTTTTAACTTCATTTCCACACAAGTTATTAATATTCTGGTTGGTTTTCTACTCAGGACGTAAACCTGGTCAAGTCCAACTGATAGACTTGGCTCGAACAGAAAAGGCCCCTGTTGAGATTGCAGCTCACCAAGCTGCTCTTTCATGCTTGGCTCTTAATTCTCAAGGAACTCGACTGGCAACAGCTTCAGAAAAAGTAATTGAAGCTGGATGTACAAATGATTATGATAAAATTTATTTTATTTTTATTCCCGTTTATTCTGCGTTCCGTAGGGTACATTAATCAGGATTTTTGACACTGCGTCTGGTAATTTGATCAGTGAACTAAGACGAGGGGCACAACCAGCAACAATTTATTGGTAAGAATTCTCTAGTTATCATATATCTAATCTGAAAGAATCTCATTTTACTCGTCGTAAACAGCTTGAATTTCAACGCTGATTCATCCCTATTGTGTGCAGCCAGTGACCACGGCACGGTTCATATTTTCGCAGTCGAAGATGCAAAAAAAAATCGACATTCCTCGTAAGTTAAACTTAAAAACTTAAGGAAGTTTAGACAATATAATTAAGCTAGCAGAACCAAATGCTGGTAGATGGATTGAAGCTCATGATATCCTTGGGAGGATGTTGTAGAATTTACTTCTATAAAAAGAAAAATATCGTAATATTGTCGACATCCCGTGCATAATTTGTGTAGGTTGTCGGTGAGTTTCCTGCCCAAATATTTTTCATCACAGTGGTCTTTTACAAAATTCGATATCCCCGGCAGTCACAAGTGCATTTGTGCCTTTGGAGCAGAACCTAACTCAGTGATAGGTATATATGATCTTTACATTTGTCAGATGTATGTAAAAAAAAAGGCGAACTTATATGTCCCTTCTTATTGCAGCCATTTGTGCTGATGGATCATACTACCGATTCGTATTCAATTCCAAGGGTGAGTGTACGCGGGACAAGTACGCTCAGTTCCTGGACACCGATGCCAGTGATTGAAAATGCCGATATCGAAAAGCTAATAATAAAAATTCCAATGTACAGTACCGCCATGACGTTATAATGATGTGTTAATTGCGAAGTGCTAGACACCAAAATGTTTTTGATGAAATGGTATATAACATTTTCGCTATAAAATCGTTGGTGTGAATAAGACATACTAAAACTCCACCACATGTAACCGAGTCAAAGTGTTCTCTCTTTTATAATCCCTACTCATCCATATGTTCTGGAATGAATGATCAAACAAAAATAGTAGCTATTAAACATGTGCGGGTATAATCATTTGAACAAAACATTTTTTTTTCTCATTCGCGGCTTTTATTTTCTCTCTTCGGACAGTTCCGTTTCGTCGTTGCGCTTCACTATCATTTTCGCCCCATCCGTCTTATCTCTTCTGTTAATATATTTTAATGAATATTTTGCCCCCTATTTTGTTGAATGATCGATTTGAAAAATACACGTGAAATGTATTTCAGGTCGGTAGTATGTAGCGGTGGTCTGAGCTGATGTCGGCTGAGTTCGACGAATCTAGCATGTGGGGTCGGCCGCGATGGCGGCTGTTAGCCTCAATCGAATCCGCAGGTGGCGAGAAGTCGCCCGTGGCGGAGATTCGGATCGGCTTTTAGTGAGAAGTGCGACGGAAAGAAAAGAAAAATTAGAACAAAATGCGGGACGACGTACAAAGTAAAGCACGGCTCTTCTATCTGTTACCATTTCCATCGTTTATTATTCTCTCATCCGAAGGATAGGCCCGCCCTTCTGTACCGTTAAAATTATTAACGACCGGGAAAGTCCCCGTTGCGATTACCGGATGGCACGTGGGCTCGATCTATATATGATAGCTCTTCTGTCTCTTTTCTGTCCGTCTCAGACGCCTCTCTTCGCGTCCTTCGCCTCGTCAAATTGCAATTTAAACAAGAGAGGCAAGGAGGGGAGGAGGGGAAGAAAGGAGAGACGAAATGGGTTCCCGAACGCTAACTGAACCTTGAGTGTATATAGCCGGTTCATCGGCACTAAAAAAGCGGAAAAGAAAAAGACAGAAAAGAAAAGTAGCTGAAGAGTGCCTAGTAAATAATCGCTGCGTTGCCGTTACGACGCGGGAATATACGAGCGTCGAGGACATGGAGGATATCGTCCGCATTTTCACCGTCCCATTGACCTACATGCGCCTAGCCAATTGATGGGGGAAGAATGTACTGTAAAAGTACATTAGAAGAGTGAGATAGATAGAGAGAGGGAAAGAGCTAGCGAGAGGAATCGGATGATCAATAACGAGCAAGCTGCGAATGCGGGTGCATTTCCTACGCGGTGTGATATATGTGTACCATTCGTATGGTATCCGGCAGGGGCTGAAGGAATGGTAATACCCTCCAAGACTGACGACGACGGCCTATGGCTTTCACCGTCTGACCTCTTTTGAAGACAATCGTGGTGAGTCGAATCACAGGAAGACGGCACCAAACTATGTCGATGATGGCAGAGACGTGCACTTTAGTGTAGTGCCAGCAGTGCCAGCTACTCGACAACTTTTGCCCGTCCAAAGTACGAGTCAGGCAGAGAGATCAAGGTTGGTGGGCAGCTCAGGAAGAAATAGCTAATGATAGGAAGCAGAACAATGAAAGGAATTATGCCCGTTGGGAAAAGGGAGTCGATATGTTGAATGCAGTGTACCCGCAGACGAAATCCGAAAACGTAGAGTTAGATTTCGATGTCGGAGACCTACTAACTACGCGCAATGCCCACTATTTTGATTTGATTTGCCAACAACAGTGTGTGAATGTTCGTGATATCACTGGGTTATTTGTCAAGCATCGGAATGGAGGATTGATGGAACAAAACACAACAAAGCGATCGACTTCTCCTGGTATCCGTGCTTAATTGGGAGCTAACCCTCGGCAACGGTTAACTCGGCCGAAAATGATGAACACCTATTAAACACCTCCTAAGCTTCCTCGTATAGAGCCGAAAAATGGGGAGAAAGATGATTAAGCGTCGGGAAATTTCTCGAGTTAATTAGATTTTCGTTGACAGAAAAAAACAACGTAATTCGTCCTTAAGACCGATTTCTATTTTGTTGCCTACTTCTATGAAAGAGTCGCATTAAAGTGCTCCTTTGTTGTCTTACCTAGCCTTAGTGTGCCTTTATTACAACAAGTTGATGATAAAGTGATGATGCTTTCACGCTTGGAGAAGTTTCCGGCCTTTCAAGCATAGATCTTGATAGACGTTCCACTACATCTGTTTGGAATGATGGACGCTGTAGGGATCTAAACCCTCATCCGTCTTAGAGACGGGCGTCTATTCCATGACGCATTCGAACAGGAAGAATAAACAGCAGGAACTTTTCTTCCATCCTCGATACTCGTCAGCGCCTCTTCCTGACCTATTCATCACGCTCTGTTACGTTAGTCGACTGTCGTCGAGAAACGTTGGCAAATGAGAATCGGGGAGAGTTTCAAGAGGAGCCACACCGCTGGTCGATGGAATGAAAGGAAGCTTTGCGGCTCCACGGAATAGCTTGGCGATCCACGTCGATCCCGTTATCTTTTGTCTATATCGCCTGTCTTGGCTGCATACGATTTAGGAACGAATGCTTGCGCGTCATCCACTTCAAAAGATCCTATTCTTCCTCTTTATCTGATTAAAACCATGAAATATTTATAGAATAGCCAAAGTGATCTCGACGATTCTAGTGCTGCTATTTCGGATTCCGTGCGCGTCTATTTTCGGCCACTATTGTATTCTTCCGCTTTTTTGTTTACTTCCCTAAATTTGGATTCAGTATGTGATCAGACCACTTGCTGTCACTTTTTTGCACCTTTCATTTATTTATAACTTAGTTGCAGCAGCAGCCAGGGCCAATAAAAAAAAGAACCGTTTCCGGAGAGCGACACGCTCTATTGATCATCGTCATTGACTCTAGCTGGCAAGAATGAAAGTGAAATTGGTGGTTGTACCCACGTCCTTTTCCGGCTCAACTTACTCCAACGTCCCGAGGGACGGGTCGTTACAACCGAATGGATCTATTGCCGCCATTCAGTTTTCCACAAGATGAGAAAATAAAAGTCGGATGGAAACCGGAAGGTACAGAACGAAGACGAGAACCGGATCTGTAAAACTGAAGCTTATTGTTGCCATTGCAATTTGAGTTAGGCAACTAAAAACAGAGAGAAAGAGAGAGAAAAGGGGAAAAAAGAATACGACGTCAATTTACGGCTCCCGTTTGGGGACGAAAAAAGGAAGCAATTGCAGAACGAATACCGTATATTCCGCCAACCCGTCTGCGGATGAAACCCATTTCCATATCGAGGCCACACTGGGCGGACATAACACTTCTTTTTTCAATTATTGGACGAAGACAAGAGGGGGAAAAACGATCCTCCTCTTACCCTAAAAAGCTTCTACTTGGACTGATTGCCGACTAAACTGAGAGGGCGTTGCACTATGTAGTTCCGTTTCCGAAACTGAGCCCGGGACTCCATCCATCACGCTAGCAGACGTGAACAAGACCCTCCGCTACTTGATTCGGATCCGTTTAGGGAAAAAGGCACACTTAAAGCGAATTGCGAGAGACCTTGAGTGAAACACATGAGAACACTTTTTAGTACCAAAAAAAAAAAGCCAATTCTGAAATTGAAATTGCAAAAACGTGAAAAAAAGAATAACGAAAGGTAGCCCAAGAATTTAAAATCCTCTTAGTCAATAATCCTCTCGTTTATTTCTTTTGAAGCACGAACAACGGACGCGGAATGGAACTCATTAATTATCACCCTGTGCAAACAGTAACAATCCTTGACAATTGCTGTCTTCGTGCTCTTCGTGCTTTCTTCGCCCGGCCCCTACCTTGTTATACGCTCTATTATAGTGCAGTACCGTCCCCAACGCTTCTCTCTGTAATATGGCTCCTTGACGTAAGGTCAAATATATTATTTTTGTTATTTAAAAAATACAATTTGACATTTGAGGGGATTTGCACAACTGGAAGACGCAAGAGAGCGGCCGACTGGATGCTTATTTACATGCCCCAACGAATGTGTAACACAGAACGAAAAGGAAACTGCTCGCTCTATAATTGAAGCATCGCTTCGTCTCTTGTTGTGAGTATTAGGGATTCCCAAGAAAAGTAAAAAAATTAACTGAAATCATTGAATTTCCTGGAAAAGTCCTCGAGAAGCGGAAATTGAAAATTTGGCCCCTATTGAATACTATATTTGACATTCAAAGAAACCAGGTATCAATTCAAAGGCCGTGTCCTTTTGAATTAGATAATGAAACGACAACCAAAAGAAGGAGAACGGGGAAAGAAATAGGCTAGAGCATGCCAAATTTCAAGCGTTGGTGTGCACAAACATCAATCACTTATCTGGGTGCTACTATAAAGAGTCAACCTTTCCGGCCCTTTGTTTGAATAATCTATTTATTTCTTCAAAGTCAGTGGGTACGAATTTTCAATAAGCCCGATGCCCTCCTGGTGCTTCCCGTCGTTCTCGTTCTCACGCCCACTTCTTCCTCCAATTTTAGCTGCAACTCATTGATTGTTTTGCGATGTTGTTGTTATTCGGTTGCGTCTCCGAGACACCCGCTAGACCCGAGACCCGCTTTCGGCAATTTCCTTGATGAACGATAACGAGCGGAGCCGACCGCCGTCCCGGGTCTCTTCTTGCTTGTTGTTGATTCCGACGCTACTAGACGCCGACGTCCAATTCCCCAGTTGTGTGGACGTGCAGTATTGCTCTACGTAAGTCTACGTAAACATGTTGACACCGCCACCAGCCCACCAAAGGAATGTTCAGTAGTAACTAGTTCGCTGATGGAACACTTCGCTACGGATCAGAAGTTTCCTTTTTTCCTTTTCGTCTTTATTTTGCCGAAAAAAGGAATCGGATATTGTGTCGCCCCGTCGCCCGGTGTTCGTCCAATGGGCGTTTGTTTTTCCATTTACTTTTCATTTCTATTCTCGAAGGAAAGGGAAAGGGAAACATGGGGCGGTAGGTAGATCCAGTGTCTCTAGTTGTTTTTCTCACGGAGCTCCTCCTTTCTCCTGTCTCTCCTTCTGTAGACTATAGGGCTTCCGGTCACGCGGTTGACGGATGCATTCGACCAGTTCGTTGGCGAAATCAACTGCTGCGCTGCTTTTGAACGAAATTTTCGCTCGACTGCTAAGGGGAGGCCAAAGTTTAGAGACGGACCAAGCTGCCGTTCAGCACGTGTGTGAACAGAGAGCGGAGGCAAACAGGCGGGTTCGCTTTACGCACGGTTGGTGCCGATCAAAAGTTTCCAAAACCCGTCCAGCAGTTGCCCAGTAACACGTGCCAACTATGTAGGGTTGTTTTTTTTCTTTTTTAAATTTTGTTTGACAAACTAAAGTTAGTTCCCTGTTTTTATTCTAACTTCCTCTTCGTTTACCATCCGCTCCGTACGGAACTCTGCAATCGCAAAAAATCGTTCAAATTGGGTCTGCTACGCCTGGGTCTATGGACGACCTTTTGGTCTTGACGTTGGGACGTGCCAACAGCTTCAAAAGACGACAAGACGGACAGATCCTGCTGCTCCTGCTGCTATGGAATTGACTTGCAGTGTTGATTGGATGGAACTCCTTTAGACTTCTCTTTCTCTATTGACTCTCCTCGTTGGGGGTCCGCGTCAATAAGTTCCTGGGGCTCCTAACGGCAGCCCACTGCTTCGCGATGATGTCACTGGCACAAGTCTAAGTGTGTCTGTGCCCGTGTACCACCTCATTTCCCGTTTGCTTTACCTCTTCGTTTTTGTGTGGCCTCTCATTTTCTATCTCTCGTTCTTCACTTGTTTCACTGGTTTCTGTTTCCCTTTTTCTTTTCTTTTTTTCGCCTTTACTCCGGGAACTGAGGACTGCAGGTCGTACGTCCTTACTGTCTAACAGGGGGGTTTGTAATCAGCTTAGTGACATTCATCAAAGTTTCCGACTTCCTTGATCGGCACTCGGCAGCTGTTCGTCTCGGGGAGCGACGCCAAACTGTAATGATGATTATTTTGATGAAACACCCAAGTGCGTATCGATTCGGTAAAGGAAGGAAAGCTTCAGGAGGAAAGGGGAAAAGAAAAGAGACGGCGACGAAAACTTTAGTGACGTACAGACGTCAAAGTTTGGGAGCTCCTTCATATCCGATGAGTTTCAGGTCTCGGCAATTTTGTAACTATACAGACTATACCGTAGTGACTTTATTATTGTCTCCTAGAGTCTTGTATACTACGCCCGTCTTCATTAGTTACGTTCCATACAGCTCGTGCAATATGCAGTCGAATCATTCCCTCGAATCTTCGTCTCCAACCAACGACAGCAGCATCTTCTCTCCAATCTTTTATCCTGCAGCCTATTTCCCCAAAGTCCCAAAATCTCTATCAGCTTCTTCAAATCCCAAGACTCGATCCTGTATTATTATAAATAAGAAATGAAGAAAGAGGAAAAGAATTCAAAAATAAGTTGGGAAGATCTACAATTGAACAGCCGTTTTATTTCGTTGAAATGTAGATAAAACTTTAAAAAAAGTGGCTAGCAGAATATGTCAAAAAATATTCTTTACTTGTACATCAGGTACGGATTAGAGATGGAGTGTGTAATGGGCCGTTTCCTTCCGACACAGAAGACAAAATCCTGCTATTGTTGAAAAGCCGCGACGTCGCGACGTCGACAACCTGATCCTAAAACTTTGGCTGAAAGCTGAATGGAATCGAATCGAAAGCTATCAGAGAACATGCTGTAAATGGTTGCACAATATAAACAAATTGCAACGACGACAACAACAGGAGTTCATTTGTCATTTATTACGACTGTTGACATTCGTTTTCCAATTCGAGGATCGTACGCCGAACCGTTTTATTATGTGCCTGGCATCGAATATGTCCCGTTCCGCCCGTTTCTTTCGTCTGGTCTCCGTGTATCATCAAACATTGACATCGTATTTCATACTCTACATATCGCGAACTGTTATCCTCTATTTTCCTCCGTTTGCTTTCCCACGGCTATATACGCACTATACTCATACCCCATGCAGTTCCATTATTTTATTCCTTGGAAAGCTAGTCCGGACTCTGGAGCACGGACTCGATTCGCTTTTGTTTGGCAGAAGATTCCGTCATCCGAACTCTTGCTGCTCGTTGAACCTTTTTCAGAAGAAAGAAAACGGGGATAAAAGAAAGAATAAGGAAAGAGAACTATTGGTGGGCGAACCATCATCCACTCGTCATCAAAGAGTCATGTTGAAAGTTGGCCGTGTCTCAGGTTGAGCTCCCTCCCCGTCTCTGCGACGACTAAAAAGGATGGCCAGCGCAGTTGGCCCAGACTTTCTCATTTCCAAACGTGAATGCTGGAGCCAGGAACCATCATATCACGAAACCAGGACCTGTTCATCGAATGTCGTAACGAAGCGAGGGACATCGTTAATTAGACTGCTGACTTCCCTTGCCAAACTTTCGACTCGAGCAGCAAACAAACTTTATCGATGATGGGCAGAGGGAAAGAAATGAGAACTCGCCCAACAACATCACCAGAAATCGGAGTATCTAGAGAACACGGCCAAACGAGACGCTATTATCCCTGTGTGTTATTGAAGATATGTCTGGTGGAATCTATCTGGATTCTGGAGGCCGTATAGCAATCAATAGCGCCTCAACTCGTCTCGGCTGCCAGTTTATTGGGTGCGCTGCGCTCATCGTACCGGCAGACTCGGTCGCTATATTCCACTACACGCATAAGAGTTTCACCGTCGCGTTCTATATTATTTGCACCTTGTTGAACTTGGATTGCTATACAAGAGCTTCACAACCAGCAACGGACTATGCTACTTTTTCTTTTCGTGTGACCTCGCCAAAAGTTCATTGGTCGGATTGTCGAGTGTAATGGCAAAAGCCGATCAAAGAGAATCCCCTCAGCAACCCACCCAATACAGCTCAAACGAACGATATTGGTTATGCAGATGCTGATGAAGACATAGCTGCGTCTGATGCGCAGCACACCAGCGTCACGGCTGGCTTTAACACCCACACGCACGAAAAAAAAAGGAAAAAAAAAGAAAAAAGAGGAAAAACAGAGCACAACCTCAAAAATCGTCCACGTGTGAAAATATCGCGGATGAGGTTTTCTAGGAAACACCATCGATTGGGACGCGATCGATATTCTATAGTGTGTAACGTACTGTATCTACCTAATAATAGTCTTCCTCCTTCCTTTCTTTTCTTTTGCGCTCCAGCACTTCTAGTGGCGTTGGATATCGCGCGCTGCTTGTAACTCGCTTATATAAATCAATAAAAAGAAAAAGGAAAAAAAGGAAAAATGGAGAAGCTCGGAGACAAGGGAGCTGTGACAATCTTCGTGCAACATAATAGATGCCTTTTTTTATTCTTTCAATTTCTGACTTGCGCGTGCCACATACGTCTATACCGGAGGCGGCCATGGAAACAGAGAGGCTTGTTCACGTGTATGTATTTCAGTATTTGATTGAATCAGAGAAGAAGATCATGTTTTTGTGTGTCATCCATAGAAATTGGTTGTACGTATTTAATCTGACTGGAAGCTCTCGTGCAGCGCAATCTCATCGTCTGCCTCTTTATTCTCGCTTGAAAATAGCACCCCATCAAGGAATTGGGTCTCTTCACTTTCCGTTTCTTCCAGTCCTTTGACCGGTCGCCAGCCAACGGCATGTACGACGTGCGTGTCATCTTGTCGAGCCAGCGACGTCCGGCTGGTGCGTCAGGAGCACTCGACATATTCTGATCCGATTGTTGCGATAGACTTGCCAGAAACAGCGGCAGGCCTTCTGCGACGCCGGAACAGGTGCGCCATTTAGACTTTTAGAGTATTCATGTCGAAAATTTGCACGATCTCAATAGAATATGTAGAGGAGGAGGCCGTCAAACAGTCGCGAGGTTGAGCTAGTTCTCGGTCAGCCATTGTGCCATGCGGCCTAATTGGGTCGTCCAGCAGTTGGCGATCAGCCGCTGGCCCGGAAGGCACGTCACGGCTGGTGGCTTGACGACGTTGACGACTCTGTTCGCGACATTTGGCCCATTGAGGATGAAGAGAAATCTAGCGACTGACCACGACCCATGTCCCTGGGGGTCGTCTCGGATCAGCTGTCGCAATAACCAAAGCTCAGCTGGGCCGGCCAGCTCCTGCCTCATGCTCTAATGCGATCCGTTTCCTGATGGCCAGGGAATCCGTACACAGGACCGTGGTATATATAAATATAATCGGTCTAAAGGGTAAATAGGCGAGAAAAAAAATCGTTACTCATTTTTTTTATCAACCGAATCTAATATATAAATGTGAGTCAGCTTGGGAGTTGGGATATACTGTATTTCCCCAAAAAATGAAAGAAAAAAAGGAGCTGGGGCTTTTGTTTCGTCTTTGTGATGGCCGTGGATCGCACATATCGATTCGCCGGCTTCCCAACGAAAGGACGAGCTCTCTCTTCGTCAGCTTATTCATTTGTTTCACGACCGAGTCCTTTGCCAAGTTTACAGCGGTGGCGGTGGTATTACAAGTATTTCTCTCCTACTTGTCGAAGCATCGACTACTGACTCCTCTCTAGTCTCTTTTACCATTTTCATCCGGATCATCCGCCATTCTTTCCTTCAATTTCCCGTGACATTTCAGAGAAAAGGACGAACGGCTTTAAAAACTGAAACTTCTTTCTTTTTTCTTCTTCAAAAGGAAGTAAATGCGAATATAACATCTTCGCGACGACAAGTTCTCTACTTGTGACGTCGATAGCGCTAGGTCATTTTGAAAATGCCGCACGCTATCTTTTTTAGTTTTTTGTTGAATGGAACAAAGTAGTGTCAATAGGAGCCCAAGTTGATGATTGGAGACGGAGTGGGCACAACGAAATAGGGGGACATTGTCCGTGCCGAACCGGCGGATTGCCCGTCTACTGCACTCCGGCACAAAACGCCGAGTCCTGGGACGCAAGTTTGCGGGAATTTATAGAAGGGCGGCCCTTAAAAAAACGACACAAAGAAAAATTGCATCGAGAGGCGGGAGAAGAAAAGTGTCAAGTGAGATAGCGATTAACACGTGGACGAGCGCTATATAGTAGTGACGCACCTGTGCACTCTGAAACAGGAGAAAAACAATGGTGGAACGAGGCCGATAAAGTCTGTGCTTGTCTACTTGTTTTTCACGGGAACGCCGTCCATGGAGCCCCTGCTGTAGATATCTCGTCGCGCCCTACACACTGTACGTATAGCTCGGTATAGCTAAAGAGCAACACACAGTCACGCAGGCCGTCCCCTTAGTTCATCTCTGTGTGTAGTCTCTGTGTGTGCGTGTGTGTGCGCGCTATATGAGGGCGAAACGGGAGCGGGACTTGGACCAGTTGTCACGCAGCCAGTGAAGGTGAAAGGAGGGTGCGTGACTTTTCATGTTTTTCTACAACCGCTCATCAGTTTCCAGCGAAACAGCGAGTGGAGCAAACGATCCAGTTTCATTCCGTTTATTATTAACACACTTGTCGCTTGTTCGTGACGCGATCAGCTTTTGCCGCCTCATTTTCATCTGATCGCAGAACACGCAATCTGTCTTCTCTTTCTTCCCCTCTAACCGCCTATATCTTTCTTTATCTACCGCATCTCCGCTGAAAAAAGAAAACTCCTTCACCGTCCATTTCCATTTGGCGCCGGTTCTACCGAATAGGACATCGGCATCGTCGTTGACGACGCTGTTGAATTCCCGCCAAGGTAGGGTCGCCAGATGCGACGCGCTGCTGCGTTTCATCATTCTTCTTCTTCTCCTTCTTCTTACTTTCTTTATTTCACAGAGGAAAAAGTCACTTTTTTGGCTTTCCTTTATTTTTCCCATCAATATTCAATTTGGGCAAACGTCACGCTTCGTTGGCGCGTCGTCCCTATACAGCCGCGGCCATCGAACTTAATACGTCCCCAAAAGCCATCGACCGCTTGATTTGAATATGAATAGCCTGTCGGTTGGGTATGGGAAACAGTTGGCTATCGACTCTATTGCATCTCGGCTGTCATGTCCCTCCTGAGTTTTCTGGTGAAATACTTTCTATCTCATTTTCCTTAAAAAAAGAAAGAAAAAAACGCTCGGAGACCTAGGAGTCTATCAGCAAAAGGAATTGATCGCTTCGATCGGCAGACGCATGGTACATCATAAGACAGTTTCATTTGATGGCGGAACAGCTTGATTCGGTCCGTTTGGATTGGGGCTTATCATCATCTTGGTCCGATCGTCTTCGACTTTGATGTGTAGCTTGTCACACAGAGCAAAACGCCGCCATCAAGAGTTACTACCAGACCTATTCAATCATACGTAAATCAGTCGATCCATTCGAAACTAAATGGGGAACGATGCCGAATTGTAGGCTGCTGACTCGATTGCGCTGCTCTCCGCTCGTATTATTGTACTGCGTAAAGGAGAATGTAAAGATAAAGAATCGATGCAATATAAATATAATACTAATAGATAGATACTAAAGCTGTAAAAGAAAATGGAATTGAGCCAAAAGCAAGCAAAGCGAAAGACCGAGGATTTTCACGGAACAGTCGAATACGTTCAACACACCTTTTGTGACTGGGAAAAGTTCAAATTCTATTTATTCTTCCGTATTTTTGTGTGGCTCGGTGTCAGACAACCCTAAATGGCTCCGACAAATGCAAGGGAAAGTACTTAAAGATTGAGAAGGGAAAATAAACTAAAGTGTATAGAATTGCAGGCACTTTGTGGCTTTTGAGCGTAGTAAATAGCATCCGATCGTGTTATTGATAACGCTTTCCTTGTCACCTGACTGGCGTACTGCCGGCGCGCTTAGTGGAAAGTTTGTTGATGGTGTAGAGAGAGAGAGAGAGAAAAAAAAACCCATCACATCCAGATGTTGTGCCGCTGTAGGTAATCAGCGTCACCTTACCCTCTCCGACCTTCTCTCTTTACCCTTTATATGTAGGCCAACAGAAAGGCCTGGGCCCTGCTGGTACAGGCGTATCCTTTACCTTTAATAATTTAGCAGAAACTACAGCACCGCTGCATCGCTGCCTTCGATACATATCCTTGTATTTCAGATTGCCTTCTACATTAGCTTTGAAAGTCTGTTCTCTTTGAAATCGGAGAGCCTGCGCTGCTGCCTTAATATTTGCTATGCCTCGATCCTTAGCTCTCAGCACGGCCGTCTGTTAGTGATAACGGAAACCTACACTGCTCTTGTAGGAAGAGGAATCGAACGGCCTTTTGTCTCTTCAGCCTTTTGATAGTTGATTGCTGCTAGGCTACAAAAGATAACAAAAGAGAAGGAGAGAGAGAGAGAGAGAAAAACTATCTAATCTCCATCGATTTCGAATCGATGAGGTTCAAGTGATCGGTCGTGCCATTAGGAAAATGGATGAAGGATAAAGAAGAAAACGAGGACGCGACCATTTACTCAACCTTGTCCCTTTTTCCTTCGTCTTGATTCACGAGATGGATGAATATATGCACGAAAAAAAATCCATAGAACATGATAAACGATTGTAGTACTTTGTGACGATCCATTTGCCATACTATATCCACTAGCCGACGCGACGCTCTACTGTTAGACGTCACGTTACTGAATAGATGAGGCAGACTCTAAGGTGCATCGTTGAGAAAGGAAGAAGAGAGCCTGGGAAAAGGCGTCCATGGGAAAGGGCCGGAAGTCTACGTCACCCAGGAGCCAGGATCGATCATTTCATTTTCTTCGAAAGTTCTTTGATGCGCTAGTAGTAGTTTTACAACAATCGCTTTGCCCCGTTCAACTTGGAGGAGGAAATCTTTGTGGTCCACCTACGCCCGCGCGCTCGTGGCACACCCCCGCTAAATGCCAGTTCCAGCAAACGAATGCGCGGGACGGGGGTCACGTTGAATAAAATATATATGAAAACGTATAAAGTGGGCAGAGACAGATTGTGAATCGCACGCTCTTAACAGCGTCGCAAAGCTCCCCCCGGGTTGATGTTGTTGTTGCTCCTCACGGCCGGCTGGATCGGATCGATGGAAAAGTAGAAAATCAAAGTTCCAGGAAGGATGAACGATAATACGAATGAGAAGGAACTTGGATGTGCTATTTCATTTCGGCTAGTCCCCTATTAACTTATCGACGGATAGCAATAATAATGTTTATTATTTTCCAAGGAAAACTTTGAAGTTATTTGGATCCGTCTCTATATAAAGATCCGATGGAACCAGCTACAGATGACTATGAAACCAAAAGACGGAACGATGAGAAAATAACGAGCCTTCTGGCTCCCAATTCTTTAATATATGCACGTGGTGTATACACATAAGACTGAGACCCCAAAGAGACTCCATCCTCTTTTTTTGTTGTTTTCATTTACAAAGGCTTATGAAGTTGCGGCTGATGAAGCTGCGGAAGTCAAGTGCAGTGCACAACGCACTTGACGGCATAAAATACCATGAAAACGTCGAGGCGGGAGCCGTTGGGTATAAAACTGAGAATGTTCCATACGCAAAGTTGGTCAAAATCGACCCCCTTTTTTTTTAAACGCGCTCCTTTGGCTGTGAAGCTTCTAGCCAAGTCGAAGATGATAAGCCTGTTTCGACTTCTTTATCTTCTTCTTCTTCTTTCTTCGACGTGAAGTTGTTATGTTATTCTCTCTCGTTTTTTTTTCGGAAGAGGTAGCTACAAGTTACACACAACAAGCTGGTAGCTTAGTGCATTCAAAGTAAAACAAACACAACAAAGAGATGAAAAAGTACGTACTCCATATTTCAGATTGCTTGTATACTCTAGTTCTTTGACTTGTTTTTTTGTCGTCGAGAGCCCTCTCTTCTTCTTTAGATACCTTCGCTTTCTCTTTCTTTTCTTCTTCTTTTGTCAAGAGGAAAAAAGTCTCAAAAGCTAGTAGAAGAGAAACTTCTTTTTTTTCTGCTTCATTCCTTAGTCAGTTCTGCATAGAAAGATTGCTGAATGGGGTGAACCAGATATATTCTTCCACTGATATCATTCGCATAAAAAACGTACGTAGCTGGAACTACGCACCGCATACAGAGTAGGCCTATCTTTAAAGTAGTCGCACCGCAGACAAGCCAAATCATCCTCGTCTACTCTCTTATCTTTTTTTCTTTCTTTTCCACGTAAAAGGAGGAAAGACGATCGTATAAGCGGGAGGGAAGTTGGTGAACGTAATCCCCCACCGACTCGGGCCGTCGTCCTCGTATCGATTAACCACGACCTGATCATTTTTGCCTTTTCTATGATTTCCTTGTTATAACGTATTGATGATGATATTTATTTCATATCTTTAAAACGATGGTTGCCAGGCACCACAGCCGCTGCACAGGGTCCCGCGACGTCTTTCAAAACTGTTGATTTGTCTTCGTTCGCTCGCCAGTGAAGCCGGTTCTACCGAGATGAAGGGAGGACATTCACAGAGGCGTCGTTTTTCCCTGGTAAGACGCACTTGATTCACTTGACATGTTGTCTTGTCTCTTGTTTCGGTTTCAATTAAGCTTATTTGTCTCATTTGGTACCGATAAAACCCGTTTTTTTTTGTAACAAACAACAACAAAAAAACAATAGCAGGCTCTATGCGTTGTCCAATCGCCCACGAGTGAGGAAGAGCCCCTGGGAACAACTGGTCATCAGCATTGCCACCAAGCGGTTGACGGTTCGTCGGCGGAAGAAACGGCTGCCCGATGTGGCACGCCACCGTCCAGCACCCACAGGCAGAGCCGCAGGCGTCGTCCACTTTCCACTGAACCATCCTTGTCCAGCAAGACATCCGGCAGGAATCTAGCGCCGCCACCGCCAGCAGCGGCCCCGGTCAAATCTCACTACAAGGTATGGCGCTTTATGTATACAACTGCTTTCTTCTTCTAACCCATATTTTATTTACATTTCGATTCAAATGTCAAATCTCCTATATACCGCCAACTGAGCGTAATAAGACGAGTCTCGTGTCCTATCAACTCATGTCCGTCCGAGCGACCTATGGCTTTGATATTTACAGTACGTCGTACGTACACATTTCGATGCAAATGCAGCGTTAGTTCTTTGATAAATATTTCATCAATTGTAAAGCGAGTGAAAAGCACTAGAAGCAGTCCGGCGGTATTAAGAGATTTGGATTGTTGATTCTCAGTTCTTCTGCTTTTCCTGCTAAACCGTAAACGGTTGATGTCGTTGCTCGCGGAGAATCATCTATCTATTTTGGCTACTGTCGTTGCCCTTCTCCGATCCCGATATATTGAAAACAAAGTCATCCATCCGTGAAAGATTTAGATGGGTCGTGGATATTGGATAACATATGCATGCGCCGAGTCTATGCACACATACATCGCATTTCGCCAGAGCTATTCGGAAACCTTGATACGCTGATCGCGATTCCCGATTCATTTTGAATTTGTTTAGTTATTTCCCCTCCTTGGGTTTCCCCTCTTCTTCCGATCCTATAACGACCGCCGCCTTGTATTGCCGAGTCATTTCATTCCGCACTATACGCCACTAGGCACGTGAACAATTTTTTTTTCCCTTTTTCCCCTCCACATCTTTTTCCTCCTTTTTTTCGCAATCACAGTATGAAAAGATATGCCAGTCACTGCGATCTCTACCTTTGCACACGGTTCGCCTGGTTTATTTCGTTTTTCATTCGAGACTTGTTCAGCCGGACAAGGAACTCTCTGATTTCGTTTCATATGAAAATTGGAGATGGCTGCTAACGCGGTCGATAGCCACTCAATTGGGACGCCAAGTACTTTCATTTTCCTCTATATATCGGAATATGTACGTAGGTAAGTGTGCATAGGCGGGAGAGCGTTATGTAACAGAGCGCGCACTAGCACGGTTTCAACAGGAGACGGCTCCTTCGCTTCGATTCATTTGATAGTTCTCATCTTTCGGCAAAGTCGAGGATCCGTTGCAAGCCGAGCCGCGAGGCTAATCGCAATTTGCCGTAATTGGACAATTTCTGGTTACATTGGCCTGTGTAATATAATATAGATAGGCTCAAAAATCCAGGAAGGTGATTAATATTTATTATTAGAATGAAAATGCCGTACAAATTCTTTTGTTGTTTACCCATATACAGATGGGAAATCGGAAACAGTTATTTTTACATTTTTTTAAAATGAGCAATGGAATCCACAGCTGCTCAAATTTCTGCGCAATGGAACGCACTTGCAGCTGTGCAGACTGAACATGAATCTTTTATAAAATGCACGATCATTTATTTGCCGTATTGATCCGTCAAAAAAGAAAAAATCCCCCATCGGAAGGTTATGAGGGCTTGGTGTACACCCTCTCTGTGACCGACTTTCGTCCCCGTCGGTGGTTTGCTCCGACGTCAACGGGAGCCGATTTGATTCCCACCGGGAACGGAGCATACGTGCGATACGGTAGAACGCGGCTAACGGACTAATAAGCTGATGTCATAAACAACAACCAATTTCGATATCTGTCTCTCCCACTCTTAAGGAACTGCGAGGGCGACGTCTATGCGCTGCAGCCGACATCGCATAGGCTAATAATACTTGATGACGCCGATGACGTACGAATCTTAATTAGGCCGAGAGTGCGTTCCGTCGATGACGGAGACACGCACTAAATACTTAAATCGACTTTGAGAAGATTATAAATGCTATTCGACAGTGGCGTAACAGATTCTTTCTGACGGGCGACAGATCAATAATCCATTGCCTACGCGTGTTCCGGCGGATGCGGCCGACAAGGATGAGCATTCCGACTAGAACGGAACCTGTGTGAGCGTGAACTCGATCGGTAGACTGGTCTGACGTTATCCACACCCACAGATCGACTCCACTGACGACAACCATGAGTCTTTTCGGCCAGAGCTTTTTCCCCTTTTCCAGAGAATAAGGATCGACACGCGCTGCGCACTATACGCGTCTCGGTCTCGAGCAATAACACCCAAATAGATTGAAATATATATACTGGGGAGATAGTCGATAGTCCATAGTCGTCTAGACGAAATGAGGCGTGAAAGACAATTGGAAGCCTTTCCGTGTAAGGTCTAGAGCGTGGACAAAGTAGAGGAGCTGCTGGGCTGCTGGGTGGCGAGCAGAGAAAGGGGGAAAGGCCCAATCACCTCGCAACTGGATTGGATGGATGCGCAGTACGACGACCCGCGACCTATCAATAAAAGTGAAGGAACGACGATCCGTGATGTCGAGTTCACCGTGTTTCATTGTCCGTGAGCGACGACGGTCGTGTCGACGGGAGTTGAGCGGATGGCCCTTTTTTTTACTTTTTAATTAAAACCTTAGCTTTTCTCTTTTCCATATATTTCTTCTTCTTCTTCGTCTTCCTAATATTCCTTTGTGCCTATCTCTATCTCGATTCTCCTTTCATCTCTCCTTCCTTCCTTCGTTTTATACATATATATATACAGTTCATCACTTGGTTATCCGCCGCTGGCGAGAAAGAGGCCGCGCGCCCGGCTTTATTCTATAATTGATATTTGATCAGCTGCGCGTTTCGCCAGACCAGCTCTCCAAAAAATACCTCTGCCATTCCTTTTTTCCCGTTCCTTTCTCCCCACATGGCCCCTTTTCTCGTTTACACGTGTTACTAGATATAATGGACACCCAGACTTGTGTAGGGTGTAATACGTCATTGTGAGTTGCGCCAAGTCGACACGCGGGATTTGGGGGGGGGGGGGAGAAAAGGGACCGACGCCGAAGTTATTACCGAGCATCGGAACAAGTTGACGAAGCACTCATAAAGAAATCCCACGGTCTCTTTACTTTCAGTCCCGCTTTTTTTCTTGCTTGTGTTTGTTTATGTACTTTTCCAATCTAGTTAGCGGACGGGCAGCAAATCTAGACGAGTCTGCCACTCTGCCGGACGTTTGCCCAGCTATGATAGGACAACGAAAAAAGAAAAGGGTAGAGGGTAAATTCAATAAATAAATAAATAGAAAGCGAAGTGAGGTGATTGATTACGTCGGACCAGCACTTTATATTACTTTTACAAAGTAGATCTAGGAGATGTACGTACGGTATATATAGTAGAAGCTACTGTATATAAGAATGAAAAAGAGTGCGGGCTCTCGGCCGGTCGGTGGGTGGGTTCGTGGTTCGTAGCGGGGAGTCGACATTGGTGCGGCACTGCGATCCAGCAACTGCGATGTGTATATATATATACATAGTAGATATAGTAGATATACTGGCGGGGTCGCTCCGGCTTGATATACTTTTATGGCTTTTCTATATTACATTAGGTAGTGGTAATGGGTTCGGCTCGGGCGGGCAAGACTTCGTTGGTCGGCCAGTTCCTCTACGCGGCTTACAGTCCTCGCTACCGACCCACCGTCGAGGACATGCACACCGTCGAGCTCGATTGTCAAGGTGTGTGTTATTTATGTATCATGTCAACTACTACATTATGATTGTAGGACAACACGTGAGGATGCGAGACAAAGCAGACAAAGCAGACGACCACAGATGTCTAACACTTACTTATATCATGATGATCCTTGTCTCTTTTTCTCCCACGGCTCCTGTCGCCGCCGTGATACACCCGACGATGTCAATCTCCCGAAAATGCAGGACTGGATCTCCGCTTGGACATTCTGGACACGGGCGGCAGTTACGTCTTCCCAGCTATGAGATCTCTGGCCATCAAATCAGCCGACGGATTCATCCTAGTCTGCGCCTCTGATGATCCTGCTTCACTCGAGGTTGATTTTCCAAAACTCTGAAACGTTAATTGTCCACATTGCTCTCGCTATCTTGATGAAGATCCCTTCATCTGCTTGGGGTAAATGTCTGAATCGAATCGCATTTGTAAAGCTTCGTCTGCAGAACTTGAATGCGTAATTTCATCTGCTGCTGGTGCCAGACGCCAAGCGGGCAGCACAACTTGCCATGAATTGATTCATCTTAATATCTATGTTGCGTTTGCTTCACTTTGCTTTCCCCTCCGCATCCTTCTGCCTCACTCTCTTCGTTATGAAGCGTTTGTGAAAGCATACGTCTAGCTAGGGACGTTTTTAGATTGAGACGTACCGCCGAGATGTGAATCGATCGTCAAAAGACATGCTCCAATTCTCGTTGGACGGTGTTCTCCAGTGTCCATAAAGATCTATTGATTCAGTCGGTCGAGCAACCGGAGGCGGATTCGTCGCATCAAGATTTCATCGTCTGGGCGAATAGTGCTCTCTCTGTCCCCGTTTCGTTCTTCCATATCTTGGCTCCAGGGCTGAAGTCCCAGTGAGAACTGAGCTGTGAGCTGATGGCGCATCCCTATTCCTCTGAACTATTGATACAGCCGAATGTCTCCAGCGAGCGCAGCTCGAGAATCTCAAATGACGATTCCATCCTAATCTGCTTTCCCTCAAATCATCATCTCTATTCTCTGCTGGGTCTACCGTAACACGAGCTTAGCTAGATGGCCTACCTTTTCCAATAGCTTACGCACTCTTTCGTGAAATCACCAGAAAGTATTTGCATTTTTTTTTTTTTAAAGATTCCAAAAGGCATAAGGTAGCTAGTAAATACTACGCCTACCTCGCGCCTGACGACGCCTGACAAAATGAACGTCATAAAATTGATCCACAAGTCTTTACTGAATTTTCCATATTACCAATTTAATTTCTTGGTGGAACCAGGAAGCGGAGAATTGTCGAGCGCAAATATTGGAAGTCAAAGGTCCGGCCTGCCCAGTTGTTGTCGTGCTGAACAAGACGGATCTGATACGCTCCGGTTCCGTGTCGTCCGAACCGCAAACCGATGACGACAAGAATGAACAACAACACGGAGCGGGCGGGAGTAGTGGTGGGAGTGACGGTGGAACTTTCCTCTGTCAGGAGATGGTGGAGTCGCTCGTCACTTGCGACTGGGGTCACGGATTTGTTCCGGCTTCAGCCAAGAACAACATCAACGTCGTCCAGGTGATACATTCGCTTTATGAATCCTTTAGTCAATTCTGTTCGTCTTCCTACTCTTACACCTACACTTATTTCCTAACTTGGGTAATTGGCGACTGGCGCCCGGCAACTTCTCACGCGTCCAAGGAAAACTTGGGCGGAGAAAAGAGTGGCGGAGACAGCGAGACAGACATGAGGCGTTAGACTATCTACGTCCTGTCTGTGTCTTCCGGCTGTTTAGTCGCTCGGGGCACAGTTACTTTTGGTCTTCGCTCGTCTACATTAATAACTGCATTTGCTTAGGTGTTCCAAGAACTGTTTGTTCAAGCAAAATCACGGATTGCGTTGAGCCCTGCGGTCCGAAAACGCCGCCAGTCGCTCCCGGCCCGAACCCTCATCCCGACGGTGACCGGCACCAGCAACCCGCATACGAACCATCATCATCATCACACGCCTCAGCTGGGACACCATTTGTCTCTACACGGATCGAACGCCGCGGCAGCCGCTGCTGCAGCCGCAGCCGCAGCGACCGCTGCCGCCGCCGCTTCCGCCGTCTCCTCAGCCAATTCCTCACCTACAGGCACCAGCAGCTTCGCAAAGCGCAACTCTTGCACCGTTTCATAAAATCAACGACCCGTTCAACTAAAGAGCCCCGAATAGTCGAGAAGAGAAAAACTGATATGCGCTTTAAATCCCTCGTGTCACGTGCGTGTCGCGTGCGTGTCACAAGAATGATGAAACTCTTTTGTTTCTTTCTACGAACTGTTCCTTTCTTTTTTACGTAATGTCTACCTTCATGACACCCACACACATAACACACACTTTGTAAAATCGATGACGAGTCTCGCCGACTTGTCTCGCACTGGAAACATTATGGTCGTTTCGCTTTCGAAAAAGACTTTGTTCAGTGTATTCAATACTGACCCAATTTTTTAACTTCCGAGTGGATTGGATTCACCTAAAATCTACTCTTTTCATTATATATATATGAGTGATGTTATTCTGACTACGAGTTAACGAGCCCGCAGATTAATGAGGACGATCAAACAGATGCTTGGCAGCTTTTTTCATTGAATCGTTTAAAAGGTGTACGCGAATATAAACAAAAACACACTGTCAACTGCAAGTTGTATCATATATATACGGTATATATTGATTGCGCATATCACTGTAATCATGTAATCTGCATACACGAAACATTTCGTCCCGGTCTCATATATTTCTTCTTTCCCCCTTTTTTTCTATAAAGGGAAGGTCCATCGAAATTGCGTATTTTCTTTCTGTTCTTTCTCTTTTTAATTCGTCATCGCACTCATATATACTGTAGCAGGAATCCAATCAAGTCTCCTTGTAGATTGAAGCGACACTCGGCAGTCGTTCGATGTTGATGACGATGGTGCGTTGGCGTTGATAAGAAAAAAAGCGATTGTAGAGAACCATTGACTTTCCGTTTCGTTATTTACGGGTGATGAAAAGATGGACTGAAAGCCCTCGTTTCCTTACCGGGCATCAATAGCGATGCTGATGATGAAGACGACTTTGCTTCGTCCGCCTTTGATGGGAACGAAGTATGAAATTACTATTAACTTAATAGTAATTTATAATAGCTTATAAAAGCTTCGAGATATTTGAGGCGGGAGAAACTGAGAGATATTACTTAACACATTTAGCTGATTTGCAAAATTTGTAGTAACAAATTAGTTTCAATCTCAATTTGAAACGACCATCCATCCTTTCTTTGGAAACCCATCGTCGTTGGTGATATCATTATTATAATTGGTAAACTTGCATATCTTTAACAGTCATGCGACTGCCAAGTCACGTTCGAATTCTGTGCCATTATTCAGTACAAATAAGAATACCTAGTATTAGGCGTACAACTTATAATGAAGTTTCAGTTTGAAACCTAATACATGCTGATTACGAAAATAAATTTAAAAAATTTCACATCCAAAAAAACACTTTACCCCAGTACGGCAGTAGCCTACGCCAGTACCCCTACTGCACCCTGCTCCCACTCCTTTATCTTGAAAATTGGAAAGAGCAAACTGACAACGTCAGACTTTTAGAGAGCGGGAAAAATGGCGAACTCCTGTGTTGATTTTTTCTAGGCCATTGTACGCCTTGTTAGCCTTTATCGTGGCCTTTTATTGTTTTCTCCATCATGAAATTCCTTGTTAACTAGTCGCACAATCGATTTTTCAGTTTAGTACGCCATGTCCAATCGTAATTTGATGCATTATTTCAGCCCTAATGTAGAGAAGCCAGTCGAACTGACGAGTCCTCTTGACGACGTCCCGGGAGACACTGCTACTACGGCTCAGAGCGGTGCAAAACGTACTCGGACTGGTGGGGCGAAAGTCACCTCTATTATTCTTGAAGACGACGATTTCGAGAACGATCCCATCTTACCACCTCAGCATGGGAACTCCATCACCAAGTACTTCTCCCCAGTTGACAGGTCTACCATTACGAGAAAGCCCAAAAAACCTTGTCTGATGACAGTGCAAGTCCAAGTGCATGGATCACCCCAAAAACTAGCAACTAACAATCCAACAACTAAGAAGGTCCCCAGAAAAAAGAAACGAAAGACAGGTATCCCCAGTGCATTGGCTGACACAATAGAGTTGGTCTCGTCTGAAGAGTTGGTGACTACAGATTCAAGCCCAAGTCCGGAAGCAATGGAAATTGACCAGCCCACAGCCCCACTACCGGAAACCCCCAGAACCCAGTGGAAGATGAAAATTCGCCTTGCTGATGATGTCAAGGTCTCTGATGGTAATGTTCTTTTAGCCTAAGAATTAGTTTATTTTGTGAAGCTTGATTATCTGATGAGAGTGAAGCTCTGAGAGGCCTTCCTAGAGAAGTAGACTGTAATGAAGTTTAATACTTTGATCTCTGAATTATTAATGTAGATGGACTAAAGTGTTCTCCTTTATTTCCTTCATTAGGCTAACAATCCTGTGTTATTTGTTTTGTTTTGTTTTTAGACGACGTAGAAGACAGCGATTCGAGAGAAGGGCCAAGGCGCAGTACAAGATTGCGTTCCAAGCCGATCCATATGTTGTCTGAGCCTGAAGAGGTTGAAACTAAAAAAGCCCCCAAGAAAAAACGCAAAAAGGGAGAACTGAAGAAGAAACAAGAGGATGATGATGTCAAGATTCTTTCAGAAGATATTGCTCCTATTTTCTTAAAGAAGAAATGGGAAGAGGAAGCACGAGCTGTCAAGAAAGCAAAGCAAGAATTCCTTTTCAGTGGGGTACCAGAAGTGCTGAAACAGCAAACCGCCGTCTTCACAGCCCTGGAGCAGCGTCCAGTGGAAATCTTTCCTAAAATTAGTCACGTAACTCAGTCCGGCTCTCGACCATGGCGACTTCCGTATCCAGATCAGTTATCGCTTGTACTGCGGGAAAACCTTTCCCATTCTAAAATCAATCGACCCACAATTTTCTCGTCGAGTTTAAACTCGTCCCTCATCGAACCCAGTTCTGTTGCTAATCGATCGACATCTCTCCGACAGGCATCTTGTCTTGAGTGGCGTTATTGTAAAGAGTGGATCACCCGCTTGAAAGAAGACCACTCTTTATCCTACCCCTTCTTTCGTACACTTCGAATGTTGCTTCCGAAAGCAAATAAAGAAAGTGATGGTGGGAATGAATTACCATGGACGGATGCCTACGCGCCAAAGCAATCGGTCGATATTTTAGCACATAATCGTAAACCCGCTCAAAGATTGAAAACTTGGTTAAATCAGTGGAAACTTAAAGCAGGTGAAGAGGTCACTTTATCGCCCAAGAAGCCCGTTAAAAAAATCGGAAAAAGGAAACGAATTGCCTCAGATTGCTCGGATTCGGATGAAATTGCGGCTGATGAAACATCCAACGCTAGCTGGAAATCTGAAGAACAGGTTCGTTACTCATCTTGCTGATAATTGATTGAGATATTTTTTAATGTACTCAAAAACTATTATTTCTAAAGATCTGCAATTGCGTGCTTTTGGTTGGACCAGCCGGATGCGGCAAGACAGCTACGGTCTACGCCTTGGCGGAGGAGTTGGGGTTCAACGTGCTCGAAGTAAACGCATCCTCAAAACGAAACGGCAAGACCGTCTTATCTCACCTTCACGAGGCTACACAATCCCATTCACTCAACAACAACGCCAATTCCGTCGCCAGTAGCATGAACAAACTTTTCTTTGGCGGGAAAGCTGCGGCCAAACCCAATCGTCCAGAGAATAAAACGTCTCTGTCTCTCGTTCTTTTTGAAGATGTAATACGTCATCGTCAATGGTTACGTTCCAAACTTTGCTAATAATGTATTTCCCTTTTCAGGTCGATATTGTTTTTGAATCGGAAGATGAATCTTTCTATAGCGCTCTTACAACATTGATCCAGACCAGCAAGCGGCCAATAATCCTAACGCTCGGTACGACCGATGAGCGTGCTTTGACACAGATTCAGGACAAAATCAAAAGCTATTTTGAAATTTTTTCATTCGCAAGCCCAGATCATGTCACCACATGTAAATTTCTTGCTTAGTTTTTTGAAATTTCGAAAACGAGTTTAAACTGATTTTTCCTCCTGTTAAACAGGCGGTTACCTATGGAGTTTGTGCTTATCTGAAGGGTATCCTCTGGAATGGAAGTCGTTGGAAAATTGGTTGGCAAGCCGAACTGCGATAGATCTTGATCTTCGTTCCCTTGTACTCCAGTTACAATTCCTCTTACATTCTCATCCGTTGCGGTTACAGTTGAACTTTAGCCAGCTACAACTTAAAAATGAAGAAGAAAATCCTAACTGTGGATCCAGTGGATCAAGCTGGAAACCTTCCAGCGACTCAGACACAATTCCTGTTCAGCTAATTGAACTACCTCTCAACGGAAGACATCGCGAGTGGCCCTATACTTCTGCGCCAAGGTCTTCACGATTTACTTATGATGCGGATTACGACGCTATTACTTTCGCTGAGAATAAGGGTAAGGGACGATTTTCTCGAATTCTACCAAACGATGGCCTCGTCGACGATTCCGGGTTGGTCGACGGATCAATAACAGATGATAAGAAGCCATTAACCAAGAACGAGAGATGGCGTGGAGACCTGACGCATCTTGTCCGTTGTCTGGATTTGAGAGCTAGTAAAGAGCTCTTCAGCTCTTGTCTCGCGAGCGACAATTTATCGTGGAATGATGCAAGCTTGCTGCAAGATATTCACCAGCTCGTCACCGATCGGTGCATAAAATTAATGGAAAAGGATTTGGGCGAAGTGGCACAGTCATCTCTTGAGAGCTCCATTTCTGATTTACGGTAAGACAGTCGATCACGTTTTTTTATTTTGTGCTCTAAAAATATATGTATTCTTCTAATGCAGAACCGACCAATCAATAAGAAGTGCCAATCACACCTTACTTCAAAGTTCTGTCTCAAGAAGCATGTTATTGCAACGCCGAAGTCATTCGACAGATGTACTTCCTTACCTGCGGTCGTTCTTACGCTTCGATTTGGAGCGTTCCGTGGGCAAAAGGCGTCGCAAACCACGTTCGCGTTTGGAGTCTCCAACGACTCGATTGCCTTCTCTTGATTTGATTCTCTCCACTTCATCCGCCATCCTCTTGGCAAATAACTTTTAAGCTGACGGTCTCCTGTCATCATCTTTTGTATAAACTAGAGGTCTTGAATAGATTTTTAAAGATTTTCTAATTACCTCTTTTGCGGTCTTCCAATTAGTCACCAGTTCTAACTCAAGTATATCTTTCCGACCATCTTCTTTTGGAGAGGATATTACATAACCGTAAATGAAAAGAAGAAAGCGAAATGTTGCACTCAAGTGGTCAGAATCTCTTTGACATTTTAATGGCCTTTTTACCCTTATTATTTGACAGGTTTTAACATATTTCCCATTTCATCAGAATGCAATTTTATTTTCAATTCCCATAATTTGCTTTCAGTCCTTCACTCCCAGTTAGGTAGACTGCAATTAATTTTGTAATGGTACGTGTTAGGTTCAAATGAAGGTGAGGAGTTACATTAACTATCTAGTGTGTGATGTAGAAAAGTCGTAGTACCTTGCTTGTTTTTTATAATGATGCAAACACAAGTTGATCTCGACTGTCAGTATATAATTCAAAAGAGAAAACGTAGTTTTTTGCGTTTAATGTTTTTAATATACAACATGTTTTCTTCGACAAGCACAAGCACGAAGACATAACAAGACAAAACACGAGCACTAGTATACATCGCTGGTAATATTTTAAAAGTTAAGTTCATGTCCAAGGTAGGTGATTCACAAACATTGCTGTGCCGATAAAGACATAAGACAGACAGTATGCCTGCACTATTTTTCCATTGGTAGAAAGGGTCTTGTGCCACACGAATGGGTTCCACCGTTCTATCAAGGTGCGCTTCCTGTCCTTTCTTTCTTTTTCGTCCAGAAACCAACACATGATCCAATATACAGCGGGGCTTGATGACCCGATTAAACGAGTGGAGATCTAAATGTCAAAGGCATTTTTTCACTATTTTTTCTGTACGTTTAGACTATGCCGGGGAAAAATTACCTGAACGTGCGCAAACAGTAATGTAAAAAGACCCAAAAAGACAGAATGAGCGGCGAATACACCGGCATCTCGTTCAAATATCGGATGAGCAAGGGACTGAACGGATTTCAATGGTACTTCAACAAGCGATATCGTATAAAAGGCTTGTTTGATATACAAAAACGAGTAGATGAACACTAAGGAGAGGATGGGCAAAGCCAGAAGAAAATTGGGTAACTGTTTCCACTCAAAATAGCGCAAGAACCCAACGTTCCAATACTGGGATTGAATAACTGAATAAGAAAAGGGGATAGTCTCGTTGCACCATTTGGGTATTTGCTCCCCAGAAACAATTAGGTTCCTTTCTATCAGATGAGTGTAAATAACCATCGGGAGTTGATTAGGGTGAGGCAGACAAAATAGTGTAAAGGCATAATACTGATGGAAAAGGAATGGTAAAACAGCAAGTATAGCAGACACAAAAACTTTTGCAGACAAAATTGGCAGGTTTCTCCATTTCAAACTAAGAGCTGCCTTGAGAGCAAAAAAAAGCAAAAACCCTATATTTACAAGACCATTTGATCTGGCAAGGCTAGACACACCAAAGATAATACCAGCAACAAGAAAACTGTACTCTGTGCAGTAATAAATACCACTGAATGTCAGAGCACAAAAGAGGGACTCAGAATAGGGAGCTACAAAAAATATTGTTGCTGGAGATATAGTGAACAGTTTCAATGTTTGAAACGCAAAGTATGGGCTACCAAAAATTTTTACTGTAACTAAATATAAAAATTTGGCAGCTACTAGAAAACAGATTATGTTAATGAGAATGCTACTAATTAGGGCAGCATTCCAACCATTGAGATTATTGAAACTAAGCAATGAAATCAAAGTTGCTGGCAAACGTAAAAGAAAAGGGTAAGCAGGGAAGAAAGCCAAACAGTTTTCATGGGTGTACCCTAAAGTTGATATATGAAGGAAATATTGCCCATCCCAACGCGCGTATCCACCTAATGTGAAATCTACAATAGTATCGAGTAGGCTGTAATTAACTGGAATCAATTTATAGGGAGATTGGAATCCATCTGATTGGTGGTCAGGAATCACGTGGTTGAAGACAACCTACACATGAAACGAAATAGAATTAAGTAAACTGGAAGAGTGATAAGTTAATGAATTACCTGCATAAACACAAGAAGCAAACGATTGAACAGGATAAATTTGAAAAACCCGTCAGGTAAAACATTTTTGTTTACTTTCGAAACGAGCGGTGACATCTTATTTTATTTACGATATTGCCAAACTACTGTAACGTTCATTTCAGTGGTTTTAAGTTTTTCCTTATAATTTTAGAATTTTGCGATTTAAAATATAATAAAAAATGCGCAGGACTTTAAGGAAATCTAACTGATGTCCTACGATTTTAGTTCTAAAGTTTGTTTTATTGAAAGAGAAGGAAGGCAGGAATAGATGCTGCTTAGTCTCCAGTTAGGTTTGGCCAGACTGCAGACGACGAAAATTTGTTTTCAACAAGTTTTCAATGTGCAAGCCAGGTTACGAGGTAATTTTCAAATTTTGAATAATTTTCGGTAGGATATCTTTATGCCTTTTCAACGTAGAGAATGCAGAATTAGTACAATATTTTGCAAGAAAAAAATACGAACTAAAGCAAACAAACAAATTGTCGGTATCACCGCCCTATATAATCCTAGTTTTTAAATTTTAATATTTACCGATTACGGAAATACTTGTTGTGTACCAGATTGGCTGTTTCATACCTTGATTTATAGACAGTATTGGGATTAATGTAGGTATCTGAATTTCTTTATTAGGCCAATCAACATTCAGTTCAATCAGTGTCAACACTCTTATGCAAAGGAGTGTTTTTTCTGTTGCCATTGCCCGAAGGTTTATCCAGCCAATCCAATTTTTCTGCATGTCTGCTAGCTCAGGCAAAAGAAAAGTGAAGAATCCAAGGATTTCAAGTGTTTCACTTCCAGTATCAAAGAAAAGAAAAATTACTAGTATCTTTCAAAAACCTGTCATTATGGAATCAACTGAAGCAGAAAGAAAAACATTTGTCGGAAAGGTTATTCACTTGCCTAACCCTGTGAAATCACAAAATGACAAAAAGGAATATAGGTTTCTGGAACTGTTGAAGCTTTATTATTGTTATTTTTTTCACTAATGAAATGTTTGTAGAGTTCTGCAGTTACCCAACGGTATGCGAGTGCTATTGATTTCGGATCCTAATATTAGCGAAACGGAACCTGAAATTGAGTCATCGAAGGGAGTCGATAACATGGCGTATAGTTCAGCTGAAGAAGATTCTGATGCAAATGAAAGTGAAGAAGAAGACGTTGGGGAAGAAGGCGAAGAAGAAGAAAGCGGAAGTGAAAGTGAAACAGACGAAGAATCGGAAATTGACCCAGAGTCGATGGAATCGAATGGAGTTGATGGTGGTGGAGCGTCCCGAAAATCGAAACAGAATAACAAGGAAGGCGAACGAATGGCTGCGGCTGCATTGTGTGTGAACGTTGGCAGTTTTTCTGATCCATCCGATTTGCCTGGCTTAGCCCACTTTCTCGAGCACATGGTTTTCATGGGTAGTAACAAATATCCTGAAGAAAATGCTTTTGACGAATTTCTTAAGGTAACTCTTTGCTTTCGAAACTTAAGACAACAAGTTAACAAATAAATACTTGGCTTGCAGACGTATGGAGGAAGTTCTAACGCATCAACTGATTACGAAACCACCACTTTTGAATTTGAGATTCATCAACGTTTCTTCCATGAAGCTCTTGAAATATTTGCTGAATTTTTCGCATCGCCTTTACTTTTACCAGAGAGCATGAACCGCGAAAAAGAGGCTATTGACAGTGGTACTGAACCGGTGTTTTTCTAATTTTTCTTTTTTCTTTTTATACTAAATTTGTATGCATCTAGAATTTCAGATGGCATTGCCCTCAGATTCTTGCCGAAGGCAGCAATTATTTGCAAGTTTAGCGAAATCTGGACATCCAATGGCAAAGTTTACATGGGGAAATTCAACAACACTTAATTTACCTGACGATCCAGATGGCGTTGGTTTAAACCAACGCCTTCGCCTATTCTGGAAAGAAAACTACACGGCGGATCGAATGACTTTGGTTTTGCAGTCCAAACATGATTTGAATCAACTAGAAGAGTGGGCAGCATCCATCTTTCAAAGGATTCCTTCTAACAACAGCCAACCCGCCACTCCTCCGTGCTTTAAAGAATTAGGTTTTCCATTTGACACGCCTCATTTTAGGCAAGTGATTAAGGTAGTGCCCGTTAAAGATGTAAATCAGGTACGTATTTTTTTTCTTTAGTTTTAACGGTTAAACTGCAGTTTGATACCATTTATATTGCTTAGGTCTGTTTATCTTGGGCGTTGCCTTCTCAACTGGAAAACTATCGCATCAAACCACTAGGTTATCTTTCGTGGCTTATTGGACACGAAGGAAAAGGCAGTTTATTGGCATATCTACGGAAAAAGTACGGAACCTCAGTTAATTTCAATTATGTGTAGAAACTAAAACCGTATTTAATCACAGAGTGTGGGCTTTGGATTTGGCTAGCGGCAACGATGAAAGTGGTTCTGATCATAATTCGACGTACGCGTTGTTTAGTATCAACATAAGTCTGACTGAACGGGGTATGGCGGAAATTGAGCAAGTTATCAATGCCGTGTTCCAGTACATTCGAATGTTGAAAGGACAAGGGCCGGACGAACGCATATGGCGCGAGATTCAATCAATTGAAGATCTTAGTTTCCGTTATACAGAAGATAGCCCTCCAGTTGAAAACGTGGAATCCTTAAGCGAACACATGCATAAATATTCTCCTATCGATTATATTACTGGAGACGCTCTAATTTTTGATTACAATCCTGAAGTAAGAACTCAATATTCATCTCATAGTACCTCAAATTCTCAATCAACGTTTTATGTGTTGGTTATCTCTTATATAAGGTTATCTCTGAATGCATGAATGCTCTCAGAATGGATAATGTGAATATTATGATGTTATCTAAAGATTTTGAAAACTCCGCTTTTTGTAATCAACTTGAACCTTGGTTCCAAACCCGCTACTCGGCGCAAGGTAAGATTTTTTATTTATATTTATTATAACAATTATGGTTTTTTTTTAATGGATAAAATAATTTAGAAATTCCGGAAGATTGGAAACAGATTTGGTCTCGAGGATTGGAGGGCGAGTCACCGTTCGCCGTTCCAAATCCTAATCCCTTTTTGGCTTCTGATTTTTCTCTTCTCGAACCATCTCCTGTTAGTTTTTCGATTCCAGTCAAAGTCGACGGCAAAGACGATGGATTCTCATTATGGTACCGACAAGACAGTAAATTCCGCATACCAAAAGCAGTGTTGAACTTATACCTTGTGACGCCAGTCGCTGCAGACTGCGCACAAAAGTAAGTAGATTCTCGGTTTCTCACAGTCCCGTTGACTAGGTTTAATGAATTATGTTATTATTGTGTTCATAGTGCTGTCCTTCTAGAGCTGTTAGCCAAAATGCTTAAACATCAGTTAATGGAAAGAGTGTATGATGCACTAGTAGCCCAGTTAGAATTGGCCATTCATCACTATGACAGAGGTCTAGTCATAAAAGTGTCTGGATTCAACCACAAACTTCATGTGAATATATTCTTGACATGAAACAGCTTTAACAATTTTCCAGGAAAAAAGTTGTCTAAATAAAATGTTTTATTTTTCTAGTTTTTGATTGGTGCAATTGTAGAACAATTTGCCAAGTTTGAACAGGAAGCTGTAGTAGAGGTGTTTGAGGCTTTACGGGAACAACAGGAGAAAGCATACCGCAATTATTGCCTTAAACCCTCTAAACTCATAAAGTAACACATCTTAGTTTTTTTTTTTTTATTTAGTTCCTTTCTAATGATTGTTTTTTCTATCAGCGATGCACGATTGACTATATTACATTCCTCTCATTGGTCGGTGTTGGATAAATCGGAAGCAGTGAAAAACTTGACCTTAAATGATTTGACAGTGTTTTCTAAAAAGATGAAAGAAACTTTTTATTTGGAATGTCTTGTTCAAGGCAATTATTCGAAAGAGCAAGCATTGGAAGTGGCTCGCAGTTTCAAGAAAACTTTGCAACCAAACGAAAGGTCGAATGATCCTTTACCACCGATAAGAATCTGTCAGGTGCCGTTGGGAAACAAGTGCTGTCGTCTTGCAAGTTTCCATCCGACCGATTCTAACTCGGTGGTAGTTAACTATTATCAAGTAGGGCCTACCAATATGCATCAGACTGCTGTTATGGAAATCCTCGTCGTAAGTTTATATATTAACTTTGGCAAACAAAATCAATAATCATCGTTGGAAATGGCGACCAGAATTTGATGGAGGAACCTGTGTTTGATGTTCTTCGAACTCGAGAGCAACTAGGTTATAATGTATACGTTACTCTCCGGAATACTTTTGGCGTTTTGGGATTCTCTATCACAGTGGATTTTCAAGCTGACAAGTTCAGGTAAGACATTTGATTTTTTTCGGTATAGCGTGATTATTTATCGCTTTATTGCAATTGTGTTACTTGTGCGCTATTAAAAGCTGTGCATTTTTGCACTTGAATTTTTAAGCGGTCCTCACTTCCGGTGACACGTATTTTATCGATCGTAACACGGACGGGATAGGCGGGATCCGGGATGCGCGAACGTGCACGCGTGTATGTGGTGTGCAGTGTGCACACAGCAGAGATGAAGGGGAGATTGGTAAGCCCATAGGAATCGGGTATTTCAGGAAAAAGAGTGGCGCCGCCAAAAGCTTTCGCGGCCAACCGCATCGCAACACGTTTTTCCTGACCGTTTTTACTATATGGCCTTTCCAATCTCCCCTTCTTCTCTGGCACACAGGGTGACTGGGAGCGACACTAACGGCGAGGGGTTGAATCAATCCAAGGGCACAGTTTGGCCGCCAAACTCTCCAGCCGAGGGGTGGCGAGGAGTCGTAGCTGATATGGAGGTCAGGCAGCTCCACTTCAAGGCTAGTCGTCAGTGATGGGGTAGAGGGAGAGACCGGGAACCGAGGGAACCTCCGTCTGTAGGTCAAAGACACTGGGGTTGCTTACTGGGCCGACCGAAAACTAGACCAACCAGCCGCGAATGTAGCACACAGCTCAGGAGTTTGGAGGCCAAGGTCGAGGGAAGAGTCGTTCACACACATGTCCTTGTCGAGCTACACCGTATCGATCGGTCATCGCCCCCTGCCACAATGCTTACGTGCGCTATCAAAAATCCTTTCCTTTTGAAAATTGTGATTGAAACCGGGTTTTCTGATGTCACTCTTCTTTTCGACTTTGTTACCGTTTTTGTTTTTACAGTGCTTCGCACGTGGATCAAAGGATAGAAGAGTTTTTGACCCAGTTTAACATCAGTCTGGAAACGATGACAGAAAGCGAATTACAAACTCGAGTGCAATCTCTGATAAAACTAAAGCAGGTCCCGGATGTGTCGCTTGACGAAGAGGTATCACGCAATTGGAATGAAATATTAAACGAAGAATATCTTTATGACCGGCTGCAGCAAGAGGTATGATCTGTTTCCTGTTAGAAGTTATTTTATACAGTTAATTAGCTTAATAATTCTTTCATAATGTTGTCAGATCGAACACTTGCCGCTAGTTAATTTGAATGAAATTCGTTCCCTTTTCCGGATTTATGGTCTCTCTGTAAACGGGTCTCACAGAAGAAAGTTATCAATGCAGGCAAGAACATATTGTAGTACGAACCAACGATTGTGTTTTCAATTTGAACTTTCTCAGGTTATTGGTACCGATAAGAAATACGAGGACCAAAGCCCAGAAGGGGATGATAAGAAAAAGTTGCGTTTCTTGACCGAGGATGGAAAGAATGACTTCATTCAAGACTTGGGTGAGATACGCCGAACATCGCTTATTTTTCCACCATTGAAGACATTTAATGGATTACCATCTGCTACAGTTGTCGAATGAAACAAATTTTGTGACGGCGAACCAATGTGAAATAAATGAAAACAGGGTTTTGCAGTCTTTATGTTCGTTTGAGAAAATAATTGTCATTATATTATAGATTTCGTTCAACTAGTCGATGGTAGCATCAAGCTTCATTATTTTGGAATTCTCACGTTTATCCACTGATAGGAAGCATTAAAATATTCCTTGATATATTAACTCAAAAGTCTTTTTGTTCTGAATTTCTGTTTCGAGGTTTTCAGTAACGCTTCACTGTATATTTTAGATTTACCCAGTTCTGATAGTTGAGAGGAATTTTTTAGTCCTTAAGTTTTTGTTTAGTGGACAATATAAAAAACGCAAAATATAATCGTTGTGTTATTCCGGTTGCCAGTGAAACTATGCTGTTCACTCGTATATCTATTGTACTACGTTCGTACCGAGGTTTTCTCCGAACGCCCGAAGTTTTGGTAATGTTGGATGACACTTAATTTTTCGACTAAACAATGTTTCATGTTACCAAGTCTGAGGTTCGAACCCTCGCGTAATCTACTTTTTAAAAAAGAGTGTCGTCTGTCTTTATTTCCTCTATTTATATTTCTTTTCCTACTGCATATATATTTAGTATAACTCACCACACTCATCTTAATGGAAGCTGTGAGGCAAAGCGTCGGAACGTGACACAAAGCTTTTTAGCCTCCGACCTAGGTCGGAGGCTCGAATCCTCATGTGACGAATTGTAGTTTCGGAGGTTGCAGTGAAATCCGCATGCTCAACTCGGCAATGAAGCACAATTCCCAAAATTTGGGTTAAAGTAAATAAGTGTTCCATCGGACTTTATTACACAATTGTCACCGATACATATTATGTGTGTTCAAATTACTTTATGAACGATCAGAGCAGAAAATTTCCAGAAGAGATAATCGTTATTCATAATTTCGTTCTGCTGCCAAACGTCGCTCGGCACGGCCCGTACCGCCCAACGAGTGGCAATGGCTAACAGAGGAGCCGGGAAGAGAGAAGAGTGACGGTTAGGGCCAGTTCTTAAGGGATGCGAATATGCGATTGAACCTACTCGGGCGCTTGGCTGTATTCACCTTTTTGAGACAGAGCCCATCCCTACCACCAAGCCAGTCTCCCTTTGCGGTAACCACATTTTAGCAGTTGCAAGTATTTCGACTGATGCAATTGTGGCAAACATTCGCCGTACGAGTATACAACATGAATAAGGAGCAATGATGACTCCGTGTATCTGCTTGTAGCAGATCACCTGAACAAGTAAAGGAAAAAACAGGTTTAGATTATAGATTATTTAGATTATAAAGGAAAGAACTAACATTATATAATCTAGCAACAACAAACCTCCATGACTTTAAAGGCATTGTTAACCCCGGAACCGAAATTTCCCTTGAAACAGCTCGGTATTGTCACCTGCAGGCACTCTGAATAACTAGCTAGGTGTTCTATTGCGCACCAAGCACCAAGATGATCCTACGGCGACGACAGCTAGTTGGAAGTCCATTTTCAGCATTCTACGTTGAAAGCGAACAAATAGAAAACAAATTATAGGCTTTATAAAAAACAATAGAATTGTTACATTATTGTACACCACAAATCGTTGTGTAAAAGAGAGCAATTAAGTACAGCCACTTCAGTTCAGATGAAAGATACATTCAATAAAAAATAAGTTTTTTAAATGATTCCAGAGAACACAACAATGAATAGTTTTAAAAAAACTATTTAAAATAAAGGCCGACGAATAGTGACATTGAAAATGGTACCGATATTAGGCGAAAAATCGTCAGAAAACGCGAAGGCTAGGTAGTAAGAAAAACCCGAGAGGCCAAAAAGGAAATCTCGTTCATCGGTCAAACAAATCAGCCAATTATCATGAAAATGCACGAAATGAAAGATAATTGGCTGTTTCATACGAAAACATGGACAAATTGTTTTAAATCAAATTATGTAATAGATGAATGACGAGAAGCTAACGAGTGCCCTGAACGTTAGCGACGTTAGATAGGTTTTATTAAACGAGTCTACATCACTCTAAAATAAGAAGAAACACTCTTAAACTCTCTTGATTAGTGCAAACAATAACACAAAACATTTTTTACTACAAAGGAATAGAGAATTCGAGATTTTTAAGCGACAAGAGAGCCGTAAAGGCGAGATGAGTCTTAGTTCGCTCAGCTCAGCTTAATTTGGTCAGTACTAGCACAATTTAGACCTCAAAATTGAAACGAATTAAAAGATAGTATTCATTAAAAGAAGGTTACGGAACGTTCTCATTTGAAAATGCATGTAATAGCACAACAAAGGTTCAAACTAGAGCCGACGGTCTACAGCCACCAAGCCGGGTCCGTTAGACTACCCCCGACAAATTTTACGTTTAAAATAGTCAAGATAAGGCAATTAACTTCAAATTCAGATAGGAAAATTAGTGAACTTCGTTGTAGTACGTGGAATTACGAGATCGACTGGAGTGACTTGCTTTGAGCGAGGAGGGCAAAACAGGGCATCAGAACCTTATGTAAACTAGACAATATCGACCGTATGAGAGAAATATTTTCGTTGATTAAGAACCACCAATGTTGCAAATAAAAGCCGACAAATTGTGACATTGAAAATGGTATCGAATAAGACGAATAATCGTCAGAAAACGCGAAGGCTATGTAGTTAGAAAAACATTAAAGGGCTAGAGGAAATCTCGTTCATCGGCCAAACAAATCAACCAATTACCACGAAAACACACAATATTAAAGGAAATTGACTACTAAATTCAAAAAACATAGAATAATTACTGTAAATCAAAGGATGCAATGGTTGTGTGCAGATAAACTAACGAATGCCCTATACGTTAGCGACGTCAAATGGGTCGAATTAAACGACTCAACACAGCTCAATATTTACTAGAAACACGAACCCCCCTAACTGTAGAAAACAAAAACATCAATCGTTACAAAATTAAGCGAAATTCAGGAGTTTTAAACGGTTTTAAACGACAAAATTGCCCTACGACGAGGCGATCAGATTTGATAGCCAAGCTTAGAATTTTACGATCAACTGATCAAGTACTACTAGGAAAAATTGAACTGGAAATCGAAAAGAATGTCTTAATATAACGTACCATTTCAAAAATGTATCCAATTTAAGAGAAAATGATGAAACTAACACACGACGAAGAGGCCGTCGACTTGTCGTCAAACTAGATTTTTTGGTGCATAGAATTTCGTCTGCAAACTCGTCAGTCGTCACACAGGCTTCGCCGCATTTGATTTCAAATTGGAACATTCACGATTATAAATTTTAATATTATCGAAATTCAATCTCTCCCATTGTATGTCTTTAAACCGAGAAAAGTTAATGACGAAATCACTGACTCAACAACGGTCAAGGCCAAATAAAGGGAATGGGAACTAAAGCCACATACGCCCTCACGTACACGCGCCTTTAACCATCATGAATTAATTTATAGGATGTAGTAATTTAGCATCGGAACATTGAACATAATCCGTCAAGTAGTTTTAAATGATATAACACAAAAATGAAATAAAAATAGCAATAAACATTTGCCTTTATATGAGAAAAACTCGCCGTCGGGCCCGGCGCAATCGGCTAATTATACCATGAAACGTACATACCGGGGAGCGGTTGGCCTATGTGAATCACATCAATCTCGTATTGCTCTGCTCTTAGCTACAGCCATTTACGATTATTGTACCTCGTTTGAGTTTCATCTACTTATCCGAAGATGTTTCATCCCAGCTGTTACAACGCCGAATCGGACGACGCTCTGCTCGAGTATTTCATCAGCAGAAAACCCACCCGACCAGCAAAAGTGTATTCTGGCAAGCCTCGTGCTGTCGTTGCCTCCGTTCCTGTGGTTGCTCCTGTTTCATTCGTAGCAGAAGACTGGGATCTTATTTTCCCGTCTGTTGTTCCCTCGGCTGTTCCCGTCGCGGCTCCTGTTCCGCAAGTTCCGCAGCCTCTTGTCCCAGTTAAGTGTGACAACGCCGAATCGGACGACGCTCTGCTCCAGCAGTTCATCAGCAGGAAGCGCACCCGACCATCGAAGGTGTATTCTGGCAAGCCTCGTGCCCCCGTCGTTGCCCCCGTTCCTGTGGTTGCTCCCGTACCTGTTCCACCTCTAGCAGAAGACTGGGATCTTATTTTCCCGTCTGTTGTTCCATCGGCTGTTATTCCCGTCACGACTCCTGTTCCACAAGTTCCACAACCTCTTGTCACAGTTGAGTCCACGGTTCATGTCCCCCCTGCCGCAAGCGTACCTGCTCATCCCGTCGCGTCTTCGTTGGCCGAAGAGTTGGAAAAACTTCGCAACTGCAGAGCTAAGCTCATCCGAAAAGCCGAGAAGAAGAACCCTCGACTACTGGGCGAAACCAACGAATTGTGGGAGGCCCTCTGCAGAAAGAAGTTCCCAAGGCAGATGGAATACATTGAAGAACCCGAGCCTTACGATACGTGGCAAGACGTCTACCATCGGCTGAAAGAGGAGCGCAAACAACGACAGCTGGCTCGCAAGGAGGGTTCGTGCGCACGCACCCGCATCTATGTACGGAAAGCTGACCGATAGGTCTCTACGCCATTTTGTGCTTGTCAAATTCATCTTTTTTGTACATATCAAAATTTTTCTAGTTGCCCATTTTTGCATTTGCTTAATGTCATCTGTTGTACATATAGCTATAGATTGTTATTAGTTATGGAGTCACCAACGTCAGTTGTTTTGGGGTGCTTCTTCTTTATTTTGACTTCATACAGGTCATTTGCACATAATGTGCACAAATGTCCTATATGTCTCAAAAAATTGAAGAAGGCACCTCAAATAGAGTGACGATGATGACTTCATAACTAATATCAATTTTCTGTACATACTCAACGATTTGGCTAAATTTCTTGTAAATACAAAAATTTTTAAAACCTACTTATTTTGTTTCTCAAATTAATTATTACACACACACCACACACCTAAGAACACGCATTCAACGAGAGGGCCAATCTCTCTCCATGTTTGGTAGGATTTATAAGCCAAACATGATCGCTGAAAAGCCATGAGACCGCGTTGCAAAAACACGGGATTTGACTGATGACTTGGCTGTTGGTTGAGGGACCGTTGCGACCGAATGGAATTCAATGAAGTTCGAACAGTTCCCCTTTAGAGTCTAGTGCCGCTCATTTCGATTGCATTTAATAAGAATAGGATAATTCACTTTTGTTTTTCTATTTCGTTTGAAGTTCCAAAGCTAGCATAAATCAAAAGAACGACGGGAGAGGCGCCGGAGGTGTGCTGTCTCTGGTGTTTATCGTCAAAACGTTCAATGAATTCTTCCGTGGCGTCTCTCAGCAGACCAGGCATTCGTTATACGGTTCTCATCGGCTCGCCTTCGTTATTTTCAGACAAAAAGACCTACAAGTCAATAAAATACGATGAGTACGTCGAAATGAGGACTTGAACCTTGATTCGCTTACTTTGCGGTAGACATCCCGAACTGGCAGATCCAAGCTCATAATCTTGTTACACACCAATACTTCCATGCCGGTGTCGTCTCCCAAAGGGGCAATCAGTTCACACTGGATAGAAAATGGAAAATCAATAAAAATGTTTAATACATTTCCAGGATATCTGATCTTACGTCTTGACAAATTTTGTTTGTAATATCGCGCACCAACGGTCTCAATCGAGGCTCCGTGCTACTGTAAGGATTGCCTTGCATTCGCCCTTAAAAAAAAATAAATAAAATAGAAGTAAAGAGTTAAGATTTTGCTCGGAAACAACAAACTGAAACTGATTACCTTGTGAGAAATCTTGCTGAGGATCCTTATCAAGCGACATGAGGGATTCGACATCGTCCTTTTCTTACGGATGGATTATGGAGCAAAGGCGCTCGACTACAAAGACGTGCGTTACGAGGTCGTCCGAGACATTGGCGTAATGTCTGGACACACACCGACATGAATTATTTGGTTTCAGCTTCGGTGCCTGTCGTCATGTCGCCAACGAGTTGCAGCAACAGCTCCTGAATTTCTTCCACCAGCCAGGACTACGCTGAAGGACTAGGCGGCGTAAATTAAGGTAACCGCTCAGTACGTGCCCAACCAGACGACCCTTGTAAGCTTGACGGACGGCGGACTCCTCCAAGAAGAAGGAGAGGAGTTGGACCAGCGATTTCATTGTGTGGCCCTGAGAAAGCTCCGATGATCGCCCAGCCGTTTCCTGCCGAGTCAGGCCGTTGATTTCCACTTCGATCCGATCAGCCAATTTTGGGTAGCAATCCACGACTGACAAGGTGTTCCTTCCGCACCAGCGACATGTAGAGACCGAAAAACTCCGCACCATAAGGATCAGCTTGACCCAACTGGGCCAGGAAGCTCGTCAGTAGGGTGACAATTTCTTGTCTCCGTTGAGGTACGCGGGCGAGGCCTTCGAGGAAGACGCAAGCCGTTTGGCGGCTGAGACGCGAGTTGGGATTAAACAACATGGACTGAAGCCAGTTGGAGCCGGACAGCTGACAAGAGACGAGTCTTTGTTGTTGATGGCGCTGTTGACACTTGTCGCGCCAACTTTTGCATCAAACATTCAAATGTAGCTGTCGTACTTGCTCTGGCCTCTTTCCAGCCACGGGCGCGTCGTAGCGCGATAAAACGCGCGATTTCCAAGCTTCGAAACTTTTCTGAGGATCACCTGCAACAACAACAAAGACAGTTACTATTTAAAATGTCACATTAGATTAATAAAGGATTCCAATACCTTGAATCCAGCGTTTCAAACTCATTAAAACATCAACGTGTCCAGCCTTTGGCCTTGGCGGATAACGTCAATTCGAACTTGGCATACTTGCAGAAGCTACAAGCATTGCACAAAAATGGATCCTTTTCGTCGTAGATGATGGAACGGCACTGGTAGACGTTCTCGCCGCAATTGGAACATACTCCAGGGCGGGCCGGGACGGCAGCCGAGCAACGCGGGCACTGCAACATCTCCGACGAGGCGCGCAAGTTTTCGTAAAAGGCGGCAAATTCGATTTTCAAATTGCAGCATGTGATTGGCAACAGCAAATCGACTTTAACTTCGGCCTGGCCTGGTGCTAGCGACAGTTTCTTAGCCTCGAGCCAGATACTTGGTCGGTTCTTGAGCTCAACGGCCGCTTGAACGGGCCGATAGTTGTAATAGATGTGGATGGTGCGCACCCCGTTTGATGTCGGTAATTGGCAGCGCAAAACGGTTGACAACTCATTCCTATTGCGCACCAAGCACCAAGATGATCCTACGGCGACGACAGCTAGTTGGAAGTCCATTTTCAGCATTCTACGTTGAAAGCGAACAAATAGAAAACAAATTATAGGCTTTATAAAAAACCAAGAATTTTTACATTATTGTACACCACAAATCGTTGTGTAAAAGAGAGCAATTAAGTACAGCCACTTCAGTTCAGATGAAAGATACATTCAATGAAAAATAAGTTTTTTAAATGATTCCAGAGAACACAACAATGAATAGTTTTAAAAAAAACTATTTAAAATAAAGGCCAACGAATAGTGACATTGAAAATGGTACCGATATTAGGCGAAAAATCGTCAGAAAACGCGAAGGCTAGGTAGTAAGAAAAACCCGAGAGGCCAAAAAGGAAATCTCGTTCATCGGTCAAACAAATCAGCCAATTATCATGAAAATGCACGAAATGAAAGATAATTGGCTGTTTCATACGAAAACATGGACAAATTGTTTTAAATCAAATTATGTAATAGATGAATGACGAGAAGCTAACGAGTGCCCTGAACGTTAGCGACGTTAGATAGGTTTTATTAAACGAGTCTACATCACTCTAAAATAAGAAGAAACACTCTTGGCAATATCGAGTGCGCGGCTCACCCTTCATTGCCTGGCGAACAGGCGGTGGGTGGGGGTGGATCAGGCGGCCGTGCGATTGGTGACGGGTGACTGTGGAGGGGTGACGGATAGCGGGTGGGGGGTTTGCTAAAAGGCGGCCGGGGGTGGCTCCCCACCAGGAAAAAGCACCCCGGGCGCAAAAAGGCGGAAACTCTCTTGATTAGTGCAAACAATAACACAAAACATTTTTTACTACAAAGGAATAGAGAATTCGAGATTTTTAAGCGACAAGAGAGCCGTAAAGGCGAGATGAGTCTTAGTTCGCTCAGCTCAGCTTAATTTGGTCAGTACTAGCACAATTTAGACCTCAAAATTGAAACGAATTAAAAGATAGTATTCATTAAAAGAAGGTTACGGAACGTTCTCATTTGAAAATGCATGTAATAGCACAACAAAGGTTCAAACTAGAGCCGACGGTCTACAGCCACCAAGCCGGGTCCGTTAGACTACCCCCGACAAATTTTACGTTTAAAATAGTCAAGATAAGGCAATTAACTTCAAATTCAGATAGGAAAATTAGTGAACTTCGTTGTAGTACGTGGAATTACGAGATCGACTGGAGTGACTTGCTTTGAGCGAGGAGGGCAAAACAGGGCATCAGAACCTTATGTAAACTAGACAATATCGACTGTATGAGAGAAATATTTTCGTTGATTAAGAACCACCAATGTTGCAAATAAAAGCCGACAAATTGTGACATTGAAAATGGTATCGAATAAGGCGAATAATCGTCAGAAAACGCGAAGGCTATGTAGTTAGAAAAACAGTAAAGGGCTAGAGGAAATCTCGTTCATCGGCCAAACAAATCAACCAATTACCACGAAAACACACAATATTAAAGGAAATTGACTACTAAATTCAAAAAACATAGAATAATTACTGCAAATCAAAGGATGCAATAGTTGAGTGCAGATAAACTAACGAATGCCCTATACGTTAGCGACGTCAAATGGGTTGAATTAAACGACTCAACACAGCTCAATATTTAGTAGAAACACGAACCCCCCTTACTGTAGAAAACAAAAACATCAATCGTTACAAAATTAAGCGAAATTCAGGAGTTTTAAACGGTTTTAAACGACAAAATTGCCCTACGACGAGGCGATCAGATTTGATAGCCAAGCTTAGAATTTTACGATCAACTGATCAAGTACTACTAGAAAAAATTGAACTGGAAATCGAAAAGAATGTCTTAATATAACGTACCATTTCAAAAATGTATCCAATTTAAGAGAAAATGATGAAACTAACACACGACGAAGAGGCCGTCGACTTGTCGTCAAACTAGATTTTTTGGTGCATAGAATTTCGTCTGCAAACTCGTCAGTCGTCACACAGGCTTCGCCGCATTTGATTTCAAATTGGAACATTCACGATTATAAATTTTAATATTATCGAAATTCAATCTCTCCCATTGTATGTCTTTAAACCGAGAAAAGTTAATGACGAAATCACTGACTCAACAACGGTCAAGGCTAAATAAAGGGAATGGGAACTAAAGCCACATACGCCCTCACGTACACGCGCCTTTAACCATCATGAATTAATTTATAGGATGTAGTAATTTAGCATCGGAACATTGAACATAATCCGTCAAGTAGTTTTAAATGATGTAACACAAAAATGAAATAAAAATAGCAATAAACATTTGCCTTTATATGAGAAAAACTCGCCGTCGGGCCCGGCGCAATCGGCTAATTATACCATGAAACGTACATACCGGGGAGCGGTTGGCCTATGTGAATCACATCAATCTCGTATTGCTCTGCTCTTAGCTACAGCCATTTACGATTATTGTACCGAGTTTCATCTACTTATCCGAAGATGTTTCATCCCAACTGTTACAACGCCGAATCGGACGACGCTCTGCTCGAGTATTTCATCAGCAGGAAACCCACCCGACCAGCAAAAGTGTATTCTGGCAAGCCTCGTGCTGTCGTTGCCTCCGTTCCTGTGGTTGTTCCTGTTTCATTCGTAGCAGAAGACTGGGATCTTATTTTCCCGTCTGTTGTTCCCTCGGCTGTTCCCGTCGCGGCTCCTGTTCCGCAAGTTCCGCAGCCTCTTGTCCCAGTTAAGTGTGACAACGCCGAATCGGACGACGCTCTGCTCCAGCAGTTCATCAGCAGGAAGCGCACCCGACCATCGAAGGTGTATTCTGGCAAGCCTCGTGCCCCCGTCGTTGCCCCCGTTCCTGTGGTTGCTCCCGTACCTGTTTCACCTCTAGCAGAAGACTGGGATCTTATTTTCCCGTCTGTTGTTCCATCGGCTGTTATTCCCGTCGCGACTCCTGTTCCACAAGTTCCACAACCTCTTGTCACAGTTGAGTCCACGGTTCATGTCCCCCCTGCCGCAAGCGTACCTGCTCATCCCGTCGCGTCTTCGTTGGCCGAAGAGTTGGAAAAACTTCGCAACTGCAGAGCTAAGCTCATCCGAAAAGCCGAGAAGAAGAACCCTCGACTACTGGGCGAAACCAACGAATTGTGGGAGGCCCTCTGCAGAAAGAAGTTCCCAAGGCAGATGGAATACATTGAAGAACCCGAGCCTTACGATACGTGGCAAGACGTCTACCATCGGCTGAAAGAGGAGCGCAAACAACGACAGCTGGCTCGCAAGGAGGGTTCGTGCGCACGCACCCGCATCTATGTACGGAAAGCTGACCGATAGGTCTCTACGCCATTTTGTGCTTGTCAAATTCATCTTTTTTGTACATATCAAAATTTTTCTAGTTGCCCATTTTTGCATTTGCTTAATGTCATCTGTTGTACATATAGCTATAGATTGTTATTAGTTATGGAGTCACCAACGTCAGTTGTTTTGGGGTGCTTCTTCTTTATTTTGACTTCATACAGGTCATTTGCACATAATGTGCACAAATGTCCTATATGTCTCAAAAAATTGAAGAAGGCACCTCAAATAGAGTGACGATGATGACTTCATAACTAATATCAATTTTCTGTACATACTCAACGATTTGGCTAAATTTCTTGTAAATACAAAAATTTTTAAAACCTACTTATTTTGTTTCTCAAATTAATTATTACACACACACACCACACACCTAAGAACACGCATTCAACGAGAGGGCCAATCTCTCTCCATGTTTGGTAGGATTTATAAGCCAAACATGATCGCTAAAAGCCATGAGACCGCGTTGCAAAAACACGGGATTTGACTGATGACTTGGCTGTTGGTTGAGGGACCGTTGCGACCGAATGGAATTCAATGAAGTTCGAACAGTTCCCCTTTAGAGTCTAGTGCCGCTCATTTCGATTGCATTTAATAAGAATAGGATAACTCACTGTTGTCTTTTTATTTAGTTTGAAGTTCCAAAGCTAGCATAAATCAAAAGAACGACGGGAGGCGCACTCAAAAAGGGTAGTTGGAAGAAATATAAGGTACAAACCAGTCGTCGACAATGAGGAGGGTTTGTGTTTTTTTCTCATTTGAAATTTCAATGCAGTTGGTTTACAGAAACCTTTTATCTGCACAGAAGGGGGGGGGGGTACGGTAAACGTGTACATTTATTACATACAATATAATATAGGTACATAAGTTGGCTGGGCGGGCAACATTTAACAAAGGACGGTTAAACAAAAAACAAAAAAAAGATTGCCCCCAACAGGTAAAATGAATAATTAGTCACTCAACGTAAAAGAATCATTTCCATCGAGATGGACCAGTGTTATATTGTAGGAGAAGAGGAAAGAAGAATATAGGAATTTCCGACACTTGTTTCATCAATCCTGATGGATCATGCTTAGACATGCTGTGAACTAGGCACTTTTGACAGCTGGCTTCTAACAAAGATTGAACACGAACGACGATTCAAGAGGGCCGCAATCGGTTTCCAGATTAGATATTACATACAACGGTTATAAATCTTCCTTTAGGATTTCTGCCTTATCGGCTGCTGGCTACTGCTCTCCTCTTCCAACATCGAATCTAGTTCGTCCGTTAAGTCAGCTAACATGTTGCCAATGTCATTCAAAACATCGCTGGTTCCTGTAAATCGAAATAAAAAAACAAAAATGAAATTGACTCAAACGTTGGGCTGTTTCGCTACAGCAGCAGCAGCTCAAATGAGAAAAGCAACGAGTTCAAGCGAGGCTAATCGGATGAGGTGGAAAATGTACTTAAGAGACAGGGGTGCAATGCTGACCGAGATTAGTGTTGGTAGTGGTCGCGCGTCGATTGAGTGATGGAGACATCACAGACGCGACGGCTGCTGAAGAGTACGTCAGTGCCGCAAGGGCTGGATGAGCCCGAGCGCTTCGCTGCTTGATAGTTCCGGCGTTGTCATTGGCGAACGGCATAGAATCCGACTCTGTACTAGACGTCGACTGCTTTCACCAAAAAAAGGAAAAGAAAACGAAACCGTTAAATCACAAACCGCACATCAAGTCGTTTAGAATTTAGTTTCCCACCTTGAAGCTCGCGTCGGATCCATTGCGGCGCTGGCGAAATTCCATTGCCGGACTGCCTGGTTCTGTATCTGATGTTTCGATACTTTCGCTGGGACTGCACTCTCTGGTCGAGACCATCTTCATGCCGGACATCGTGCTACTAAAAGGAGACAGTAAGACAAAAACGTTAAATTTCCATTGATTTCTAGATGGTTGGTAAAAGTCTGTAAAATTACTTGGGGCGACTAGTCGTAGCATTAGGAACCCCATAATGAGACTGCTGCTGCGAATGGGGGCGCGCAGGCCAATGACCCGCTCCGCTGCGCTGGAGAATGTTATCCAGTCGCTCGCGGACAGAGGCGGCGGCCGAGGAGGCGTGCTGTCCGTGCTGCAGGTACGAGTCGGATGCCGTAATAGGCGCTGGGGGAGGAGGGAAATCCTCAGAGTCGTCAGAATAGGCTAGCAAGCTCATCGAGTCAGCAGTGACGGGCGGCGGAGGCGGGAGCGGTAGGGGACTAGACTTGGCACTCCGTCCGTAAATGGGTTCAGCCAACTCGCTTTCCGTCGACAATGAACTGCTGCTTGCGCGTTTGGGAGGAGCAGGTGGTGGGTTTTTCTTCCCGAGAGTGCCATACAACTGCTGTTGTTTTGGCGGACTGATGGACACTGATTTGAGGTCATCGTGCAGATGCGCAGACGGATCTGGACAGCAGTCTGAACGCGTCTTGGCACTGATCTTGGCCACTGGACGAGGTTTGACTGTGCCGCGTGGCCGTGGTAAAGTGCCACCACCCGGAACGTTCTGCCCTTGCTGCAAAACGTGATGGCTGTGCTCGCCTACTGGCGTCACGTCACCGTCTTCGTAGCTCCTCTGCCGCCAGCCAGGCTTGTAGAACGTCTGCTGGAGGGCCACCGGTTCAGTCAGATTAAGAACGTTGGGTACAGCATGAGGTTGTTGACAAGCTCGAACATCTTCCGACGATCTATTTCGATGGACCTATGAGATCAGAATACAAGTTAACACTATTCTCTCCCCCGCGTGATTTTGTTGTCTAATGAAGTACCTGAATGGCAACGACATCAGGTCGGTATGTGGGCTGCTGATAATGATAATAAATGGGCTGTTGTTGTTGTTGCTGCTGCTGTTGTTGTTGTTGATAGTGGTTGTAATGCTGCGGCGGCGGAGGCTGTTGCTGTTGCTGTGTGAAAAATACGGGTCGCATGATGGAAGGCGGAATGGCGTAGTGAGATGAAGACGACGTTGTTGAAGATCCGTTTCGATATTGGAACGTCGTTAGCGACATTTCGTGTACTTCGCCTCCAGGTGAAGTCATGGCTTCATTTGGCAACATCTGCATGGGCATGTATTTTCCAGCCAGGATATCTTTGACTCGCTTAATGGCCAGCATAATCTTCTTCTGATGACCAAGGCGCAGAATTCCGAAATCCTCTAAATCTTCCCAAGTCAGTTGGGTAACATCTTCCACCGTCCTGTAGCCCTGGCGTCTCAAACTGGGACTGTACTCGGCCAGTCCTAGCAGAGCTAACCACTCTTCAAGCGTTTCCTGGATATCAAAACATCAAAGAGTTATAAACACGTTCAATGTCATAATATGCTAATGTAGAGTCAATCCTTACCGGTTTGAAATCGGGCAACCCATCCGGTATTTGGAGTAGTGCCATTTCAGCCTTCAGCTTTTTACGATGGTTGGGCTTTTGAATCCCGATAGCCGTCAAGTCCTGATCAAGAAAAATTTCAATCAATAAATGACGAACGAATTCATAAAGGTATTCTGAATCTGAAATGCATACCTCGGGAGTCATTCTGGTGATGGTGTGCATGTCGTAGCCTGCCTGGACAAAGAGATCGTAATATTCTTCGAAACCAAGGTCCGTTAGCCAGGCGTTCAGAATCTCGTGTTCCTGTTACGGACGGGACGGTCGATAAATTAGAAAGAAGAACGTCAGGATTAAGTGGATCAAAAACAAATTACCGGCACTCCTTGAGATAGCATTTCGCTAATGTTGAGCCGATGGATGTCATCAATTTTCCCTCCGCCCCCACTCGAGCCCAAGCTGGACGAAGAGCTGTGATAGCTATTTCGTAAGCAGCTCTCGTACGATTGGCCCGAGAAGCGTTGCTGTTGTTGGTGCTGGACCAACAAAAGCTGACCTCCTTGATGGAAGGTGGATGTGGTTGATGACGACGAAGTAGACCCATGCCGCTGACTAGCAGCGTGGTGATGATGGACGTCATAAGTGCCAGACGCCCTACCACTGTCTAAACTCGTCGTGCTGGTCGTGCTGTGTCGGCATGAAGAAGACCCGGCAAGGATGGCCGATGTGGCACTACCGCTGCTACTCCCACCGCTGATGTTGCTCTTCAAACCCACGCTGACCGTGCTGCTACTGCTGGACGGGCTCTCTCGGCCCGGACTTTGCGTCAGATCAATACCTTGGTCTTCCATTGAGAGTTGATGACTGTAATTGGGGTGCGGAAGTAATGTCGTATTTGGAACGGCGGCCGTGGCAGATGGCGACGTCGGATGGTCCATAGCGAACGAGACGTGTGCTGAGCTGGGTTGGCTACCAGATCGATATTGCCCTATCTGGCCGTAGATGCCATTCTGTAATAACAAAATAATTGCAATCAATTTTTACAGTTCGATAATATCGAAAAGCACGTCGACGACTTACTGAATGATTGCCTGCAGAGGGGTAAGTAAAGATGCCACCTGGTCCGCCAAAGCCGGGCGAGCCCAGATTGCGTCCACTATACACGGGCTCGTTTTCTCCTATTCAGCGCATTACGCAGACGCGCAAAAGAAATGCACAAAAAAAATGGGGAGGAAAATTAGATATGGCCGACATAAAAAGGTTTAGTATTTATAAGAAAACAAAAAAGAAAAAGAAAAAATAAGATTTGAATTTGAAATAGGGAAAAACATTTCCAGCTTTCACGTGGCCGGATAGTGGAGGAATGTTTGTGGTCGGTCGGCGTTTAGGAAAACACGTCGGGTTCCGTGGATTGTGAAGAAACGTGTGCGGAGGGAGAATTCTTAACGAACCGTTTGATTTCGCAAAGTTGGAGTCGGAATGCGGATGACACATAGACACAACAACATACCTCGACTGTACATGTGGTGCTTGTTGCCGACGTTGTGGGCGGCAGGTGACGAAGGCGGAGGCGGCAGGAAGGCGTCGTCCAAGCCGATTGAGCTGCGCTGGTCGCTGCCCGTTTGGCTCCAGGCCGACGACGACGGTGCGTGACAACTCGACAGACTGCCGGTACCCGAACAATAACCGCCGGATGACGATTCGGCAGATGAAGAGCCGCCCGAATCGAAACTAGAGCCCGAATGGCGGTGTTGTTGTCCAGCTCCTGATGCCGCCGATTCCGGCACAATGGGTGGTGCCACTCGCTTGGCTTGACAGACGCGTAAACTCCGCTGACTCAAGCCGCTTACTGCAAAAAAAAAAGATAGAAAAGACAAAGTTGAACATCGAGTCGTACGTTAATCAATCAACACTTGCGCATCCATCAGGCGGACCTCTTTTAAGCGGCCAAAGCCAATGCCCGTTCGTTTGAACATGCGACGCAGTTGTCCCCAAACTGATACGAATCGCGATAAAAAAACAAGACACGAGGTAAAATAAATACACGGGGGGAAAAAAGTCTAGCGAAAATCGGCGCATGGCAACGGCTGAGAGCGACAAAACGTAAACAATCTACCAAAACTTATTTGACATTTGCTCGGGCGATAAGCTGCGATCGTAAAAGACATATCACCCACATCTCCCCAAGGTCCGTGTGCGCACACAAGTAAACAACGTTACAGCCATCCGTCATATCACAATCGGCATCATCTCTGGCTGATGATTACATTTAGAAAAAAGGAACAAAAATAGAAAGGGAAAAAAACCCTGAATAAGAAATTTAGGAGAGACGGACGGAGACTTTGTCCAGCGGAAAAAAGAGAACCAACTTTGAATTGGATTATGTACTACTACGCAGAAAAAAAAAAAACAACAAATAGAACTTGCAAGAGCAAAAGTTGGTGAGTGTTGAAAAAATAAGCCTAAGGGTATCGGTTGCCAAGACTTTTAAATGGTGCTTTATTTACCAAGACCGGACTATAGACAACTTTAGGGATGGGAGGAGTTGGGCACAAAACGGGCAAGGTCGTCTTGGGAAAGAAGAGGTTTTACCGCTTCTGCAACAGCAGCAGCAAGGTCCTCCAGATTTCTATTCGTGTTATCTTTTCTTTCCACTTTTTACGAGCGGGATTGCGGGAGCCACAACAATGCAGAGCCGTCGGGGAAGACGAGCTAGCGCGGACCCCATTAGCATAATTCAAATGAAATGACGGCCAGGGGATGCAACTTTGGATGTAGGAGAAGTGAGAGAAAACAAAACTACGAAAGAAAAGAAAATGAGAGGAAAAAATCGAAAAAAATATTTTCGTTATTTCGTTCGTCGAAACCGCCGAAGAGAAAAGGGGGAGAGAGAGAAAGAGAAGCAACCACAGAAATCTCATAATCCAAATGCAATATTCCCAACAATTTCCAAACGTATGAATATGATTAAAAGTTCAAAAGGGCATGAAATAAGTTCAGATGGGGTCATTTCCGACTAGACATGTGCCGCCTTTCCCGCTAGTCGACTACCGATCCGGCAATCTATCTCGCCCACCTGCTGTCTGCGGGCGAGCGGGGGCAAAAAGAAACTCGTTTCTCCGACTTTTTCTTCTCCTTCATTCCCTTACGACATTACGATCCCTTTTGAGGGAAGTGAAGACGACCTTGCACTTAAACCAACCAGGGAACTGGTTTGTCAGATGCCATCTCGGCATTTCCAGTGATCAAAACTTCTCGTCTTCTCTCTTTCTCTCTCTTGTCTTCCCCCCCGCTGCCGATAAGGTATCACACAACTGGCGCGCGCAATCCAATATATGGAATCCAAAAAATCATCCGGCCAAGTTTGTCGTCAAACGCCTCTACCAAAAACGGCACTACGGTTCCATCCATCCTTTCTTTCTTTTTCTTTTTCCTTTTCTATTTTTTTTCCTTCAGATTTGAGAATCTAAATTTAAAACTTTCTTGACATCTGTCTTCTAAACAAACTTACGCCAGTGATGGAACCAGTGGCCGTGACTCAGAGTGCGTAGGCAACGGTGGACCAAAGGCCATGCGTTCGGTGGCTCGGGCGCACAGCAAGATAAGGGCCTACTACAATCGGCTATCTCCGATCGTCCGAGCTGTTGATGCTCTGCGTCCGTCGACAACACGGACGATTTCGATCTGTGGATCGTGTCGATTGAACTAAACGTATTTTCACGGCGGGTCCACTCGGGTATATCGATGAGGGTGAGCGATTTTTGCGATAGGGCCGGATCAGAGGAGGCCACTCCGCCCTCCGTCTGCTGCTGCAGCTGGAAAAGGCTGACGTCGCTGTCACGGAAACTACGATATGTCGACGACAGCGATTTAGTCGTCGTCGCCGGGCTGGGACTGCTGGTGTTCCTGCCGTACGACGAGACGGTCTCCGGAGGATGGATCTTATTCCTTTTCTTCAAACTCCGTCTGGAACCGTTCAACACTTCCATGACGGCCTAGTATAGCGCACAACACACCCAGTCCGCACGGATTGTCGATCGCGACTGAACTCTGGAGCGTTTCAGAGAGATAATAGAGAATGGCGCTACTGCAGACTCCACGCACACACATATGCAGGCGCACACAGGCGTTTTCAGGTGGGGCGGAGCCACATGTGTGTGTGTGTTTCTTCTTTCAAACATCTCGAAACGTAATCATAAAAAAAGACGCTTTCGCCTCCCGGCGGCTCCCTACTACTACTAGCATACTGCTAGACTCAGTCTCTCTAGAGAGGAGAGAAGGCTGCGGCTGCCCCGTCTATAATGTATTCGTACATTTGGGAAATAAACGTAAAAATGTTATCCTCTAGAAAATAAAATAAAATAAAATAAAAAGAGAGGAGAGAGAGAGAGATAGAGAGGAGAAGGAGGAGGTAGACAAGGACAAGAGAGGAGATTCTTCACGTTATTTTACGATCGTTTGAAGCGCAATCTATCAGATCCGGCTGGCCATCTCGTTCCGCAGATTATTTCCGACCGCGCGCCCAGAGTCAAGAGGGCTTCTTGATTCCATCTCTTTTCAGACCATTTAAGAATCTTCTTTTTACGTCCAACAACACCGAGTCAAGACGCCAGTTGCTCCAACTCGCGCATTCCTCAACAACAGCTCTGGATTTCTGTTTCTTTTCTTTTTTCTCTCCTCTTTGGCCCTTTTTTTTTTTCTTCGTCCTTTCTTCCCTCTTTCCTTGGAAACCATCCGGAACTACAGTGAAAGACGGAATTCCCGAGAAATGCATCACAGCTGGAGATGGAGCGTGATCCGCGCGGCGGCACACACACACAAGTTCTGTCAGTTCGGCTGAGGGAAACTTATATTTTTAAAAATATTTTTTACCCTCCCAACGCACATAACTTGACGTGCGAAGGGGGCTGCAAAAGAGTCTCGGGTTTCGACAATGTGAAATCCATCTGGATGCTGGATGGGGTCCCTGTCGACGTGTGTCCCTTTTTTTCGGTTAGAAAAATCGTAAAAAATGTTTTTGGAACCCAAAGGAAAAAGAAAGAGAGAGCGAAGGCGACGGGCGTGTGTGTGTGTGTTTTTGCTACTTTACTTGTCCGTCCCTATATATTCTCGGGTGTCGCATGGCTCTTGTAGCAGCACTGGAGCGAGGCAGCAAGTCTCTCTACTCCACCCCGCGCCATAAAACATGAGGTTAACAACGGAGCAGTGATTTTTTTTTTCTTCTTCTTCTTCTTCGGACAGGAGAGAAAGCGAAAGAATTTAGCCGATGGCCCAGCTGCGGACGGCCGAATCGCGCTGGACTGATTGGCGCGCGGTCTGTCTTAATAAGCTCCATAAACCAAAAAAAGAAAAAAGAGATGGGGGGACCCAAAGTCTTCGACGACGACGACTATCACTCTCTCTCTCTCTCTCTCCTGTGCATTGGGAAACCTCAGCAATGAAACAGAAGAAAGAGGCGGTTGGGCGACGGCCAAAAGTCGTCAAACCAATCACCCGCAGACATCACCAACCCTCATTTACACACTTCAAAGTGACGTTTCCAACGAGTCCCCAAAAAGCAGCAGCAGCAGCAACTCCGATATCCAATCGGAAAAGCATTTTTCCCCGAAACCAATGTCGAGTTTTTCGGGGCGTTACATCATCAACACCTTTCGGCTGAGCACTTAAGTCATTTGCCCCTTTATGGACGCTATGGGAGCCGCCAGATCAAAGTCGTGTTGACTGTACGGAGAGCGAGCGAGCGAGAGAGAGAAGGGATAATAACCCCGTGGCCATTTTGGTTGGTGGCGGACGGACGACGGATCGATCGACCTCAAAGACACTGCTGGGGGTTTCTTCCTTCTTCTACTCGTTTTATACAAAATTGTAATCTCAAAAAGGCGGGAACAAAAGTTCTCTTGGGCCAGACTACTACTATCCTCCTCTTCTCCCCCTTTTCGTCTCCTCTTTCCGAGCGCTCGAACCAGAGACTGGAAGAAAGAGAAGAGAGACAAGTTAACAGACGGGCGGGATGCCATCACGCAAAGCAAACCTCCTTCTCTCTCTCTCTCTCTCTCTCTCTCCCCCAAAAGCCAAAAGACCCGAATGCTAATGCCTTTTGCTGCTCGAATCTCCCTACAACACCGGCGCGTTCATCAAGAGTCCCGAAGACGATAAGAAAAATACGGAGGGAAGAAGGACGGCAAGAGCGAAAGGAGAGAAGACGTGAAAATAGCTTCCAGCGGGAGACTCACAGACTTTTAAACGCCCTCCTTCTCCTTCTCTTTCGTCTTTCTGGCGGGAGTTTGGGATTCCTCAACACAAATCCGAATAAGCGTCTGCGTTCCTTTTGTACACACAGCTGGATTCCCTTTGCATCATCATCATCGCTGTTATTAAGCTCCGTAATGATGCCATTAAAAAAGGGGACGTGTAAACAAGCGTTTTGTCAAAAACCTCTACAGCTCTCTCGCTTCTACGTAGAAGAGTTGCTGGATGACGGCGATGATGGAATCAATCAAACGAAAGGGTAGACCTATGCAGAGGCGTCAGCCGTTTTAGGGCAGACGGGAATGACTCGGAACGATTTTTTCCCCAAAGGTCCAGAGTCATCCGTTTCCCCAACAATCCCAAGTGGGCAGAGACCGAGAAGTAGCGAAACAAGAGGAAAACAATTGACTAAGAAACGTCAGTCAAATACACATTTCTCTCGGTTCCTTCTTGTGTTCTTCAAATGTCTTTTTAAGGGGGCGCCAAGGACGAGAGATGCTACTACTCGACGACACAATCCACTTCTTTGTTTGCTTTATCAAACGCAACGTGTACATATACTTATCCGATAGGTTGCCAGCGTCGAGAGTCCGTCGACTAGACGACTAGTGCTGGAAAACCCCAAATCGTTACGAGCAAACTGTACAAGGCGAGAGAAGATGGGGGGAGAAAACGTCGTCCGGCCAATTATTTCCAATAAAAGTGCGAGGCAAAAAGAGAAATCAAACAAGATTTCAACAAGCTGATGAGGCAGGTTTTTCTTTCACGACCCTTTTGATATCAATGCGATGCCCTCAACCAACACACGATTTTCTTATCCAAAGTCGTTTATACTTTTTTGATGGGGCCAACTTTCGTTGGTCTCGTCATGCTACAATTGTCTCTTTCGAGATGAGAGGGAGAGAGATAGAAAAAAATATATTTAAAAATAAACTTCAGTTTTTTTTAAAACTGCTTCATGTTGACTCTCTTGAGCAGCGTATTGCGTGATGCATTCGGTATGTTCTACCGCACAGGCAGAAGCAGAGACCGACCAGAGATTTTCGACTACAGTACGGTAGCCAAAAGGACACGGTTGGTCGCCCAATTAAACCGTCGCACGCAATCCACACACAATGGATGCAAGACGACCCCGGACGTTTTTTTTCTTTTTTCTCTTTCTCTCTTCTTCTAAAAACCCTCAAAAAATGGTGAGGTGAAGAAGATAATGCTCTGCACAATTTTAGTCGACAATTTTTCTGGTGAAAAGAAAATGGCAGTTTGAGATTGCACAAGACACACGAGACTATAATGAACGAGTAGATTCCATCTACTGTGCAGATGATACCAGTTGTCTCTCTTTCCTCTAGACGTATATGCGCGCCGTGCCCACATTGCTTATATGTGATATTCCAAAATACGTTTTCCCTTACATGGGCGACGTCATGATCTCGGATGTCGTTTGCAAGAGACAGAGAGAAAAATGGCCTTAGCTCGGAATCGCATCCATCTCCCTCTACGCTCCTCTCTCTTCTCTTTCTCTCTCTCTCTCGTTCCTTCTTTTCTTTTTCTCTTATTTTCCTTTTAACAATCTTATTGCTTTCATTCTTTATTCGGCAATGACGTCGCGGTAATGACGCCGTCTTCTTTTACATTGGATACTCGTTTATTTCGTTTTCTCGAGGAACAAAAAACGCCCAAAGCTGTGCTGAAACCCCCCGCCATTAACGATTGGAATTGTTTTTCCCTTGCGCCAAAACAAAGTCCGCCGACTGCTTCGATTATTACTTGTAAATCAACGGCGCGACCTTCTTCCGGCTGCAAGAAGCAAAGAAGGGGGGAGGAAAAGCGAACCGCTCGTTAACTTAGCGTTTATGATGACGTCCATTAGTTTTGCCAATGTTTCATTTTCACATTGAAAGTGAGTGAGAGAAAAGGCGATGAATCGAGTCCCAATTAGAGGGAAAACTCGGCCGTTTTTGAAAGAAAACAAATAGCCACCGAGTATGACGTCTTTTATGCGCCATAAAAAGAAAAGCCTCAACCAGAGGAGGGAAGAAAGAAAAGGAGAAAAAAAAACGCTAATAAAAATATGACCCCGAAATCGCTGCTAGGCTACCGTGAGAATCGTGTCCAGCATCTTTTCACTTTTTTCCTCATCTCTCTCTAACCACAGTCATCCCGCAGATCAGGCAGTTCACATTTCCCCGCATTTTCTCCTAGTCATTTATTTTTTCTTCATTCAATGATTTCGACACAATACATTTTTTTCCAAAGAAAAAAAGAAAAAAGAAAGAACACGAAATAAAGAAAATCTACAATAACATTCCTCGTCTTTTATGATTCAATTTGTGGTAGTACTGTCTATATACTGCGTGCCCTTCAGAAATACTTCGATTGAGACTAAACTGGAAGGTAGAAAAACCTTGGACTGAACTTGGAATTGTGGGTATTTCTTTTTATTGAAGAATAGTTGCACGTGTCATTGGAGCGTGAGAGTCGCACCGAGATTCACTCGGAGAGACCTAGAAAAAAATCAAATAAAAATCCCGCCTATCGCCCGTAGATTCTACAGGTCATTAAGTCCCGGGAGCGACCAGGTGCAGCCCCCGCCGTACGTATATTTCTTCTTCGTTTCCTCTTTATTGCCGATTGTTACTTTACTAGCTTGGCCACCATTTTTCATATCTGTATTTTTTTCTACTTCTTCACTTTTTTACCTTTTTGGAAAATGAGAACGAGTTTTCCTTTTGTAATTATATAAAACGACTAATTGGAATTCCGATTTCTACTCGATTCGCCTCCAGGTCGACCAAGACTCGTTTTCCTTTCGATACTTAAAAACATAACCAAACGCGGCGTGAAATCGCGCGGATGATTTGCGACGCGCCGTCTTTCTCTCTCTCTCTTGCGTGTTCCTTTTTTTTTCATTCTTCATTCTTCAACTGAAATCGAAATCGAAACTCTCTCTTCAATGCCAATCTATTCCTCCCCTCTCTCTTTTAACAACAAGAGGAAAAATGATTATTACAAGAGTAATTACTATCAACTCGACACCGGCGGCCAAACAAGTTTAATATAATGATAATAATGACAACCAAATTTGGAATTTTCAAAACTCATTTTCCCCTAAACAGTTGATGGGCCATCTAACGGTGCGGTCGATAACTATGTCTCATTTAAAAACAAATTTCAACAAATTTTTAAATAAAAACCTCCTGCTCTCTCTCGCTCTCTCCCCCTCGTCAACACAAAACATAAAAGGATTCTTTTTTTCCTTTGCGTTATTATTTCGGAGCCAAATAAGTTTGTGTCCGAGAGTGGTCGAGTCGGGTAGTGCAAGATCGCTGAAGGGGTTTTTGTGCTGGCCCGGTTCCAAGCCGAAATAATAAACATAAAGTGAGAGAGAGAGAAAGAGAGAGAGAAAGAGAGATAGAAAGAGGAGAAGAAAAAGAAGAAGAAGAAGAAGAAAGGAAAAGGGCGTTGTTGTATACGGACCCGCTGTGTAAACATACGGTGAGCGTGCACACTCCCCTCTTTACGGGTGCGAGCCAGAGACCAAACTCTCGGAAGGTCGTTAAACCTATACGATTCCCTTTGGCCAGAACTAAAGTCAGGGCTAGTGTGTAGTAGTAGTGTAGCTTATGTGTGCCGAGTCGGACTGACCACGAACCTTCAACTCTCAATCTAACGTCTCAAGGAAAAAGATCACATTCTCATCTAACTGCGACGAATCGAATATCATAAAAAGTGGAAAAACCACATAACGACGGCTACTACTACTACTATACACTGTCCCGACTACTAGACAATCGCCAGTTAAAATTGAAAATAAACACACAAGACACGATCGCGACGAGTTTCCGTTCTGCTTTTCCCTTTTTTTTATGTTGGACTATTCGCTAGTTTCTCCTTGCCAGCCTACAAGTCGTAATGGCAGCATTTTTCGTTGGAAAACAACGACACTCAACGACGAAAGAGAAAGAAAAAGACTAGAATAATCAACGGCAATTGAAGAGACGACGACGACGACGACGACCTGGATATCACATCCACAATAGCTGTATGTATACATTTCCTCGGACCGGGGCGGTAATTCTTGTGCGAGGGGGATGCGCCTTGGGATGCGCAGCGCAACGGGCTCAAAAGCGTGATTATTAACAACGATAATCATCATCATCACGACGACGGAAACATGCGAGTCGACTAGTACGACATGACACTGGTGGCCGGATATGATGGCGGCGTCAAACAACAAACGCCGCCTTTTCATATCATTTTTTCCCCCTCTCCTTTATATGTACACAATTTTAGATTTTTTATTTTATTCTGCGGGACAGCGGAGCGTTGGATTACAATAGACTACCAGTCCGTCAGGGACGTGAATAGAGACCTCAAAAACGTATACACGAAAAGTTAGCTTTTTGTTGTTGTTGCTGTTGTTGTTTTGACCGGTCAATCATGTTGTATGAGCCAAACAGAAGGGAGGAGGATGAAGCTATTCGACCCAGTGCGTGACTAACGCCTTTTTCCTCTGGACAGTGGGCGCAGCGATGCGAGCTACGGCTTGATTGCATTCCCCAAAAATACATACGTAATTCCCCTTTCGCTGCTGCGGCGAGTCTTAATCCCATCGCACTCAAACGAGTTAGCCATCAAAATGATGAAATCAATACAGCTGCCATCAAAATCTCGGTATTAAAAATGAGAATGCACTAGTTCAATGAATCGTACCCATCGTCCCATCGCCGAGTGATCCCCTACAAGTAGCAACCACGCCCCGTTTTCAATTGGAAAAATGGGTTGGAGTGACGAGTGGAGGGTGGCAAAAGCGGAACCATCTGCTTCTACATTCTTTTTCTTTTTTTATTGTATAGAGGAGCAGCAGTGAAGGAAGAAAGAGCGGAGCAGATGGCCTACTCCCCTATTGCCCCTACCCCCCTACCATTCGGCTGCAACTTACGGCAATACGGCAGTCCTCTACTACTAGACGCAATCATTAAAATAGAAAAAAAAGACAAGAGCCGCAGCACTGGCAGCGGCGGCGGCAGCGGCACAGAGTCGTCGAATTAGCGCGGGCGTCTCGTGTCCCGCGCGCGCCATCACCCCATCCATCATTCCGACTCTTATGCACTTGGGGCTCTGCCGGGCCGAGCCAGAATCCCGTTACGCTGCACGCAGAGTCGCAGATGAAAGTAGTAGTATTACTAGTACCCCAACGCGGCCCACTCACGGTAAGAATCAATATAGAGGTTTTGTTTCGCTAGTAGCAGCAGTCGCTGATGTCCGTAGAAAAAGAGAGAGACAAAAAAAAAAAAGGAAAAGTAGCGACCTTGCATGATGGTTGGCATTTTTCTTCATTACGTTCATCATTCGTTAAGGTTCGCCGAATGTCGGTAACATGCGACAAGAGAGATTGCTCCACCATCCTACCTTGACACCAAATCATAGCAAAAGCTTTCAAAATAAATGCCGTCTGAGAAAAAAAAAAGGGAAAACTCTCTCCGCAAATGCACCAAGTGACAGCATTCCCTCAAGTCTTATCTCGACGGCGTATGGCGTAAAAAAAAGATGGGAACACGAGCGTTGACAGGAGCCAGTCTAACAAATGCTTTCTCCCCCTGCAACCGGGCAGAGTTAATGCGCTTCTAAGGAGACATCTGGCACATTAGGACTTGCGATATTATTGAGGGCACCGTTTGACCGCCAGAGGTCTATCTCTCCGGGCTGAACGTACGTACCTTATTTGTTCGTTCCATTTGGAATTTGACACGGTGACGACATTTGTGTCACAGACACGCAATCCTTTTTTTTTCTCCCCTCTCGTTTCCTTCTTCTCCTCATACGTCCATCCGACCCTTCCTTGTCCATCCCTCAAAGTTGACGATCGGGTGTCAATCGAGGTGAACATGCGGAACAATTCGCCCTTCGGCCATTTTAAACGCTTCCCTTAACCAAATAACAAATGCAACCGCTGCTCTAACTACTAGTGCCGGCCATTCGAAGAGGGACAGAGAGGACTAGCGGATGCAGCCTTTGTTTTCCAGCTGGCCGGAAGCTTCAAGTGCTTTTTTCGTTCTCTCGAACCAATGATTTTCTTTTTGCCTACACGCCTTGTGACACCTGGACAGAGGATCGGGACAGGTCGCGCGTGCCCCATCTGTTCCGTTTTTCTTTGAACATCGGAAATTTTCTTTCCAAGTCGTTAAGCTACAAATGTTCAGGTAAAAACGGGAAAGAAACAGATAAAGAATTCCACCTGGAGGATATACAGTGGTGACTTTCTCATTAGCATTAGAATGAATATATACACAACAAGGAGAGATTGTGTATCTCTGGGAGAGAGAAAGAAAAAGTAAAAAAATATTTGTAAAAATGCCTTATTCAACACACAATACTCGTCAAAAGTTAAACTCTAAAGTCTCTACCCGGATGGCATCTAGAATTAGTAAACCTTGAGGGGAGAGAAATATGGAGAAAAGAGTTGTAAAGCTAAAGGGAGAAAAAAAAAGTCTCAAGTTTCTTTCGGGGAGAAGAATATGGTAGTGTATACTATATACCTACTCTCACACAGAGACAGAAAAACAAGGAGAGGGAAAATGAAAAATAAAAAATCGGAAAGAGTTCTCCTTTTTCGAGAACTGTATTACAAGCGAGAATCCAAAAGTCTTGGTACGCGGCCAAAAGAGGTGTAATCCGATATGGTTTTGAGAGTTTGAGAAAGAGAGAGAGAGAGGGGAAAAAAGGGGGGACACGGAGAAGAATAAAGAATAGTTTGAAAAATCACATGCACTCTAGTCGTCTCACCTCTTCTTTTCTCTTTTCCCAGTGGAATAATAAATAATTTGACAAAATGCTGGTCGCGACGCTCTTGATGAGGAAAACGTGCGCAGAATTGACAAACAGGTCGTTCACACTGTATCACGAGCCGAGCAGAGAGCCAAGAAGAGTCCCGAGAGTAGCTCATTACCATTGAAAACAGCTTCTCTGTGTCGCCCCAACATCCGGGCTGCCAAGACGCTCGCACTGGCATTGATAATCACGGCATTCTTCTGTCATAACTTTGAATCTACCATATTGAAAAGGAGAAAGAAAAAAAAAGGAAGGGAGAGGAGAGGAGAGATGCCTATTCTTTTCTTTCTTTCATTCTTTCCCATTTCTCGACTGTTTCATTGGGTCGAGACTTGCACGATCTCTCGGGTCCATTGTGTTGACCTGTTGTTGGTATGGAGAAGAAATCCGTGGTAAATCACAGGTGTTTGTCTTTTCCCTCCGTCACGACCGGAGTACGTCACGGAGGCCGAATCATCATTAGCGTGTTGGTGGAAAGTTATCGCATCAAAAGAAGACACAACTCTGCACACAACACGAGATGTTGGGGGGTCATTAATGACCAAGGGCTCCGGGGTCGCAGCGCCGAGCCATTGTTTCCCTAGGCCCTGTGTGAATGCTGCGGTGCTGCGGCTGCATCACTGGGGAAACGGCATCAAACAACAAGGGAAACCTATTGTCTCGTGTTGTACACACAACGACAGTAGACGTACGTCGCGACTTTTTGACGGGGCTAAAAAGCTAGGATGGAACGTCGCCACGGGAGACGCGGCTACTCTTTTTGTCAGCGCCTTATCACACAGGGGTTAGGCGACAAGGGAACCGAAAGAGAGAGAGAAAAAAAAGAACTAAAAGAAGAAGAAGGAGGAGAAAATGATGGCGAGTCGTAAACAAACGAGGATTCCGTGTCGGAGCTGATGAAGCCATCTTACCAACTCGAGAGATGAAAGACATCGAGCGTCACCAGAGTGGAAATGTACAAGGGTGAGGAACTGGATCTTTCCTTTTTCTTTCTTTTCAAAAATGGTCCGTCACACGATTTGAATTTCTCAACCATTTCGGGAAATAAGACACACCCCAAAAAAAACGCTCTCTCACGGATGAACGAAGATGAAGCGATTCCGAGTAAAAGGGAAAGAACAAAAAAAAAAATGAATAAAAAAATGAAAGAAAAAAAAGAAAGAAGGACCAGAAAATGCGATCGATAGGAGGAAGGAAAAGGGAAACTCTGAAAGTGCCGAGTAGACAGCCAGAGATGGAGTTGGCGTGCAGAGCAGCGGGAGTGACATAATGAACGGCGCTCCTTTTGGCAGTCCAAGATCTACTCTTCGATAACGGGCACGCAATAGACATCACTCTCCTGGCACACTGTTCCGCTTGCCAAATGAAAAAACAAAAGAGGGCAGGAGGGGGGGGGGGATAATACTTTTGAAAGGTCCATCCAAAAGCAAAAAGGAAAGAAAAGAAAAAAAGAAAAAAAGGAAATATATATATATATATTCGCCTTAATACAACATCCTCGCGCCTTCCTAGTCCCAGCGCATCGATTCAACAGCAAAGCACGGAGAGATAATAAAGAGGCTCACAGGGATCGATGCGGGGCGGACTCCATCGCTCATATAGCACGACACTTGTTATTACTTACAAATTACGCCCGATAATAAAAAAAGGAGGCCGTACTACCAGTCCTCTTTTCCGCGTCACTATGAGAAAAAAGCCAATGTAATCATACCCAACATACGAGATAATTGCATTAGTGAATTCTTCGACCGGAAATTGTTAAACAAGCAAAGGAAGGAGAAGAGAATGAAAGAATGAAAGAAGAGAGAGAGAGAGAGAAAAAAAACCAACAAGGAATCGGCGCTGTAAGATCAAGAGCATTTATCTCTAGTCATGGGAACCGTGTCAAAGTAAAAGTTGCCAGTTATATAAGGTAAGACTGCAGAGGAAGAACGAACGATGATGGATAAGGGAGCCTCGTTTCCGGCCGGAATACACGCTCCAAGACTAGACTACTTTGTAAAACTTATATATATTTTTTTTTCGTCATGATTTTTTTTTTGTTTCTCCCCCTCTTATGTGTTCCCCAACTTCCTCACAACATGAATAGAATAGAATTTCGGAACGTTAAGAAAGAGGAAGAAAAAATCACATTTTTTTTTTCTTAACTTCTCATCCGGGAGGCAACGAAACGGAAAAGGCATCCATCATCCGAAAGTTCAAAGAAGCCAATATTATATTCAAGGATGCGGGAGTTGGAAGACCAAAATTCTTTTCTCTTCTTTTTTTTGCAGGAACTAATATAGAGGCACCGACGAGTCTAATTGTCAGGCCCGTATTAAAGAAATGTTTTGTGGGGGGAAAAAATAGAGAGAAAAAGAAAGAGAGAGACATTTAAAAAGCAGGCGCTGGAAACCCTCATTTCGGGGCCTAGAGTCTTCTCTTTCCAACGACCCCGATAAGAGCATTGACTTCGGAGAAGCTTTAAGAGAGCAATCTGTTGTTGTCCTTTTGTAGATTTCTTTTCATGTGACCTGGTTGGTGCTGGTGCTCGAGGTTCCTTTTTTCTCCTGCGGAGACAAAAGGAAAATGGAGCCGGGATAAAGGAACGTGGCGCCAGGCTTGGATGCTGCCCTGATGGTCCCCATCTTAACCTCTCCGTACCACTAGTGCTGCTGCTGCCTCCTATTCTTTGATTCCCTGTCGAAAGATCGCGTTTGGGGAACATTTTCGTCGACGACTTTCTTCGCCGTTTCTTTTCCCTTTTGACAGATGGCAACGGGACACGCAGACGGCCTTGTCGACCGTGAGTGGCCCGTCCTAGTGGCAGGCGTGACAGTCCCGCTTTCTCTCCTCAAGACCACGAGAGACGATAGAGAGAAAGATGGACTCTTGTTCTTTTCCAATGTAAACAAACGATCCGTTCACGTAACGGTTTGCTGGACAAGGCGCTCACGACATATATATCTATAACGCTCAGTGCGAAAACAATAGGCGCGTCTTTCCAGTCCGACTATGAATGATGTGCGGTTCGTCTTGTTTGATAGCTACGGCTTCTTTCTTCCCTCCCCCCCCCCTCCTTACGGCACACTAAACTAACGTCGTTTTTTCAGGGTATAATCACGAAATGCGGGTCTTAAAAGTTGTCATGGTTACCAGCAAAGAAAGAAAACCGTGTGTCTGTTACTTCCACTAGGAGCAGCATACTACAACTACTTCCTTTAACTTGTTATTATAATGTGCTCACGAATCAACGAGTCCGCGCTTGATTGCTCCCTTGTTATAGAAGAGAAAAGAAAAAGACGAAAAAAAGAGAGGCCTTGATCTTGCAACACGCCCAGCCCGGGCAGCCGATCGTGAATTGAATTGTTCAGCGTGGCGTGAAAGAGACGTTGAATTTTCAAACAAAATACATTTAAAAAAGAGAAAAGCGATCGGATCGGAGGAGGGGGGATCATTAAAAAAGCAGGAAAAACCGTCTCATGTCCGGTCACGATCCATGATCCAGTTGGTCATTTCATCAAAAGGAGATTGCGGATCAGGTTCGGTGCTTGGTGGGGGCGCTTCGCTTCGTCTTTCAATCAATCCTTCCCTCCCACCACTCGACCCCGCGCCTCCCGCTCTCTTAAACAAGAGAAAAAAGTAAAAAGGAAAAAATCTGAAAATGCAATATACAACAACGGCTAGAGCCGGAAGTCAAGTTCATCATCCTCCTCACAACCGGATCCTGTTGCAAACTGATGAGATCGTACGATCCGCATCCGGCGACCAAACCCAGGCGAGCATCAAACGCACACACACACACAAACACTTAATCCGGCTGACCGTAGCTGGAAAAAAAAAAAGATGGTAGACAAGAGATTGCGCGTGTGCTGGCGTGCGGTTTAGATGAGCGGTAACATACGGCTACGGCTACGGATGGGAGCTGCTATCCGTATCATCTTTTTGTGTGGCTCAGATTTATTTTTATACTCAACAACCGGAACTGATGCTTCCACGCTTGTCCCATACGTCTTCCCTTCTCTACGATTCATCACACAACAGCACCGAGCTACCACCCACGGGACTAACAGAAACCGTTGCGAAATGCCGTGTAAAATAGCCCCCAAAAAGTGTGTGCGCGCTCCTCTCACACTGAAAGTTAAAAAAAGAAAGAAAGAAAGAGATTTTTGGGTAGAACTCTTAGTGATTATTCGAACGAGATGCTACGGAGAATAGAATAAGCAACGGGGCCATAGAAAGCGGTGAGAGAGGATAAGGGAAGGTCGTCGTCGTCGTCGCTCCTATTTTATGGCCTTGCCCAGCCGCGCAGTGGTGGAACCGTTTCATTGTCTGAAAAACAGCTTCCATCTCGCGTCATTAAGTCAATATACGAAAATTGCAACAGAAGGGACCGGGCCCCAGTTAGGAGCGTATTTGGGAGGGTTGATCCGGCGAATGAAATGAAAGCCGACAATCGTCCTGCTGCTGCTGCTACCTGTAAACAAATGCGAGAGACGACGAACGAACGAACAGTTGCCATTTCCACCAAACAGATCGCTCCGATGGTGTCGTACCATCTGTGTGTCGGTGTCGGTCTGTGTGGCCTCTCTTTTTCATCGCGCTTGCCCTTCAATGCAACGCCGGAGCTCGTGTTCAACAAAAACCAGACACCCAAAACCGACCGACCGAGCGACCAACCGACCGACCACTTTGGGTTTAGTCTTTCGTGAAAGAGCAAAAGCGAAGGAACAGATGGATTTATTTGTTACAGAAAAATGTTTGCTGCGTCTCTCTGTGCTGCAAGACTGGAACCGACACAGAAATGATAAATAAAACATGGCCGTTTGTCGTTTCCTACACACCTGAAGGAAAAGAGCAAGAAAACCCTACAGGAGACGTACGGAGGGGAGCCCATTCAATTATACAAGACCTAAGGAGTATTATACCTGGGTTCCGAGATCACACTTTTATCGAAACTACTAAAAAAATTGTAAAAATTTTCTTGTAAAAAAACTAGGCCCTTCTTTTCGCTTCAAAACGGGATTCTATACCTATAGCGACTCTTTGACGAATATCACACTATCCGTAACGTGCTTTTTTTCCTCAACCAGAAAAAGTTTGAAAGGGGGAGGGCCGAAAATGCTCCGAGTTTAAGAACCGGGTGCCAAGTGACTTTGTTGTTTTATGAGGCACACAAGATACTCTAGTATATATGGTATACTATCAAGTGAATGGAGAAGACATGAAAGTTGAAAGAACTTTGTCGGCCTAATACGATCAAGTCTCCTGGAAGATGATTGGATGAACGATGCGACGTTGCAGGGGCACATACAGTTCTTCTAGATTCTGTCGGAGAGACGTCGGGGCGAGTTAGTTGGGGGGGAGAGACGACGGCCCGACTTCTCCTCCATCATTCTGGCACAAGTGCTAATCAATCAAAGGTTCGATCCTCGGTTTACGCCGTGAGCTCGGGAACGTGACGAGCTTCCCACTAGTCGAATATTGGTAGACCCCAAGAGGCCATCAAGAGGTCACCTGATCCCTTTCAGACGACGCGACCGGAAAAGCATCTCATATCACGACATCGAACGATGGGATTCTCACCCCATGGATGGAAAATCACAGCGTTGTTCCCAATCATCAACAAAGTCTCTAGCTAGCTACTCTTTGATCCCATCTAAGAGCAGTAAAAAAAAAAATAGAAGCGTACGCCGAATGGAAAACTTACCAGGCAATTTCCGCATGTTTCCAATGTGTAGTAAAGAGCAGCAAGGCAGCTGCTGAGGCATCGAATACACTTCAAACACTAACACAAGAACATTTCAACCGAAAAATAGAAGATTTCTCCTTATCAATAACGTCGGTGGAGCGATATCCAAACAAGACTCTCACTCTGTATTTCCACACACACGAGCACCAACGGACGAAAACACCAAAGTTAGAAAATGTGTGACTGGCCCGGCTCAGTGGCAACTAGGGAATGAAAGCGTACTCTTATCCTCGGGTTTTTTTCTTCTCTTCAAACGAGAAATAGGAGAGAGAGAGAGAGAGAGAGAGAGAAGAGGGGAGGAGACCAGTTTCTCTCCCTTCCAACCACAACGCGCCGGACAATAAGACTGTGTGTGAGAGGGGGAATATATGGGCCAGCGCGTCAAGCCAAAATCAAAGCGAAGTCTTTTTCTCTCAAGCAACCACTGTACGGGATAGTACGCACTAGAGTAACAGCAGCGCGGATTCAAGACATTTTGAGGAAAAAAAGAAAATTGAACTGCTGAAGATTGGAAAGGATCAAAGTGATTGGATTCAAAGTTCAAGAAAAAAAAACGTATTCTTTCAATACGGCCGTGGAGTAAGATGGCATAAGATCTGTATGTGGAACCCCATGGAACACATCTGGTCACCCATCTCGGCAAGATGGCGGATAGTGTGCTTAAAGAAGAAAGAGAACTTGCTTTTTGGAGGGAACCTTTTAGAACCCCTGAGGAGGATGAAAAATAGGAGAGGGGGTAGAAAAGCCAAACAACAAGAAAAGACGACGAAAAAAGAGCCTGGAAAATTTTCCAAGGGAAATATTGTCTGTGTTTGTAGTCGTACTAGTAGAGACTGTGCGAGTGCGTACAACGCTAACCATCTTTTTCTGTCCTTTTTACCGTTTCCATTCATCCAATTCTTTCTTCTTCCACGTTTTCGCCCAACCTTGAGATTTCTGCATCCGTCATATCTCTCGAAAGGCCACGTGTTCTGCAAATGAAATGCCAACAAATCGATTCTTTTCTCCAACTTGGCTGATTTTGACCCCAAATTTGAAAGTGAGCTCATCCGTGGAATGAACTCGTCGGCCCGGATGAACGGCTTGTTCGTTTTCGTGTTTTACTTATTATTATTCCCAACGTCCGCTCTTCAAGCGGAGGGGTTGCCACCCGGATGTTTTGCGATTGACCGTCACCGCCATTTTGAACAGTGTTTGTCGTCCTTTGTCTTTTTTCCCCCTTTTCCTTCCCGAAAAATTCCTGGTCTCGTCATATTCAAAATGCACCTGTCTTGTCGACGTAAGCAGGTGAATTTTTTTGAACCCGAATTCTCTCCGTGTACAACGAGAAATAATTGCGCCGCGTGACTTGTTCCACGTTTCACGGAAGACGGGCCAGGCAAAAGAACATGAAATTACGCGGAGGAAAAAAAAAGAATAAGCCCCCAAGTAAGGACACCTGTCCGGTTGTTTTCTTAGTGGTTTCGTCTCTCTATCTCTTCTTCTAGACGATTTAACAAAGAGAACATGATTACAATCAACCATAAGTCATCGTTTTCTTTGAGCAAGGGATCATTTTCGGACCCCGGGTTAGTAGCTGCGTGGCTGCCCGTGTTTGATTGTATTCTCTCTCGGGGAGGTTTTTAAGAGCGCAACCCCCACTGCGTTTTCCATCAGATAAACAAGACGAAAGAAGAGAGAAAGAAAAAAAATGTTTTAGTCTATTTTTTGTGATGATTTCTATTTCATTTCGTTCTACTTTTCTTCTTTCTGCCCTCCAACCCAAGTGATAAGGTTTCACGAGCGGTCGTAACATGCCCAACTTGTAGGAAACAAGAGTACAAGGCAAACAAATAACAAAATAACATACACGAGCCAAGGCTGTTCGTTCCAAAAACTCCAAACAACTCAATCTGTTCACTATTTTCTTTTCCGCTTTTTTTTCTTTTCTTTTTTTATTTACATCGATAGTCGTCGGGATGGAAATACCTGGGCGGAGTGAATTGAAAACGATTTCAAAATGTGATAATGACTTTGCTGGACGGAGAG